>OZ017742.1:304094487-305294487 GCA_963969285.1 Odontomyia ornata
GACTATATGCCTCTACCTTTTGGACCGCATTCACCACCTTTGCAATCGAATCAAGGGTAGAACTTCCTGCTCTAAAGCCGTACTGCCTATGAGATTGGTCCCCAGCAGCACGAATCGCGTCAGTGAGTCTTCCCTTGATGAGTTTCTCTAGCACTTTCCCAGTCGTGTCTAGCATGCATAACGGGCGGTATGCAGACGGCGATTCGGGATTTCCCTTCCCCTTGCTGATCAGCATGAGCCTCGCCACCTTCCATCGTAATGGGAAAACCCCGTCCCATAGGCTAGCGTTGAATGTGCTGAGCAGCAAGTCAGGACAATGGTGAAAGATGAGCCGCAACATCTCAGCTGGAACACCATGTGGACCTGGAGCATTCCTCGCTTTCAATTAGAGGACTGCTTCCTCCAATTCCAGCTGTGTAAAGAGTGGACACTCGACTGCTGTTTCGTCATGGACAGCGTCAACATGGGTGGGATGAGCGGCGCACTATCGCGTCCATCTTTTCCGCGTCATGTAAACAAGGCTTCCGTAGGGCACCAAGCTTCCGCATGACCAGCTTGTAGCCAAGGCCCCACGAATCCTTGCTCACATTGTCCACTAGGCCTTGCCAGCAGCGGGCCTTGCTACTGTTGATCAGTTTGCGAATGCATTTCCTGACCGACTTATATGCTGCCACCCAGTTGCATGCCTCGTCACCGTTCCGCGCCCGTTGAGCCTCACGTCGAAGCTTGTGACACTCCCTTCGTTTTTCAGCGATTTCAGTTGACCACCAGTACACTGGCGGCTTGCCAAGCCGAGGTCTTCGACGGGGCATAGAAGCGCAGCAAGCAGTCGTAATGATGCTCATAGTAGAGCTCACCACATCTTGAGCTACCAGTTCTTCCGCCCCCTCCGAAGCTCCTTGCAACGGCTCACCTGCCGTGAGAACCTCGACGAGCCTCGACGTCCATCCTTCCGATTTTCCATTCAGGTGTAGAAAGCCGAGTGCGCGGACGTTGGGAGACAGCATCACTTATCTCCAGCAGCACTGATGATCACTGGCTGAGTAGTCCTCTAATACTTTCCAGTTGTGTATCCTCCGCACTAAGGACTCCGAAGCGAATGTCACGTCCGGTATGATTCCCGCACAGCCAATACGGCGGAAAGCCGGCGTATTTCCAGGATTCTTCCAGGATTCTGCGTTCGAGAGAGCGCCCTCCAAAGCCTGAAGCTTGGCTTGGAAAGATGATATCGATTCGTTAGGCGTTAAGTACACACTAAAGAAGGTGGTCCCTGAGCACCGAACCCACATGAAACCATCCCCCCATCCACAACTCTCCGCATGAAAATCACTGTGCCGAACCCAGATGACGGCAGTACCAATTTCGTCAGAATACCATAATGCAGGACTTTTATTATGGTGTTGCTCACTCAGCAGCAAGAAGTCGGGTTTCATGTCCCTCGCAAACTGCTCAAGCAGATTTTGGGCGTTTGAACTGCGGTGTAGGTTTGTCGTCGTTCGTCGAAGTTTTGCAAGATCCATCGAAAACGACTCCGAATTTTGTGGTTGTGCTATCTGGATTAAGCACGTAGTGATGTGGCAGAAAATAATGGCTTTTTGGAATCAAGGCTGGATCAATCAATTCCTATGATTGAGAGCTAGTAATTCGTCCATGAATTGTTTATACAGCTGTTTAAGTTCGGGATTCCTCTCCAAGCGCCGTTCTTGGTATAGCAAACGTTTGATTGCTATCAGTTGAGTTTCTCCCAAAGAATTTGGCGATTCAGCAAATGGTAGCCGAACTTCATACTTTCCTTCTGGATTCTTCCGAATTGTATTGACAAAGTGTTATTCGCATTTTCTTTCATTTTTCGTCATGGCTGATAAATTGGTTTCACATTCTCGAGCTCCCAAAATCGCTTTAGCTGATCTTCAATTGAGCTGGTAGCTATATTGCACACGGTTGAGAGATTTTGATAGGCTGTGTTTACTTTTCCCAAAACGATCCAGCCTAGAATAGAGTTCTGTAAAGTTGGCAGATCTGATGAAAGCTTTATTTTCTCAGGTGACATTAAATCAGCGAAGATCTCGGCTCCTATTAAGATGTCAACCCGTTTCGGAGTATTGAAATCGGGGTCAGCCAAATGAATATTTCCTGGAATCGGCCATGACTTTATATTACAAATTTGATCTGGTTGGTATGACATTATTTCAGGCAATATTACGAATTCCAGCACTGTCGAAAACTCATTGACTCGAGACTGGATGGTAATGTTGATTCTACTTTTGCCGTGTAATTTCGAGCTGCCTTTTCCACATATGTCGATTGGTTTTTGGAATCCTCGGAAGCCAACTTTTTTATAGAGGCGCTCTGAAATGAAATTTAATTGAGATCCAGAATCAAGAATTGCTCGAAAAATTAAAAAATTGATCAAGATTGTCTTTAATTTTGATCGACGCTGTGCCAAGAAACACATGATGTTGTGCTTTCTGGGGACTTGATGCTGAGTTGCTGACACTATTTTCCATAATTGATTGACTAGTCATTTAAATTGCTTCGATGTTTTTCCCGAAATGAATCAAAGTATGATAACTTTTTTCCACTTCATATGGGAGCCTGAACTGCGGTCCTTTCGAGTGTGCCCCTTTTTTAGACAGTTAATGCAGTGTTGCAGCTTTTTGACTGTACTGGACCTTTCTTTTACGGTCATCTGTAAGAATTTCTGACATTGCCGTAAATTTTTGCATACCTGTTTACAGACTGGGCATGGCTGCTTTTCCTTTGCGGTGAAGAGAGATGGTGCTCTTTTTTCCGCCTTGGATTTTACTGGGCCATCTTCTAAGCTTTCTAGTAGCTGAAATCTTGCTTCGAGAAACCTTAAAAGCGTAGCAAGTAGCTGCCCTTTTTTTTGAGTATCGGAAAGAGACTGCTCAAAAAGTCGATGAGTCTCATTACCTACTTTCTGCAGGAGTATATGAACCATTAATGGGTCCCAACTGCTGGTGTTAATGCCAATGTTCCTGATTTCAAGTAGTGACTCGTTGACTGTATCGTGGAGTTTCTTCAGATGACTAGAAGACTCTCGAGTAGCAACGGGGATGCTCAATAGGCTATTGAGAAAAGCTGCTACTATTAGTCGTTGGTTGTCATAGCGTGTTCGCAATATCTTCCATGCTGTTGCGTAATTTTGTTCGGATGCTTGTAGGTGCTAGATCAAGCCATCGGCTTCCCCCGCCAAATTGAATTGCAGGTAGAACATCTTTTGAGCACTTGGAATATCTTGGCTATCCATTAATTGTTCGAACACTTCTGCAAATGAAGTCCATTTCAGGTAGTCCCCGTCGAATGTTGGTATGACGACTTTCGGTAATCGCACAGTTGATGAGCCATGTGTTCCAACGTTAGCTGCTGAAGGTGAATTCTGCTCGTCCACCTCTTTAAGTTTAACCACCACTGCGTTGTAGGTATCTTCCAGTTGGTAAAAACGTGAAGTGCCGTAACTGGTTTTTTGGCTACAGGCGAATGGTGATTCACTGATATTGATATCCAGTAATCTCGCATGCTGTTGATATGCTGTAGGTAAAACATACGGGATGTGACGGGCATTCTTCCAGTTCCCTTGTAACAGTAGCTATGACTCTGTTCAATGATGACATCAAAGACTCTTGAACAATGAGCCTTCTATTTACATCCTGCTGTTCTCCCTAAGTCTCAGGTTGTGCCAGTGAAGTTGAGCTTTGTCCCACATTTGACCATCGATAGCCTTGAGCTCGTTGAGACTATCTTCAAATTCACCTTTAAGTTCCTCGTAGATGTCTCGCACCTGCCCAAAGTAGTCTTCTTCGAAGTATTGGTGGTCCGATTGCTTCTGTCGAAAATCTTGCAGCTCTGCATCTCCTTTTGAAAATTGATTGTCAGCTTCTTTATGCGATTTTCAAAGCATCGCCCTATTTTTCTTGACTTAGAATCCTTGAAAAAGTTTACAAGCACTCGTCCCAGCCTCTTCCCAGCAATAGATTGTTCTAACAACAGCTTCTCAATGATCCTAGCTTTCTACAAAATAGAAGATATATTAAGGGTCACCAAAAAAGGTTACCTCGTGGAATAAGAACTACGTGTTCTTTACTTTGTAACGATAACTTTAATGGATAATTAACATTGTTCTTAAGTCTTAAATACTTAATTTTAGTTTTAGACAGCAAATTGTTTCTCTAATAGTATTCGAATTTTTCTTCATACAAAGAACTCCACGTGCACTGCAGTCAGCAAACATATCAGCAAGGCTTAACATTTGATTTTAGTTTGCTATTTTTGAAGAATGTAAAATACAGGATAAATTTGTAAATGTTAATAAATGAGTGATGATTGATTTACGATATGAATGACAAGATTAAATTTAGATTTAAAATATTTAGGTTTTACACAAATGAATATATGTAGGTTGCTTAGACAGCTTTGTTAATAAGTAAAATATGCGTTATTGGTTAGCAGCAAACCCGCATGTGCTTCTTGAGACATCGTTGCATCCGCAAAAAATTAGTGTTTGGTGCGGTTTTCATTCTGGAGGTGTGGTTGGGCCGTAGTTTTTCGTGAATGAAAACGACCCTCATGTTACCGTCAATCGAGAGTGCTATCGTGTTATGTTGGAAGATTATTCGTGGCCAGAATTAGATGAACTTGACATCAACGATATGTGGTTTAAAAAAGATGGTGGCACTAGCCACACAGGACGCCTCACAATCGATTTATTGAAAGACAGATTTGGTGAACGTGTTATCTCGAGAAATGGTCCGGTCAAATGGCCTGTGGGTCCAAGGAATAGACCGCTTTTAACAGGATCCTGATGGTCATATGACCGAATACGTAATGCTTGCATTACGCTTATAATAAACTTGGAACTCAATATCTCAAATATTTCGGTGTTTTATTAATAGATAAAATTGTTATGTCCTCAATGGAAAACCCTTTAATATCCATACTAATTTTGAATCTCATAAATCTTTTGATTGGTGGAAAAAATTCAACCTCTCATTCCTTAGTTTGTAGCTGCCTTAAAAATTAATGAATTCTTATATTAAATATAACCTTGAACGCAACAATGGCGGTTACCATCCATACTCTAAAGATTTTATGAAGCCGACCACGAAAAATTGCTCTTTGCAAACGTCTGTAAATGAGTTTTATTTGCAGAAATCGTTTGAGGTTCTTTATGTAAGTAGCTTAAGATTTATCTTACTTTTTGGAAGTCTTCAAATCGCGGAAACTTAGTATTTCAATAAGATGTAACCTAAACTATTTGAGACAATGCAAACATTTTTTAATCTTCTTTAATTTAAAAGAAATCATACCTATAATGAAGATTTCATTCGAAAATATTTATGTTCATATTTGTGTTCATGCGAAATCCTTTCAAAGTACTTACATTTTTTGCCAATCGTTCATCGAAGCAATAAAAATCGGAGCATTTTCTCAAAATCTCGTGGGGCCTTCTTGAATATTTCACCATTGAATTGTAAACATGCAGCACGAAAAAGAAATTTATCGCATCTATCACCACGAATAAATTCTGATAAACAAACTGTTTATTATTGCCGCCCAAAAAGAGAGTTTCTTCCACAATAACAAAGTACAAAAAATAACTTTTCATCAAAACCTGACAAAAATCCAAACACACGACAACAAGTATCGCAACACCTAAACATTTATTAATTTCTCCAGCAAGAACGGACACTTTCGCGAATATTTCACTGTAACTATCCAACTCGTCACTGAGGTTGCAATAATATTGTCTATTTCGACTAAATATCCTTTTTCGAACCAACTCACTACCATCACTAAGCGATGTATTGACGAACTTTTCGAAATTGGCACTCATACGCTTATAAATTTCACACATAATTAAGCATATGAAAAATATCCAGTTGGACATTATTTGCGGCATACTGAAAACTAGCTTGGAAAAATTCCACCCTAATATGGCGAACACAGGCAGCTTTCGACCAGCCCTGAAGGTGTATAATACCTGAAGTCCAATATAGCCACCAATATAGATAAATTTGAAAGAAAGTAGTTGAATTGAAATTGCTCCAAACAAGTTAGTAATTTGCAGATCTCTTATAATTTCTTGCAAAAGATTTAGTCCTTGATTTAATAAAATCACGAATTTCTCTCGTTCGCGTAGCTGAGAAAGGAGCATGCAAATCATCAGAATAAAATTAAGTGTATAAATTGATGCCGTTAGTTCTAAAATTGTTCTCATATTCAAGAAATCTACCGTCAGGAATGCATAGCTCAAGACCCTATAAAAACTTGGCAAAACTATCGTCCAAAAAGAAATGAAACGGATAGTGCGGATTTGAGAACAGTAAAACTGTTCCCTCTTTTGGTCGAAGGAAAAGGGGACAATTTGAAACCACTGAGTTTGAATGTAGAATAAATAAAACAGAAAGGACGTTTTAGTCCGTTTTGTCCACATTGTTTTGCTGTAACTGCTGGTATGGTGATAGCATCGGCATTAATTCGGAAATTTATCAGATGAAATTCAGGAGAGTAATTGGTCTAAAAGACCATTAGTAAAGTTATTAAAAGAACGTTACTCAATCATTTATGAAAATCGATGGACTGATGAATTGCTTACAAATTACATTTAATGCATGCAAATGAAATCGTATTAAGTGTATGCATAAATGTTAAGAGTGCTAATCTTTATTTGGGAAACTGAAAACGCACTGTCTTTTAAATTAAGTTAAAAAAGTTTATTTACAATACTTAAAAAATGTACAATCGTTGATTTAACTATTTCACTATTTTTACTTTTCAAAGATTAATTTGTAATGGTATTTTAATTTGCCTACAAATTTATATTCCAACTGTCTTCACTATCGCCGTTAATTCGCACTCGCTTTTAATTCGCACTACACACTTATCGCAGTTTTACTATCGCGGTTGTAATAATCCCCCTATTCATTCAGCTCGGCTTTATATAGAGTCTCTAGTCATTCAATCCATTTCTCGTACATTGGCGAACTACCTGGAATATTCGAGCATTTCTGAATTGGGCAGTGACGCCACTTTCAAATGTTGATCGTGCTGTTGTTGATAGTTGCGAAGACAATTGCGACGGAAGCTCGCAAAATTATTTGCACATGTAACATTGCCCCCACCTCTGTTCTTTTCGCCTCGAAAAGTCAGACTAGCGTTTCCTCGGTTTCCTCACTTCAGTTCTCCCAAAGAATACCTTCTTGGGTATCCGTTGTTCGTCCAATCGATTCATGTGTCCAGCCCATTGCAGCTTCCGCAGTCTTACAATCGTTGAGACCTCCGGTTCATCAAATATTTCATAAAGCTCATGGTTGTATCGAATTCGCCATTGGTCCCCGTCTAGCTTTGCTCCGATTATTCGTCTCAGGACCCGTCGCTCAAAGGCGTTCAATTTATTTGCGGATGCTTGGGTTAGGGTCCATGTTTCACACCCGTAGCATAACACAGGTCTTATCACAGATTTGTATACTTGGAGCTTTGTTTTCCTGTGTATGCAGCTGGTATTCATGATCGTCAATACTGAATAGAATATTTTATTTGCAAGCTGTATTCTTCGGCGTATTTCGTCGTTTTCATTACTCGTTAGGGTTATTTTGGCGCATAAAAACACAAATTCGCTAAGATTTTCGATACTGTATTCGCCAAGTGTGACGTTTTATATACTTGATGTATTTTTCCGCGACTGCGTCATGAGCTTTGTTTTATTTTCGTTGATTTGTAGCCCTACTAGTTTTGCTTCGCTGTCGAGTTTCAGGCAGAGTTCTTTGGCAGTTGTGAGTGACCGTGACAGAATGTTGACGCCGTCCGCATAGGCCACTACCTGGCTCGACTTGTATAGCAATGTACCTCGCGTGTCGACAGGTAGCTTCCGTATGACGTACTAGAGCCAAATTGAATAGCAATGGGGTCAGCCCATCTCCCTATTTAGTCCGAAATTTGTGTCGAAGGCATCGGTGAGTTGGTTATGATGCGGACTTGGGAGGTCGTCGACGTCATTGTCATTTTGGTAAGGCGGACTAATTTGGCTGGGATGCCAAAACCAAGCATTATTTGGTACAGTACGTTACAATCAATACAGTCGTATGCTTGCTTGATGTCAACGAAAATTCGGTGTACGTCTATGTTGAACTCTCAGCATTTTTCAAGTACCTGCTTGACTGTGAACAATTGATCTGTTGTTGATCTACCTGCCCTAAAACCACATTGATATTCCCCAATAATACTGTTGGTGTATGATTCGATTTTATTTTCTAAGATTTTAGAAAATATTTTCTACGCCGTACAAAGTAGTGATAAGTCTCTATAATAGTTGCATTGTAGCTTGTACTGCCACCATTTTTGATGAGCTCCACTGGAATCTCATCACTGCCCAGTGCTTTATGATTCTTTTGGGCTTTGATGATGGAACAAACTTCATCCAGAGTTGGTGGGGCCAGTGGGAGCTCTCCGCAGACATTTATAGGCTCCGATGCTTTGGAGCTGTGCGGAGGATTAAGGAGGCTCTTGACATATGCCCATCTTTCCTTAACCTTGATTTCATCAGCGATTGTATTGTCGCTGTCATCACGACAGAGCGTGGTTTTGGGCTGATAACCACGTTTCAGGCTTTTGACTGCGTTGTATGCTTGTCTTGTATTATTGCTGGCTAAACTTACATCTATACTCCTCAATTGGTCGTCATAGTATTTTCTTTTCTTAATCCTAATTATCTTATTCGCTACTCTTCTGAGATTTTCATAGTGTTCTCTCTTCATCCTGGTTTTCCTACCTGCGTATTCTTCGTACGCCTGATTTTTTTTACATCTAACGCATTCTGGCACTCATCAAACCAATCATTCCTCCTGCGCCGGGCTTGATGTCCGATCGTCTGTTCTTCCACGGTCCTGACAGCCGCTTTCACTTCCATCCAGAGCTCGTTGCTCGTCTTTAACGATGCGTCTGATGAGATAAGAGCCAGCTGGTTGTCTAGGGTATCCGTGAAATTTTTGGCCACCGACGCCGTTTGAAGCCTTTCGATGTCAAATTTTTGTAGCGAGCTGGTCTTCGCTGAATATGCCTTTGACATACGACATCAATAGGTTAATTTGATCAAGTAATGATCTGAGTTACAATTGGCTACTCGGTATGTACGGACGTCAAGTATGCTCGAGGCCCAATTTTGTTCGATCGGAACATAGTCGATCTGGTTTTGTGTGTTGTCATTCGGTGATACCCAGGTCATTTTATGAATGTGTCGATGTGGGAAGCAAGTCGAACGTATGACTAAATTTCTGCTACATGCAAAGTCAATCAGGCGCTGGCCGTTTTCATTTGTTTCATCGTGGAGGCTATATCCCCGCCGAGGGAATGGCGGGCGGCAAGAGCACTCTTGGAGGCTAGCATTCTTTGGGGAGTTCCGCCCCACGTACCCGAGGAAATGCCCGCAGGGGAAATTCCGGTGGACCAGATCACTCTTGGAAACTAGCATTCTGTGGGGAGCGCCGCCCCCAAGGATACGAGGATATGGGGTGCGCCGAGATGTTCCCTCCTGGGATGACAGGTAACGACTCTGATTGGATCTGGACTACGCTTTGGACAGCGAACGAATTGATGCTTTGGGCTGACGGATGTGATGGTTTGGACCTAGTTGCTTTGCACAGTAGCGCCGAGGTGAAACTCGTGTGTGAACGGCTCCAATTCAACTATCATACTGTCTCTGTTCGAAGTTCGCACCATTGTGTTGGTGGTTTAGGTTCGGTTGAGACGGACTCCCGATTAGCGCTGGTCTGGTTCTGAGCACTTATCCCCATAAGGGCTTGTGCCAACCCTCGCATGGCCTCCCGGCTCTACAAAGATAACCATGGGACCAAAAAGGCGACTACACACACGAACGGAGATAGCGGCTCCGAGGGGGGGGACCCAACAAGACTGGAGCAAACAAAAACAAAATCAAAAGATCAAAAACATCCAAAAAATGAACCAAAAACTAATGACGACGCAACCAGCGGTTGCAGCCACGATAATAACAGTACATCGAGAGCGGTACTAACCACGACAAAAACGAAGAATAACACAATGACAGTGAAGGCAGACGAAAAACCGAGAATAGCAGATTGTCTGGTTCAGACTGAGACTCCTGTGGCGTTCGGGCGCAGCAAAAAAATGATGCGAACGCCGGAGTGCCCTATTACGGGAAAGTGGGTAACTCTGCAGAACGCTTCAGGTGTTCGAGCGGCGAAAGATAACATAAAGAACACCTAAATTTCGATTGTCACTGCTGCGATCGTTACCGAAGCGACCGATACAAGGGTCGCAAATCCCGACATTGCAACGAAAAATCCAGAAGCCAACGAGGAGATTACGTCACAAAAAGCCAACGAGTGACCAGGCACCGCCACCGTCGAAAATGTGGCGGAAGTACTGCACTCGGAAACGGAACGCGATAACCTCTCCCAAGGATGGTTGCAAGGTACAATTGCGGCCCAGCGATATGAAGAAGAAAGGCTTCTTCGAAAAACGCGAGATATTCTGAAAAGAATACAATCTGCGTGCGACTCCCTAAAAATCAGCAAAGCAGCAAAGGTGGGGCTCCGTGAACTAGAGGAGCTCCTAGATCGCATAGAGCACTATCGGAAGAGCTGGTTAAGGGGCGAAGACGAACAGAAGGCTAAAGAGGCTCTTGGGGCGAAATCTAAGGGCGACATGCAGATAGCTCCATCATTAAAAGAATGGCGTCTAGCCCAATCAAAGGAGATCGGGATAAAAGAAGGAAGGAAGAGGCACTTGATAGGCGTAGAGCATCAGATCAAGGGTTCCAGGCAACTCCTTCAAAAAGTGCCAGAAAGAAAAGTTCGCACGGACGCCCAATCAGAAAAAGGACCTGATGCAAAACAGGAGGGGCAGAAACCCCGATGAAGACCCCGACAGCAGGCATTGCTTGTGAAGCACTGCTTGTGAAGGCCGAGGTAGAAGAGCCCATCAAAAGGGAGTTCCCTAGCGTGGAAAGGATCAAAGCGAGACTGACACCAAAAAACAACAGGGGATAATGCATGGCCATAGTTGACTTGACCGAAAACGACGCCAAACAATTCCTGAACAAGAGCAAAGTACGAATAGGATGGAATGTCTGTAGGATACCACGAAGAGCAACGCCTCTTCAATGTTTCAAATGCCTTGGTTATGGTCACACCACACAAGTATGCAAAGGACCCGATAGGAGTTCCCTATGTTACAAATGCGTTGAAATGGAACATAAAAGAAAAGAGTGTACGAAGGAGGCACACTGTATTCTTTGCAAGGATGCTGATCCCAAAACTGATTTTGGACACGTCATGGGATCAGGAAAATGCCGGGTGTTCCAGAAAGTCCTAGCCAAGGCAAAATCAGAGCTTCGATGACCCGCATCCTGCAGCTAAACCTACACTTTAACCGCCCAAAATCGGCTTGAGCGGCTTGTGAGGGACATGAAACCCGACTTCTTGCTGCTGAGTGAGCAACACCATAATAAAAGTCCTGCATTATGGTATTCTGATGAAACTGGTACTGCCGCCATCTGGGTTCGGAACAGTGATTTATAAGTGGAGAGTTGTGGACGGGGCGATGGTTTCGTGTTGGTTCGGTGCTCAGGGATCACCTTCTTTAGTGTGTACCTAACGCCTATATCATCTTTCAAAGCCAAGCTTAATGCTTTGGAGGGCACTGTCTCGAACGCAGAGGGCAAAGTGCTCGTTGGGGGCGACTTCAACGCTAAAGCAATCGAACGGAGCATGCCTCAGACGGATCCGCGGGGAAAACGAATCCTGGAAATGGCCGCCAGGACGGCCCTCGTAGTACTTAACACCGGAAATACGCCGACTTTCCGCCGTATTGGCTGTGAGGGAACCATACCGGACGTGACATTTGTCTCAGAGTCCTTAGTACAGAGGATACACAACTGGAAAGTATTAGAGGACTACTCAGCCAGTGATCATCAGTGCATTCTGCTTGAGATAAGTGATGCTGTCTCCCGACGTCCGTGCTCTCGGCCTTCTACAACTGGATGGAACATCGGAAGGATGGGCGTCGAAAGGTTCGTCAAGGTTCGCACAGTAGGTGTGCCGCTGCAGGGAGCTTCGGAGGGGACGGAAGAACTGGCAGCTCAAGGCGTGGTGAACTCTACTATGAGCAACACTACGACTGCTTGCTGCGCTTCTATGCCCCGTCGAAGACCTCGGCTTGTAAGCCGCCAGTGTACTGGTGGTCAACTGAAATCGCTGAAAAGCGAAGGGAGTGTCACAAGCTTCGACGTGAGGCTCAACGGGCGCGGAACTGTGACGAGGCATGCAACCAGGTGGCAGCATATAAGTCGGCCAGGAAATGCCTTCGCAAACTGATCAACAGTAGCAAGGGTCGGTGCTGGCAAGACCTAGTAGACAATGTGAACAAGGATCCATGGGGCCTTGGTTACAAGCTGGTCATGGGGAAACTTGGTGCCCTACGGAAGCCTTGTTTACATGATGGACGCGATATAGCGGGGACTCTTCCCTGCCCATCCTGTCCGTGTTGACGCTGTCCAGGGTGAAACAGTAATCGAGTGCCCACTCTTCACACAGCTGGAACTGGGGGAGGCAGTCCTCTCATTGAAAGCGAGGAAGGCTGCAGGTCCAGATGGTGTTCAGCTGAGGTGTTTCGGCTCGCCTATCACCATTGTCCTGACTTGCTGCTCGTCACATTCAACGCTTGCCTAAGGGACAGGGTTTTCCCGGTACGATGGAAGGTGGTGAGGCTCGTGCTGATCAGCAAGGGGAAGAGAAATCCCGAATCGCCGTCTGCACACCGCCCGTTATGCATTCTAGACACGGCTGGGAAAGTGCTAGAAAACTCGTTAAGGGAAGACTTACTGACGCGATTCGTGCTGCTGGGGACCAATCTCCTCGACAGTACGGCTTTAGAGCAGGACGTTCTACCATTGATGCGATTGCAGAGGTGGTGGATGTGGTCAAAAAAGTCAGATGCATTTAGCCGCACTAAGCGACGGATCGTCCTGTTGGTGACACTCGGCGTCAGGAACGCCTTCAACTCCACGAGATGGGTGGATATTCTGGACACGCTGCAAAACTCTTTTCAAGTTCCAGGGGCCGAAGCCTGCTCTACGACACAACACAGGGCCAACGAAGGATGAAAATTACATCGGGAGTTGCCCAGGGATCTATCCTTGGTCCGGACTTGTGGAACGTGTCTTATGATGGGCTACTGAGACTTGAGATGCCAGATGAGTCGCGCTTGGTCGGCTATGCGGATGATGTTGCGGCTTTGGTCGCTGGACGCTCCGTTGAACAACCGCAACTTAGGCTAGGTATGCTAATGCACCGAGTGAGAGACTGGATGACTGCTCGCGGGCTGAGTATAGCACTGTAGAAAACCAAAGTGGTCATCTTGACAAAAAAGAGAATCCCTAGGGTAAGGATAATCAGTATTGGAGATATACAAATCGAATCGAAGCAAGCAGTGGTACCTGGGGCTACTGGTCGACTCGAAGATGAGTTTCTCTGAGCAAATCAGGCAACGGCTGAGAAGGCTGCTTCGGGAATATCGGCTCTGAGTCGACTTATGGCCAACGTAAGGGGACCCAGTCTATCAAGAAGACGCCTCTTGATGAGTGCTGTAGAGTCAGTGCTACTGTACGGAGCAGAGGTATGGGGCGACGCTCTCAGCAAGGAGGTATACCGAAAACTTTTGGCACAGGTACAGAGAAGGGGAGCACTGAGAATTGCAACTTCGTATCCAACAGTCTCTGATTCGGCGGTGAGAGTGATTGCAGGTGTATGCCTGTAGCCCTCCTCGCTAGAGAGCGCCGCGCTATTTACTTGCGCTGAAACGAGGATGCGAGGGAGACAGTTGCCCGCGAGGAGAAACAGCGCTCGCTCAACGATTGGCAGCAGTCTTGGGTGAATTGCACGAAGGGAAGGTGGACTGCACGCCTCATCGCGGATGTGAGACCGTGGCTTAATCGAAGGCATGGTGAAACTGACTTCTATCTGACCCAGCTTTTGAGCGGGCACGGGTGTTTTCAGTCTAACCTGCACAAGATCGGTAAGTCACGGTCTCACAATTGTCGGGTTTGCCCAGGAGAGGAGGACAATGCCTGTCTCACACTTTTCCCGTGTACAAAATGGGTCCGGCTGCGAAGGGGACTCTACTTATATAGTTGCGATGATGTTCGAATCGGCTGACAAATGGAACCAGGTGGCACATTATGTTCGGGCAGTCCTAAAATATAAAAGGGACCCACAGCAGCCGGGGCGCTGGGGCTGGGGGATCGCTTTTCTGGCTCCTCCACTTTCCCTCTCCAATCCCGCTAGGAAAGGGACTCCTCAGCTTGAAGACGCCCCACGGCGTAACAAAACGAGACTTGGCCCCTAAGTAATGTGTCAAACGGTTCCAGGCTGGGTTCTCAGGTAGACAGGGGAGGTGTTAAGTGGGTAGTCCAGTCGCGCATGGGAGTCCCACACTCTGTTCATAAATAGCATTCAACTCCCTACCACAAAAAAAAAAATCCTCCAGTCATTCCTCGATGAGATAGCTCATTGCCAACCTTAGCGTTGAAATCGCCCGGAATAATTTTTGTATCGCATTTGTGGGCAATGAGTCGACCAGTCTTTCCAGGTGATTATAAAACGATGCCTTTGTTTCTTCGTCTTTTTCTTCGGTCGGGGCCTGAACATTAATCAGCCAGATTTTGACGAATTTCCCTTGTATACGGATTGCACACAACCGTTCATTGACTGCTTTAGAATCAATGACGTGCGATTTGAACTCCTTCTCCACAATGGAGGCCACTCCGAATTCCCGTTTTCCAGTAGGTTTCCCACTTTTGAATATTGTGTGCGATCTCATGTCTTGAATGTCGTTTCCAGTCCAATTTGTTTCCTGGACTGCCAGTATTTTTAATTGATATTGACTGGTCTGTTATAAAAGGTCCGTTTTGCGTTTGCGAGGTTGCTGCCGTGAGTCCAATGCATTCCGAGGCTCATACGCAGGTTTCGAAACATTTAGAGGTTTTCCAGGGACGGAGAGTTAGCCCGTCGCCCAACCTCCATTCCGGCAGCATGGTTTTTACGTCGGTTACGCTATCAGGCGCGGAAGATTCGCCTTCACCCTCTTACGTCCTCACAAAGGAGCTGTAAGTAGGATTTAGTAGCAGAGCTGTAGATGTATTTACAGTAACAATATTAGCATTTCTCGGCATTTAATGTAACATTATTGGGGAACCAGTGAACCAAATGCGCTACCCCGAGAGCATTTACTACCATTTAATTGCGGGCTTGGGATGAGGAATCATGCAAGCTATGGGTTGGAGAAACAAGGGGTTCCCTCCTCCTTTCTCAAATGGGCTTGGGACCGTCTATGGTGGGGCAATATAATATCCATGCTAATTTCGAATGCCAGAAATCTTTTGATTGCTTCAAGAAATTTAGCCTTTCATTTCTTAGTTGGGATCCACGATAAAAATTAATGAATTCTTGTATTAAATGGAGCCGCGACCGCAACAATCGCAGGGACTACCCATACCCTAAAGATCTCATGAAAATAAAAAAAACGGTTGTTTGAAGGCATGCATACAAGAAGCTTAAGACATATTTTACTTTTTGGTAGTCTTTAAATTCGAAGATTAGTTATGTCAATCCAATGGAATCTAGTCTGTGAAAAAAGGCATTTCAAAACTCTTTTAAGACCTTATTCGATTAATAAAAAATTATATCTATAATGGAGATTTTATTCGAAAATATTTAAGTTCATACTTGTGTGCATGCGAATTACTTTCTAAGTACTTACAGTTTTTGCTAATCGTTCATCGAAGCAATAAAAATCGGAACATTTTTTAAAAATCTCTGTGGCCCTTTTTGAATATTTCACCATCGAATTGTAAACTTGCAACACAATAAATAAATTGATCGCATCTATCACCACGAATAAATTCTGATAAACAAACTGATTAATATTGCCGCCCAAAAAGAGAGTTCCTTCCGCAATAACAAAGTACAAAAAATAAGTTTTCATCAAAACATAACAAAAATCCAAACACACGACAACAAGTGTCGCAACCCCTAAACGTTTATTGATTTCCCGTGTAAAAACGGACACTTTCGCGAATATTTCACTGTAATTATCCAACTCGTCACTGAGGTTGCAATAATATTGTCTATTTCGACTAAATATCCTTTTTCGAACCACATCACTGCCATCACTAAGCGATGTATTAACGAACTTCTCAAAATTATCACTCATACGTTTATAAATTTCAGATATAATTAAACATATGAAAAATATCCAATTGGACATTATTTGTGGCATACTGAAAACTAGCGTTGTAAAATTCCACCCTAATATGGCAAATACAGGCAAGTTTCGACCAGCCTTGAGGGTGTATAATACCTGAAGTCCAACATGGCCACCAATATAGATAAGTTTGAAAGAAAGTAGTTGAATTGAAATTGCTCCAAACAAATTAGTTATTTGCAGATCTCTCATAATTTCTTGCAAAAGATTTAGTCCTTGATTTAATAAACGCACGAATTGCTCTCGTTCGCGTAGCTGAGAAAGGAGCATGCAAATCATCAGAATAAAATGCAATGTGTAAATTGTTGCCGTTAGTTCTAAAATTGTTCTCATATTCAAGAAATCTACCGTCAGGAATGCATAGCTCAGGACCATGTACAAAATTGGCAAAACAATGGTCCAAAAAGAAATGAAAAGGATAGTGCGAATTGGAGTGCAGTAAAACTGTTCCCTCTTTTGGTCGAAGGAAAAAGGGACAATTTGAAACCACTGAGTTTGAATGTAGAATAAATAAAACAGAAAGGACGTTTTAGTCCGTTTTGTCCACATTGTTTTGCTGTAACTTCTGGTATGGCGACAGCATGCATTAACTCTGAAATTTATCAGATGAAATTCAGGAGAGTAATTGATCTAAATGAACATTAGCGAAGTCATTAAAAGAACGTTACTCAATCATTTATGAGAATCGATGGACTGATGAATTGCTTACAAATTACAGTAAATGAAATAGTATGGAGGTAATGCATGAATGTTACGAGTGTCAATCTGTATCTTAAATTTTTACAACGTAATTAATTTATTTTTCTTAAGGAAATGCAAAAATCTAAAACTTCTACTACTCACCGCCCTTTCCAATCTTTCGTCCAAACGATGGAAGTCGACAGATCTTCGCAAATTGTCTTTGATCCTTCCACAGTATTTCGTAATCGAGTTGAAGACATGTATCATCATCAAAAAATTAAGCAGGTTAAACAACGACAGGCTGTTTTCATATACGAATATATCTAGACGACCGCGGTTAAAGAAAAATCCTTTTGCGTGCATAACATAAAGATAGTACCATGGCAGCAGGATGAAACAGTAGTCGAAACAAAGGACAGTAACAATTGCAACTCCAAAACGTTGGTTGAGCTCTGTGCATGTGTGGAAAATGCGGTCGAATATTTCCGCATATTCATCAAGATGATCACAAAGTTCGCAGGATCTTTGAATATTTTCTTTTTTCTTCACCACTTGTCTGTCACAAGTAAAAGATTCTTTAACCAACCTCTCGAAATGATCACTTAATTTCTTACACATTTCTTGTAGAGTTATATTGAGAAAAAATATCCAATGGGACATGATGTGAATGCTACTCAAGACCACTATGGACACACTCCACATGATATGGACTTTTAGCGATTTGTTAGGATATGCACTAAAGGTAAACCATATGTGCCCTGCAAAGTTGAGATAGCAAAATATCAATTTACAGCCCACCGATATCACTGAGCCTCCACTGAACACTTTGCATGAGTTTGTTATTTTAAAAATGTCCTCCATCAACTGTATTCCATTATTAAGCAATTTAACATAGTCCTTGGTTTGTGTCCATTGCGAAAAGAACATAAAAACCATAAGGAAAACCAAAGAGACATGCAGACACGAACTCGGGCCTCTAACTCCTTTGAAACGAAGGAATACCAAATTAGAATATACTACAAAAATTCCTGAAGATATTAACACAATAAGAGAAAACAAAATGATACCATTGAGGATCCAATAACTTCGCGCAAAGTAAAATTTTTTCTTTTTTCGATTGAACGCATATGAAATTATTGAGTAGCATTTAGATTGGATGTAGAAAATATAAAATATAATTATTGTGGTTTTTCCGTACACATTTTCCATTTTGGTGTTTTCTGGTGGAGAATAAGTTATCTGAAAGTTAAATTGAGATTCTGTTTAATTAATTATAACGTTCTACAAGTCATTGGAAGGCTGTCGATAGCTGGCACAGTTGCTTCAATTTGCTAAGTATCTCATCAAATATGAATCAAATGTATATAAGGTTGCGTACAGTTAAATATAAACATATTGGCAACGTATAAAGTCAAAGGATATTATTTTTCATAACATTTTCATCCATCAAACAAGAGCTTCGTTGCTGTATTCAGAAGTATATAAAAAGCACAATGGATTATCAAAATCCAATCATTATTATCTCTTGTTACTTTCGCAAATTCATTGATAGCTTTCATCGACAATTTCACTGGAAATAATCAGAAGTCAGAATTAAAGTTCAGAAGGTAATCTGGTGCGAAATACTAGTATAGAGAATATGCCATTTAAAAATTGATTGTATTTCGGTCTTTGATTGTTCTTGTTGAATAAATTTTTCCCGCCTTTATCAAGCTTAGTTAATCAAATATTGTTTTAATGGTTTTTTGTTCGCAAGTAGCACCAACAATTTGTTTGACGGCATCAGTGTGGGTGTCTGCTCTGTACAGCGATTCTCAAACATTTTGTCCATCGTGCAAAATATGCTCGACATTCTTGAAAAGGATTTTTAACTGATTTGAAAAAAAAAACATTCTTTCTGGCTATGCGCCAAGAATGATTGCACAGGAACTCCATAAGCTGTATGTAAATTTTGTTATCAATTATTTTTCAAACGATTTTAAAGACGATTCTTTTTTGTGATTACAGTCTTTAAAAAATATGTTTCATCGAGGATATTTCAATTCTTTTTGCGAAGTTCTTCTCTACAGTTTCCCCTTCTGACACAATACTAACACTTCTGAGGATGTCTCTAATGAATTTACTTGATCCTAATGTCAGTCCTGGTCCTGAAAGCTTGCCAAATATATTTATCAACTCATTCGCTTCTATTCACCCTGATACATGTAGTGAAAAAGGTATAGATAAAATGTCCGTTCAGGACTGCAGTGATGGTCTGCTGCCTCAGCGGAAGAGAAAGTTAGGATCCGCTGAGATTGGGCTTGTCTGGGGATGCGTGAATGCGCTGGCAGGCTAGGGTTGCAGTGTCGTGGGGCAGGTTCTTTCTCCCAGCACAAGGACACACTAAAAAAAGAATTTCGCATTCACGAATTCCTGGGTCACATAATAGTCGAACGAAGTCGAAAAAAGGAGATAACCAGCTAAGGGTTAGAAATTGCTGACGAAAAAAGACAAGCTGGATCTAGGGAAGACAGCAATTTCTAACCCTTAGCTGGTCACCTCGGACAGTTCCACCACGACAAGTTCCTCGCCAGTAAACCCACTAGAGTCAAACACGACGATACCTTTGCTGGTCCACGATGCAACAAACGCCAAATCTTCCCCGGAGGCTTCTCCAAAGACAGTATTGCTGGACGAGAGAGGATTTTTGCCGCAGAAGAGGTCACTCCACGCCAGCACAAAACTGAGTGGTCAACTCGTCGTTGGAGGAGCTTCCGCAGCAGAGTGCGCATCTATCGCCAAACTTTAAAATATGTAACATCTCGGAGGTTTCTGGGAATGGTACTCGACCTTACGCACCAATCACAGTGTTGGGCAAAATCGTTGTTGCACTGATTGACACGAGTGCAAGTATTAGCTGCCTTGCCTCGAGCCTCGGCTCAAAGGTACTACATCAAAACCCTACGGCAGTAAAACCCTGGTGCTCTGAAATCAGTACAGCTGATGGTACCAAACATCCTATCCAGGGTAGGCTGACATCACCTGTGACATTTAGAGGTCAAACGAAGGATATTACTTTCTGCATTATCCCGTCTCTAACTCAAAACGTGTACCTCGGCGTCGATTTCGTCCCTCAATTTGGTTTGGCCCCAGATTTATTCACAGACTCACCCCTAAATACTAGATATGTCAACGAACTCGCTTCTATACCCGACAGGCATGAATTAACGCCTAACCAACGACAATGCAAGGCTTTTGTAGTAATCGAGTAGATATGCTCTGGCATCGAGACGCTTTGCAGCAGAAGCAAAAGTCTCCACAACACAATCTCAACATCCATTGCAACAATATCATAACCCTCTACAGGCAACTCAAGACACGTCAAAACAAATTAAGAAACCCAAATACAATATTGTGTTAACTTCCTGCCGGACAAGGGTGCATTCTTCGTAAACTACGTAATCACCGCAGCGTTTATCGTTACTTCATTGGAATTGATTCGTTTCCCTGAATTGATTGTTTATGTGTGGGAGCTATGCACAGCCGAATCCCGTGCAGAAATTCAGTACATACGTAAGTCCATTTTGATTGAATTTCCTTTCGGAATTCATTACGCTTGGACTGTAATGGTTTTCACAACAAGCGTAGTTTACAGCGTAGCTTGCCCCTAATCATGCCATTCGCTATGGTTTACATTTGCTTCAAACACTTTGTCGATCGACATAATTTATTCTTTGCATATGGCCCGAGCAACATGGTCAGTCGAAGTGGTAGAAAAATCCACTCAACTGCCGTGACAATGACTAAATTTTCTGTGATACTTTTGTTGACGATTCTTGCTACAATGGCAGTTATAAGAAGTCAAGGCATTGACGCTCGAGCAAGATTCGCATTCTTTCATTGTGCATGTCATTAACGTTGTTTGCTTTCATGTCACCGATCAAGCGTTGCACAATGCGACGACCTAGCATTCCTGATGACCGATCTCCCGCACCTTTGTACGTCGCCGATGTACTTTTTGCACAGCAAGCTTCTGCGGATCACGCAAACTACGCTGGATACGGATCAGATACCCGAATTGAATTGACAACGGAAAAAGGCGGTGATAATGTTTCAGTGGATATTTAAGACAAGTTAAAAGCAACACTAAAATGTGATATTTCAAGCTACAGCCGAACTCTGAATATTTTCATTTAATGCTATTAGAGATAATAAGAACAGACAGGATATCAATAACGCATGTAATAATGTTCCATTCGCCGATTTTAATCAACAATTTAGCGTAAAATAAAAAAACGTGATCGTAATAAAACTTAATAAGAATAAATGCAATGTATCTCTTAAACGTTTAATATACGTATTCTAAATAATGCTTACTCATTCCTGAAGTAATTCATATTGTCCTGAAAACCGTTCGTGAACGCTAGCATTAATCCGATTTGAAAGTGTACTGTTCTAAAGAACCATAAGCAATCTCAGTTATGTTCATAGGATCAAACAAAGAATCGATTCAAATTCATACACAACAACGAAGAGGAGTTCGGTTGTATGCGATTTATCACAGAATATCATTTTTAAGGTGCCTCAAGCTGCCTTTGCACATGCGTATAAACGATACAACTAAAATACACAACACTTACTGTACATAAAAATAATGTTACATCAGAGTGTAACTCGCATAGCTTCAGCCAGCATATTCCCGGAGAAACAATTGCAAACGTTGAAGCAACAACAAATGCTTCAAGCACAGCAAATGCAACAAATGCAAGAGATGAATCGTTCGGGAAACTGGCTAAGCGGTAAAACGAGAATTTCACGCGCTAGCTATTGTGGATAGATTGGGATGAGTGGAGTGGACGGGAGTCGAGTTGCAACCGCGAACGCGCGTGGACGGGGGAATTGAGAGAAAAGCGAGCAAGTAGCCGCATCGGACATTTGTGAAATTTTCAATTAAAACAACTTGACTTTGTACAGTTCCTGCCACCAATCACAAGTTGCAGCCTCTTATTTCGTTGGAGTGTCAAATGCGAATGGAAATAATGGCCGAGTTAGTGAAAAACCATCCAACATTGTGATATACAAAGTTGAACGCGGGTGACAGAATTAAATTACTGACGATGTTAGTGGCGGCTTCGTCGTAGGGAAAGTTGGTGTGAACGGAATTGAGAAACTCTTTGGAAATTAAAGAGAAATGCAATTGTTTGACAAGTGCAACCTGGAGGTGAAGTGCTTTGTATGTGCGCTAAGGAAATACGGTTGTACGTCTGATCTAGTGGAAAAACTATGAGGAGATGAACGTTGGAAAGCCGTGAAGGCTGCAGTGAAAGGCTTAGAGGAAATGAAACTCCGTTTGAATTACTGTAAAACGTTTGCCGTGGAAAAGAACGTGGTGCTGGATACAAGTCTTGTTCGTGGCTTAGACTATTATACTGGCGGATATATGAATGTGTGTCGCATCTTTAATGGCAATGAAATAACAGTGATTGATTCGGATTGTGTTGATGCGCTCGGAACTTAATACAATTATTTTTGAGTTAACTTCTAACTGCAATACAGAGTAGAGTACACTTTTCTGGAGGTTTTATACATAATAGTAGAATGTTAATTAGAATAAACATTTTTTTTGACCAGTGCAAATTGCTGAAAATTCTCTAAAGTAAACTATTTAAATCTTATTTAAATCTTCAAGTGATTGTAAAGAAATTCTCGCTTTAGAGATAAATTTATTAATTTTTTTGTGCGAATGTATTTAATGAATGTTTCAGTGGACTTCCCGCATTTGTCATCGAGCGCTCGAAGGACCATGTGGGGTAAGTACCCTTTTATTGCGTAAAATTTTTTTCCTTTTATTTATATTGCAAATGTTGTGCATGTTTTCAAATTTAAATTTTATTGCGGAGTATTCCTCCTTGTATTTATATTGCAACGGTTGTGCATTTATCGAATTTAAATTTTATTGGGTAGAATTCCTCCTTGTATTTATATTGCAAATGTTGTGCATTTTTTCGAATTTAAATTTTATTGCGGAGAATTTCTCCTTGCATTTATATTGCAACTGTTGTGCATTTATCGAATTTAAATTTTATTGCGTAGAACTCCTCCTTGTATTTATATTGCAAATGTTGTGCATTTTTTCAAATTTAAATTTTATTGCGGAGAATTTCTCCTTGTATTTATATTGCAAATGTTGCACATTTATATAAATTTAATCGTATTGCGTTAATATAATGGAGTGTAAAAGTAACGCCAAATTTGTCTTTCCTTTCCTCAAATTCTAACCGGGTATAGGACCCGGTACGGTGGCAGGCTTCCACCTCAAAACATGAGCCAGCCACCGGGTACTTAATAGTCCTTCTTGTTTCAGGTGACGTCGTGGGTTGAGTGGCCCAAGCAGAGTGCCTCTTTATGGCATAGAGTTATGCAATCAAATTGTATAATTCTATGGCATAAATTGGTCACCGGAGTACTCCCCTTCTGATGGGAAAGTTCATACAATTCAAGTTGTATGAGTTTTCCACTCAGAAGAGGAATACCTGGCCACTTCAACAAGATATCTATGGATTTATTCCGGTTGGGTGGGTACGAAGGGGCCCCACCACCACCCGTTTGCCCCTTTTTCATTTGTGGGCCATGAACATCGTCGGGTAATGACGAGGTCACCCCAAGTTCGCCTTTCTTTTCAGGTTCCCCTTGTTCTCATGACAAGCTCTAATTCCCTCTGTGTAGTTATCTACACTTTTTGCGACTTCGGTCGCCTCTTGACTTCCAGCAGTCCAATTCGTGAATGCGAAATATTTTTGTAGTGGGTCCTCGTGCTGGGGGAAATGAACCCGCCCCACGACACCGCAATGCTAGCCTGCCAGCGCATTCACGCGTCTCCAGACGAAGGCATTCTTGGCAGATATTGTCATCTTCTTCTGCCGAGGCAGCAGAACATCGCTGCAGTCCTTTACGGACCTTATGAAAACTCCTTTATTCACTACACTTTGGCCGCACCACACTGGTCTCACATGTCATGGATGTTGGCGATAGTAAGCCAATTCAGCAGAGACACTATGCCATCTCTCCGGCCATGGAAAAGCTAGTGTACGCAGAGTTGGACAGGATGATCGAGTTGGGGGGGTTATAGAGGAGTCCCAAAGTGCCTAGTCCTCAGCGGTAACCTTGATGGTGAAGCCAGGTAAAGTTCGTCTTTGTCTAGACGCCCAGAAAGTCAATGCAGTGACCATCAAAAACCCTTACCCTCTTCCTCTCATCGATGGAATATTGAGGAGACTGCCGAAAGCAAACCACATTACCAGTGTCGACCTAAAGGATGCATTGTGGCAAATCCCACTCGATGAGAGTTCGATGGATAAGACTGCTTTCACATTGCCCGGATGACCATTATGCCAGTTCGTCACAATGCCTTTTGGCCTGTGTAACGCTCCGCAAATGATGACCCGGCTGATGGACAAAGGAATTCCACCCCATCTGAAATATCAAGTGTTCGTCAAGCCAAGCCATGTGGTAGCCTACGCGGATGACATCAACATTTTGTCATGGTCACTAACAACCGCCAAAGAATTTTTCTTGAAACTCAACAGTGAAGCAAAAGTAGTAGGGCCACCAATCAGCGAGAATAAAACAAAGCTCATGACCTCAAATACCCAAAATCGACGACCAAGAAACCGAGGACAAAAACAATGGCAGCAACGACTAAGACAACAAAGATGGACGAAAAATACACGAGTGAACTGGCAGCAAAAGAAAACCTTGCGCAATCGAAAATTATTGCGGCGGTTGAGGGCAGCAAAAAAAATCGATACGAGTACCGCAGCGTCCCCTACGAAAGAAGCAAACAACAGAGCAGGCTTGGTCAAAAACCGAAGAATGAACTAAGGGGATCAAGGGCCCCGAAGCAACTCCCACCTATTCCGAAGGGACCATGGCGAAAAATTTAAATCTTGAGATGCCTCCACCAAAGAACCCGTTGGGTAGAATGATCGCCCTTGATCGATCCGAAGAAGAGCGACTTTACCCAAAGGCAGAAGCAGTCGTGAAGCGAGTTAAAGCCGCCTGAAATTTGCAAAAAACCTAAGCAAAGATGTTAAAAACGAGATCTTGGAGTTAGCAAAGCTACTGGTTCGGATATGTCATTACCAGAGCAGGGGGCAGAAGAGGGACGAAACACTAAGCCCCCTGAGAGGGATCAAGTTGCCCCATAACTTATTGCAAACAAGAGAGATAATACGAGACACCAAACAAAATACTGCTTCAGAGATAAAGTTCCAGGCGGTGCTATCAAAGGCAGCCGAAAAAGTGGCTAAAAAGCTGCTCCTGCCAGAGGCTGGCGACGAGCCTCCTCAGCAAGGGAAAATCAGGGATACGAACAAACCGAAAAATAAATAGCGTCGTGAGTCTTGCGAGAGGCATTGCTTGCTAAACCAAACGATGAAAGAACTTATGCAGAGGTACTGCGTGAAATTAAATGAAGCGTTAAACCAGATGACACCCAAATTGCCATAAGAGCAGAACTGCCAGCTCGGTCCGGTTGCCTTCAAGTGGAGTTTGGAACAGATACAATTAACAAAGTAGCACTCCGTGACGCATCCAAAAAGGTCCTTGTAGGGAAAGTAACCGTAGCCTCACTTGAGCTCATGGAATCTCTTGAAATAAGATACCTTGAGTGCGTCAGGGAGATTTCGCTGAAGTAGAACAGGTCATGAAAAGAAAGTTTCCTAGTTTGAGTGGAGTTAAAGTAAGACTGACTCGAGAAACTAACAGGAGACAGCGTATGGCCATCGTCGATCTGGCTGAAATTAATGCCGAACAAGTTTTAACAAAGACGAAAATTAAAATAGGATGGGTAATTTGCAGGCTACAGTGAAGAGCGGTTTTATGACGCTGCAACAAGTGCCACGGTTACGGCCACACCCCGCAGGAAAGTCAGAAGATTGATAGAGCTTCCCTTTGCTATATTTGCGACAGAGTGGGGCCACAAACATTAACATTGCACGCAAGACCCGATGGCTACAAACGCTTCCTAGCGAGCGGAAATGGTGGGTCTTCAAAGAAGCTCTAGCCAAAGCCATATTGAAGCTGCAATCATACGTATTTTGCAAGTCAACTTCCACTAGAGCGTAAACGCTCTGGACCTACTTGGAATAGTTTTCAAGGGGCTTGAAGCCGGCCTGCTGTTGTTCAGCGAGCAAAATCATGACAGGAGCTCGCCAGCCTAGTATTTCCACAAGTCTGGCACCTCAGGTAGCTGGGTTCTTTACAGTATGAACCTTCCAGTGCAGAGCCATGGGCAAGGGAATGGTTTTGGGTGAATTCGGTGTATAGAAAAAGCATTTTTTTTTCGTAGCACTACAGCCCCTTTCGGGCCTTCGCTTAGAGATAGTTAGAGTATCTCATTGTCATGATCGAATGTATCGGCACTTCGCAAGGTGATCTGATCATTGTGACGCTTTGGCCGTGTGTCCGTCCACCCAGCTGCAATACGTTCTGATTTTAAACCAGCACGTATCATAACTGAACAAGCATGACGCCAACGAAACTCGAACCAGAGAACTTCGGCTTACGGGCTTAGTGCTCTAGCCACTAGACAACTAGAAAAATGGATGGGGAGTGTTCGTTGACGTGGTCACCGCGGGCACACTGCTTCCGGTAGCTTCTCTGAGAAGCGGACGACTGACAGCTGAGGATGTAGTCAACTCAATCATATCATTGAATCTGCTTGTGTATCTTCTATGACCTGCCGGGCACCCCGACACGGAAAGTCTCCACTATATTGGTGGTCTAATAAGATTGTTGAGCAGCGAAGTGAGTGTCACAAGCTTCAACGAGAAGCCCAGCAGGCGCGGACAAGGAAGAAGGCGGACACGAGGCTTGCAACATACAGGGTGGCCAAAAAGTGTTCTCGTAAGCTTATCAATAGGATTAAGGCCCGATGTTGGCAGGATCTTGTGGACAATGGGATCAGGGACCCGTGGGGCCTGAGGTATAGGCTAGTAACGCAGAGGCTCGATGCTCGATGATGCGAAAATATGGATGAAAATGTACAGGCTCTTATCCCTGTACATCCCGCACATATTGATGCCGTTCACAACAAAACACCAGCGGAGTGCCCGCCTTTTGCGAGGATCGAACTACAGGAGGCAGTTCTTTCAATTAAGGCAGGAAGGCCAGCATTAAATGAAGTTTTAGTTGAGGAATTGCAGCTGGTCTACGATATTTTTTCTCATTTGCTGCTCAGTGCGCTTGACGCTTGTCTGTGTGAAGAGTTCTTCCCAGAACGTTGTAAGGGGGCGAGGCTCGTACTGATCAGCAAGAGGAAGACGCGGAATCTGCGTTTGCGTACCGCCCGTTACATTTGCTAGATACGGCCGGGAAATAGTTTAAAAAGCTCAGTAAGGGAAGACTCTCTGACTCTCTCCCTTCTGCTGGAGACCTATCTCTAGGGCAGTACGGATTTAGATCAAGGCGCTCCACCATTGACGCGAGCTTGGAAGTGGTGAGCGCGATCCGAAAAGCAGAGGCTTACTAACGCTTTCAATTCCGAGCTGTACCGAAAATGCTTAGCCTATGTGCAGCGTCGAGGAGCGCTAAGGATAGCATCTGCATATCAGTCAGTCTCTGAGTCGGCGGTGCTGGCTATTGCGAGCGTTATACTCATCACTCTACTTACTAGAGAGCGCCGTAAAACTTATTTGTATAGACACAAAGTGATAGGGACGCAATTGCGCTCGAAGAGCCCTCCTTTCTGGATGAATGACACAAAGGGTAGATGGGCCACGCCTCATTCCTGACCTGAGGTCGTGACTCAATCCTAGTCATGGTGAGACTGACTTCTATCTGACCCAGCTCTTGAGCGGACATAGATATTTTCACTCTAACCTGCACAAGTTAGGCAAGTCACGGCTTCCCGATTGTGTGTACCGGTCGATGACGCGTGCTAAACATTTTTGCATGCTAAGAATGGATTAGGTGCGGTGACCTAGTTGAGGAATTAGGAGAGTTTTCTCCAGATAATCTAATCGGAAAGATGCTTACATCAGTTAACAAATGGAATCAGGTGGCATATTGTGAACGGGCTGTTCTAATTGCTAAAAAGGAGTGCCTGGAGGCGTTGAGTGTGAAGAGGTTTCCTTTCTAGCGTTCCCTCTCCCTGGTTCCCCTCCCACTGGAAGAGGGATTCCTGCAATCCGATGACACCTAAGTCATCAAAAACAAGTCAAAGTCGCAGGAGAGTGCTTTAGCAGAAGAGTTTTGTGTAACTCAAACAATATGTTATTTTCTGAATATCAAAACTTGACTTACATATGGTTTCCTTAAATTAAATTCGAAAAACTAAGTCTTGGTTATTCTGTTTTTAAATTCGCCGCCATTTTTTTCAAATGTTTCGACTCGATTGCTTGAATATTCACGATAAAATATCAATATCACAAAACAATTCTCAAATTTGTATCAACATTCCTACATATTTGTAGTGTCTAGCTTCGTTGCAAACGTGTATCTCCCCAATATCATGAGCTAATGTTATTGTAATGGTTAAATATTCAGCCGGCTGTAACTTAGCTGTTTATGGCTCGATTGTTGTGAAATTTTCAGGACACGTACGAATACTCCTGAAAAACTTAGAAAGCAGTTTTTAAGTGAATTAAAGGGTCCCCTTTCAATTTTAAAGGTAAAATTGTAAAATCCACTTTTAACATTCGCAAGGGGGGGGCAAAATTTTCGTACATTTCCGCTCCCACTACACCCTCCGGAGCAAAACTTAAAAGTTTAAGACCTGTTATAATAAAACAACGTGTGTCGGCGGAGACGATGAACAACGTACTACTTTATTTAAGCATAGAATACAGAGAAGAAGCATAGAATACATAGTCAGAAGTTTGTTACAAGGTGGCACTAGCAGTATCTATATTTTGATATTTACAACACTCCCACTCAAAATACACAATACACATAAAATACATACTGAAATGAAATTACACTTTAACAATTCCTAAAGCATTCAAATATTTATAATATTTTACAGCACCTAAGCTTTTAATGAGTAAATCTGCAGGCATATCTGATGTATATAAATAATCAACACTAACAATGTTTCCATTTATCATTTCTCTGCAATGGTGATATCTGACATCAATATGCTTTGTTTTATTATGAAATACAGGGTTTAGTAATAACTTCTAAGCACTCATACTATCAATATACAAAGTTATCTTATACATTCTTTTAGTCACTTCATGTTGTAAGTTACTTAAGTACACTGCTTCCTTGCAGGCCTCTGATATTGACACATATTCTGCTTCCGTACTAAAAAGCGCAATACACTTTTGTTTACTACAACTCCAAGATATAACAGATCCTGACAAAGTAAAACAAAAACCCGAATATGATTTCCTATCATTAATATCATTGCTCCAGTCTGCATCAACATATCCTTCAATATTAACATTTTTATCTTTACTATATTTCAAACCTAAATCTTTTGTCTTTTTCAAATATCTTAATACTCTTTTAGCATAAATCCATTGCTCTTCAGTGTTACAGTTATTAAATTGACTTAGATATGACACTGCATAAGCTATATCGGGTCGTGTAAGCACAACTAAATACATTAAGCTCCCGATAAGCTGCTGATAGAGATTCTGAGTATTACAATTATTCTCTTTTATACACTTTAAATTCACCTCCATTGGAGTATTCACTGTTTTACAATCAGTCATATTAAATTTAGACAATAGTTTGTCAATATATTTTTCTTGACTCAAAGTACCAGTACAATTCTGTTTATCAAAACTAACTGACATGCCAAGACATTCCTTTACAATCCCTAAGTCTTTTAACACAAAATTCTTACTTAACACGCTCTTAACGCGATTAGTTTCAGTTTTATCATTGGAAAAGATTCAAAAAATCATCAACATATAATGTCACAATGGTAATGCTATTACGAATAGACTTTATATACAAACATGGTTCTATTTTAGACTTGTCATAACCATCTGCTAACATACAACCATCCACTTTCTTATGCCATGCTCGAGATGCCTGTCTGAGAGTTGTCGCTGCCGTTTTGGTAAGGTCCTTGTTGTAGTGTCTGATTGCAACTCTTCCTCGGATGTCGTGGACTCCTCATCTGGTATATAGGTTTCATCATTGTCATTATCACTTTCCATGGAAACGAATGAATCCTTACTACTGTGATCTGAGAGCTCTCCCACTGAAGACTGATGTGGCTTGTTCACTGTTGGTTTGTTATTCATAGCTTCTATTTCTATCATATTTTCTGGTGGAGGCAATTTTTCTTTAATGATGATGACATCTCGACTCGTTGTAATAGCTCTTGTTGAAGGAATTAACAGCCTATATCCTTTAACATCCTCAGGGTAGCCTACCAGTATACATTGTTCAGACTTCTTGTCCCACTTATGTCTTTTCTCCTTGGGTATGTGCTTCATGACAGTACCACCAAAAATCCTTATATGGCTGAGGTTAGGCTTGGCCCCTGTCCACAACTCGTATGGTGTACCGTGGTTTAATCCAGTTTTTACAATTCTGTTTTGTAAATGCCCAGAATTCCTTACCAAGTTTAGCATCAAATAAAAGACATCTGGCTTTTTCTATTAGCGTTCTATTCATCCGCTCACAAAGCCCGTTCTGTTCAGGAGTGTAGGGATTTGATTTTTGATGAATTATACCCATTTTCTTCAAATAACTATCAAAATCTCTGTTACAGAACTCTCTGCCATTATCACTTCTCAGAATTTTAATTCTCTTTGATGTTAAATTCTCAACTTTTGCTTTATATTCTTTAAAACAATGTAAGGCCTCATTCTTACCTTTTAAAAAATAAACATATGTCATGCGGCTGTGATCATCAACAAAAATTAGGAAATATCTCGATCCTCCTAGCGATAAATTCTCCATCGGGCCACAGATATCGCAGTGCACCACTTCCAATAGCTCAGTACTCCTGTTTCCTTCATGAGCAAAAGGCAACCTACTCTGCTTACCCTCGCAGCACACTATACAGTTAGACTTGTTGATGTTCGGCTTCTCAGTAAATATGACTGCCTCCACAGCATCCTGCATTTTGTTCAAGTTATAACTGTTGACATGTCCCAATCTACGATGCCAAACTTCTGGAGACTCTGCCACTGCTGCTGCCACCAAACAAGTAGAAGTGTTCAGCTTATAAACTCCATTCACAAGTGTAGCAGTAGCTACTAGAGTGTCCTGTTTATTAAGTATTTCGCATCCTTTGTTTGTGAAGTGCACCTTATTGCCTTGCCTTATCAACTGGCTCACTGACAATAAGTTCGTAGATAACATGGGAACACATAACACGTTTTCAGCAGTTATGTTAAAATCACATTCTTCAGTTGATGTTGTTATGTTTACGTTTCCACAACACAGCACTGGGATTTTATTTTGATTAGCAACTGTAATTTCCTTGGTAAATCCAGAATAACGCACGTCGATCATCCGATCTTTATTACATGTCAAATGCGAACTGGCACCTGAGTCGACATACCAATCATTCTTGTCAAATATTCTGTCGAAAAACACAGCACTAAACGCATTACTTGTTTTTGACGTTTTATTTACTGAATACTTGGAAGTCTTTTCCTTATTATTGCATTGATTACGATAGTGGCCACGTTGGTTGCAATTAAAACATTTGACGTTTTGTGTTCCTTTGACAGATGTTGACGTTTGTACATTCCCGCCATCTCTATTGGCCATAGACTGTGTAGACTTTACACTCTTTGGATTTGAACGTTGATTCTTGCGAAAACATGCAAATGCATTATTGACATCATTGTCTCCCGGCTCCATGTCCATCAACTTTCCTTTAATGGCGTCGGTTGTAATGGTCATGCCTGAATGTTCGATGGCCATTATCATGGGCATATATTTTTCAGATAGACCCCGTACCTTGTCATTTCTGACCAGCTTCAACAATTTGTGTTACATACGACGTCATCGAAGTGCAATTTTCCAATCGAATGGATATTAAATTCCTCAGAAGACTAATTTTTCTGGTAAATCCCGAGTCATCGAATAACATCTTCAATTTATTCCACAATTCTTCCGATGTTCTGACGTTTTTTATGTGAACGTAAAGATTCGGGTCGATTGTTAAAATCAGCTTGGCTTTTGTTTTCGCATCATCTGCAGCTGCTGGCGGATGATCAGGCTCAGGTTTTATACACCCAACCATTCCTTCTAACACCAGGAAATTCTCTGCGGCGAAACACCATTCACTATCATTCTCGCGCCCTTGTAATTTAGGTACGCTAACAAGATAGTTCGAGCTGGATGCCATGACAGACACACAAGTTCTTCACTTTATAGCAAATAGCCGGTTTTTGCTCACTGTTTATTCTACGCACAAGTCCGATGGTAAAACACACAGTTTATTGTTCATCACACAGATAATTCTAACAATAAACGCAATAACTAGCTCGCAATATGGGTCTGGGCCCATAACCTATAATAAAACAACGTGTGTCGGCGGAGACGATGAACAACGTACTACTTTATTTAAGCATAGAATACAAAGAAGAAGCAAAGAATACATAGTTAGAAGTTTGTTACAAGGTGGCACTAGTAGTATCTATATTTTGATATTTACAACACCTGTTTTGAAAAGTTCTCATGAAAACCTGTAATGTGACGCCTACGCCCGGGAATCGAAGTGATTCCGATCCCGAACCCTTGCAACCGGCCAGATGGATATGTCCTCGAAGTGCCAGCGGACTTCATCTGTCGTGCGGATATCGGTGCGCAGAAAATATTTTTTCTTCTGTCCAAATATTTAGATCTGTGGATATAAATATTCGAAATATAAAATTAATCCAAACCCCGGCACATTTCGAGACATAACCATCTGGAAATGCCCCTCCACCGTGGCCATCGAAAAACTATGCCACTGGCGACAAATGGAGAGGCACATTGCCGCCATGTGGCGTGCCATTCCACACACAGCTGTTTTGTCCGATGTGACAAGCGGTGGATTTTGACAGCCACATGGAGAGGTTACGAGTAGACAATTTCTTAAACATAAGACGCGAAAAACACCTCCGAGGCCGGGAAAATAATTAAAAAAAAAAAGGAAAACGAAAAAGAAAGAAAAAATAGTGGTTCCCACTCAAGTGGACAATCGTCCGAATTACTTTTTCGCTTTATTGCGACTTCGTAACACATCTGTTGTGCGGGGTGCCATTGAACGCGGGAAGAGTGGCAGTCACCAGGTAAATCGACAAATATTTATGGTCCTCGACTGATTTGTAAAATTTTTAGCTTCAACTAGGGGAATGCGGATCGCGATCGCGCACCGTTGCGCACGTGACAGTTCCCGGGTGCTCCCGGACACCACTCCGGATTGCGGATGGCTGCGCCTCCCGCGGCACCATCTGGGTATCCCACGACGGGCGAACTCTCGATAACGTACCAGACGGACCTGCGTCGGCTTCTTCCAGTCCCCCGGAAAGTCCCCGTGGCAGTCGAAATCGCAGCACGCAGCAACTACCAAGCGGCGCTAACAAGTGTGGCACATGAGGGATCGAACAGGTACTAAAAAAAAATGATCCCGATAAAAATGGAACGTCACTTTTTTTTTACCAAAATATCCGTTAACCTGAAGGAATAGTTGCAGTGTTGTAATTGATAAACTTGAGCTTACGCATCTTCAGTTTACAAATGATGTCACCGTCTGTCAAAGATTCATTATCTTCTATATTACCAAAGCTTTATTTTAGATGTGGACTGGGGATTGTAAACATTTGAATAAGCGATAATGACTACTAGCCCTGATTCTACGGATGAACTTCACTTCAATTTGTAATAATCTTTGAGTTGATTGCTTTTCACGGTCCTAACATCCCCATTTAATTATTAGTAATACCATCGCATATGATTTATATTAAAGTCGCCTATTTATTATATGAAGCAGTGGTCTACTCCGACAGTAATCACCTGCACTTTCCTTCTCTAAATGTGCCACTCAAGTGAAAAGCTTTCCATGATGATTTGGTTAACGTTTAATGCACGATAATTGTTTATTGGCCTCTCTAGATAATCGTTTGACTATATGTATAGTAGGCTCATTGATTTTCTTTTTCTTTCTTTCTGCTTGTCTGTGTTTGTTTAATTCAATGCAAACCTCTTTAAATCCAGTGGCATCGAATAGAGTTGTATGTCCTGACAAATGAACTTTATTAAATGCCTCGCGGAAACGTTAAAGGTCTGTGGTTATACTTACGAGTATATTCTTGTGCCCATTAGCCACCAAGAGTTACTAAAAGAAGCAGTTTTCTGGGTACATAATTGAGGAATATATAGTTCCGATTTGGTTCGTTCAAGCGAAAAATAAGACTAAAGATCATCATGCTTGATGGGGCTGTGATGTGGTGCTTTATAACCATTCGCTTGCAGTAAAATTTTGCAGTATATAGGCTTCTCAAGTTGAGTAATCTTCTAGCTATCCTTGACTTGTACTTGAAATTCGAGAGCTAGCCTAAAAGAAGTCTGAAAGGGTGTCATTCAATGGAATCAATTACTTTAAATGCAGGAATGTGCCTCTTTAGGACTTGAGGACCATAACGCAATTTGTTCACATCTTGTTGCTACCAATGGAAATTTCCGTTGAACCATTTGCATGAAGTATTTTCAAAAAAAAAAAAAGTGATCCATTTAAATGGCTCGAGTTTTAGAGCGACGTGAAAGATGGAAGAATATATGAGCTGCTTCAGTCGAATTTTTTTTGTATTAGCTAAATATAAAGCCAATACCATGTAAAGCGGAAACTAAGAAATATGAAAGAAATCAATGGATGTTATTCTATTGCATAATATAGACTCATTTGGAAGTGAATTAAAGAGTTGAGATTTGTAAAAAGAGGCAGCCCGCATTAATCGCCAAATAAACGAGTATATCATCAAGACTAGCTCTTCCTTTTTAGATTGGATGATGTATTGAGATTAACAATTATCTTTGCCTCAAAAAAGAAACAACCTTACATTCCTATATTTTCAAAAGTGAAATTATTTCTGCACAATTGAAACAGATGCTTCATATACAGTCACAATCGTAGATTTGATTCTAGATTAAAATTTGGTTTGAATGAATAATTAAATGTACATATGCTTTTAACTTGAATTATTTCCTCTTTAAAAGATTAAAACAAGAATAAAATGAGGACCATTTTTAGCAATTCAACCCTGTAAATATTCACACTTGCGAAATCTCAATTACAAATAAAAATTACAATTGTTAGCCCATGCTTGAAATACTAAGGACTTAATTTAATGTTTGAAGAAAACAAAAATCAATTTCATAGTTAGTTTACATTTCGGGTGGAAAAGAATGAATAATATATTTGGCAAAATAACTTAGTTAAAATTTTTATTTCAATTTCCAAATCAAAATCCTATTTAATCTATTACGTCTTACTCATTGATATTAGGTTAAAGGACATTTTATTTACAAAAAATAATGTCATTGCAATTTATTAATTTAGTTTAAACTCAAATTGATTCAAATGACTTAATCTTTCAAAATAATTTAAGATTTATACAAATAAACAAACTGTACGCTAAATCTTGTCCGAGATGAAATTTGTAATGGATACATGTAACCAAAAAAATAAATATTCATCGCCTACAAAAGTAAAAGCAAAAAAAGAAACAGTAATTTCGGATGGATGTGAATAAAATTAACTTTAAACTATTAGTTGAAACGTAATCAGTATGGGACGATAAGTTGAATAGTAGAGTATTCGTAATGTTGTATCCCGAAATAAAATTAATGTTAGTTTTTGGAATTTATCCTTCCTTATTAATATTTAGACGAAGAACTAATATTTCGTGTTTGATGTGCTAAAACTCCCTTTGATTATTTTTAATGAATGTGTTAGAATAAAAAAAAAACAACATGAATTGCTAAAACTTAACCAAGACTTTCCTTTCCAGAGGCTCGTTCTTTTTCAGTGGGAAGAGAGAGTGTAAGGTAGGTATGCCGTCGCGAGGATAGGGTTTCGACAAATCTGCTGAAGTCGGTTTCGCGTCGCGCGCGGTACGCGGTACCTTTGATTGTTTCGTCATTTCATTAGAGTAGTTTTCGTCGGTTTAAATTCGAGTAGCATATTTTTCGGTACCGCGTCGGTGATTCGGTAACGCGCCTATAGGATTTTGTAGCGTTTTTGATTTGAGATCTGTGGAGAGATCACATCCAGAATTAACGTAACGTAGGTTTCCCGTTCTGGATGAGTAATTGTTGACGCGTTTGGAAAACGGGCATGTTCAGGTGGCTGAAATATTGTAATTGAGCGTAACCCATTTGGAGACCCGCGACCGAAATCCTCTCCGAACTAGCTGGCCGACAAGCAGTCACCGCGCGAATGGGTTACGGTGCACGGATTGGTTGACCTGTTGGTACCATCCGTTGGCACTACTCAGACTTAACGTCTAGAACCGATGAGAGGTCGGTTCCGCGTTCGATCTGAAAAGATGAAAATCATTACAAACCTTTCATTTGATCCCTATATTAGCCACCTTTGGTGAAATTTTTTTAGGGGCCACTCCTTTATATGGGGAGACCCCCCCTTAAACACCTTATAATTTTTTTTTGTAAAGAAATTTTAAAGAGGGCACCACTTTACACCTGCTCCTAGCTGGTTTGCGAGGAAATTGCTGTGATGGACAGACGAACAGACAGGTCGCGATTTTAGTAGGGCATTCTAAAATTTTGATGATGCGGTTGAAAATTCAACCCAAGGAAATAATAAATTCTGAAATGAAATTGCAACGTGGCCGTAACAGTTTGCTGTGATGATTACAACAATAAATTTTCTAGTCCACCATTTTTACTGATATACGATCAGCTTATCCCCTCAACTAAAGTAAAAACTCGGGGTTAGGTCAAACTTAAAATGATTTAATTTGCGAATTATTAATTAGATATACAAAAGTCAACTGGCATTGACGAATGATAAATCTTGACTTTTACTCGTTACTCGTTCCCTGCATTTGGTGGTTGCTTTGTTACTTGTTCCTAACACTGATAATTTCAGGCACGACGTTGAACTATTTTATGAAGTAATTGAGTCAGTTTTATCGCATTGTCCAGGCTAAACTGATTCGCCACACAGTAAGCACGCTTGCTAGCAGCGCCAAAGCTCTGAAATTAGTCAAGAGAGTAAAAAAGAAGAGTTCAGTCGACCTCACACTTAAGAGAGCTCAAAGATTTCAACAGGATAGGATCACGGGGGTCCAGTAGCTCAATTGCACGAAATTGGATTTTTATTCCGTTAGATTGGCTGATAAAAATGTTTACCGCTATATGTATCCACTTCTGATTTCAAGACAATATCAGAATTTTCCCTCAATAACTTTAAAGTTCTAGCTTAATTCAATAAAGTCTTTCATTCAATAGATTACCCTGAAGGTCAGCTTTACAATAATAATTTATTCCACTCATTAAATCCCTCGACCTTGTACTCATCTTTTTTTTCTACCCGTAGTTCGTTCATTCATTATTCACAAAATCCAATTAAAATTCAATGTCATAGATATCACATTACGTAAAATGTACTCGTATTATGGATTATTCTGAAAGCACTTTCTGCACTGAATCGATGCACAATTAATTACACCACTCAGTAGAAAGTTATTGATTATAAACGAACCAGTTGAGTTTTTGTGCTCTTGAACAATCCACGTAATTGCATTAGACAGCCAAAACAAAGCCGTTTTGCGAGTGGGTGTGCACATTTTCCCTCTGTTTACTTGTACACTGTATGTGGATGGGAACCCTCCCTTATTTTTAAATTGAATTTATAAACACTATTCAATGTAAATTCAGAGTACAAAATTGCCTCGGCGGGATCAATTAACGCTAAAGAAAGCTCCTCAGAAAAACGTCCTTGGATTTCGCGGTATTTAAGGTGAAATCGCAAAGCAAAGACATTTGCGTGGGAGGCACGTTCGATTAAAGGAAACCGAGAATATTTTTCAATATGCGTCTCATGATAGAAACGGAAGTCATTAGTGATAATCAACAAAACGCCATCGATGACGGTAAAATGGCGCGAAATGCTTTAAAGGTTTTTTTTTGTTTTAAATTTTTGGAAGTGAATTTTTCTTATTCTGTCATTTTTTAGTACAGAACAATTAAACATCTCGTGATATCTTTAGTTCGTCTGTTCTATCCTTTTACTCCCTGAAGAAAGCGTAATTTACGTCACACGAAAAGTTTATTTGGAAAGAAATTGGCAATGTGGTTTGAACTGTTTCAATGCGAGAAGAATTTTGTTTGGTTTCTGAACTATGTTGAAATGAAACTGTGAAAATCTATTTTCGCACTATTAACGCAAATTTATTCTGATTTTGTTTTAACGAAATAATTTCGAATTTTATTGCATCACGCTCCTATTGCGTTTGAGATTGCACGAACGATAGGTAATTTTAAATTATTTTCTCGCGGGATGATTATATCTTGTTTACGGGAATATTGGCAGGTTGTTAAGTTGAAATTTATCAAAATTTGTTTATATTTTTGTTGTGAACCCAAAGCTCATGTGGTTCCTGAAAAAAATAAAATATTACTCAGCCTTCCCATCTCCATGCTAACGTCGAGGTTTGTACTATTGTCGGAATTCTATAAATGATTAAACTATAAAAAATAAGTTTTTCTTCGGTTAAATATGCAAACATTGAGTAATATTCCGATAAGATAAAATATTTAAATACCTACCTACCCAGAAACAATGCAATTCTATTTGTCATTTTTTCGCAAAACGAATATTTTTATTAATTTTCCTCCAGTCATGGCGAGATGACTCAAATCTTACTTATACATTGTAGTTACTGCGCAGTTTTGTGAAACGTTTTAAAAATCTTAAGATGTCATATAATCCTTATTGATGCCTTAATGGAGGTTGAATTAAATTCTTTGTACTATGACAGGCTAGATTATTTTAAATGATTATTGAAGTGCTGTAAAAAAATTATTGTATCACATTTACGATATCTAACCACGTGTACATGAGATCACGCTTTTAAGGAAAATATTTTACAGGGGCTTTAAAATTTTGACTTATCTACAATATTCCAAAATTAATTAAATGAAAGCTTAAAAGTATATAAATAACATTACGGAACAATCACATGATCCTTCTTCTCCTCCTGAATTGATCCTACGTCATCCTACACTGTCCAATAGTTTCATTCGACACACACCTCTAACACTCCCCTGAAATTTTACTATCAGCTATAAATACCAAAAAAAAAATAAATTCAGTGTCAAAGAAAGCACATTTATAATTATTTTTACGTTCGTATTTTTTGTGTGTTCCGTTCATTCTTATGACTAAAATAAAAAAATGCTCAGCGAGGGAGGAGGGACCAAATACAGTTTAAAAGTGATATTTTGTTATTTGACAAATGGGGGGCTTTTCATTTTTTTTGGTAATTTTTATTTATTTTTATTTTGGTTTGTTGTTGTCAATTTAACAATTTACGAGTTAGTCGTGATATTCTTGAAAGATTGGCAGTCTGTATTTGCTCGTGTACATGCAAATCGCCTTTGCCTGTCGACGCTAATCTATTCTCACGTTTTTCTTCTGGTCCGGGGAAAGAAATTGTCGTTGCAAATACGATTTCTAGTTAAGATAAGTTTGTGAAGATCTTTATAAATTTAGTGACAATTGAGCTATTGAAGAACAGTTTCGATTTCGCTTATTACGGACAGTTTAAAGTAAATTTGGTGTATCCTTAAGAAAAGTGTGTGAAAAAAGTATTCTCAAGTGATTGTGCTTGCAATATGCGGGTATTTTGGGGTGAGCGTAAAATTATAATTTGTGTTAGATTTGTTTTGTGAAATCCAGTGCTTAATTTTCTGTATAATCATTATTAACAAAAGCAAAAACTTTTAGAAAAAGCAAATTAAAGGAGCAGGAGAGTGTTCCTGCCAGAAGGGTTTTGTAAAATAATTAGTAAATCAAACAATATATTCTGCATATCAAAACTTGATTAATATACAGATTCCATAAATTTAGTTCGAAAAATTAAATTTTGGTCATTATGTTTTTATATTCGACGCCATTTTATTTCTAGCGTTTTGAGCCCGTCGTTTAATTAGTCATGATAACACATCAATATTACCAACCATTTCTAAAATTTTTACCAAAATTCCTACTTATTTATAGTAGCTAGGTCCGTTGCAAACGTGCATCTCTCTAGCATCACGTGTTAATGTTGTTGTAATTGTTAAATATTCGATCGATTATTTTCAGAACACATACAATTGCTTTCAAAAAACTTAAATTGTAGGTTTTGGGAAATTTAAGGGTTCCATTTCGATTCTATAGGCAAAAACGTTAAATTTATAAAATGTTCTATTATTAACAAAGTTGATCGAATTTCGACTTCTAAGGTATTTGTTGCTCTTGTACACCTAAAGTCTCACCTTATGATTGTTTCCAGATTTTTCGTACATTTACCTTTCTCCTGCGCCCCTCAAAGCAAAATTTGTCATTTTAAGACATGTTTTAAAGAGTTCTCATCAAGACCTTTCATTTGATACCCTTATTGCCTACATGCGATGAAACTTTTTTTTTCGGGCGCCACTCCCCTATATTTTTTTCTAATGAAACTCTGAAGAGGGCATCACTTTACATCTGCTTACAAAATCGTATGTTTCTAGCTTATGCACAACTTAATAACCGGAATTTTTTTAGCGAAATTTGATGCTTTATTGTGGAAAAATCATGCAATATATTTTATTCAAAGTATTGTCCATCGGAAGCTACATTTCCCCATCTTTCAGGCAATTTATGAATTCCATCCCAAAAAAATTGCGCCGGCTTGGCGGCCAAAAACGAATCTATCCAATTTCGGATGCCTTGCTCTGAAGTGAAGCGTATTCCGGTGAGGGCGTTTTGCATCGAGCGAAATAAATGAAAGTCAGACGGAGCAAGGCCCGGCCTATAAGGCGGGTGGGCCAAAACTTCCCATCCACAATTTTCCAAATAGTTTTCCACGGGTCTTGCAACATGCGGCCAAGCGTTGTCATGATGAAAAATTATAGCATCGTGTCTGGTCGCATATTCCGGGCTTTTTCGATGATGGCACGCTTCAAACGTGTCAATTGCGTTCGGTACAGGTCACCTGTGATTGTCTGGCCCGATTTCAACAACTCATAATACAACGGCCCCTTCTGATCCCACCAAATACACGGCATAACCTTTGCGCCATGGATATTTGGCTTCGCCGCTGATTTGGCTGGTTGGCCGGGCTTCACGTATGGCTTCTTGCGTTTGCGATTGTCATAATGGATCCATTTTTCGTCCCCAGTCACGATCCGATGCAAAAATGATTTTCTCAAGCAGCATTTCAGACATCTCGGCTTCAACCCATAGAGGACCTAATTACCTTGCTTCTGAACCTATTCGGCGGCTTTCAAACGTTTCGAAATGGCTTGCTGCGTCACTCCCAACGATTTGGGAAGTTCATCTTGCGTTTGACACGAATTCTCATCGAGTAACGTCTCCAATTCTTCGTCTTCAAACTTTTTTTACTGTCCTGAGCGTTCTTTGTCTTTGATGTCGAAATCGGCACTTTTGAAGCGTTGAAATCATTCAAAACACTGTGTTTTTGCTAAAGCATCGTTGCCACAAACTTCTACAAGCAAACGATGACTTTCCGCAGCAGTTTTCTTCGCAAAAAAATGACCCAAGGGAACCTCCCGCAAATGCTGTCTTTTTCTCCAATTTTCGAAGTTATTCATCGTGAAAAATAATAATGATGCACACAAGATAAAATTGTTTTGTTGAATGATTTTGATAGCTGTCAAATGTACCTTCAAAATGACATATATATAAAGTTCGAGCTTTCACGATATTTGTTAGTACGGACATCTAGCGTCAAATTCCGGTTATTAAGTTGTACACCAATAGTCTGCGAGAAAAAGTGGTGTGACACACGGACGGACGGACGGACAGACAGGATGCGATTTTAGTGGGGTATGAATAATGGTTTTACAATACGCTAAAAAGGACTATAGCATTGGATCCTGAAATGCCAGATCACACAATTACCCTGGCGCTGTTAATGACCTTTTACATAAGGCCAGCTCATATAAATAACGCGCCCTGGATGATTTTTTAGCCATTTAGAAATTGCTTGATTGAAATAAGTTTTTAGTGGTCCATAGATACAAACATCCAATAGCTGCATTCTATGGGTGCAATGTGGCGGTAAACACAACATATGAATACCATTTCCTTTGGCATAACTCAAACATTCAATGCTTTTATGACTTGAGTGACCATCACAAATAAGTAGAACCGGATCGTCTTTGCTAGATTTCGTATGTGCCTGAAAATGTTTTAGCCATTTTACAAACACCTCTTTGTTCATCCATCCTGATTCTCGTGCTAGTCCAAGAGTGCCTCATTTTCCACGCTTTCACATCCCTCCTTAAACTATGCCATCGAAACACCTGGGCACGACTAAGAGAACTATCACCATGCAATTTCAGCGTACATTTCCGAATCTGTTTCGCCCAATCTGGCACAAGATTTTATCGCGACGCGTTGCTCTTGATTTCGTTTCTCCATTTTCATAACGAGCACCACCAACACACGTCTACGCGACACAGCAGGCGAACTAAACAAGCTAGAGCGATAATAAATGATCAAAGTAGTGGGAAAGGATGCCGGGGAAGGGGAATGGAATTTCAAGGTCGCAGATTTACCACAAGCGCGGCAATAAAACCGTAGATGTCTGCGGAGAGCTTCAATTGGCCGCACCAACTCTGGCTGAAGTTTGTTCCATCATCAAAGCCCAAAGGAATAATAAAGCGCCAGCTGTCGATGAGATTCCTGTGGAGCTCATTAAATATGGTGGCAGTAGTGTTCATAAAGCTATTCACAAAGTCATCCAGCACATTTGGTAACAAGAACATATGCCGAAAGAGTGGAGCCAATAAATTATATTCCCTATCCACAAAACAGGTGACAAGCTACAGTGGCAAAATTATAGAGGCATATAACGGCGTACAAAATATTTTCTAAAATCTTAGAAAATCAAATTGGATCATACGCCAACACTATTATTAGGGAGTATCAAGGTGGTTTTAGAGCAGGTAGATCAACAATAGACCAATTGTTTACAGTCAAGCAGATACTTGAAAAATGCTGGGCGTTCCACATAGACGTACACCAAATTTTCATTGACTTGAAGCAAGCATACGACAATATTGATCGTAACGTACTGTAACTAAATTATCTAATTTGGTGAAAATCGAAGCAAAATTGCGTGGTTACAAATTTCGTTATATTGTTCATTATATTCTATATTATATATCTATGGGTTAAAAGTTCTCCGTATATAGAAAAAGTTATAGGAGAGACGTCCTTCAACTATGGAGAACAGTTCTTCTATAAATAAAAAGTATAATTTTAATTTATTTTGATGTTTTATTTTGAATTATTTTATAATAAAATAGCTTTGACAAATATTTCCCATGCGGCGTCTTTCAGCTATTTAGCTCGGCGTGGTTGTGGCGATAGACCTTCGAACGCTGACATGGTACATACTGATTGATCCAGCGATAGACATTCTTTCGTAGACTCGGCCAGAAGAATTGCAGAACTGCACTAGGATAAGACAGCTGGTAGACGGTATCGAAGGCTGCGCTGCTGGAATGAAGGGCTTAATAGCACCGTTGAACTCGATGTTGTGTGCAGAGTAGCCGTCCAAAACAAACGAATGCAGCTTCAAGCGGGGACTCGCCAGGACATGCGGCAACTGGACATCTGTGGCCTAGGCCTCACTGATGGCTCAAGCAGTAAGTGCGGTGAGTACCGCATCCGTCTCTACGCGAAAGAGCACGTCGACGACGATGTTGTCGTTTTCTGGTGTATACTCCAATCGTGTGTCGAATTGGCCGATGAAATCTTACTATCTGTTTTGGCGGGGCGAGGCTTTGTCCGAGCGTTGTGTCAGGGCATACTTGAAGTGCCTCCCCTCCAGAATGCGCTGGAAAAACTTGTTTGCGGCAAAGACTGCCAAACCTCGTGGTCGTAGGTGGAGTGGTGCTACTCAGTCTCAGATAACTTCCTCGAGAAAAACTTCAGGGGTATCCAAGTACCGTCGTCCGGTTGTTGGCCCAAGGCTGCCCCAATGGTGGTGTTGGGTAGGTCGGTGCGTAGTTCCAACTGGCGCGAGGGTGAAAGGAATGTTGCTGTAGCGATGCTTTGCTTGTAGCTTCCAAAAGTGGCTTCAGCGTTGGGTGTCCAAGTGATTTGCAATCTCTTGGTGCTAGAACCTTCCAGCAGCTCTGAAAGTGTTGCTTGTAACTCTGCGGCGTGTGGTATGCAGCGGCAATAGAAGTTGAGCATCCCAAGGAAACGTCTCAACTGTGAGGAGTCAGCAGGTTTGGGAAAGTCTTCGATGGCTTTCGTTTTGGGAGCTGGTGGTCGAAAAGCAGTCTCGCATTCGTGGTACTCAGCAAAGATGACCTCGGGTAGGCTGAGCTGGAATTTATTCCAATTGGGCTGCAGCTTTGCAACTTGCAGTATGGAAAGAAGTTGCTCAAGGTTATGCTGATAATGGTCTTGCTAGCCGAGAATACTAGGATGTCATCCAGGTAGATGTGCACGAATTCGAGCTTCCTCAGCAGGTGGTTGAGTGTCCGCTGCATGGTTTGGGCTACGTTGCTTGGCCGAAAGGCATTCCTACGAATTCAAACAGCTAAAAGGGCGTAGTGAAGTCACTTCGCAGATGTCTTCCCCTGAAGGTTGATGACCGCGAATACCGAACCGCTGGTCTCCTGGATCAGATCCTCGATAATGGGCAATGGGTAGCAGTCCGGGCGGGCGTAGGTATTTAGTTGGCCAGAAACAACAGTAGCTTGCCAACGGCCACCGTCCTTGGGCACCATGTGTAGAGGACTTGCCCATAGCTTGACGAAGGCCGAATTATGCCTCGTTTTAAGAGGAAGTCGAACGCTGCTTTCGCTGCAGAGAGGCGTTACCCTTTGAAGTGACGTGGTCTTGCGAAGACGGGTGGACTGTGCGTGACTATCTGGTGGTGAACGGGAAGGTCAGTGATCGAAACCAACTCACCAGGTTCTGGAGGTGTATTTGCGTGCTTTGCGATGATCTGCTTGTATATTCCTCCAGTAGTGCCTTCCAAGGTCTATGGCTTGGCCACGGCGCTAATGCTACGTACTGGTGGAGCTGGGCCGATTATGCAGACTGTAGAGAGGCTGGTGTGGTCATCCAAGAGGTCTAGATTTCGTAGCTCGATAAGCAGGCTGTGATAGTTGAGTGCGTCTGCTCCCAGGATGGACGTCTGCAATAACGAAAGCCCAGTAGAATGGGCGGCGTAACCCAAAGTCCAGCGTAAGTTGCTGGGTGCCGAAAGTTACGATAGGCGTACCATTGGTTGCCTGTAACACGAGCCTCTGCTTCTGAAGAGGCCTGGCGATGAGATGCCTCAAAATAATGGATAGGGCAGAGCCGGAATCCACTAGAAAACGAGCTTTTGTGATGAGGTCGGAGACAGCCGGGTTGTTGCCGGTGGTGTCCGCTGAGTACAGCGCCGGCAATCTTAGTTTTCCGAGCGTCCGGTAGCGGTGCTCTGAGCTGGAAATGTGCAGAGCTGCTTGCTTCGGATCGCTAAGGCTCCGTGTTTGCTGTGATACCAGTAATATCCTGTATTTGGTTCGGAACCTGGAGTGGTGTGGCGTGCTTTTCCCTGGAGGCCGTCTCCTGACGAAGAGAGCCTACGCTGCATTTTAGCACTGGCGAATGGTTGCTAAAGTGCCTCGCGGTTCAAACCTGTCAACTATGAAATTGCTAAGCGCAGGCGGCTAGCTCGACTTCGACCTGTTCCGGGGAACTGCGTGTTGAGGAGAAACTAGATGAGGATGTCGTGGAGCGCGTGGTTGCCTCTATGGACGTGGCCATTACTGCCGGGCCCATGTCGTGTGCCTCGTCTGCAACCGTAGCAAGCTCCTCCAGTTTTTGGTTCCTAATCAACGGCAGCATGCGCCGCATCTGCTGTGGCAGGAGGTTGAGCCATTGGACCCGCAGTACCTCATCACTTACTTGCGTCCCAGCAAGGGAGCGCATGTGACGCAACAGCTGTGACGCCCGTCTATCCACCAGCTCGACACCTGTAAGGGGTTTGCGTAGCTGGGCATCGGGTGAATGATGATGGCCGCCTTGCGGCTCCTGCATTTGTCGAGCTCCGGCAGCGCGCGTATGATGTCGGCCATTTCGACGATTGTGCCGTGGTCCAATGATGAGCCCGTGAGGTGATACTTGGTTGAGTCTCTTGTGACCTGATGCGCTTGGAATTGGGACTCTACCTGGGAAACCACAGTTCCAGGCTAGGGCGCCAGAACGTTGGCAGCTTGCAGTAGCCGACACCGTTGACCTGGTGACTGCTGTTGGTCGAATTGTCGGGCTTGATTGCCGATGCTGGCAGTCTGTGCGCCGATGATGGTGACTGTTGCTCCTGGGAGAGCAAGAGCTCTGGGTTGGACAGCGAGTCGTTGCGTGCAGCATCTTCGTCGTCTCGCCTAAGCAAAATGCTGGTTCTCCACTTGGAGTCACCACTTTAGAAGATAACTTTTACTCTATTTATTGGAGACCAAAAAGGATAGGTGCAGCTATTGGCCGATGATGAAGACACTGTCGTATGTATACGAAGTTGATGAAGGCGAAACCAATAGTCGAAGTCCATGAAGACGAAACCAGTAGAAAGTTTGCCTAGGTTTTCTCAGGTATATTCACTTATGAGAACCTAGAACCTTTTTCTCTTGGGAAGTTGCTTGCGCCGCTGGTGCGTGAACTCGGCGGCAGGCGAAGACTTCTCGAGGGACGAGGACCTGCCTGCACTGTGAAGAGTGCGTTTGCGTTGGGACATTCCCTGCCGCCACACTATATTTGAGTAAATGGAGCCAAATGGCCAACGACAAAAGTTGATGCAGCATCAAATTGACCCAGAGTGGCCTTCTTGATCGAAAAAATAGTTGTAACTTTTGAGGGTTAAATTTGTCATTCGTAAACTTTGCCCCAGTAAGTGTTCTGAAATGTTTTCAACAATTTGTTTGTATACGCACTGATAATTTTAAAAACAAATCTATTCTTCTAAAATTAGGATGTAAATTTTTTTAATAGCAAATAAGCAAACAAATTGGCTGTCACCCTGGGAAAGAAGAATAAGAAATCAAAAATTTAAATTTTTCGCTTGAAAATGTGTCAGACTATTGACCAAGGTAACAAATAACAATATGAAAGGTGACCTAGAATTCATGGAATCACTTGAAACTGCTAATTGAATACATGGGAATATTTTTTGTTAAAAATATCACATGAGAATAACCATTTGGGATTATTTTTGAATACCGAAGAGCAGATCGCCATGACTCAATAAAATTGTATGTCGTCTAAGTAAACCAACTCAGAGAGTTTAAGGTTTGAACATAATTTTTAATGACAGCTGTTGTTTGAAAATTTCGATAAGAAAATGTTATCGTTACAATTCGGCCTTCTGTTTTGTTGTTTTATTAATTTTGAGTTTATATTTTTGAATTGATCCCTTCTAGATTCCATTTTTCCTCAATGAAATCTTATTATAAGACCAAGCCAAAACCTGAAAAGAATTTGCATTCCATCCCATTTAATAGTAAGCTCGATTCGTTGACAAGCCCCTCACGAAGCGTGTGCTCTTTGCACTACGTTTAAAATAAAAACGTTTCTTTACCATTTCCTCATACTCAAAAAAGTTGTTTACAACAATTTTTCAAAACATTTTCATTTTTCTTACTTTTATATTGAGTACACCGCTTTCAATTCTAATTATACACATTTCAACACTTTATTTAGACATGTCAATAGCCGTCGTGTTCTAGAATTTCCTTATTTTTAGCATTGAAGTGAGTTTGGCAAAATCTGCAAAAAAGCACGTAGAACATAATTGCAAGTCCATTAAATTTGTCCAATTTTTAAGGCTGAGTAGGCTTGACAACTTATTTAACATTTTGCTTTATTTCTATATTTATTTTATAATTTTTGTCTAGAATTATTATGAGTTTCCCGGTGATTTTAAGATTTTCGTTTGAAATATTGGTGATGCACATGTTGTTTCACTTTATTTGTAGTCCAAGTGGTGATGTGATTAGAGTGCTAGCTGATAAGTCGAAGGTCACTGGTTCGAATCTCGTTGAAAGCAATGAGGTACGTTTAAAAGATTCTTCGGATGGGCTAGAAGCTCATCCAGTTGTAATACGTTGTGATCTAAAAAACAATTGATAATCACATTGCACTAACCATAGTATTGGGTCTATAACTTAGTTCGTGCGGTTTGCTAAGAGATGGGTAACTTGTATAGTATAACATCGTTCCAATATCCGAACCTGCGTTGGAAAGCTACTGTTATTGTACGTATTTTCAGTGTATGCCATTCATGTGAAGCGTTAGCAACAGTAATTTTTTTTCACTCAAATATGTCGAACTTTGTTCCTGAAAAAGTGTTTTGCGGGGAATTCTTCTTCATTACTTTAATATGAAGAAAACTGCTGCCGAAAGTCATCGTATTTTGGTGGAAGTTTATAGTGAACATGCTCTAGCTGAACGAACCTGCCAAAAGTTGTTTGCACGATTTAAAAGTGGTGATTTTAGCTTGGAAGACGATGAACGTCCTGGGCAGCCAAAAAAGTTTGAAGATGAAGAATTGGAAGCATTACTCGATGAAGATTGTTGCCAAACACAAGAAGAGCTCGCAGAATCTTTAGGTGTCACTCAAGCAGCCATTTCAAAACGTTTAAAAGCAGCGGGATATATTCAAAAGCAAGGAAATTGGGTTCCACATGAACTCAAGCCGAGAGACGTCGAAAGGCGGTTGTGCATGTCCGAAATGCTGCTGGAACGCAACAAAAGGAAGTCATTTTTGCATCGGATTGTTACTGGTGATGAAAAATGGATTCATTACGACATACCCGAGCGCAAAAAATCATATGTGAAATCCGGCCAATCAGCCAAATCAACGGCAAAGCCGAATATCCATGGCGCGAATGTAATGCTCTGTATTTGGTGGGATCAGAAGAGTGTGCTGTGTTATGAGCTGCTAAAACCAGGTGAAACCATCAATGCAGCACGCTGCCAAACACAATTAATGCGTTTGAAGAGAGCAGTAGCCGAAAAACGTCCGGAATATGCGACTAGACACGAGGCAATAATTTTCCATCATGACAACGCTCGGCCCCACATTGCTTTTCCGGTTAAGAACTATTTGGAAAACAGTGGATGGGAAGTTTTACCCCACCCGCCTTATAGCCAATACCTTGCCCCTTCTGACTACCATTTGTTCCGATCGATGCAGAACGCCCTCACTAGAATACGGTTCACATCAGAGCAGGATATCAAAAATTGGCTTGATTCATTCTTGGTTGCCAAGCCGGCGCAGTTCTTTTGGGATGGGATCCACAAATTGCCAGCAAGATGGGAAAAGGTCATAGCTTTAGATGGGCAATACTTTGAATAATACTATTGTACAATTTCTTTCTTAAATAAACGTTCAAATTTTGAAAAAAAAAAAAAACCGCACGAATTAAGTTATAGACCCAATACTCATGGAGTTAAATAATCCAATATATCTCATCAACATGATTCGATCCGGCCAACAGTCGGATTGAAATGCTATTTTTTTATTTGATGTCCAAATCAATTCTCCACGGACAAAATAAATGAGAATTGTTCTTTCTTCAGAATTTTTGTAACTATACCAGGATCATTCGCTATAATGTGAATAAGTGTTCCTATTTCCTTATATGAAAATGTATTTCCGTCATAAATTATCGATCGAATCAATTATTGTAGTGGAAATAATTATTTATGTCCTTCAAAATATTCATGTTGAACTACTCCATATACGTAAATTATTCCATTAGTATTTACGTTTATCCACAATCTATAGTACGTTGTGGCTAAACAAAATTCTCATAATAAATTTTATCGATTCCAACCTAACCACTGAACTCGTCCTTAAGAATTCTGAAGGCTACAAGAACAATAGAATATTATCCTAAATGCCATTAGGACAGATATCGTCCACTAAGCATTTATTTTATTGCTGTAGGGCGTTGGATGCTTAATCCTGCAATAAATGAATCCTCCCTTCATCAGCAATAAAACCGCAAAATTGCAATCTTTTATGCAAATTAAGACGCAATTACTCCCGGATCAAACTCCCATATTGTTTTTTCCTCTGCATCCTCGCGACATTTTCACGTGATTTCGCGTATCTTTTATCACTTTATTTGATCGTGATGGAAAATATTTTTACCCCATTATTGTTGTAGGTGAGCAAATTCATCGTTTATGAGCACATCCCATTAAGATATCTTTTATAATCAACCTGGATATCTTGTCCAAACAAACACCTTCTAATTGCCTCCGTCACTCGTTTTTGTCGCGTGATTATCACTTCGCTCGCGTCAGATGATTCCGCGTTAGAGTAATGCGCGCTAATTTGCTAGGAATTAATAGAACGTTGAAACCGTTTCCTCTAAGTTATTGCTCTTTAATCGCGTAATCCAACACGTTGCTATAAATTAATTTGTCGAGGGCAATAAGTACATAAATTTGAAATTTCCCGCGCCTGCCCCAAACCGAACATACCAACGGAATGCTAGTGCTTGTGCCAAAAAGGACACGGTCAGCGAATTTGTTAGTGAGAGTTGAGCGTGAATAAATAAATCAATTTTGAATCTTCCCAACAAAAAATGCGACCGAATAAATCATAATAAATTAAAGAATTTGCATGAGGAAGCTCCCCGTTTCGGTTCAACTTCCTCTGGGGGATGAAAAGTGGCGAATCAGAGCAGGCAGTCGGCCAATTCCCACCACCTTTCCTTACATAGTAGTGAGACACACTTTGGATGTCGACGTGGTTGTCTGGCTGAAAGATATACCGCTCCGAATTATCTAATATTCAAACATCCTCCGTAGATACCACACTCGTGATTTGAACTCGCGATAGATTGCGGCATTGCGCGTTCTCCTGGTCACTGACTATCTTAAGTAATGACAATTTGATAGGCGACTTGGCAAACGAAAATTTATCATTATGTGTATATTGAGTGGATTTTTTTAAGTGGACTTCATTATTGTCGCAGCCACTGAGAAGCCTGGGCGGTTGGTTTAAGGAAAGCAGAGAAGAGGCTGCTGTAGACAGACAGTCCCGTGTTCTGTAGTGTGTCGGTTCAAAGTACGAATTATTTTGGCAACGTGCCATTTTCGTAAGACATTTCTTTGTAGTCTTTGCGTTACGGATGAGAATTATTTCGGGGTGATTCCGAAGAGTATTGTGACTGTGATTTATAGTGACACAAATGTTGGAAATTTCAGTGATTTTATATGAAATAAATATTTAGGTGGATGAGAATTGTGGAAAACGTTTCGATTAGTTTTCGAGTAAAAGGATGAGTGGAAAATTTCTTTGAAAATTTAGCGGAAGTGAATAAACGTGGTGAAATGACCATTTATACATGTTTGATTGGTGAGTCAGTTTAAATAGTTAAAAATTGCCAGAAATTTGCAGTCTGTTTATTCTGAAAGCAGGAAATGACCGATTTTTCGAGGACTTTGACTCGCCCCACATCATAGCTCATTTGTCAAAATCTCTTATGAAGTCCATTCATGTCATACCCTAATACGAGTCATTAATACAAGAGCCACGATGCCGTTGCTTTTGCCCATTGCAATTTGGTATAGATCGCAAGAATGGCGTTTCCATTGAAAATAACTTCCCAGTCTTCTGCGTTCTTCTGTCCATATAACCAGAAGAACAAACAACACCTCGCTACTTAATCGTGCTGTTCTCAGCTGATCACATGTTAGAGGCAGCAACTGAAAAGTGTAGCATTTCGTTGGTTAGACAAAACCAAGCAACATTTTTTAAAAGGGACGAAAAATGTTGCTTGGAGAATCGCTTCGTTCACTGAACTAAAAACTCGAAGGACCACAATGTCTGTTGCTCGCGGAATCGCTTCAATCACCGAACTTTCCACAAATAAAGAAGTTATGGGAAAAAATACAATACTAGAATTTAGGCTTAGTATCTTCTATATATTTTATTCAACAACTCTTCAAATTGACTACATTCTTCCTCGAACAAATTCAAAAAAATTCTAACTAAAGTCTCTCAACTCATTATCCAACTGCCTTTTACTACATACCGGACCATTCGATGTTATTTTAATTTTGTAGCTAAAACTGTCACATGACGGATACCAAACAACGCCTAGCGTTTTGAAACCATTGTCCCAATCTACATTCAATATTGTATGCTCAGCTTGATCCTTCAGGTCGATATTCTGCAAAATGGAATCATCGTTTGCTATCCATTTCCTCAGTTTGAAGCCCGCGGTATTAAGTAAATTTCTCACTGTTGTTTGATTCTCCATGGCTTCTTCTAAAGTATCTGCTCCCGACAAATAGTCATCCTTATAGAAATCTTGCATTATCGATGTATAAATCGAAGGATTCGTTTCCTTAACAGACTCAGCCGCTTGATGTAGACTTCGAATCGCCAAATATGGAGCACAAGTTGTTCCGAAGGTGACAGTTGCTAAGCAGTAGTCCTTAATCGATCCATCCGTATCCCTCCATAAAATGCGCTGATAGTTTGCATCCTCTTCATGAATTCTTATTTGCCGATACATTTTCTCAATATCGGCGGCGAAGGCTTTTACACAAAGTCTCCATCTCAACAAAACATCCGATAATTTGTTTAGAATACAGGGACCAGTCATTAGAACATCGTTCAACGCCCATCCTGACTTTGTTTTCCTCGCCGCATCAAATACTACTCGGACCTTTGTTGTGGAACTATCTTTAATTATCGCATGGTGTGGCAAATAATTCGCGGTGCAGATTTTTCTCCCGTCACTAGTCTCGATTACGTCTTGTGTATCTTTCGCAGGAAACATGTGTCCCAACCTCAAATATTCGTTGATGCAGTCTCTGTACTCAGCCTCTAACTCGGAGTCCCTCGCTAATCTCTTTTCTGTAGCTATCAAACTATTTAACGCAATTTGTCGTGATGCACCCAGCTGACATTTGTAACTATTCTTAAAAGGCAATCTTGTTGTAAAACGTCCGTCTGCGCCCCGAGATGTATTTCGCTGATAGAAACTTTCACAACTTTCTTCTTCCATGGTAAAGGCTCTCTGTGTTGAAACTTCTTCTACTTCCCAAAACTTCCGAAGTTGTTTGGTGATTCCATCTTCAAGATTCTTTGTAATCGCAAAGCTTCGAATTGTCGTTGTATTTGAATTATTCACTTCTCCCGAAATGATCCAGCCCAACGATGTGTTTTGTGCTATCGGCCCCTCTAGGCCCCGGACTATCCCAGGCCGTAAGATCTTCGAGACCACGTCAGCTCCCAATAGCATATCTACCTTAGCAGTTTTATTGTAATGAGGATCCGCTAGCCGAAGGTTTTGTAAATGTTCAAACGCTGAGACATTGAACTCGTTTACAGGCAGTGGGCTCGTAATTTTCCTGAGCACTAACATTTCCATAGATATACATTCAGTAGATGAAATATTGATTTGACACAATACCTTTCCTCGCAACTGTACACCGGTAAATTGACCAATTCCGGAAATACCAATGTTTGCAGCTTTCCTCTTCAATTCTGAGTAGCCGCATTTTCGGAGATAAAACTCGCTTGGGATCCCTGATCAATTAGCGCCCGTAAAACTATTGAATTCCCTTCCAATGACTTCACATTTACGAGAGCTGTAGCCAATACTATGTCCTTGCTTTGAATTTCTGTAGATGGTGTGTAGGCATGTCCATTGAAACTTCGAGTAGTTGACTCGTTGGCTTTCGTCGGTAATTTTGATCTGTCGGGGATGGTTGCTTCTCCGGAAGCTTCTCTGTGCAACAACCCGTGATGTCGTCTGCCGCATGTTGCACATGACACTTGGCTCGCACATTGCGACACTATATGCCCTTTGGCTAAACAATTAAGACAAAGCCCATTCTGGTTGATCGTCTTTAATCGATCATCAAAATTTAACTTTACGAAACTTGAACAATGTCTTATGTTGTGATCATTTCCTTTGCAAAACGCGCAGACTTCCTGTTGCACCAAATGCGATTGCAATTTCGAAGTAAATTGTTTTGCTCTTGTTGTAGGTGCAATCGCTTCTAATGCCTGAAAACGGTTGTCTAAAAATAATTTCATTTGTTCGAACGACGGCAGTTTTTTATTGACAGTAGTTTGCTGTTCCCATAACTGACGTGTCTGCATAGGCAGTCGTTGTGTGGTAACATGGACAAGCAATGCATCCCATATATCATCTATAGCAAGATTTTCTATTGCCTTGATGGCTTCAAATGTCGTATCTAGCAATTTGCGAATCCCAACCGCAGACTCACCCACAGTGCTTAGATCTAACAGCTTCCGGAGTTGCGTGTCAAGCAAAACTCGTTTATTTTCGAAACGATCAACTAAAACTTGCCAGGCAACAGTAAAATTGGTAGCAGTAATCTGGTATGGTTTTAAAAGTGTCGCCGCTTCACCAAATACACAAGCTTTCAAATAGTGCATTTTTTGCACATCTGATAAATTTTGCTCCTTTATCAGCGAACTAAATAAATCCCTGAACGACACCCAGTCTTCATATGCCCCGTGAAACTGCGGTAGCTCAATTTTTGGCAGTTTCATGCCACTATTAACGGGACACTGAGAATCTGCCACCAGCTCGGTCTGTAAAAATTCATTTATTTCGTTGGCTAACGAGAAATACTTCTCTTCCAGTTCACCAAATATATTTTTTTCGAAATAGGGTATTTCGTCCCCTGCCCACAACTTCAGTATCTCATTGTGAGATTCTTTGGCTGCTAAGTAAGTATCTTCAGCGGATTTAAGACGCCTCTCGACACTGTACACTGATCTTTTCTTTTTTCCTTCTTTACCATAGTTAACAGCGGAATTGATCATTTGATTTAAGCGTTGCATTTGTACCGCGACTAGCTTATCCATCTTGACACTACTGTTCTAATAACACACCACTCCTGTTTTATTTTAAAAAAATATGCCGTATCCGGCTCGACGGAAGATGGCAACCTTCTGTTCCAAAAAAATCATTGATAGTTACTACCAATGGATTCAAAATTTTGTTAATCGTTGGTTCTATAGTTAGCGAGGAAGTCTGTGTAGATTCATGCAAAGCTAGACAAAACCTCTTGCAATAGGATTTAACAAAATACAGGTTTTATAGGTAACAATGTGCTATTGATAGAATATTAGCGAGCAAGCTTAATGTGTCAAGAGCGAGCAAGCTTAGTTGCTTATGCTACATTGCATGGTGAGAAAAGTTATAAAGTGCCAAGAAATCTTCTTTCTTGACATTATTCACTGGTAATCGTAATATTTAGGATCGCAATAACTCTTATTGAAATACGAGGGCGGTCCGATAAGTGCTTAGCCTCACTGCCCGATGGCGCCACTATCGCGTAGTACATTCTTGTAGAATGCTACTGTCAAAATTTCAGCTGAATCGGACTGGTAGTTTTGTTTTGACCTCTTGTGGTAGCGGACGTGACCACGGTTTTTAGAAAAATGGAGAAAGAGAAATATCGATCGGTGATTTGATTCTTGTTTTTGAAAGGGAAATCGGGCAGGGAAATTGAAAGGGCTTGGATGTTGTGTACGGTGACTCTGCTCCTGCGACGGTGGCCGTAAAAAATTGGTTTAACAATGAGCTACGCCCAGGTGCCCCGAAAATGGCTACCACAGACAGACAGACTGCGTGGATCATATCCTGCATGAAATTTTGGGCATGAGAAAGCTGTCCGCGCGATGCGTGCCGCGTGTACTTGCTCCGGACAACAAACACAACCGTGAGACCACTTCAGAGCAGTGTAAGCGCAATCCGAAGGAGTTTTTGCGTCGTTTCGTGACAGTCGACGAAACATGGCACCACTGCTAAACACGAAAGACCAAGGAGCAGCCGAAACAGTAGACTTTACGTGGCAAACATGCTGGAAAGTAGGCAAAGACTGTCCTATCGGCCGGAAAGGAGATGGCCACCGTTTTCTGGGATTCTGCATTGACTACCTGGAGAAGGGCAAAACGAACACAGGGCTCTACTATTTTGAATTATTGGGCCGATTTGTCCCCGAACCCTTGAAAAAAAGCCCCATTTTGCGAAGAAAAAAGTGCTCTTCCACCATGGTAACACACCTCCGCCGTCGCCATGGCTAAATTGGTCGAATTGGGCTACGAATTGCTACTCTCCACCATATTCTCCAGATTTGGCTGTTAGTATATATTCTCTATAGAATAAAACTGTGGAATAAAGAGTAAGCGACAATTAAATAAAATACGTCTGGACACAAGCGCTTTTGATTTAGAACTAATTTATTAATCCAAAGATGAGCAGGAATGAATAAGAGTAACATGTAAATATGGCAAACTGAAAATACATCATAAGATATAATAATACTAACATAGATTCATTTATATGTATCATCGCCATCCAACACCCCTTCTCGATGATAAACTTCAATATTTTAGTCCAATCTGATCAGCGGAATGTTGAATTTTTCGCCCGTCCAATGGTTTGGTAAGAATATCGGCAATCATGTCTCTTGTCATACAATAGATCGCTGCAATTTTCTTCGAAAAAATAAGTTCCAGCACGAGCTTATATTTTATGTCGATGTGCCTGGTAAGTTTATTCCCCTTCTGGTTGTGTAATAGCTTAATACAACCTTGGTTGTCGTCAAAAACTTTTAAGGGTGTTCCGACTGGTTGATCGAGATCTTTAAGAATTTTCTAAATCCACAACAGCTCTCTCGTCGCTTCAGAAAAAGCAACAAATTCCGCTTGGCATGACGAATGTGGAATGCATGTTTGCTTTTTTTTCCGCCCATCCAATCAACGATCCGTTAAAAAAAGAAAATCCGGAGGTTGATTTTCCCCAATCTGCGTCGACGTAGTAAATAAAGTCGTCATCTGTGTATACGTTGTCTTTGCCAAGCCTCAATTTCAATGAATCCGCTTCACTTCAATCCAGTCGCATCTTCTTGATGCAGAAACACGCCTTGCTAAAATTGAAGTTGCCACTGCAATATCAGGTCTTGTATTGGTCGATAAGTCGATACACAGCTTATGGCTCCATACCAGCTGTCTCGTTCATATATCCTGGATCCAATGGATAATTTGAGTGAACTGCATCGGCCAAATTGAATTCATGTAGTTTGTTCTCTATATACTTGCTTTGGTGCATACAGAAAATGCTGTTCTCGCCTCGTTCAAATTGAATTCACAGGTAAAACTGCAATTTTCCGAGATCCTTGATCGTGAATTCCTGGTTCATCTGCGATTCAAACTCATCCAATAGCTGGTCAATGGTCGCGGCTGCGCCGATGACGTCTACGTGACTCGAAATACTCGTATAAATCACTTTATTTCCAACTTTCTTCGCTTTCTTCGAATACAAACAAAGATCATTTTTACTCGGTATGTATCCGTTTTGGTCAAATTTGGAGTTCTACTCCCGTGCTCCCTGCTTGAGATCATATGAATTCTTTCTCAATCTGCATACCTTATTTGGCCCTCGTTCTTCGTAGCCTTTGGGTTGCCTCAAATAAACATCATGTGACAAATCGGCATTCAAATATGCTGTCTGCATATCATAATGACAAAATGGCATTTTTCTAGTACCGGCCACTGTCAACAAAATTGGCAACAGGTGCGAATATCTCATCGTAGTCCAGTCCGAACTTTTGCGAGAATCCTTGTGCAACCAAATCTAGCCTTGAATTTCACTGGATTTCCGGTCTGGTCAGCCTTTGTCTTGAATACCCATTTAATCCCAATAGCTTTACATCCAGGTGGTAAACTAGTAATTTCCCAGGAAACGAAATTCTTCAATGAATTGACACAACTGTATTGAAAGAAACTTGGCAATCCTTCTTCACCAATTTGCTCACCGAAATAAGATTACATTCCGAATCCGGACTGAAAAATGCGTCGCTTAACTGTAGTTGGTGCAACTCGCTGCTGCTGATATCGTTTGGCCGAATTTTAATTGTTCCTACGCCTTTAACATCTAAATGGCGGCCGCCTGCTACAGTGACCGTACACTCGTCCAAATACCTTAAGTCAGAAAAATGTTCGATACTTCCGTAGTAATGCCATGAGGCGCCGCTGTCGGTTATGAATTCTGAATGCGTCGACTGTACCGTATTTAAATAAACCAAACTTATGTTATCGTTCATCTCAGATTTCTCCGTATTTGATTTTTCTGAATGTTTTTCGACTGCGTTCTCTCCTTGTTATTTTCCGATACTTTAAATGCGGCCTCTCTGCCACTTGACTTTTCAGTGGCCATTTCATTACGTCGCCTGTATTCGTCGATTAATTTCCGTTTGACGAAATCGCGAGTAAGATCACGAGAGTACCGTAACTCTCCGGCAAACTGCTCAAATAGAATGGCACAGCAAGCTCATCCGCAAGGTTGGCATCCATCGTAGTTAATTCGTCCATAATTTGAACCATTTCGGCCAAATGCGTCTCCATATCACCCCCTTCTGATAGTGTAAGCCGGCATAATCGGCACAACAGACTAACCTTATTCTATAACGTAGACTTTTCATGATACGATTTCAATGCCGTCCACATTTCCTTAGCCGTTTTCTTGCGTTTGATATGGATTAGCTGTTTATCCTTCACTAGTAATCCAATATACTCGTATACTCTGGCCCTTTCATCCATCGTCGTCCATGAGTCAGTCATAGGAGTCGGCGTATCTTTTGATATTACCGACCAAAGTTGCTCTTTCATCAGCAGCATTTCAGTCCTGAATTCCCACGTCTGATAATTACTGTTGGTCAGCTTTGGAATGTTTACTCTCGAAACGTTCCCCATGTTCCCAGTTGCGACTTGTGACGAAATTAACTCAAAACTTTCTTTTCGTAAAACGATTGGATTTTTTCCGAATTATTGTACTTTATTACTTTAGTAGTGAACCGTTGGTCTGGGTACAGAACCTGTTAGTATATATTCTCTATAGAATAAAAACGAAAAACGAATTAATAAGACTAATATGTAGGTAGATATGGCAAAACTGAAAATACATAATAAAATATGGTAATACTAAAATAGATTCACTTATATGTATCTTCGCCATCCAACATTGGCCCCGTAAATTTGAATCGAATAAAGAGGTCATCACCGCCACGGAGGCCTACTTTGCAGACCTCGAGAAAATGTATTTTTCAGACGGTTAAAAGAAGTTAGAGCATCGCTGGGTCAAGTGTATCGAGCTAAGAGGAGATTTCGTTGAGAGATAACACGCCACTTTTTCAAAATTTTCGTTTTTAAGTCTTTGTAAACATTTTTTTATAAAAAGGCCTACTAGTTTTGCGACCTGTCTGTCCGTGCTTAAAAGCTTTAACTTTGTGGAAAGATCGGAAAATCGTGGTCTCTCAAAAATTAAAATATTTCAAAATTTTTGAGGGAGGGTAGCATTTAAAAATTTTCTTAATCAAAAGTACTCAAGTGAGATATCAAATGAAAGGTATTGAGTAGAACTTTTCGAAATTGACTTAAAAAAGTAATGTCATGCATTGGGGGGCCCAAAGGGAGTCAAAATGTGTATCTTTCGCATAAATTTGAACGAATTCTTATCCAAGTATTGGGTGAATAATTCAAGTCATGCTATTAAAAAACTTGTTTCGAACCCTAGGATGGTTACAAAGACCTGCTGGTAGGAGCACTTTCCTGCTTGCTCAACTTGTTCTTTTGTAAGCTAAGCACTTATCGGACCGCCCTGGTAGTAGGGCTTTGTGGCCAGATAGTGCTCAGTTCTCGGATAGCGATTGGGCATGCTGGACTCCTTACAGATAATGCAAAGATCTGATGGAGAAGGTTGAGGCAGCAGCATTAGAAGAAAAACAATTCAATGGAACAGGAGAGTACTTCTGTCAGAAGGGTTTTATAAAATAATTATTAACTTAAACAACGTCTTCTGAATATCAAAACTTGACTCATACATACGAATATATTCCATAAAATGAGCTAGGAAAACTAATATACGGTTTTGTGTATTTCAATTTGGCGTCATTTTATTTTCTGCCCTCATTTTTTGAGTAGTCACATGATAACATATCAATGTCTGTAGAAGTATACATAGTAGGGGCCGTAGTTATATTTATTCAGTCTAAGGTTTTCAGCATACCACACTCATTCCGGACCCTGCTTCCCTATTTGAGTCCATAGAAGGTTTGGCCTAAGTGAAAAATTCGTTCTGAATAAGATTGGCCTTTAAAACCTTCAGGCTGGTTGGTGTCTATTCTATTCAATGATCAGCCAATGACGAGTAGCCAGAGCGAAAATTAGCCTCAATAAGATATGAGCGATACCTGAAGCATGTTTCTCAGACTCTCCCCCTTTTCGTTGAATTTTTCCTTCTTTAGCTAGCCAAGCTTTGAAACATTCCACAAACAACACGACGCCTCACTTGAGGGCGTTTTTTCCAAGCAGTGGATTGACCAATTTCTATGTGCTGCTTTGCATACGGGCTTCTTATCTAGTTCAGTGGTTTCCAAGCACTAGATCGGAGGATGAGCTCTCTTTCGTCAAAGGGTCATTCGCGATTTTCGGAGTGTCACTGTTATTAGTTTTAAATCGAACAGGAATCATCTCTCTGTTTAACGGGCCTCTACTCTACTCCATGTGGTATCGGACGGGTTTGGTAGTTTTTGTAGAAGCCACTAGAAAACTGACAATTCAGTTTCTGCATACCTTATTTGGCCCTCGTTCTTCGTAGCCTTTGGGTTGCCTCAAATAAACATCATGTGACAAATCGGCATTCAAATATGCTGTCTGCATATCATAATGACAAAATGGCATTTTTCTAGTACCGGCCACTGTCAACAAAATTGGCAACAGGTGCGAATATCTCATCGTAGTCCAGTCCGAACTTTTGCGAGAATCCTTGTGCAACCAAATCTAGCCTTGAATTTCACTGGATTTCCGGTCTGGTCAGCCTTTGTCTTGAATACCCATTTAATCCCAATAGCTTTACATCCAGGTGGTAAACTAGTAATTTCCCAGGAAACGAAATTCTTCAATGAATTGACACAACTGTATTGAAAGAAACTTGGCAATCCTTCTTCACCAATTTGCTCACCGAAATAAGATTACATTCCGAATCCGGACTGAAAAATGCGTCGCTTAACTGTAGTTGGTGCAACTCGCTGCTGCTGATATCGTTTGGCCGAATTTTAATTGTTCCTACGCCTTTAACATCTAAATGGCGGCCGCCTGCTACAGTGACCGTACACTCGTCCAAATACCTTAAGTCAGAAAAATGTTCGATACTTCCGTAGTAATGCCATGAGGCGCCGCTGTCGGTTATGAATTCTGAATGCGTCGACTGTACCGTATTTAAATAAACCAAACTTATGTTATCGTTCATCTCAGATTTCTCCGTATTTGATTTTTCTGAATGTTTTTCGACTGCGTTCTCTCCTTGTTATTTTCCGATACTTTAAATGCGGCCTCTCTGCCACTTGACTTTTCAGTGGCCATTTCATTACGTCGCCTGTATTCGTCGATTAATTTCCGTTTGACGAAATCGCGAGTAAGATCACGAGAGTACCGTAACTCTCCGGCAAACTGCTCAAATAGAATGGCACAGCAAGCTCATCCGCAAGGTTGGCATCCATCGTAGTTAATTCGTCCATAATTTGAACCATTTCGGCCAAATGCGTCTCCATATCACCCCCTTCTGATAGTGTAAGCCGGCATAATCGGCACAACAGACTAACCTTATTCTATAACGTAGACTTTTCATGATACGATTTCAATGCCGTCCACATTTCCTTAGCCGTTTTCTTGCGTTTGATATGGATTAGCTGTTTATCCTTCACTAGTAATCCAATATACTCGTATACTCTGGCCCTTTCATCCATCGTCGTCCATGAGTCAGTCATAGGAGTCGGCGTATCTTTTGATATTACCGACCAAAGTTGCTCTTTCATCAGCAGCATTTCAGTCCTGAATTCCCACGTCTGATAATTACTGTTGGTCAGCTTTGGAATGTTTACTCTCGAAACGTTCCCCATGTTCCCAGTTGCGACTTGTGACGAAATTAACTCAAAACTTTCTTTTCGTAAAACGATTGGATTTTTTCCGAATTATTGTACTTTATTACTTTAGTAGTGAACCGTTGGTCTGGGTACAGAACCTGTTAGTATATATTCTCTATAGAATAAAAACGAAAAACGAATTAATAAGACTAATATGTAGGTAGATATGGCAAAACTGAAAATACATAATAAAATATGGTAATACTAAAATAGATTCACTTATATGTATCTTCGCCATCCAACATTGGCCCCGTAAATTTGAATCGAATAAAGAGGTCATCACCGCCACGGAGGCCTACTTTGCAGACCTCGAGAAAATGTATTTTTCAGACGGTTAAAAGAAGTTAGAGCATCGCTGGGTCAAGTGTATCGAGCTAAGAGGAGATTTCGTTGAGAGATAACACGCCACTTTTTCAAAATTTTCGTTTTTAAGTCTTTGTAAACATTTTTTTATAAAAAGGCCTACTAGTTTTGCGACCTGTCTGTCCGTGCTTAAAAGCTTTAACTTTGTGGAAAGATCGGAAAATCGTGGTCTCTCAAAAATTAAAATATTTCAAAATTTTTGAGGGAGGGTAGCATTTAAAAATTTTCTTAATCAAAAGTACTCAAGTGAGATATCAAATGAAAGGTATTGAGTAGAACTTTTCGAAATTGACTTAAAAAAGTAATGTCATGCATTGGGGGGCCCAAAGGGAGTCAAAATGTGTATCTTTCGCATAAATTTGAACGAATTCTTATCCAAGTATTGGGTGAATAATTCAAGTCATGCTATTAAAAAACTTGTTTCGAACCCTAGGATGGTTACAAAGACCTGCTGGTAGGAGCACTTTCCTGCTTGCTCAACTTGTTCTTTTGTAAGCTAAGCACTTATCGGACCGCCCTGGTAGTAGGGCTTTGTGGCCAGATAGTGCTCAGTTCTCGGATAGCGATTGGGCATGCTGGACTCCTTACAGATAATGCAAAGATCTGATGGAGAAGGTTGAGGCAGCAGCATTAGAAGAAAAACAATTCAATGGAACAGGAGAGTACTTCTGTCAGAAGGGTTTTATAAAATAATTATTAACTTAAACAACGTCTTCTGAATATCAAAACTTGACTCATACATACGAATATATTCCATAAAATGAGCTAGGAAAACTAATATACGGTTTTGTGTATTTCAATTTGGCGTCATTTTATTTTCTGCCCTCATTTTTTGAGTAGTCACATGATAACATATCAATGTCTGTAGAAGTATACATAGTAGGGGCCGTAGTTATATTTATTCAGTCTAAGGTTTTCAGCATACCACACTCATTCCGGACCCTGCTTCCCTATTTGAGTCCATAGAAGGTTTGGCCTAAGTGAAAAATTCGTTCTGAATAAGATTGGCCTTTAAAACCTTCAGGCTGGTTGGTGTCTATTCTATTCAATGATCAGCCAATGACGAGTAGCCAGAGCGAAAATTAGCCTCAATAAGATATGAGCGATACCTGAAGCATGTTTCTCAGACTCTCCCCCTTTTCGTTGAATTTTTCCTTCTTTAGCTAGCCAAGCTTTGAAACATTCCACAAACAACACGACGCCTCACTTGAGGGCGTTTTTTCCAAGCAGTGGATTGACCAATTTCTATGTGCTGCTTTGCATACGGGCTTCTTATCTAGTTCAGTGGTTTCCAAGCACTAGATCGGAGGATGAGCTCTCTTTCGTCAAAGGGTCATTCGCGATTTTCGGAGTGTCACTGTTATTAGTTTTAAATCGAACAGGAATCATCTCTCTGTTTAACGGGCCTCTACTCTACTCCATGTGGTATCGGACGGGTTTGGTAGTTTTTGTAGAAGCCACTAGAAAACTGACAATTCAGTTTCTGTTTGTCAACTCCTCCTGGCTCATAGATGGTACAAGGTTTATTTTTTTCTCGGTTCTCTTTAATGGTATAAAGAATTAACTGTTTCTTTGAAATCAAATTTATGTTCTTATGTTTCTTTTGAATCAAATTTATGTTTCCCGTACGCAAATTAAATTACGTCGTTGTCCCTTGCATGTTCTCATGTGGAAATAAAGGAGAAAGGGTTTGCTCCACTAAAAAACAGAAAATTAATGTTCGTAATAATTTTTTTTTTGCAAAATGTTTCTGAAAATAAAAAGTAAAACCTTCCTTTTAATTTTGCGTAGCGAGTTTTTATTAGTCGTAATCGATGTTCGACCGTTTCCGTCTTTTTTATTCTCAGAGAAAATTACCCTGCTCTAGTTTTTGTCTTCATTTTTGGGGGGCAAAACCATCATCAAAGTGAGTGAATCTTTAATTGAAGCGGTCGTAGGGACAATTAAACTGTAGAATCATAATAAGCATAAGAGTGCTTATGTGAGACTTCACCGGAAAGTCCCAAAGAAGTTGACTTTGTTCTTTGTTCTACTTTTTAAAAACTGATCTTCTGCATTCCTGAGAGATATTTATCTGGATCACTTTTTTTTACTCCGTACTTCCCATTCTAAGGTCCAGAGTTGTGCACAGGGAAAATAAGCTCCGTATTTACAAATCGCTAGTGAAACCTATGGAAGTGAAACATGGACCCCGACGAGCGAATCCGAAATGGCAGTGGATATTTTCGTACGCCAAGTGCTTCGGAAAATCTACGGCCCAGTCAAATAAGGAACATAGTGGAGACTAAATTACAACGATAAGTTGTATGAATTATTTGACGATCTACCTGTATTCGCTTGCGTACAGTTACGCAATGGGCGGGCCATATAGAAAGAATGGAAAAAAAACCGGCTTCACAACGAAAATTAAAGCGTAGAGCATAAGGTAGACGTCCAGCGGGAAGACCGAGGATGTCCGGCGGAAAGGCACGGTAGAAGGTTGATAGAAGCTGACAGCAGATATTTGCTGGGAGTGATTATCTGGGGAACCAGGTTGCAGAACCTTGATGATTGGAGGAGATTGATCCTGGAGATCAAGGCCCGGCTCTATTGGTGATAATGATTATATATTTGAGATACGACAGCTCGCACGACGAGATTGCTGGCATCTGGATAAAAGAAAATATATTTTTGAAGCTAGGATGGACAGGAAATAGTGCATAATACAGGCATCGATGAGTTCGTAAAAGCTTTCCTCGGACTCGTCTTGACTGAGGCTTTTACGAATCATCTATAATATGTTTTGAATTCGACGAAATTCCTTAGTTATTAGGTTGGTCAATCCCAGACTGCTTTGTCTTTGATTGGGTCAGTCTTCACTGCTTCTCCTTTAGTTTCACAAACCTTTTTCAAAAAGTGTAGCTTCTCAACATCGTAATCATCCAGTTCTACAAAGTAATGTCGTTGGTTTCAAAGATCATCTTTAATCACTATCCAGATTAGTGCTTCGAAGGATGTTAGTAGTGCGTTATAACATACTTGTTGAGAATGAATTGGTCATTTTTGTATTTCATCCGTTCAGCAGATACCTTAGCACTTATATACGAGTAAATTCAATTTGATTTGATTATGAGGTCTGATGTAATTCGTTCGATACGAGAGCAAAGTGTTAATGAGAAGTAATTCTGAAGTAAAAGCCGGGAAAAAATCTTGCCTCTACATTATAATGAATGCTTGTCGAAAGAAATGGGCTAGCAACTTTAAGGAAAATTTGAGTTTAAGTGATCGCTTTTTTTGAAAACGGAATAGTTCGACTTTAGGGAAGGAAAAATAACGGATCCTCCAGCAGGGTGCCACCCTGTTATATCAAAAGCACTTTATTTTGAAAACGATATTAATGGTGAAATAATCATATTCGAGACCAACCTAGGATCAACGCAGAGGGTGGGTGTCTTTGTCTAAGGGTAATAGGATTCCTTGAGCTTAATCTCGGCTATGAGATAATTGCATGATGTCTTCTTTCTGAATAGGGAACTTATGCTACCTTTGTGGTAGTATAAGATCTCGAAGTTTAACGTTTTCTTCACAAGCAAAGCAGCAGTTAACCAACCTTTTCCTCAAACGCCAAGGCACACACATAGTATCCATCCTCTAGGCTAAGCTTTCTAGGGAGGCAAGCAACTGGATTTGTAAATTAAGCATCTTTATACAGGCTTGTGAGAAGACAGGGGTATCTCCCCAGCAGATTTGGAAGCAGTTTAGTTCGAGCTAAACGAACGCAACTGGCTTGGCCTTTTCCAGCGCTTGGTACTTGTTAAGCGTGAAGTTTCTGAAGGTCAATAAGATAACCGCACGGATACATAGTGTTCAAAAAGTAAGGTTATTTTTCAAATTTCGCGCGCAACGTAAATTCGATTATCGAATTTTTTTATTTTTTTTTCTCTGTTGTTACACTCCTCACGAACATATATTTACAGTTTCAGCTATATAATATGTTTAGTTTGTTTGTGAGAGGCATAACGGCCAGAAGTGTTTTGCGTGCGCGGCAATTTTTTACTATCGAAAAAAATGGGTCAAAGATCAAAATTTTTTGGCCAAAAACAACACCACAATCTTACTTGAGCCACCATATTCACCGGTTTTGGCCCTATGTGACTTTTTCTTGTTCCTTAAACTGAAGAGACCTATGAAAGGACGGAGGTTTCTAGCGATTGAGGAGATAAAGACTGCATCGCTAGAAGAGCTGTAGCAAATACGGAAGTCACCGCAGTTGCAGATTAATTTCTAGCAGAGGGGTGCGTAATCCGGGGTGGCGAATGGGAGAATGCCGGTACGGCCGGAATTCGCAACAGAGCTCAAGGCTATACAGAAAAGTGCTTGGAGGATTGGAAAAAGCGTTGGCACAAGTGTATTGATTACTTTGAAGGGGACATTATAAATATTGACGAATAAATAAATATTTTTTCCTAAAAACTACAAAGTCACCTTACTCGTATATACTTTCACATCTCGTATATACTTTCATTTTTCTCGATGATCCTACTGGAGACGCTTGACATAAAGTCGGTCCATAAGCAAAAACCAGTAGCAGTATTTGCCCTTAACTATCCAAAGAAGGAGATTATTCCAATAAAGAAGAATGTGTGTTCGTTTATGTACGAAGAGGTTTTGGGTCCGAATTTTCAACTCCTCGATGTCTCATATCTTGATAACATCACCATAATCACCTCAAAATTCCTTGAAACCTTAGACACCTGGGCAGAGGCATTTAGTTTTCGTAAGGAAGCTTGACTGAAGCTGTTTGATTGTTTTTTCATAAACATACCCAGGTTCTGGACATTGAAAAAAGTTTGGTAATTCTTGGGTACCTTTGGTTTACTTTTGTCCATGTCGTCGCCATTCTAATTGCATTTTGCAGCACGAATTACTTTTTGAGCGCTACAAGACGAGGCTATTTTCGGCTCTGATTCTTAAATACCTAAACTTTGGTCTCCCATCCATCGTGCAGATGGCAGCTTTGAACGATGGTAGACAGAGAGTAATCTATAATATGAGTCAATCACTGTTCAGGAGTTCTGGTTGCATAAGAATAAATTTAATTATAATATAGCCCAGAAGCTGAAAAAAGACTTTATTTTAAGATCCTGTTCAGTTTCGCTCTAATTTCACATTTTCTTCCTCCCTATTCTCAAATTTCGCATCCCCATTATAAATAACTCGTTAACAATTCAGAAATTTAGGTTACCTCCATTTATGTAGGTTTTTACCGGGATATGAAATGCTATTGAAATTGCAGCCTGTTTGCTCTTTAGCCCGTTGGTTTTGCTACCACGATTTTATTTTGAAAATACGAGGGCTGTCCAGAAAGTAATAGACGTTTTGAAATAAAAAATAGCCAAAGTAAAAAAAAAACAATGTTTTAATTTTTTGGATGTGAACTCTAAAATTTTTTTCTACGTAATCGCCATGCAAATTAAAGCATTTATCATAACGTAGTACAAGCTTTTCAATACCCTTTCTGTAAAAATCGGCCGCCTGCGAGCTCAACTACTGGTTCACACTGGCATGCAGTTTAGCGTCAGTGAAAAAGCGTTGCGTAGCGAGCCAGATTTTCATCGCTGGGAATAGGTGGTAGTCGCTCAGCCCAAATCCGGGCTATACGGCAGATGATTGAAAATTTCCCATCCAAGAACTCTCATGTGTAAACAAGCGTTGTCATGGAGATATATTGCATCTATGTGTCCAAAAAGGAGATAATTTCCCGATTGAATTGAAGATCAATGTGGCAAAAATACATCAAATTTCGATAAATAAACTCTTGACCCATTTGGGCGGGCCCATAATCTGTTAGAAAAAGTCAGGCCAAATAAATTTCATTACCGCCAACGCAATTCGAACCAGTGAGCTTTGGCATAAGCGGCTTATCCTCTAATCATTTTACCACTTCGACTGCTGTCTAATTCACCAAATAATTGTTGATTTTTGTTCAAAGTTTAAGCTATTATTTTGCTCTTTTATAGTTACTTACCTTGTTATTGTGAAATTATATTAATTTTAAACGTATCTTTCTCTTACAGATGACGCAATGGACGATTGCGGCTTCATGAAATTCACAGATGATGAGATGAAAGCATCATTCCTGCAATCATTGCATACGATGCGTAAGCATCGACTTTTTTGTGATGTTATCATAAATGTAAGTTGTCCAGTCCAAAAATAGAACAAACAAAATCAATCAAAAAAGCAAAAAATGGGGACAATCGGAGAATATTTTGGCGAATAATTTTAAAAATTCATTCTGCACTCAAAAAACTACATTATAAATCTGAAAAGGAAAAAAATGAAAATTCTTTGCCAAACATAATCTCATATTGTTTATTGGGTGGAAAATAGATACAGGATTTACTCTAAACTCCTTCTTACCTCTCTCACTCTTAGGATCTATACAATATTTCTATCAAATTTTCATTCTTATACAAAACCTTTTAACGTAAATCTAGCTGAAACAAAGTAGTTGAAAATAATTTTATTAAATGAAATTTTCCCATTTTTTCTTTATTTTCTCTCACTCGATGTGTTTTGGTAATAGACTTGCCCACAACACATAGATTCTAGGTACTTAAAAACATCTTCTAATTCCTTCTACGCAGGTTGGCAACGCTGACATTTATGCACACAAAAATGTCTTGGCCTGTGTTTCACCATATTTTATGGAGTTATTCAGCGCTGAACAGGTATTGCATTTGCGATCCGATTTTTAATTTTTTTTTTAATTTTATTTCTAATAAATTAAGGTACAAACTAACTTTGATTTTTTTTTTCTTTTTTCCCCTCTTTTGTTCATTTTGACTTCAACTAGGAATCTGTGAAAATGCATAGCGAAGAGATTCCAAGCTTTCGTCTGAATGGAGGCATGACCAAAATGGCCCTACAAATCCTCATCGACTATGCATATACAACCGTACTTGAAGTTCCTGATTCGTATGTGAAGGAAGTATATTTGGCGGCATGGAAGTTGCGCATGGAGCGCGTGGTGAAACAATGCGCTCTGCATTTAATCTCAGAACTTACACCAGACACTTGCATTGAACTACGTTCGTTACCTGGTATCGATAAGAATAAAAGCTTCGTCCAAGAAGTTGATGCATTTATTGATAAAGAGGTAAGTTTGGTGATCTGATAGCTACCCGAGAAGAATTCCGAAATCTCATTTATCTTTTCCAGTTCAAAGCTGTTTCTGAGACGGCCGACTTCCTTCAGTTGCCTTGCGTCCAAATTGATGTTCTATACCAAACAATGCAGGAAATGTCCTTGGTCGCATGTGGATCGCTGTGTCGGCTGGTTTTCGATTGGATCAAACGACAAATAACGCATGAAAGCCTTTCGGTAAGCTATTTAGAAACCTTTTGAGAATTTAAAAGTGCTTGATAAATCCTATTCCTTTTTGCAGTACAATCAACTCCTGGAGCGGTCACATTTGCTCTATCTGGCTCTCGACAATTCGCTCCAAGATTGCTCAGGCCTTCCATCAGGTCATGAATCAGACACAGAACTAGTCCAGGACTACAAGCGTTTGGTTCTGAAATGCCCTACCAATAAGCCAAAGAAGAAGTTGCTTGCAGCCACTGGACGTCCACGAGTTTTGATTTACTCAAGAGATATTGGTGAACGCGACGAGGAGATTCTATATGAGCCCGATTGGAATTTCATCAGTTCAGCCAAGTGTGGGGAGAATACTTTTGTTGCCGTGGCTACTATTGATGGGAAGTTGATGAGGATATCAGTAAAGATGCGTTTGAATACGATCGGAAATTCACCGATCAATACACCTGATCTTGTGAAGCAGAAGGTTGAGAAAGTGATCAATGGTGGCGACAAGGATCTGGAGCTATTTTGTGAAGTGGCAACGATGTCTGGACCAAAATGCGGATTGGGTGTTACAGACTTAGATGGAAAGCTGGTAGTTTGTGGTAAGTTGTATTTTTAATGTCTTTGTGGTATCGTAGCTGAAATTAATGTATATCGTTAGTCAAATAAGTTTTTATAGATGCGAATAGCTCAACTTTGAAAATCAAGAATACTAGGGGGTTGTTACAGTTGAAATGAGCCCTGGGAGCCTTTATATTTTGGATAGAAATTTTTGATTTGCTTGAATATAACTCAAGAAGAGCAATCGAAGTTATATAGCTTTTTTAGAAAAATCTGTTTATTATGTTTACCTTTTACAATCACACAGTAAAGATTTGGTGAGTGCATTGCTGAAGAGTGCCCAAATCTCATGTATTTCATGGCTGTAGCTTCTATAGTTTCGGAGAAAAACTGATGTGACCCACAGACGGACACAGGTACCGATTTCGAGAAGGTTTTGTGTTTTAGTACAAAACCCTTAAAAATTTGTTGAACTACCAGTTTTTGTCAGTATTAACAACTGACAGGCTTTGCGTGCTATGTGGATAAGTTCGAGTCCAAATTTTCACTATTGGACGTGCCGGTGCCAAAAGGCGCCTTACTGATTGAAGCGATGGAAATATCGCAGCCGTAAGTGCGTCGATTAAAAATGAGCCAAATCAGTCGATTCCACGTCGTTCTCGAGAATTGGGCATCGCTCAAACGACACTTGAGCATCAACGATATGTGGTTTCAACAAGACGGTGCCACTAGCCACACAGCACGCCTCATAATCGATTTATTGAAATTTATTTATTTATTGCTAGCTCTTTACTTAAAATTGAAGGAATTTTCCTAAAGAACTTGGTGGCCCGATGCTTAAGTCTTCACACCATCCGTGAAGCTTATGGCGAATATGCTCTAGCTGAAAGTACTTGCAAGATTAGTTCAGAAGCTTTAAATGTAGTAATTATGACCTAGAGACAGCACAAAAAAATTTTTGTAAATGCAAAATTGATTCTTTACTGGTAGAAGGTCCATGTCAAATTGAAAAAAAAAATAATTTAACAGCATTAGTATTACCAAACCATGTATTCCACAATGTCTACGTGCAGTTGGTATGATTCAAAAGTAAAAAACAGGGTACCACCCGAATTGATAGAAAGAAAAATTACGAACCGTTTAACCATCTATGAACCCTTGCTTCAAAGATTGAAACGAAAATCTTTTCTTCATCGAATTTTTACTGGTGATGAAAAGTGGATTTAAAGGGTTTTCCAATAAGATGTGTTATTTTGATATAAAAGAAAAATGCCATTTTTTAATATAAATAATCGGATGTTTATTTCATTATAAAGAGGAAGGTATGTCATTAATAGTGAAAAATAACATCAGGCAAATTACCACTACGACCACGCTTACAGGACCATATCCTTTTCATGAAAGTTTCCATAACCAAATCGCAAAGTGCCTGCCCTATGTCCTCGATAGCCTCACGAATTCCATCTTTGAGGTCTTGAATCGAAGCTGGGCTGTATCTTCAGCTAATTAAGTGAGTGCTGCCAGATTACTCCCCCCTTGAGTGATGTAGGCTGTCATGATGATATTTCGCTGAAGGAAACGTTTTGATAGTTGGCTGTGCGCGCTGATCTACAATTGACTTGCACGGTACGACCGTCACAATAGCAGCGGACTGTGATATTGAAGCATTCACTATTGTTAGTTGATTCTCTTGCTAACGACGGCTGATCTCGTACTCTATTCATCAGGTGGAAGTTCTTCCTGCTCGTGCAGTGGAGAGTTGACCACAACTACCCTCCATGTCGACTGTAAAAAGAACTTCGGATAGTCGTTTAGTGTAGTGCGGACCATTTAACTTCGTAATATCGTCAACCCACAGGCAAATGTGAGAACATGAACGGACTTCTCAGTGAATAAATATTGTTTGTCGCTGCGTTGGTTAATTGGCACTGGCCGGATTTACCGCCTTCGCTGGCGTAGTGCTAATACAAATGAAACCATGTTAAATACGTCGTTACTGCCATCGACTCGGAGTTGACCAGGAAGAGTAATCGTTGTTCCGAAAACTATTTCAGCGTTGTTTGCGTCCAAATCCTCCTTATAAGCACTGCGGAGTTCTAGTGAGGCGGTTGGAACTAAGCTGGGCAACTTGTGTTCGCGACACAAGATAGTTCTGTGCCAGCGCTCTACTAACCCACTCGATACTGGGTGGTATGGAGACGTTCGCATACGGCTGCAGCCCAGTAAATTTGACAGAGCCGAGAATAAGGCGGACTAGAATTGAGAGCCCTAGTCTGTTGTAGTGAATAAAAGATTTTCATATGTCCGTGAAGGACCGCAGCGATGTTCTGCTGCCTCGGCAGAGGAAGGTGTTGATTCCTGCCGAGAATGCCCTCGTCCGGAGACGCGTGAATGCGCTGGCAGGCTAGCATTGCGGTGTCGTGGGGCGGGTTCGTTTCCCCGGCACGAGGACTCACTACAAAACATTTCGCATTCACGAATTGCTTGCAGAGTTCGAGAGGACGACCGAAGTCGCAAATCAGTAGATAACCTCCACGAAGGAATTACGACTTGTTGCGAGAACAAGTGCAACCTGACAAGAAAGACTAATTTGGGGGTGACCTCGTCCTTACCCAAATACATTCAGGGCCCACAAATGAAAGAGGGGCAACCGGGTGGTGGTGGAGCCCCTTCATGCCCACCCAACCGGAATAAATCCAATGTTAAATCGTTGAAGTGGCCAGGTATTCCTCTTCTGAGTGGAAAACTCATACAACTTGAATTGTATGAACCTTCCCATCAGAAGGGGAGTACCCCGGTGACCAATTTATGTCATAGAATTATACAATGGAATTGCATAACTTTATGCCATAAAAAGGCACTTGGCTTGGGCCACTCAACCCATTAAGTCACCTGAAATAAAAAGGATTAAATTGTACCCGGTGACTGGCTCATATTTTGAGGGGGAAGCCTGCCACCGTACCGGGTCCTATACCCGGTTAGAAATGGAGGAAAGGAAAGACCCTCGGGTACGTTTTTAATTCATTTTTATTTTTTTTCTTTCAATTTTCAATCAATTCATTAGATCATCTATACCTAATCTAACTTATTGGTTTCTAACAGGTTAAATTCCGGTATTACACATTTTCTGATACTCTATAGCTGACCACAAAATCTTATTTGGAATTTGAATATAAATGAACTATTTATGTTACACTTATGTACATTTTGTATGGTGATAAATAATACTTAAATAAAAGGCAGAATTTAAGTAATGAATCAATTTGAGAAAGATAATCTTCAACACAGGAAATGTTTCAATTCCAATCTACCTTTCTGACGAGCGATGTTAACAGGGTTTTCAAAATTGCAATCTCTGGTTGAGAATTAATTCCAAGCTCTTAGAGAGCGATTTAATAGACTAAAATTATCGCCCTTTATTAAATTTTTGACTTTTAATTATAAGAATAATGTTCAGATACTGTTACATTACAGACTTCTGCGGAAAATGCCAGAACAACGATGTTGCAAGTGATTATTTTGCATGTCCCATAATTATCTCTTTTTGTTGCAACAAATACTCGTTTATACTTGTATTTTACCTGAACCGTCATTCTAAAATCCCAGTTGAGAAATTACATCATTATTAACTCTCGTTAAACACAAAAGCTTCGAATTTAATCTAAATTTTTTATCTGTCATTTATAATACCTTTTTATATTTTTGAATGGTGCAAAATTTATTGTTTATATTGTCTTTGATTTTTATCATTTCAAATTGTTATTCTTTTTATTGAATGGGTTTAGGCTATTATTTTAGGTGTGATATTTTATCTTATGGTTTAATTTTACTAAGAATTTGAATCAGTGCTGTCATATAAATGGGTAGTAGAAAGATTTATAGGGTAAATAATTAGGTAAATTTGTTTATTTAAATAAATGAATCAGTATTATTTTATAATTATTATTATTAAATAATAAGGTAATGTTATCTTATTTTTTTATTCAAATTTCGGGAACTTTTAACGGAGTATCACTAAATGCAAATGATATAATGCCTTTGATGTTCAAGTACATCGACAAAGCGTAAACTGAACATACTCTTTATTATATTAAAAATCCAAAATTTTTCATGAAATTGAAAAAAATGTTCACTTTCAAGAACTGATTAAAATATGTATGAATATAAAATTAAGCCTTCAAAATTAGACCAATAAGTATGCTCATTTACATATCCGGTATCGAAAACTAGTAAAGTGCAGATATTTGAGAGTGCCAAAAAAAATCTATAGCAAGAAATACATTGAAGTTCACGAACAAGAATTACTAAAACCAGGCGTAATCTCTGGATGCACAACGTAATCAGTATAAAAATGGATACATGCAAATTAATCGCTCTGAACTCAGACAGATTCATTCAAATTAATCGTGTGATAGCAAAGTTCTATATGCAATTGATTACATCATGGTGCTATAATTTTCATGCGAACTTTATCCAAAAATATTTCGACAAAATTCATTGAATGCCACATAACATTCTATAGAGAAAATTATCTCTTCAAGATTATGTTTCTTAATGCTCAGGTCGTCTTGTATCTGAACACGACTGATAAGCTTTTCTTACAACTACACTTTCAATCGACGCTTTTAATTCTAAGGTTTTGTGACTTGAACTTCATACGGGATTCCAATAAGACGCGAAAATGAACATGCATGCAAAAGCTAATATGAATTTTCTATTACTTGAAATAATGTGAACTACTCAAGTTATGTCTGCGCCGAATAATGTGAAAGCCTCCTCTTCTCCCGACAATTCTGCAACCTTTCCTTGCAATTCCCGAAAAGCATGGACAGCCTCGATTTCCTGCTTCAGCTCTTTGATCGTTTTGCTAGGATCAATTTCCACGGTGAGCGTGCTGTGTGGCAATGTCTGGACCGTTATTATCACTTTGTTGTTTAGTGCAACTGGCCGACGTGCTTTAAATTTGGGCCTTCACTTCACTTCTTGCTACAGAATCTTCGCAAGCATTACTTTGTGCATTTCTATCGCGATCAATTTACTCCGACCACACACGCACTTTTATTTTTTCCACGCAAATATCCACCGTGTATTTACTAGTTTTTTCTCTTGTGTCTAATTAAATCTACATTTGCGAACTACCGTACTTTTCTTTTTCGTTGCCACATAGGGAAACGTGAGAAGATTCGAAGAGATATTTGTCGATCAAACGCGTATTTATTTTGTTCGGGTTGCCGGTTTTTCTTCGAAGACTTGCTCTCTGATCCTTCACTAGTTCATTTCACCCCAAGCATGCACCATTCAAACACAGAAATTATTCCATGAAAGTGTTCTGTGTACTTCTGTGAAACGTTCCAGTTTGTTTGTATTCTCACGATTCATCTCTGTGTGCACGCTTCTTCTAACAAGTATTGTGGAGGAGTTTCCGAATTTGTATTGGAACATGTACAGTACATTAACAACAACGATTCCACGCGAACCGACTTCCTTAATCGATGAAGCGAAGTTGCATCACAGCATTTCGAAAAAATTTCCGACAAAAGAGCTAACGGTTAATTACAAATCCGTTACATGCTAAGTGCATTGAGTAACTAATTGTTACTAAATTCGGGGGCAAATCAATGACGCCTTTTTACACATTTTCAAATTGTTTCTTCGTTTCATATCTCCTTTGGGGACCTGATTATTTCTGGGAACTAAAGAATAACTTTTCGACAAATGATTTAAGGGAGGGAGAAACCTTTGGACACCCAAGCGAAAACACTTCCACTAGATTTTGACGGAACACGAGTTTTATTCCACTTTTCGCTAACCCACACGACTAACAAGGTGTTCACAATTTGCACGATAACTTTATCGTCTATTTTTTTTACAATATTTCACTGTCTTTTACGCGAGAAACTTTTCCACGTGTCTCGGCGATATTCTGATCAGCCCGCAATCTCCTCTCACTCCCAACTCGCTTCTTCTTTACGCGGCGTCCGCGCTGTCTGGCGGTTTCGAGCAGACTCCTGATCTCCATCCCATTCCTCGTTTGTCAGACGAAGCATCAGACTCGACTTGCCGGCGCCACTCTCCCCGATAATTCCAATTTCCAATGTTGTTATGTAGTTATCACCCATTTTCACGATTTACGACGCAATAGCATGCAAATTTCGCAAGCACAATTTAATATTCTCCACACTCAAGCAACTACGACACTTTATGGGCAAGTAGAACAATACGAACCCATTCAGAAAGGGGGAAATCACACAATTGAAGGTTTTTGTTGCTATCAAATGTACTTTTTCCTTATCATTTGTAGTTTATGACGGCGGTATTTGCAATTTCCCTTTTCACTGTCTTTTGTAGGTTCAATTAAGTTATCAATTGAAGGCAATTTGTCGTTTATGATAATTAGGCGTAATTAGGTGGGAAAAATCGGAAGAATTAGACAAATTTTAAGGGGTTTAAATGATACAATGATTTTAGCGTTCATATAATTAACAGGTTAAATGATACAATGATTTTAGCATTCATAATTAAAAGGGGTTAACCGTTTCGTTCTAAGCATTTGCATACCGCGTTACACCGCAATTCGTTAAATTATCTTCAAAAGATATTGTAATAAGATACTACACATTAGAAATTTTTAAACATTTTTAGAATTTTGTTTCCCGGGTGTTAAGTACAAAGGAAATTTTTCCACTTATTATTCCTGCGAAAAAAAAACGAGTGTTGCGATGGGGAAGGTGACTGAATCGACTGAATCCTTATTAAATTGCGTTCGTGCTGTGTGCCTGTGTCAGCGCTGCTTTTAGAGCCATAGTTCTTAGATTACTACAGGGCAGCTAATTTTCTCGTGATCCCAAGGCAATGCGGATTACGAAAAAGGAGCTGAAGGATCTTTCTGTGTCTCACGGGTTGCCTTCGGCGTCGGGACTAGAGATGACGAACAATAAAAGAACACAATTAACAGACGGACGGACTGACTTATGTCTATGTTTGCCTGGAAGTATACAATCTTTGCGCGTTTTTGAAAATATATGCGGACGGACAAACAGACGTGCCCAATTATCTATCGGCGCAGGTCTTTCGCGTGGTATATCCCCACTTCTTTTCCCGATGGATCCGTTATCAAGTAACGGTTAGGTCCCATTACCTTCTTTATGCGGATTTTCAGGAATCGCCTATCCAGCTTGGCGTTGTAATGCCCCGCGGCGTCACTTTGGCGGAAATTTCGCCGGAAAACTTCATCTCCTTCTTTGAAATTAGCAGATCGTGACCGGAGATTGTACTGCGCTTCATTTGCACTACCTGCGGCCTTAATCTTCCGTCCGATCTGTTGGCGGAGGTCTCCTAAACGTTCGTGGGGCTCCAGCGCAACGACCGGGTCTCCCAAACACTTTAATTGCCGTAACAGTCGGTATGATTTACCGTGGCAAATCATGTGCTGTCCAAAGGCGGCAAAGTAAGGGGCGACACCGGTGACGGAATGATACGAGGATCGCAGGGCGCATGTGATGGCAGACAATCGCCGATCCCAATCCTTTTGAGATGGGTGGACGTAGGAACGGATCGCGGCCAATAGGGTGCGGTTCAACCGTTCTGACGCGTTGGACTGAGGAGAGTATATGGGCGTCAGTTGGTGTTCAATGCCATACTGCTCAAGTAGGCTCTTAAACTGCCGAGACCGGAACTGTACTCCATTATCTGAGTACACACTCTCTGGAACTCCGAACACATGGAATACCCGGTTCTCTAAGAATTTCACGATCGATGGAGTTGTGAATTTACGGATAGGTTCCACCATTGGGAATTTTGAGAGCTGATCTAGAACGACTATAGCTCCGATGTGTCCCATGGAAGACCGAGGATATGGACCGAGTAGATCGATGTATAGACGCTGGAACACGCGTTCTGGGACGTTGAGTTGACCCATAGGAGGTCGAAGAGGCTGGTTGGGCGCTTTGGTGCCTTTACAGGTATCACAGGCGCTCACGTAGTCTTTGACCTGGGATGCCATTTTAGGCCAAAAGAAGTATTTTTTTAGTCGCCGTAGTGTTCGACCGTAACCTCCGTGGGCACTTAACGGATGATCATGTGCGCGGAGGATCAGCTGTTGTGTCATTTCCTCCGGTACCCAGAGTTTCCAAGACTCTTCTTCCTGCCATGGATCACCAGTGGCGTATTCGTTTCGTCTATACACATAGCCGTCTATTACCTTCAAGTCAGGCAGCTGTGTCTGTTGGGTCGCTATGGTTTGCCTCAACTCTTTGTAGCTATCTGATTCGAAATGTGGGCTGTCCAAATCTATTTCGATGGGGTCCTCGTCATTTATTGTTATTTCGGCTCCCTCTGGGGAAAACATCCGTGAGAGAGTGTCGGGCACGATGTTCTGGGTTCCTTTCCGATGTTTGATGGAGAACTTGAACCCTTGCAGTTTAAGAGCCCATCTGGCTAGGCGTCCACTTAAATCTGCCTGGTTCATCAACCATTGTAGTGACGCGTGGTCCGTGATGATCTCGAATTGGTGGCCCTCGATATAAGCTCGGAATTTCTTCACAGCCATTACCGCTGCCAAACATTCTTGCTCGGAAACAGTATAGTTCCTTTGGGCCGAATTCAGCTTATTGGACATGAAGGCGATGGGAGCTTCCTCCCCTTCGTCGGTCAATTGCACCAGCACGGCTCCTACTCCATGTTGACTTGCGTCACAATGAATGGAGAAGGGCTTCGTGAAGTCGGGGCTGTGCAAGACAGGAGCTGATGTGAGGGCTTGTTTAAGCTCTTCAAATGCCTTTCGGCTGAGTTCGGTCCAAACGAACTTCCCCTTCCGCAACATGTCTGACAGGGGCGCTGAAACTGTTGCATAATTCCGAACAAACCTTCGGTACCAACCGCACACACCAAGGAAACGTCGTAGCTGCTTCACAGTTTTTGGTAAGGGGAACTCATCAATCGCACGCGTTTTGTCTGGATCCGTTTTGATAGTGCCATGTCCTATGACATGGCCTAAGTATCGGACTTCTTTCATGACAAACTTACTTTTCTGTACGTTGATGGTGAGTCCCGCCTTACTGATGTGCAGGGCTACTTCTTGTAGAAGTAGGAGGTGTTGATCGAACGTTTCCGTGATGAGTAAAAGATCATCGAGGTACACGAACACTTGGTGTTTCAGGTGAGGTGGGATGACCTTGTCCATCAACCGGGTCATCGTTTGCGGCGCATTACACAGGCCAAAGGGCATTGTGACGAACTGATATAATGGTCGTCCAGGCACTGTGAAGGCGGTCTTGTCCCTCGAGCCCTCATCGAGTGGAATTTGCCAGAAGGCGTCTTTTAGGTCGAGACTGGTGATATAATTGGCTTTCGGCAGTCTCCCTAGTATTCCATCGATGAGTGGAAGAGGGTACGCGTCCTTGATGGTAACCGCGTTTACCTTACGGGCATCAAGACAGAGGCGGACTTTACCTGGCTTTACAACCAAGGTTACCGGTGAGGACCAGGCACTTTGGGACTCTTCTATGACCCCCAACTCGAGCATCCTATCTAATTCCGCATACACCAATTTCTCCATGGCTGGCGAGATGGCGTAGTGTCTCTGTTTAATCGGTTTACTATCGCCAACGTCAATGGCGTGTGAGACTAGGGTGGTGCGGCCAAGGCCTTGGGTAGCGTAAGATGGGAAAGCAGCAATGGATGCTTCCAGGCGTTGCCGTTGGTTAGACGTCAGGTCATGCCTATCGGGAGTAGAAGTGATTTCGTTGACATTTCTGGTTTTTAAAGACAAATCGGTGAATAAATCGGAGGCCAGTCCAAAGCGAAGGACGAAATCGACACCAAGGTATACGTTCTGAGTCAAAGACGGGATAATGTAGAAGGTAATATCCTTCGTCTGACCCCTGAACGTCACGGGTGTTGTTAGTTTACCTCGTATAGGGTGTTTGGTGCCATCAGCTGTACTGATTTCAGTGCGCCAGGATTTAATCAAGTTCGGGTATTCTTGGAGCACTTTCGAGCCAAAGCTCGAGGCTAGACAACTGATACTGGCACCCGTGTCGATCAATGCAAACACGGTCTCGCCCAACACTTTAATTGGATGATAAGGTCTGATCTCATTCTCAGCAACCTCCGAGATGTTACAAGAGTTTACGGTTTGACGGCAGGTGCGCACTCTCTTGCGGAAATTCCGCCAACGACGGGTTGACCATTTTGTCGTGCACGGACGGGAAGTGACAACTTCGGAAGCAAATATTCGCTCTCGAGCCACCCGATATTCCTGCAGTCTAACATGATAAGGTTTTAGAGTGCGTACTTGAGGCTGCCGCGGTTCTTCTGGCAGTGACTGCGATGGTCGTTTTAATATTGTCGTTGGTGAGGTCTCCGGAAGAGAGTGAACATCCGCAGTCGTAATGGTTATGGCTGGTGGGTTAACGTCAGGTTGGTTGGGGTGAGCCGCTGACTGAGGAGCTACTGCTGGGGTTTCGAGTACCGCTGAGGTGGTCGGGTACTCTTTTGGCCGTTTTTTCGTGCGGCACATTCAGAACAGTCCGGGAAGTAAGTGTCCGGCTTGCCGCAACCGTAGCAGAAAACCTTACGTTCTGCGCGGCATGAAATGAACCGGTGTCCGGTTTGGTGACAATTCCAGCAGGTCGTAAGACTTCCCACTGCCGCTACAGCAAGCTGGTCTGGGTCCAAATCATCCTCCAGATCTAGGGTGGTATAATCTGGGGCCAATTCCGCGATTCCTCGTCGAGGACCCGTCCTGGTTAGTAAGTATGGCCGGTCCCGTAGGTCTTCCTCAAACCCTTCTATACGACGCACATTTCTCAGCAGGGCCTCCATACTCTGTGGATCGGAGTTCACGATATGCCGACGAATCTCCGGTCTTAGATTGCGCTTTAGCAGGCGAAGAATTTGGGTAGAAGACAATGGCTCTGACAGCTGGTCATTCAACCGAAGGATATCGGCTCGATATTTATGGAAGGACTCGTCCGGACGCTGCCATCTAGCATTCATCTTATCCAGGACTAATTCGTCCATGTCGACCGTAGGGTATTCCATGCGGAGTACCTCCTTCAGCCGTGACCAGCGTATGGATGGTGGAGCTGAATGTATCCTCCAATATGTCTCCAGGGCTGCTCCCCTAAGCAGCATTGGCAGGTATCCTGCGAGCGCTGTGCGGTCTCCTGCTAGCATCTGCTCAATCAGTGACTCCACCCGACTTATGAAAACCTCCACCGTTATCGTATTGGGTTCCCCACTGAAATGTAGATTCCATCCCTGGATGATGCTGGGGATCTGTGTCGGCTTCAGCCGATACATGTCGTGTGGATGGAAGCGTTGGTCCGGCGGAATCACGGGAGCCTGATTTGGTGGTGGTGCTTGGCTCAATCGGGGCCGGTAAACTGGAGCCAACGGATTCATGGCTGTACCTGGCCGGATCCGTTCGGGATCACGCCGCGAGTCTACTGGGAAGTCCCACGGATTTGGGTCCGAATCCCACATAGGAGGAGTTCTTGGCCGGGATGGTGCGGGGTTCTCTCTCTGGCTCTCTAGAGAGGCGAGCCGGGTGGACATGTCCTGTACGAGCGCCATTAGATCTCGTAGAACTGTGGCTTCCACAGCCACCGGTGGACTCGCTTCTTCTGCAGGCGGAACTGCTTCAGCCCTGTAGTCATCGTCTCGTGCACTCCTTGTAGTGGATGGAAGGGGTCCGCTTTTGGGGACAGCTCCACTTGTACTGGAGGACTGAGGTCGTTCTGTTGCTGGCTGTGCGATTTCCAAAGGCTGTCGACAGAGCGGGCACGTGGATGAAGTTTGCCGCAGTTGTGCTAAACACAGCTGATGTAGCCTGTGTCCGCACTGCAACCTCTGGCTTGTAGTTTCGTCCATGTCCTCGTGACAGATGGAACACAATAGAGCTGGTCCGGCATCCGACCGCAACTTTCTCCTTTCGGGAGTTCTTTTGGTGGGCATGCTAAAAGAAATTTAAATTGCTAACTAAAAACCTAAATAAATATATATATATAAATAATGAAAATGTGAAAAAAAATGATGCAAAATTTATGATTTGTAAGTGGCCGTCAGTGGCGAACTATAGTCGAACCTCACAAAAAAAAAAAAAATGTATGATAAAGTTTCAAAAAAGTTTTAAGTTATCAAAAAAAATAATCGGTCTTTCCTTTCCGTCCTTCCTCCCAAGTATGGACACCATGGCACAATCCTTCTAAAACGTTTCAGGGACACTCTCTTGTGGCACCATGAAAATCAGGGTTCCGAAGTGATCCCTCATTAGCAAACTTCTCAAGTTACAGCTTGTCAGCCCAGGGTGGGATTCTAATCCACAAGCAGCGCGTGTCTTGTCATGGATAGTCATGGATTAGCTAATCAGCCAATCACATGAAATCAAAATCCATGTAATTTAAGACACTTAGGCACCGCTGGTTTGGGGAGCGGATCAGAATCCTCCGCAAAATAGATGTTGGGATAATAACCTCCGAACACAAAAAGGGACTCTAATATAATTTGGCCTTACTAGTTATACAATGGTGGTAAACCACCAAGGTATAAATCAAAAGAAGGACCAAACGCTATTGATGTCCGAAGACAACACACGTTCGGAAGTTACTCGGCTGCTGGGGCACGATTAGTGCAAAAACCCTCGGGAGTTATCTACCCGCCAAAATTTCTAACACCTTGTGGGGACACCTAGAGACGATGGACTGTCTCGTGCTCACGACTGATGATACAGCCGGGCTTTTCGGGCCCCACGTTGGGCGCCATTTGTAGTGAATAAAAGATTTTCATATGTCCGTGAAGGACCGCAGCGATGTTCTGCTGCCTCGGCAGAGGAAGGTGTTGATTCCTGCCGAGAATGCCCTCGTCCGGAGACGCGTGAATGCGCTGGCAGGCTAGCATTGCGGTGTCGTGGGGCGGGTTCGTTTCCCCGGCACGAGGACTCACTACAAAACATTTCGCATTCACGAATTGCTTGCAGAGTTCGAGAGGACGACCGAAGTCGCAAATCAGTAGATAACCTCCACGAAGGAATTACGACTTGTTGCGAGAACAAGTGCAACCTGACAAGAAAGACTAATTTGGGGGTGACCTCGTCCTTACCCAAATACATTCAGGGCCCACAAATGAAAGAGGGGCAACCGGGTGGTGGTGGAGCCCCTTCATGCCCACCCAACCGGAATAAATCCAATGTTAAATCGTTGAAGTGGCCAGGTATTCCTCTTCTGAGTGGAAAACTCATACAACTTGAATTGTATGAACCTTCCCATCAGAAGGGGAGTACCCCGGTGACCAATTTATGTCATAGAATTATACAATGGAATTGCATAACTTTATGCCATAAAAAGGCACTTGGCTTGGGCCACTCAACCCATTAAGTCACCTGAAATAAAAAGGATTAAATTGTACCCGGTGACTGGCTCATATTTTGAGGGGGAAGCCTGCCACCGTACCGGGTCCTATACCCGGTTAGAAATGGAGGAAAGGAAAGACCCTCGGGTACGTTTTTAATTCATTTTTATTTTTTTTCTTTCAATTTTCAATCAATTCATTAGATCATCTATACCTAATCTAACTTATTGGTTTCTAACAGGTTAAATTCCGGTATTACACATTTTCTGATACTCTATAGCTGACCACAAAATCTTATTTGGAATTTGAATATAAATGAACTATTTATGTTACACTTATGTACATTTTGTATGGTGATAAATAATACTTAAATAAAAGGCAGAATTTAAGTAATGAATCAATTTGAGAAAGATAATCTTCAACACAGGAAATGTTTCAATTCCAATCTACCTTTCTGACGAGCGATGTTAACAGGGTTTTCAAAATTGCAATCTCTGGTTGAGAATTAATTCCAAGCTCTTAGAGAGCGATTTAATAGACTAAAATTATCGCCCTTTATTAAATTTTTGACTTTTAATTATAAGAATAATGTTCAGATACTGTTACATTACAGACTTCTGCGGAAAATGCCAGAACAACGATGTTGCAAGTGATTATTTTGCATGTCCCATAATTATCTCTTTTTGTTGCAACAAATACTCGTTTATACTTGTATTTTACCTGAACCGTCATTCTAAAATCCCAGTTGAGAAATTACATCATTATTAACTCTCGTTAAACACAAAAGCTTCGAATTTAATCTAAATTTTTTATCTGTCATTTATAATACCTTTTTATATTTTTGAATGGTGCAAAATTTATTGTTTATATTGTCTTTGATTTTTATCATTTCAAATTGTTATTCTTTTTATTGAATGGGTTTAGGCTATTATTTTAGGTGTGATATTTTATCTTATGGTTTAATTTTACTAAGAATTTGAATCAGTGCTGTCATATAAATGGGTAGTAGAAAGATTTATAGGGTAAATAATTAGGTAAATTTGTTTATTTAAATAAATGAATCAGTATTATTTTATAATTATTATTATTAAATAATAAGGTAATGTTATCTTATTTTTTTATTCAAATTTCGGGAACTTTTAACGGAGTATCACTAAATGCAAATGATATAATGCCTTTGATGTTCAAGTACATCGACAAAGCGTAAACTGAACATACTCTTTATTATATTAAAAATCCAAAATTTTTCATGAAATTGAAAAAAATGTTCACTTTCAAGAACTGATTAAAATATGTATGAATATAAAATTAAGCCTTCAAAATTAGACCAATAAGTATGCTCATTTACATATCCGGTATCGAAAACTAGTAAAGTGCAGATATTTGAGAGTGCCAAAAAAAATCTATAGCAAGAAATACATTGAAGTTCACGAACAAGAATTACTAAAACCAGGCGTAATCTCTGGATGCACAACGTAATCAGTATAAAAATGGATACATGCAAATTAATCGCTCTGAACTCAGACAGATTCATTCAAATTAATCGTGTGATAGCAAAGTTCTATATGCAATTGATTACATCATGGTGCTATAATTTTCATGCGAACTTTATCCAAAAATATTTCGACAAAATTCATTGAATGCCACATAACATTCTATAGAGAAAATTATCTCTTCAAGATTATGTTTCTTAATGCTCAGGTCGTCTTGTATCTGAACACGACTGATAAGCTTTTCTTACAACTACACTTTCAATCGACGCTTTTAATTCTAAGGTTTTGTGACTTGAACTTCATACGGGATTCCAATAAGACGCGAAAATGAACATGCATGCAAAAGCTAATATGAATTTTCTATTACTTGAAATAATGTGAACTACTCAAGTTATGTCTGCGCCGAATAATGTGAAAGCCTCCTCTTCTCCCGACAATTCTGCAACCTTTCCTTGCAATTCCCGAAAAGCATGGACAGCCTCGATTTCCTGCTTCAGCTCTTTGATCGTTTTGCTAGGATCAATTTCCACGGTGAGCGTGCTGTGTGGCAATGTCTGGACCGTTATTATCACTTTGTTGTTTAGTGCAACTGGCCGACGTGCTTTAAATTTGGGCCTTCACTTCACTTCTTGCTACAGAATCTTCGCAAGCATTACTTTGTGCATTTCTATCGCGATCAATTTACTCCGACCACACACGCACTTTTATTTTTTCCACGCAAATATCCACCGTGTATTTACTAGTTTTTTCTCTTGTGTCTAATTAAATCTACATTTGCGAACTACCGTACTTTTCTTTTTCGTTGCCACATAGGGAAACGTGAGAAGATTCGAAGAGATATTTGTCGATCAAACGCGTATTTATTTTGTTCGGGTTGCCGGTTTTTCTTCGAAGACTTGCTCTCTGATCCTTCACTAGTTCATTTCACCCCAAGCATGCACCATTCAAACACAGAAATTATTCCATGAAAGTGTTCTGTGTACTTCTGTGAAACGTTCCAGTTTGTTTGTATTCTCACGATTCATCTCTGTGTGCACGCTTCTTCTAACAAGTATTGTGGAGGAGTTTCCGAATTTGTATTGGAACATGTACAGTACATTAACAACAACGATTCCACGCGAACCGACTTCCTTAATCGATGAAGCGAAGTTGCATCACAGCATTTCGAAAAAATTTCCGACAAAAGAGCTAACGGTTAATTACAAATCCGTTACATGCTAAGTGCATTGAGTAACTAATTGTTACTAAATTCGGGGGCAAATCAATGACGCCTTTTTACACATTTTCAAATTGTTTCTTCGTTTCATATCTCCTTTGGGGACCTGATTATTTCTGGGAACTAAAGAATAACTTTTCGACAAATGATTTAAGGGAGGGAGAAACCTTTGGACACCCAAGCGAAAACACTTCCACTAGATTTTGACGGAACACGAGTTTTATTCCACTTTTCGCTAACCCACACGACTAACAAGGTGTTCACAATTTGCACGATAACTTTATCGTCTATTTTTTTTACAATATTTCACTGTCTTTTACGCGAGAAACTTTTCCACGTGTCTCGGCGATATTCTGATCAGCCCGCAATCTCCTCTCACTCCCAACTCGCTTCTTCTTTACGCGGCGTCCGCGCTGTCTGGCGGTTTCGAGCAGACTCCTGATCTCCATCCCATTCCTCGTTTGTCAGACGAAGCATCAGACTCGACTTGCCGGCGCCACTCTCCCCGATAATTCCAATTTCCAATGTTGTTATGTAGTTATCACCCATTTTCACGATTTACGACGCAATAGCATGCAAATTTCGCAAGCACAATTTAATATTCTCCACACTCAAGCAACTACGACACTTTATGGGCAAGTAGAACAATACGAACCCATTCAGAAAGGGGGAAATCACACAATTGAAGGTTTTTGTTGCTATCAAATGTACTTTTTCCTTATCATTTGTAGTTTATGACGGCGGTATTTGCAATTTCCCTTTTCACTGTCTTTTGTAGGTTCAATTAAGTTATCAATTGAAGGCAATTTGTCGTTTATGATAATTAGGCGTAATTAGGTGGGAAAAATCGGAAGAATTAGACAAATTTTAAGGGGTTTAAATGATACAATGATTTTAGCGTTCATATAATTAACAGGTTAAATGATACAATGATTTTAGCATTCATAATTAAAAGGGGTTAACCGTTTCGTTCTAAGCATTTGCATACCGCGTTACACCGCAATTCGTTAAATTATCTTCAAAAGATATTGTAATAAGATACTACACATTAGAAATTTTTAAACATTTTTAGAATTTTGTTTCCCGGGTGTTAAGTACAAAGGAAATTTTTCCACTTATTATTCCTGCGAAAAAAAAACGAGTGTTGCGATGGGGAAGGTGACTGAATCGACTGAATCCTTATTAAATTGCGTTCGTGCTGTGTGCCTGTGTCAGCGCTGCTTTTAGAGCCATAGTTCTTAGATTACTACACTGTTGTGATGACTTGCGGTACTCTAAATCGTGCCACCCAGTTGGTATAAAAGCCAAATGTCTTCCGGCCATCGACAAAATCTATCGGCCATGGTAAGGCGATCGCGGAATCCATTCGAATGTCTGAACGGTCCCACGATGTCTAAATGGTCTTGCGAAAAGCGTTTGTCAGGAACGGAAAAGGTTTGCAACGCATTTTTAGTGTGTCTTCCCACTTTAAACTTTTGCCATAGGAGGCAAGCTCGAATAAAGGCACATACTATACGTCCTTCCGCATCGAAGGCCAAACGTACTACTATTACAAGGCTTTCAGTATAGCGTGTGCTCCAGGGTGTGAATACCTGTAAAATGTGTTCAAAATATGGCCTCGAAGCCATTTTGGAACGTAGGGCCGGATTCGGTCAGCTAATGTGTCGCAGTACAGTTTTCCATGGTCTTCGAATGGTAGTGCTTGAAGTTTGAGCAAAGTAGTGTTTTCAGCAAGTAGCTTTCGAAATACCATGTCTGATTGTTGTTCGGCAACTAGGTCCGGGGATGACACCGCTGTATGCATAACGATCGATTTTGGTACTGAACTGTGAGATGTAGCTTATGTGCCTCACTTGACGAGGTGAGGCTCTCTCTGATTTCTGCAAGAATACATATACTGAGCGCTTGTAATCTGGTTTAATCACAAACTGACCTGCTTTGAATAACGCTGCAGCTGATCACCAGCAACTCTCGATCGTACATGTTATATTTACGCTGTGTCAGCAAGTTTTCGATTGTAGTAAGTTAATGGCTTCCGTTCACCATCAATCTTCTGATCCAGTACCAACCCAACTGCAGCGTCCGAAGCAAATGTGACGAGTTGCAATGGAATTCCGGGTGAGAAATGCGCGAATAGAGTTGCCTGAGCTAGGCTTTCCTTGCATGCCTCGAAGGTTTGAATGGCGTTTTCTGACCATTGGATCGCGGTTATATCAGGTGTGACAGCCATTTTGCGGTTAAACTACTGTTATTTTTGAGGACGACGGGATCTGCAATGGCGTGATTGTCTGATGCAACGAATATTTAGGTTGCGTTAACTAGGCTCTCGTGGAAGACAAAGTTTGGGTTGTCGGGGGTCACCAATGTTCAGAATAGGTTTGGTTATAATTAAATACAAAGCTAACTTAACGAACTATTTATTGCATTAAATATTCAATTCCGTCTTTTAAGACACATCTGAATCGTTTGACAATTGAAACACGAAGGGAAATTCATCTTCTTGATACGCTAGCACTCTAGTCATGGTTGTCAAATTTTCAACTAACTAACTAACTGCTGCCACACATTAGGTGCTCCATACTAAACTATTCCCGAATTTTCCAAATTTTGTTCCAAAAATTACATTCGAATGCATTAAGAGAGCTATCAGTGTTAATCAAATATTATTCTGTGAGGAGAATTTATTATAAATATCAGAGTAGCTTTTTGCAACCAGCCTTAGCCCACATATTCACAAATATACGAGAAAATAAAGTTCAACAATAGACAATATAAAGCTTACCTCTCTTTATGAGTAGTCTTTTTTCTAATGGCTTCAATAAGTATCATCGTGCCACAGTCCAGGTTGTACCCTTACGTTTAAATATGATATAGCTTCTTCTTATAGCACAAGCAATAGTGAACCGACGTATGGGTTTCTAAAACTTGAAATGAATTCATGGACAATGGAAATCAAACCGTAATAATTTTCACGTGATGTAGTGAATAGAGCACTCATTCCGTATAATCCGAAGATCCCTGGTTCGACTCTCGTTGGCGGCAACAAGATTCTTCGGTCGGACTATAAACCCGTTCAGTTATGATACGTGCTGGTTTAAAGAACCGCAGCTAGGTGGACGGACACATAGCCAAAGCGTGATACTGACCATATCACCCTGTGGAGTGCCGACACATTCGATCATGATAATGAGATGCTCTAAATATCTCTCAGCGAAGGCCCGAAAGGGGCTGTAGCGCTAGAATTTAAATTTATTTAAAATTAAATATTGAAAATTTAAAGACCGCAATTTGGGCCTTCTTCTGCCACTAATCGCTAAGCATGAAATCCCGAATAACGTTGAAGTTGATAAAGAATATGTTGCTGCAAAATTTTCGAAAGTAAATGTATCATCCAGTTGTTGTGGAAGAATTTGCTTAACTTCGACCTTAGCTTCTCAAACAGATTTGAAACGGTTCATCCGCTAACAATGTAAAGAACTGAAAATCACACTTTTAAGCTCCTTCGCAGAATGAAGAAAGATACTGTTGCGAATTCCGGCGTACCAGCATTCTCCCATTCGCAACTTCAAATTGCCGCCGTAACATCTCCACTTTCTTTTGGGCACATATACCTTTTCCTCCGTATATTTTTTTATTCTTATAAACAATTTCCCTATAATTTTTATCTCCCCATCATCTCAATCCTTCTCTTTTCCCGTATTTTCAATTGCACAAAAAAAATAATAATATAATAATAATCTTAGCTTTCCTACTTACAACACTCTATTCATTACTTCCCATTAACAAAATTTCATTCGATACCTTTTCCCTAACAAACCCTAATTCCTTCCGTCATACTAACTAATTTTATTCATTAGATCCTACTAACAAAATTTTACTTGTTATACTAACAAAATTCATCCACGCTTCCCTACTAACAAATTTCATTTCCATGCCCATTAATAAAGGTGCATAGTTGAAGTTGCTAATTCGATGAATGGGAAATCAACAGAAGGTGGCTCCTTTAGTAACGTCATGGATTCTCGACCTGAGATCCGCTGGGAACCTAGGTTCAAGTTCTCCCGAGTGCAGGAAAACAATCTTTTCGGGATATCGGCAAAAGCAATTGTTTCCGTATACTCGTATACGACGATTTGCATATAACCAAACGCTATCATGGTTATGCAAATCGCCATATATGCAAAATGGAAATTGTTGCGTTTGTCGATATGGAAAGATTTGTGGGTAGCGGAGTCGAAGTGTATTGAACTGCGATTACATTACCCGGATGCGGCAGCGATAATTGGGAATGAAAGGATTGCGGGATTGTTTTTTTTGGGGGTTGATGGCAGTCAGTATTTGACTTTAAAAGAAGAAGAATTGTTTTTGGAGGTGCGTTAATTTTCATTTCGGAGAGAAAAGATTCAGTTTTTGGTTTCGAAAAGAGGAAGAAGTTCTTTGGCGGTGTAGAAAAAAATTTTAATTTGAAATTTTTATTTAGAATTTCAGTAGAAAGTTGAAGGATCGTTAAGTGAATTTAAACTTGGATTTTGGAGGAAAAATTTGGATAAAGTTTTAGTGGACGAAAGTTTAAGTGTGCGATTATAATTTTAACTTGAATGCACAATCATAATTCGAAGTGTGTCGTGAGAAGATTTCGGCTTCGATGATACAAAAATAAACAAAACCTGTAAATAAAAGGAATTGAAAAAAGAGTGAATACTAAGGCATATAAGTTAGTCTAAAGTGAAGAGGAATGAAGGTACAGTTCCGGAAAATAAAAGTGGGAAGTTCGACAGATTCGACAAGCCAGTGCCGGAGTTACAAATGTGAAAAAAACGAAAGAAAACAAAAACAAAGAAGATTAGTGGCAGTTTGTCCATGCTTTCATTTTAAATTGGAATCACTTATAGATTATTTGATTTTTGTAATTCTCCCCCTAACTCTATAAAACGTAACATATAGTAACCCGCGTGATGTAGTGGTTAGACTACTCACCCCATAAGCCAAAGTTTATTAGTTCAAATTCAATTGATGACGAACAGACTTGTTTCGAGTCATTCTTCGGACGGACTATAAGCCCGTTCATCTATGATACGTACTGGTTTATAAACAGAACGTTTTGTAGCTGGGCGGACGGACATACGGCCAAAGCGTGGTACTGACCATATCACCACTTCGAGTGCCCGATACATACGATCAAGAAAATGAGATAGTCTAAGTATATCTAAGCGAAGGCCCAAAAAGAGCTGGAAAGCTAAAGCAAAATCATAAAGCGCAACATTTAAATTTCATAACCGGCATCTAATCTTCAGAAAATGCGTTATTAGAAGTGGGTAATGAAATGCTTTAGATAAACTCTAAAAAGGACCTAAATTTATATCTGGTGAACCCTCTTCTTACGAGGATGCTAATAGAGGCTAATTTTGACTGGTTCTAAAAAACGAATTTTATAGATCTTACATTAAAATTACATTCACTATGTAAATCAACTTATAAAAAAAACACATTTTTTCTAGGTGGCTACGATCGCGCTGAGTGTCTTCGCAAGGTTGAATCGTACTCGCCGGAAACGAATACTTGGGCTTCTGAATGCAACATGATGGAAGCTCGTGGCAGAGTTCAAATTGCAACAGTTAAAGGCATTGTGTATGCAGTTGGCGGAAGTAATGGTATGTTCTTAGATTTCACTTGAAAATTTAACCAATCAACTCAATCATTAAATTCCTCATTTTAGGAACAACTGAACTCGACACTGTTGAATGCCTGAAGCCAGAAGCCAAGAAATGGCAAAAATGCAGCTCACTTCCACTAGCTCGCAGCAATGCTGGCGTATGCGAACTTGGTGAAAAATTGTACTGTATCGGGGGCTGGAACGGACAAAGCGGTATCAAGCAATGTGATGTCTACTCTCCTGAATTGAACAAGTGGACATCAATATGTCCTCTAAACACCGGCCGTTATCAAGCTGGCGTAACTGCCTTCAATGGTAAACTTTGGGCTGTCGGCGGAAGTGATGCGTGGAACTGTTTAGGATCAGTGGAAGTCTATGATCCGGAAGCTGATCAATGGACATTCTCATCACCATTGATCACACCACGTCGTGGATGTGGTTTAGCGGCTTTCCAAGGAAAACTTTACGCGGTTGGTGGAAGCGATGGAACACAATCGCTGAATTCCACTGAAGTTCTCGATGAAGAAAATAAAACGTGGGTCCTTGGACCTACACTTCTCACACCTCGTTCAAATGTTTCCGTTGTTGTTGTGCAGAACAAGCTCTACGCCATTGGAGGATTCTCAGGCAAAAATTTCCTCAGTACAATGGAATATTTGGATCCATCGACAAACGAGTGGACGACATTTGTGCCACATCAACATGACACTGAAAAGATCGCGAAGGCGCTCAAGTCGCAGAAGAGTATTGTCGAGAATGGAACGCATCCAGCTGCGGCAATTCTTGCCGCTAATGGCATCAATGGTCATAATGGTCTCAATGGTCTCAACGGCCATCATAATCATCATCATCATCATGAAGATGAACAGAATCATAGCAATAAGCCCATGCTCAACGGTTGTTCGCCACAGGACAGCAAAGAGGAGGCTCTCAATGAGGAACAGAAGACTGCAACACCGAAATCAGATCTAATTTATAGTAATTCTAATATAACATCAACCAAAACATCCATATCGTCATTGTCATCGTCACATTCGTTGTGCCATGAGAATGGCACCAACAATTCGAATCATACAGATTGTGATGTGGCCACCGTGAACCAGAGCAGTGATAGTGATAATTAAGATGATGTAGTTTGTAAGGACTTAAAAACAACAAAAATATGATATGAACAAGCTAAGGAAGGAAATACTAAATGATAGTGCAACGGAGAAATTTAAATCCATTTATTAGATGTTAAGTGATGAAATGAAAGAAAGCGAGGGATCGCAAATACTTTTTATACATACTATTTCCATATTAAACATTCAAGAAAATATTGTGACTGTAGAGAATGAAGGAAGTGTTTATCTCTCTGCACTGCGACTGCAATGACCTCGTGTACGCGAGATAGCCTGCGATGTTTCTAAACCCATGTCTGCGGAGAGAGGAACGCTTGGCTGAGGCGCACTTTAATCAGTTCTATGATCCGACCAATATCTACCCATTCACATAAAAAGCTAAAATCCAACGTGCTGTAACTGAATATCTCAAATATGTCCAATTAAATACATTTCTCTTCCGAAAGGCTGGTATCTTGTTTAGCATGTGTCTTATATTTTTAACGTAAGAAATCTACAAGCGAATGTCTTTAAATTCGCCCTAGTATGCTATGAAAGCTTTTGGCCCGTAAATTAGCGCAAAAAGCTGCAATCTGGCCTCACTACACAAAAAAGAATGTAAATTTTAAGAATCTGGTTAAAGCTGTAGATTTGCAAAGACAACCGAATACTGCAAGAAAACTTTAGAGCTAATTTGTAACCATGTTAAAAATGAACTTCTAGACTGAATGAAGGCAAAGAAATAGAAATCTTCATAACTTAAACAAAAAAACGGTTTTCCTCCGATCAACGAACGCTGCCAGTTTATTGTATTGTAACATTTTATAATTATTGTAAAAATATTTTCACAATAGGGAGAGCTTTTTTCTAAACAGTAAATCTAATCGCTAATGAACTTAACAATTGAAAGGACCTAGCAAATCAGGAGAAATGTGTTTAGTTAATGTACTCTGCCTCCTAGAAAATCTAACTATCCAAAATAAGAATGTAGAAATTCAGCTAAACTACTTTCAAAACCTATTTAAAAATAAAGGAAGTAAAATCTAAAGTGAAACTTTGTAAAGCAAATATTTAGAGTAACAACTAATGAATACCATTTAGAAAAGAAATAAAAAATTAAATGGAAAGCAAACAACACATTGTACAAGATCTAATATTACTATTCTAGTTGTTTAAAAGAAAAAATGAGACATTTGATGGACAAGAGAAAATTTTAAGTTTTATGCTGGGAAATGAAGAAAAAAAATGATATTGATTGATTGATATACTAAGTCAGAAAAAAAATGAATTGTTGTTGTCAATGAAATCCTGCTAAAGAGATAGAGAGATATCTTGAACGTCTATTTTAAGACAAAAAAAGAGTGCAAGTAGGAATGGAAAATAAAAACAAATAGGAAAGGAAAATATAAATGAAAGAGAGATGCTATGAAATGTTGGAGATAACTAAATTATTAATGAATGTATTAAAATAAAAAAGACAAAATGTGTTTTTGCTCCTCATATTTGTAAATTTATTATTTTTTATCAAAGATTATTAAAAGTCTAAAATAAAAAAAGTGAATTTTGTGTTTCACTTTGTATGAGTTGAACCAAAAAATATTGACTGAACTGCTTTAACACAGTCAGTTTATTGTAACTACCTTCAGTGCTTTTATAGCCCTGCATTCACATTTATTTCCGTGCAGAGCTTACGGTCGTCCTTAGGTGGCGGATAGAGGGTGCCCTAACTGGCCAGCCGGCCACTCACGGAGCTAAAGCTAGCTTAGTCGAAGCGCTGACAACGTCCCACTTAGTATTTACTTGTCATGAAATCAGGACAACTGTCTCGGATCGGATTGGATAAACGGCAACGACTATCGTAACGAATAAAGAGTGGTGCACTACGACAACTTCTGGAAGGAATATAGAATCAATATCCTGGCAGTGCGAGAATTCAGATGGCACGGTGAAGACATATTCAACATGCGAAGCGGAATATCGTATAGAAGCTGTGAGTTCGGAGTGACTTTCAATGTCAGCAGCACATTTCAAGCCACTCAACGCGAATCTGTAATGATTTTCAACTTTTTAAGTCCAACGCGGAACCGACCTCTCATCGGTTCTAGACGTTAAGTCTGAGTAGTGCCAACGGATGGTACCAACAGGTCAACCAATCCGTGCACCGTAACCCATTCACGCGGTGGCTGCTTGTCGGCCAGCTAGTTCGGAGAGGATTTCGGTCGCGGGTCTCCGAATGGGTTACGCTCAATTACAATATTTTCAGCCACCTGACCATGCCCGTTTTCCAAACGCGTTACAAAACAAAACCATACGGGGAAGAAACCTACTTTACGTTACTCCGTATTTCTTCTTATAACCAGTCAAGAATACAAGATCTAATTTTCATTTCGCGTTCCCGAAGTTTCGACGCGGTACCGAAAAGTATACTATTCTAACTCAACCCGACGAAGACTACTCTAAATAAAACAACAAAACAACAAAGGTACTGCGTACCGCGCGCGACGCGAAACCGACCTCAGCGGATTTGGCGAAACCCTATCCTCGCGACGGCATACCTACCCTGCACTCACCCTCCTGCTGAAACAGAAAGAACCACTGAAAAGGAAAGTCTTTAATTACTCAGCAATTCATGTTGTTTATTGATTCCATTCCTACTTTTACCAACACTACGAGTAACTTACTACTAAATAGTAAACGATTCAAAAAGAAAAAGATTTTCTTCATAAAGAATTATTGATTTGATAAATTTCTACCAACATGTTTAAATCGAATCGACGTATTCTAACAGGGAAAATAAATGGATAAGGATGAAGAACAACAATTAGAAAATAAGGAATAAAAAAAAAAAGCGTAAATCTATGGATGAGTAAAAGGAACACACTTGGTAAATTACATATATGTTAAATGTGTTTCCTGTCTATGTATTATTGTTCTCTTACTAATTGTAACGTTACAATTACAGTGCAACTTGATAGTATTGGCTTATGCTAAGGCATAAGGATGCGTGACGATATTTTATGGCAATTGAAGATTGATTCTTCTGCCTGGGAAGGCACTCAACGGATTAGAAATGGTAATATAAATTCAAAAAGGATTTTAGTTCTACACTGGGAAGACATGGTTTAGGAAAATTAATCAAGTGTAAAGGGAAAATTGATTGATTGTAAGAGAGTCTTTTTTTTTCTCCTTTTACCATAAACCGTCAGTTAGTTCTTTGGAAAGGTTTTTAATTTTTTTTTTTTTTGAGTTTACTCTTACAAAATTAGTTTTCATCTCTTAATGGCCTTTCAACAAAGATTGAAAATCACATGAAAAATACGTTTAGAAATGCAATACATGTTGAGTAAATTTCAAAATAGTTCATCTAAACATATTCATCGAAAATAGTTCAGTATGAATTTTAGGTTAATTATTTTATTTTGTTTTTCAAGTCAAATTCTTATTTGAATTTCTAGATCCAAAATTACCTTTGTGATATTTTTTTTTTTTTTCATAAATTTTTAAATTCCTAATATATTGATTAGATGTATGCATTCTTCAGTATGTACCTTACAATGTAAATATTTTCGTCATATTCAATTTATACTACTGGAAAAATTTCATTTAGGCCATCATTTTCTGTTCTTTTTTAAATTAACTTGATATAAATAGACTCTAATAAATAAATTTTATGACTATATCATTTCACTTTTAATTTATACTTAATATATGTTTACGTTTCGTTTACAAATCGTTTGAAAAAAAGTTTGTATTACAAATTTTTACGAAATTGTTTCTGTTTTCTTTCTTCGCTTCATTCGTCATAATTTGGGTAATAAGCTGAAGTTTTTTCAATTTTATTTTAAGTGTTTCTAGAGAACGTTTACTATTATGACAGTATTGATTTATTTTTTTTTCCGGTAATGGATATTATAAGCATTCACCACTAACTAAATAATAGTAGCATCTCTAAAATTGTCATCTGAAAATTATTGTTGGACACAATTATCGGTGAAAGCCTTGTTATCAAACACTGGTCCGATAAGCATTTAAAAATTTGAATTTTTAAGGTATTTTTCATGAGTTTTATTTGATGAACGGTGTTTGGGTGAGGCAGGATATTGAAATATTGCTTGTTGATTTGGATTGCTATTTTTGTATCGTCCTTTTTCGTGTTTAACTTTTGACGAAATTATACACGTGTCATAAATATTTAATTTTCTTTGGATGCATAGTACTTGCACTTTGTAGAGAAGACACGGTTTAGGTATAAATTCCCGAAATTCAGTTAAATCCGAACTACCACAACGAAGGCCCCAATTCGTAATATTATTATTATCTCTTGTATTGTACACAGAGTCCTTAATTACACTCCTACCTCTTTGTCCTATTAAACGTGGATGTACACGATGATCGACATCTATGATTTCTTTTATTTGCTCGCTTAGCTCACTGACAATTGTACGAATCTCGTTTTAGCTTCGTTTGTATTCTTTTCCTAGCCGATGGTTGCTGATGCTCGTATCCGCGCACACAATTCCGTTTGGAAAGTGGGTTATGGGGCACTGCAGAAGTTTGCTGGACGTGTGTTCACTATCGAACTGCCAAAGCAATGTCAAATCGTATGCGAATTTGCTTCTACCATTTTACTTTGGCGAAACCCGACGTTCTATGTTTCCGTCTTAAGAGGTGCCAACTGTTTCCCTCCCTCGTGGCGTCGGACTGTCCCTTTTGGCCCAGCTAAAAGTATTGAGCGTATGCAAGGCGAATAGTTCCGAATAACCTCTGAACCAAGTGGTAAGATGCAGCATTCAATCAAAAGCTGTTTCAAATCACCTGGTGACGGATTGATGCCGTTCCTTTCGATATAAGATTTATCACCAAAATACGAAGCTAATGGGGTTTCCGGATACTTTCTTATTATTCCATTTGTAACTAGCTCTTCAAATAAAGATTCAGTCGTGCGGTCAGGAGTTAAATCTTTCTCCTTCTTCTTTTTACTTTTCTTGCCTTTGGAGGCACGATCTCGATCAAGGGCGGCCTTACGTGTAGAACATTTAACAAAATATGATTACAAATAAAAAAAATGCTTATGATTTACAAGTGAGGTTTACCTGCAGTAAATCTAACTCCTGTCGCATCAGTTCATCAACTATTTTACGAAGCTCAGCTTCCACCTCGGAATACTTTTCCTGATATATCATGTCATCATAATGGGTTTGTTTACGATTCATATACTCATCCTTATTGCGCCAGACATCATTGTATCTAGGTAAAAAACAAGGTTAAGTTTTGGCCAAGATTTCTTTAAATAGCCATTGGAACTCACTCGTCTATTCCTGATTTTATATCTGGTAGGAAAGATGACTGCTCTGGTTTGAACCCGGCCTCTGCAGTTTCTTCAACACTTAAATCCCCACTTTTGGCCGGTGACTTAGACTTATCTTTTGTTTTACGTACCTCCTTTGAAGAAATAGCGGACGAACGACTGTTATTTCCCGCCGTTTCTTTTCCTCGTGGCGCCGGACTGTCAATCCGACAACCACCGACAAAACAGATGTGCGGAATGGAACGCCACATGGCGGCAGTGTGCATTTCCATTTATCGCCAGTGGCATAGTGTTCTGATGGCAACGGTGGAGGGAGCATTCCCAGATGGATATGTCTCGAAATGTGTCGGGGTTTTGATTAATATTATGTTTCAAATATTTAAATCCGCAGATCTAAATATTTGGAGAGAAAAAAAAATATTTTCTGCGCAACGATATCCGCACGAAAGATGAAGTCCGCTTGCACTTCGAGGTCATACCCATCTGGCCGAGTGCAAGGGTTCGGGATCGGAATCACTTCGATTCCCGGGCGTAGGCGTCACATTACAAATCGTATCAAGATAAAAGTCTTTAATGTCTGGCTGATCAACTTTCACGCGCTCATAAAAGACACGGAAGAAGCAATCAGGGACGAATTTTACAGCAGCCTGGAAAGCACTGTGGATGCAGTGCCGTCAAACGATATTGAAATTGTTCTTGGTTACTTCAATGTAAAAATCTGCCGAGAACGGCGCATAGAGGAACAACCGGAGGGCACAGCCTTCATGCAGAGACAAGCGATAATTGACTACGCCTGGTAGATTTGCTACTGGCAGAGGCTTCACAGTAAGTCCCACACACTTCCCGCGTCGAGACAGAGAGACGAGAGAACGTGGGCATCTCCAGACTGTCGCATATTTCTTCAAATCAACCATGTCCTCTTATAAAAAACCAGCGGTCATCAACACTCTCGACACGCGCTGCCTATGAATCAGACCACTAACTTATAGGGTCAAGTTCCAATGCCCCATCTCCAAGAGCTATATACAAGGAAGATTAGTCACCCCAAGGTACCAAATAGACAAGCTAAACGATAGGCCAGTAGCGTCCACATACATGCCAGTGCTGGAAGATCGCATCAACATACCTCCGCAGGCGGACGAAAGCCATGATGACATTGAAACCATGAGGAAGGCAGTAAGAGACGCAGTAACAGAAGTGGGCGAAGAGATATTGTGGCATTGACCAAAGAAAAAAAGGAATGACTGGTACGATCAAGGATGCAAGGAAACGGTTAAACATAAGAACCTGGCGTACAAAGAATACATCTAATTGAATATGAAATCCTTGTAGCGAAATAGGTATGGAAAATATGTCCGTAAAGGGCTGCAGCGAAGGTCTGCTGGCTCAGTGGAAGAGGGTGTTGGAATCCTCCGAGATTGGCCTTGCCTGGGGACGCGTGAATGCGCTGGCAAGCTAGCGTTGCGGTGTTGTGGGCGGGTTCTTTCCCCCAGCACAAGGACCCACTACAAAAGAATTTCGCATCCACGAATTCCTGGATTAAATAAAAGTCGACCGAAGTCGAAAAGAGGGGGTAACCAGCTAAGGGTTCGAAATTGCAGACGAAAAAGGACAAGCTGGACCTGGGGAAGACAGGTGGACTTAAGGGGACTTCGTCGTTACCCGACAATTCTTATGGCCCACAAATAAGAGTGGAGGTGGTGTCCCCTCGCACGCTCCCAACCGGATCAAGATTCAAACGTAGACGTGGCCATATATTTCCCATTTGAGTGGAAAACTCATAAAAATAACTTGCATGAACTTTCCCATCAAATGAGGAATATAGACTTGACCAATTTATGTTATAGATCTATGAGATCGAGCCACCTGACTCTATATCATAAAAAGGCACGCGAGCGGAAGGCCACTCTACCCGGCAAGAATCCCTGTTAAACAAAAAAAAAACGGAGGAGCGCGCCCGATGGCTAGCCCATGTTAGCGGAAGAGCCTGTCATGGATGCGGGTCCTATACTCGGTCAGGTTGAAGGAAATGGAAAGACCGAATTTGTCGTTTTAATTAAACATTTATTTTTATTCGGTTCCGTGCAAGTTTTTTAGCAATTCATATTTTAAACTTATTTTTAATTTGAGTGGCACTAAACACCTATACTCGTATATCCAACAATAAAAAAAATGTGATTTTAAATATTTCCCAATTGGAAATCAGATTGACATTCAAAACCCTTACGAAATTCGATTTAAAAAAAAATATTCGCAGTGGATTCTTTTTCTAACTAGACTTTAGAGCTCTCTACGTTATGTACATATATAGCTCAAGTGGGTTGAATTTAATTCACTATTTCTGTAGAATTTAATTGTACTAGGATTTTGTGTATTAAACAACTAATATGGATTAAAAAAATATAATATATAATGAATGAATCAATATGTGCATACATCTAAATATGTTGTAAATAGAAGGAAAGCAAACGGGTACTCATCAGCATCCTCGACGAGCGCACATTGAACATATAAATTTAATTCAGACTTAATATCAGAGGTAGTAACATGCATCTATTCAATCTGGCAATCTCTACGTCCACAAGCCTCGAGAGGTAGGCAAGGCTGAAACCAATCTTGTTATATTAGTTGAAATACAAGTGTGATTATACATCATTCGTTACAACGGCACAAAGTACCATCTCCTTTAAGTTATAGAACAACTATTATGTTCGATGTCGTAGGAAGGACATCGAACATAGTAGTCAAAAACTCGAAACTGATACTTGGGCCAATAGTTTGCCAATGTTCTACTAAAACTGATTACTGCGTGCCCTTAAAACATACATTTCACATACACGGTCTTAACTTAGACCTAATTTATATAAATATTACATCACTTCGATTAAACCGTCTTAAATGTGTCATCTCCTGTTTCTACAAGACCTGGCATAATCAAGCTCACGATTAACAGCGCACCAACCGTTATCCTTTTCCTCATCAAATATTCAGTCCAACAAGAAGTCGCCATAGAAGATACGATACACATTTAGCAATCCTTTTAGTCGCTTACAGTTAACGAAACACATAATATTTTGAGTTTAAGTATCCTACATACTCGTATGCAATAATCCGATAACGTACTGCCACTTCGAGCGATGCTCACACTCCTGATTAAACCTGTTTCATAGTGTGATTGCCTTTTTTGTATTTTTCTTCGTGAGTCCACTGAAAAATAATTTTCACTGCACTTTCGTAGCTCTTTTTTAATTCTATTGCTAGCAACTCCTACTGGAATTGAGCACATCAGATAACCAAGAAGCTTGAACTTTGAAATGTCGTTCCTACTATCAATTTTGCATTTTCATCGAGTTCGCCTTTTCGCCTAACTGTTGACCCAAAGCATTGTCAAATCTATTATTCGTGGCCCGCCACTATTTCGACGAAGAGGCTACTAATATATAATCTTTCGCAATTACATTCATAGTATGCCAATTAATGCTCATTTTATTAATCGTTTTATTAATTAAACCGTTTATAGCGAACATCGCGTATAGTTTCTCATTGGTTTTTCGCACTAGCTCCGTCGACAGCTTTTCCCACTTTCAAACTTTTTTTCTCGCGGCGTCCGCGCTGCGTTGCGATCCGTCACAGACGCCCTGCTATTTTCAATCCAACCGAATCTGCATCCCGCAACGGTGGTTTTTCCCGCGCCCAAGCAGGTTCTCCTCTTTTCTTGTCCGTCGTCTACCGTATCGTCACGCTGTTACGGTACGTAAAGACGAACCCCTTGCTCAGCCACTGTAGATTGCATTTGGCAATGTAATCCGTGGAATGCTGTATTATAGGAGTGTTCCCATACTCGAAATTCTGTGTGCAGATTTAAAATTTTTTTAAAACAAAATTTAACTGAAGTAAAGAAAATTTAACCGAAGTAAAGAAAATTTAACTGAAGTAAAGAAAATTTAACTGAGGTAAAGAAAATTTAACTGAAGTAAAGAAAATGAAGATTTTAAATAGTAATAAAAGTTAAATCTCATGGCGAATATAGTTAAAGGGATACATTTAAAATTTAATATAAAGGAAAAACGATATAAAATTTCATTTAATACAAAGGAAATTGATATGAAATAAAATTTAATAAAAATAATAAGAAGAAAATGAATTCTACAAATTACGATTATGAATAAAAATCATTACATATTTTTTCCAAATCTGCCACATAAAATTTTGAGTGGGGGATATGAAGATTTTCGAGCAGTTTGCTTGTGTGACTACTCGATTAAAACATCCTCCTAGGACAATCCAAGAAAGTGTGGCGAAGAATGAAACGGGTCATCAATACCAAGATCCAACAGATAAACGAAAATATGACTACATGAAGTCAGATTGACGTATACCTCTATTAAACAACCACGAAAGGGCTTTAACCCACAAAAAAGTCGGTGCAAAAGTGCACAATAATTAATCATAGGTATCCCTGTCGAAATGAACGACAGATGGCCGCAATATTTTCAGAGATTATTCACAGCGTTCCCAACAACTACTGAAGCTATGAACATTTTAAAAGCAAAACAAGAGTTCATAATTTCATCACCAACCGGAACCGAAGTACAGGTAGCAGTGCTGGGCCTCCGAAAAAAATAAGGCTCTTGGAATAGATGGAATACCAGCAGAACTGCTCCAGAGAAATAACCTTCTCAATCGACTAATATGCAGTTACTAGAGGACTGGAAAAAAGTATAATATGTCCTGTACACAAAAGGGAGACAAGATAAGGTGTGAAAATTGTAGAGGCATCGCTCTACTGTGTACCTATATCTTATAAAGTGCTCTCCAAAACCATAGAAAGAAAATTAAAACCTTACTAGGGAAGTATTATAGAAGAGTATCAGGGAGGCTTTCGAAGTGGACGGTTTACAATAGAACAAAAATTCTCTGTTAAGAAGATACTCGAAAAGTGCTGGAAATATAACGTCGATGTGCATCAACTTTTATAGACTTCAAGCCAAGTATATAAAAAAAATACAAAATAATTCTTGGCTTTGAACGTCCCAACAAAACTAATGTGCATGATCACAGACACGATGCTAAATAAAGCATCCCAAACAAGCTAAGGGATATGTTCGAAATGGAATCAGGCTTAAAACAAGTTGATGGACTTGCCCCAATGATCCTTAATATAGCGCTGGAACATGTCATCAGGAAGACAACAACTGAAACGTCTGGTATACGAATTTTCAAGTCCAAATAATCGGTAGCGTATGCTGATGACGTCAACATTATGTCACGGTTGATTTCAGATGCCACAGGAGCCCTTCTGAGTTCAGAATCTGAAGCAAACCGACTTGGCTTATGAGTTAATGAAATTTAAACTACAGAACACTCCAGTCTTACAAAACCTGACCCTAGGAGACTATAACTTTGAAAGTATGGATAACTTCATTTGTCTTGGAACCGATCTGAATAGTAGAGGTACTGAAAAGGCCGAAGTTGGACATCGTTTAAATGCCACAAATAAAGCCGATTATTGCGTACTTTCCATCATAAGGTCCATAGTGTACACAGACAGAATAAGCTTCGCATTTATAAATCACTTGTGATATCTGTGCTGTTCTATGGAAGTGCAACATGGACCCTAATGAGCGAATCCGAAAGGCAGTGAACATATTTGCACGCAAAGCGCTCCACAAAATCTACGGCCCAGTGAAACAGGGAACATTCAAATTAAGTTATATCTCACTTGTCATCTCGTTTTGCAAATGCAAACTGAACAGCGAAAATCGATCAAGTTGATGTAAAAATGTCTACCCGATGGATGAGTCAAGCTGACTGACCGAGTCCCAATATGAAATCCAAGTTTAGGTCTTTCATCAAAAACTTACTGACTTACTGACTCGTTTGTTCGCAATAATTAATTTTGTAACATGAAACTTTTTGTGCGTTCATAAAATTAATAAAAATTTGAAGAAACATATATTGATCCCAGAAGACGAAACATACATATTAAGTTTTTCACACAATTGCGGATCTCTTCCGAAGGAATCGGCCCTTACAGCAGATACTTTTATCACCTCGCCACTGTTAAACTCAAATTCTATGACAGCACACAATACAAGCGAACATGTACGTACGCTGCGGTTGGGTCATTCTATCTCGAAAAGCATATTGCTCCCTTCCTTTAATAAGCTGATTTTAATTGGCGACTGCAATCGGAACAGACAAATGTTGTGGTGACTCAATACGGGCTCTATGCATTGGGCTCGGCCAATGTCTCGAACATTACAAACACTTCGCACATTGGATCTCGTAATGACACTGCATCATGCGCAAAACCTTGAGGAGTAAGTGTGTACATGAGCGTAACGTATACGTCGTGCTCGTCCAGTAGGCTTGGCATTGACCAACCCACGTCAGTTGGATAAATCGGAAGGGCACATATAAAACCACTTCTCGAAAAGCTTAAGCATTGTTACTAGTTACCGTAAATATTTCCTCAACAATCCACTGCCTTAATATATTGCTAACATAATATTATTTTAGTTGACGAAGCAAAGAGGTGAAAGCACCTAATAATAAATTCAATTGATCGGCGAAAAAGGCAAACTAGAGGTAACAATGTTTTCAAATAAATATCCATGGCCATCAAAAAGCAAGTTACTCTTGATACCACGCTTGTCCTGCTCAAGGCCCTTGCCCGAGCAGAATTGTCTCAAGGAAGCCGGAGACTGACGAAGCTCAAGAGAGTGTTCCAGCTCAGATCAAGCTGCCGGCCGCATCAATTACCACTAGTCAGACAACCAGCACGCATCATTAGTGGCCACACAACCAGTATGCATTATCAGCTGGTTAAACTACCAGCACGACCAGGCTAGTTTCCAGCAATTTATAGCACTACATCCTTTAATCGTCACTTGCCCCGGTCCAAGCTCTTGCCCGAACACTAGCATCCTAACGCATTTTCCTCCAGGAACGAGCAAGCTATCGCGTTACTCTGCATTGCCACTCGAGGCCGTGCAACAGCGCGCACTATCAGTAACCAGAAGCTCGCACGCATAATCAGTGGCAAGACGACAAGGCTAGTTTCCGTCAATAAGTGCAAGTCATCGCGCGGTTTTCGATATTGCCACCAGCAGCCAAGTAAGCAGCACGTACCTCAAGTGACCAGACAACCAGCATCATATGGAATCACCTCAACACAAATAACACAACTATAATAGCCACGGAAGATGTCATCCTAGATTTACAATTAGATATCAAGTTCACTATGAAATGAACTGTGTGTGTTCACTGAACAAATTCAACAATTTCAAATAATACAGACGGCAAGACACTCAGCCTTTACATACTAGTATCAAATATTTTCTTATTGTGTTCGGAAACCGTACGGTCCACTTGCTGTCCGGTGGTTGGGGCCGAACTCCCTGTGTTGCGGCATTAAATTATTTTTATACGTTTTATTGTTGATGTCAGTGTGAACCCGACTTATCACAAATCTCGATATTCAACTCGCTTCCATCTACTAAACTTTACACGGTCTCCTTCATCACTTGATGGGATGCGTGAATTAGTAAATTATTCACACCCGTAACGCAATTTATTCCACTGACGGAACTCCACAAAATAACTTGATCGCCACGACCAACGAATAGAGACCAACTGCCTCCGCCGCTAGGCAATGTTTTCTCTCAAGTCATGACCGGAAATTTGCACGGCAAATATTATATTGTAAGAAAAAGGAAACGAGATGAAACAGAACAAACGGACATCCAATAATTCAAAAAAAGCCTAATATTCCTCAACCTGACCTAATTTAGTACTTTCCTGCTTAACCGATCCTACGACTATATAAAGCTATTCCCATCCACATATCCTTTAGGCTCTTAAAACGACTCAAAAGAGTCGAATCGCATCTGCTCACACAACAAAGTAAGGCCTAACGGCTTTGCAACCACGGGAGTCACCGCAGTTGCCGACATTAATTTCTGGCGGAGGATTCTTTAACTCGGGATGGCATACTGAAGCCGGCTGGCTCTCATCCGTGTCGTGGCTCTTCTAGGAAATCCTCTGCCCTCTGAGAACAAGGACTTACAAAAAAAACAAGGAAAGGATCAAGGAAAGATGTTGCTACTTAAAACATCAGGGCTATTTTATTTAACAAAATGAAATTTTGTTTAATGGAAATTCGTAAAATTTTACCAAGAACAATATAGCCCCCATCCAAATTAAAAATAAATTAAAAATATTATAACCAGACCAGATGGAAGTTCACAATATAAATTCAAAATTTTATTGCACATTAGAAAAAGAAAGAAACAAAGAAAAAAAATATACGGTTTACTCACCTCCTTTTCTGACGATCTCCGTGCAGTCGGCGAGTTACCAAAAAAAGAAGGAGTGCGGGGTCACTAAAAGTTAGACTTCCATATATGGTACCAGCTTATCTAAAATATAAAAACACTTTTTCCGCCGATGATAACACTTACCAGCTCGTGTCCGCGAACTAACGTCTTTTTCCTCCGCTGACTAATATTCCTTCAAGTCTTTTTCTTGTTGTGCCAGGAAGGTGAATGTCATCGACACACAGATCGTGGGACTTCCCCTGTCAACCCGTGAACACAGCCTGGAACCGATTGACAGATTACTTCGGGCCAAGTCTCGTTTTTTTACGCCGTGGGCGCCTTTAAGCTGGGGGATTCCTGTTCTAGCCTGAGGAGAGAGGGGACGAGGAATTGCCAGACAAAGAATGTCCTAGCCCCAAAGCCCCTGCCTGCTTAGAGTCCTTTTTATCTTTTAGGACTATCCGAGCATAATGTGCCACCTGGTTCCATTTGTTAACCGATTCGAGCATCACCGCAACTATATCATGCGGGTTGAGATCACAAGTCCCCCTGTAGAGGCCCCTATGCAGCCTGTCCCATTTTGTGCACGCAATACATGTGTGCAGGCATTGTCTTCCTCTCCTGGGCAAAACCGACAACCGGGGTTTTGCCCAGATGACTTACCAATTTTGTGGAGGTAAGACTGAAAATACCCATGCCCGCTCAAAAGCTGGGTCAGATAGAAGTCAGTCCCACCACACCTTCGATTTAGCTTCGGTCTCACATCCGGGATGAGGCACGCAGTCCACGTTCTCTTCGGACAATTCACCCACGACTGCTGCCAATCGTTGAGTAACCGCTGTGTCTCCTCGTGGACAACCATTTCCCTCGCGTCCTCGTTTCGACGCAGGTAAATAGCGCGGCGCTCTCTATCAAGAAGGACAACCGGTATCATGCCTTCAATAACTCTCACTGCCGGATCAGAAACTGTCGGATTTGAAGATGCAATCCTCAGTGCACGTCTTCTCTGTACCTGTGCCAAGGGTTTTCGGTATACCTCCTTACTGAGAGCACTGCCCCATATTTCTGCTCCGTACAGTAGCACATACCCAATGGCGCTCATCAAGAGGAGTCTTCTTGATGGGCTGGGTCCCGCTACGTTAGCCATAAGTCGACTCAGAGCCAACACTCCTGAAGCAGCCTTCTGAGCCGTTGCCCTGATTTGCACAGAGAAACTCATGTTCGAGTCGATCAGTAGTGCCAGGTACTTCACCGCTGGCTTTGATTCGATTAGTATGTCTCCAATACTGATCATCCTTACTCTAGGGATTCTCTATTTTGTCCAGATGACCACTTCAGTTTTCTCCAGTTCTAAACTGAACCCGCGAGCAGTCATCCAGTCCCTCACTCAGCGCATTAGCATACCTAGTCTGAGTTGCGCTTGTTCAACGGTGCGTCCAGCGACCAGAGCCGCAACATCATCCGCATAGCTGACGAAGCGTGACTTATCTGGCATCTCAAGTCTCAGTAGCCCAGGTTCCACAGGTCTGGAGCAAGGATAGATCCCGGGCAATACCCGATGTAACTTCCATCCTTCGTTGGCCCTGTGTCGTGTCGTAAAGCAGCTTAGTCCCTCAGAATCCGCATCAGAGATTCTGGAACTTGAACAGGGTTTTCCAGTGCATCAAGAATATCCACCCATATAATGGAGTTGAAGGCGTTCCAATCCATCTAGAGGCTACATGCGTCTGCCTTCTGGACCGCGTTCACCACCCCTGTAATCTCTTCAATGGTGGAACGTTCTGCTCTAATGCTGTACTGCCGAGGAGATGGATCCCCAACAGCATCATCGCGTCAGTGAGTCTTCCCTTAATGAGTTTCTCTATCACTTTCCCAGCAGTATCTAGCATGCATGACGGGTGGTATGTAGATGGCGATCCTCCATTTTCCTCCCTCTTGCTAATCAGCAGAGCTTCGGCAACTTCCATTTTACCGAGAAGACCCCGTCACAGAGGCAAGCGTTGGATGTACTGAGCAGCTGGTCAGGACAATGGTGATAGACAAGTTGCATCTCAGCTGGAACACCATCTGGACTTGGAATCTTCCTCGCTTTCAGTGAAAAGGCTGCTTTTTCCAGTTCCGGCCGTGTGAATAGTGGCAGCGTCAACATGGACGGGATGGGCAGGGAGGGGTGCTCACACCATCTCATCCATCTTTCCCGCATCATGTATGCAAGGTTTCCGTAGGGTACCAAGCTTCCACATAACTAGCTTGTAGCCAAGACTTGTTCACATAGACCACTAGACACTGCCAGCAGCGAGCCTTGCTATTGTTGATCAATTCGCGAAGGCACTTCCTGGCCGACTTATACTCGTATGCTGCCACCCGATTGCATGCCTCGTCACGGTTCCGTTCCCGTTGAGGTTCACGCCGAAACTTGTGATACTCCCTTCGATTTTCAGCGATTTCATTCGACGACCAGTACACTGGGGGCTTGCCGTGCCGGGGTTTTCGACGGGGCATAGAAGCTTTGCCAGCAGTCGTAATGATGCTCATAGTTGAGCTCACCACGTCTTGAGCTACCAGTTCTTCAGTTCCCTGCGAATCTCTCGACGAACCTCTCGGAGTCCATCCTTCCGATGTTCCACCCAATTGTATAAGGTCGAGAGTACGGACGTCGGGATACAACACCACTGATCTCAAGCAGAATGCGCTGATGATCACTTGCTGACTAGTCCTTTAATACTCTCCAATTGTGTATCCTCCGTACTAAGGACTCGGAGGCGAATGTCATGTCCGGTATTGTTCTTTCACAGCCAATACGGCTGAAAGTCAGTATATTTCCAGTGTTTAGTACGACATGCATCGTCCTGGCTGCCATTTCTAGGATTCGTTTTTCCCGCGGATCTGTTTGAAGCTTGCCCCATTCGATCGCTTTAGCGTTGAAGTCTCATCTTTTATGTCCAATTTCACCGCGTTTGTAACATACAGAACTCATATTGAGTCCTTCGGATACTTGTGCGGTGTCACCATAACCACGGCATTTGAAACACTGCAGAGGCGCTGCTCATCACCGCATCCTGCAAAAAACCCATCCTAATTTTACTTTGCCTTCATTCAGAAATTGTTTAGCGTCCTTTTTGGTCGAGCCAATGATGGCCATGCGTCGTCCCCTATGGTTTTCTTGTATCAGCCTCGCTTTGATCCTGCCTACGCTAGAGAACTCCCTTTTGATGGCCTCTTTTACCTCGATGATTGCCATCGGCTTGAGCGAGGCTTAAGCTACGCTTTTGCTAAGAACTTTCTTTACTGCCTCGCAAAATGTTTCTTTATTGTCGGCCTCTGCTCTGAATTCGACCAGTATATGGCACGACCACGTTAGTCGTTCTGCTTTTATGGCAGTGTTTTTGTCTTCGGACCTTGAATATTCCCTAATATCTCGCGGCACTTCTGCGTAGGATCGGCCATCTTTGGGTTTTATGAGCATCGCCTGCTGCCGGGGTCTTTGCTGGGGCTTCTTTTTCTTCTGTTTCGCATTAGGTCTTTTTTCTTGATGGGCGTCCATACGAACTTTGTTTTCTGGCACTTTTTGAAGGAGTTTAGTGCTGCTAGCTTCGAGTATTGCCGTACTTTCTTTTTCCATCTCACTGTGTTGTCAAAGCTCTCCATCCATTTTTCTAGCCATTCTCCCAACTATACACGTCACTACAACAAATTAAGGTAGTGGGAATGAGCAGGCATAAAAAGCTAAAAACGATGTTCGGGAGCATAAAAGGCTTGGCCTTCGGGAGTTTATAAAATAACATACGAGTATATGTGGCAAAATTTACGTCGGGCAGACGAAACGCATAGCGACAATGCGATTCAATGAAAAGAAATGCGAGCAAGAAGATTCATTCAGCGGTGGCAGAACATATCATCAAAAAGAGCACGTAATAAACGAGGCAGACATAGAAGTGATTAAGGAAATTCAAGCAATCAGAAAGTAAGATACGGTCGAGAGCCTGGAAATTGGGATTGTACCTGTTCATCGAAGGTTAAGCTATGACCTAGGGAATAATTTTTCAAGATTAGTCGAAAGTATAGTTAAGTAATTAAAAATGTAATTATAAATAATAAATGCGTTGAAATATGAGACCCACCTCAATGTACTAACAAACTAATGTACCAAAATTGTTCTAAAACTTTTGACACGAGAATAAACTTGCTTAGTTTTTCTTCTTCTACAGTCCGTCGCGAACCAGAACAACAGGTAATGGGCCCAGGTTTGCGGAATAAATAGAGTAAGGTGCGGCGTACATTTTAAAAGATAAAATTTCCGTGGCCCAGAAAAAGTGCAATAAACCGACATTTGTTGTCGTCGTAAATTACGAGTTTTTTCGGTCATCATTATGGAAAGCGAAAAAGGTGATTTCACGAAAGTGGCGAAGCTGACAGGCTCAGATAATTATTTATCGTGGCGTCGGAACGCCAGGCTTGTTTTGGAGTGGAACGATCTCAATGGATTCCTGGAAGAAAACGCGACGGACTGTAAATTAACGGCACCCGCTGCAACGGCGGCGGTGGATGTTGCAGTGGCCGCATTGGCGGCTGATTTGGACAATGCCACACTGCAAGCAGCGGTTAAAAGTGCGCGATATGCAGAAAATGCGGCAATCATTCGTGATGCGATTTCAGTAAGTGACCATGTGAAGAAATCCAAACAAGCTAAAGCAAGATTAATGATGCTAATAGATCCAAAACTACACGATGAAATTGGTGAACATAATACGGCAGCGGATCTGTGGAAAAAGTGCTCGGAATTGTACCGTAATAACAATTGGCTTAACAAAGCAAAGGTTCTCGGGGACTTCACATCGTTGCGGTTATCAAACTTTGACTCAATGGAGACATTTCTGCGCGAACATACAGCCGCGATGTGCCGTTTACAAGAAGCCGGTTTTGTGATCGATGACGAAATAATGTGCGGGCTTATAATTTATGGTCTAACGCCTGAATATGAAGCATTCATCGGTGGAATTGATGGTAGCAATGTCCTCACAAGTGACGGTTCAAGTGGACATCGATTAACATCAGCAACGCTAAAGAGAAGTCTGTTGGAGCATGCGAATTCGAAAGGCGTGTTGAACAGCGAAGGGAATGCCACAGGCGCATTCAAAGCTGCATCCAAACCAGCTACGAGTGAGTCGAAAAGCAAGAAGAAGAAGAAGGGAAGCGGCTCGATCAAGTGCTTCACATGTGGTAAGAAAGGGCACAAGAGCCTCCAGTGCAAAACCAACACACAAAATGATGAAGGCAAAGGCGGAAGCGCCAAACCAGCCTTCTATGCTGTGACGGCAACTGGTTCAACGGACGCGTGGTTCATTGACTCGGGTGCGAGTTCTCATCTCACATCGGACAAGAAGATGTTCAAGCAATTCACCAGTAGCAATGAATTCGCTGACATAACAACGGCTGACAACACCCGCTTGAAAGTTGTTGGCACCGGTTCAATCGAGCTAAATGTTGGGGAGCACATAATTCCAGTGAATAACGTATTGTCCCTGGAATAGCGGCAAATTTGTTGTCAGTATCGAGCATTGTGAAAGCTGGGAACAGTGTGCATTTCGACAGCAGTGGTTGTGTCATTCGAAGCGGTGCGGGTGATGTGTTACTGAATACACCATCCAAAAATGGTACATACAAGATCACGAATTCGTCGAAGGCTAGTGGGCTGTTAGCAGGCAAAGACGAAGACAATCTGATGACGTGGCATCGGAGATTGGGTCATTTGTCGCATGGTGAGCTGATCAAACTGAGTGGAATTGTGAATGGAATCAAAGTTGACGCCGATAAACAAGCGTTGGCGAAATGTCTTCCGTGTTCGCAAGGCAAACAAAGCCGACGTCCATTCAAGAAAGAAGGTGCCAAAATCAAGACAAGTCAAATACTGGAATTTGTTCACAGCGACGTTTGCGGCCCGATGGATACGCCTTCAGTTGGGGGCGCAAAATACTTCGTAACATTTATCGATGATTTTTCGCGAAAGGTCTTCGTGTATTTTGCCAAACAGAAGAGTCAGATCGGGAGGATTTTCGTTGAGTTCAAGATGCTTGTGGAGAGGCAAATCGGACTACAAATTAAAATGTTCCGTTCCAATAATGGCAGAGAGTATCTCGGCGAGTTCGAAACCGAATGCAAGCGCAGTGGAATCGTGCATCAGACCAGTTGTGTGTACACACCACAATAAAATGGAAGAACGTGCAAAGTGCATGCAGTTCGATGCGGGTTTTGAGAAGCCGCTTTGGGCTGAAGCGGTTAATATGGCTGCGTACGTTACAAATCGTTCACCGAATCACACGCTCGGGAACAAGGTCCCGGAGCAATTCTGGAGAGAAGGAGCCATCGATCTTTCGTCGATGCAATTATTCGGATCGCTGGTGATGGTGCATGTCACAAAGGAGAAGCGGCAAAAGTTGGATGCGAAATCGAAAAGGATGTTTTTCGTTGGATACACCGATACGCAAAAAGGTTTGCGTTGTTTTGATCCTGAGACTCGAATAGTTCATACGAGTCGGGATGTCGTCTTCAAAAGTGCACCAGAACTGAAGGTAAATGATGACGTTCAAATTAATCTTCTCGATGATTTCATTCTAGGGGAAGTCGAAGAGCAAAAGTCGACCGGAGGGCTTGAAAATCATGAAGTCGAGTCTCCCATGACAGAGTCAGCTGTCGATGGTGCATCAATAATTCGCTCACCAACTTCCCGGAATGAGTCTATTGTGGGCGATGGCGATGAATCAACAACGAATGTCAAAAGTGATTTGTCCTACGGGTTCGACGAAACACTAGCTGCATCGCAGTCTGAATATGGGTCGGACGAGGACTATGTCCCACCCAGTACACTACAAGTTCCAGTTGGGGATGTAAGGCGTTCAACGCGTCCCCCGAAATCAAGGAATGTGGAGGCGAATTTCGTTTTTGTAGCGGAAATCGATGAGCCCGAATCATATCATGAAGCTGTCAAAGGCAACAGGAGTCAACATTGGGCACCTTCTCCCAATGTTGACTCCTGTTGCCTTTGACAGCTTCATGATATGATTCGGGCTCATCGATTTCCGCTACAAAAACGAAATTCGCCTCCACATTCCTTGAAGAATTGGCATCACACGAAGAGAACCGAACATGGACTTTGGTTGAGCCACCAGTCAACCGAAAAACAATCAAGACCAAATGGGTCTTCAAGTTGAAGCGTAATCAAGCTGGTGAAGTTGTTCGCCATAAAGCGAGGTTGGTGGCAAAGGGTTGCTCCCAAAAGGCCGGCATAGATTATGAGGAAACTTTCTCGCCCATTGTACGCTACGGGTCAATTCGCTATCTGCTGGCCATGGCCGCTCAAGAGGGTTACAATGTTGACCAAATGGATGCGGTGACCACATTCCTTCAAGGGGATCTCGACGAGGAGATCTTCACCGACCAACCCGAGGGATTCAATGACGGGACCGGACGGGTCTGCAGGTTGAATCGTGCGATGTATGGCTTGAAGCAAGCGGGCCGTCAATGGAACCTAAAGTTAGATGCAGCTCTCATCGGGATTGGGCTAACCAAATTAAAGCTTGATCCGTGTATCTACCTCTTGCCATCGCTGGAAGTGATTCTGGCAGTGTATGTGGATGATGTTGTGATTATTTGGAAGCAACGCGACAAGATGGAGGCACTGAAGAAGGCTCTTAGTACCGAGTTTAAGATGAAAGACCTTGGTAGAGCGAACAGTATAATTGGCATTTCCATCGAGTACGTCAAGAATGGAATCGCTATACATCAGCGTCATTATATCGAAACCATTCTCGAGCATTTTGGAATGAGTGACTGCAAGCCAGCGGTTACTCCAAGTGATCCAAGTCAAAGATTGTCAACAGATATGAAGAAGGAAGATGAATCAACGGATAACATTCCATATCAACAAGCGGTCGGTTCGTTGTTATATTTGGTTCAAGGAACGAGACCAGACATTGCATTTGCTGTCAACTACGTGAGCAGATTCAACTCATGCTATGGGCGGATTCATTGGACTATGAATTATCGTATTGTGTATCGTGCGGGTAACCAACCACTTCATGGTTACTCAGATGCTGATTGGGGTGTCGACATCGATAAGCGACGTTCCTGCTCTGGATACGTGTTCATGTTGGCTGGAGGAGCAATCTCATGGACCAGTAAGCTTCAGAATACCGTGGCTCTTTCAACAGCTGAATCTGAGTATATGGCCTTATCCTTTGCTACTTGTGAGGCCATATGGTTGCAAATGTTTCGCAATGAATTCAAGAGAACGGAAGATCCTGTGGTGATCAGATGTGACAACATGAGTGCAATAACGATTGCCGAGGTCGATGCGTTCCGAAAGCGTAGCAAACACATCGATGTAAGATTCCATCACGTCCGTGAGAAGGTGAAGGCTGGAATCATCGATGTAAAATACGTACCATCAAAGAACAACTTGCAGATTGTTTGACGAAGGCCGTCGTCGGACCGATTTTGAACGTGGGTGTTCATGGAATGGGCATCCAGACAAAACAAGAGATGAAATGATGAAGAATGAACTATTGTAAAATCAATGTTGATTATCGTTTGAAGTAATTTGTCAATTTGATCATTTGAGATAACGTAGAATGGAGTTGATTACTTGAATTAACGTAGAATCAGTTTGCATTTATTTTTATCTATTGAATCAAATTGTCTTTTGTCCGAATGAGTTGGGGTGTTGAAATATGAAACCCACCTCAATGTTCTAATAAACTAATGTACCAAAATTGTTCTAAAACTTTTGACACGAGAATAAACTTGCTTAGTTTTTCTTCTTCTACAGTCCGTCGCCACAACCAGACGTGTTTTATTCATCGCTCCTTGTAATAGCCTATTTAAATTCCACTTGCTGCGAACCAGAACAACAAAATGTAAACTGTATAAAAAGAGTAAAATAAAAAAATTTAAGTAAGTGTACTGAAATAGACCTCATGTTGCGGTTGAAATACGTATTTACAAGAAAACAAAAAATATATAGTCAAAAAGGAAACATATTTCTTGTCTTTTTAATTAAATTGATGACTATAGAGCAACCGGAAAGTAGTAACTCTTCCTCCTTTTTTTTCCTGCCTAATCCCTTTGTGGACTTCAGAATGGTTCGTCATTATTTCGGGATTAACGACCCTTTCTTCGGTCGCTTTGGTAGCGATCGCAGCAGTAACCACCGAATTCTCGATGCTCTTTATATTTTCCTGCTCTTCATTTTTAGGACGCTCTGGCGTTCGCATCATTTTTTGCTGCGCTGGTTGCGTCGCCATAGTTGTTTTGCTTTCTTTTTTTAGGGTTTTTAGTTGCTTCAGTTTTATTGGGCAGAGCAGGGAAGCGATGCGAGGGTTGGCACAAGCCAAGTGCTTAGAGCCAAACCAGTGCTAATTGGGAGTCCGCCTCAACCGAACCTACACCATCAACCCATGGATGCGAACTTCGAACATACTCTGAGGCTTGCCAAGGTTTTACCGGTACGTAGACCGTATGATAGTTGAAAGCAAAGCAACTAGGTCCAAACCATCATACCTGCCAGCCCAAAGCATCAATTCCAGTTCGTTGTCCAAAAAGTAGTCCAGATTCGGTCAGGATCGTTCCCTGTCATCTTAGGAACAAGAGTATTTTTGTCGGCCAGCATTCCCCCTGAGGGCCTGGGTTGTGAGATGATTCTTAGTTGTATTGCACCATTTTTGGATGCCGCGCTCTCACCATGGATATTTATACTCGTAGCCCGTCCACCTGATAACTTCTTTCATATATCCTAATCCCGTAAATAACGTACAACGCTGGTCAGCAGAAGAACGCAAATATGTAGAAGTAACAAGACCCTACATCGTTGTGGCATATAATCAAAATATGGGTGGAGTCGACTCAAATGATATGCTGGTATCTCTGTATAGAATGGACATAGGGACCACAAATTATTATTTACACATTTTATATGGCCTCATCGATATTTCAATAATCTTCTAGAACTCATTTCCTTCAAGATGATTCTCCACATATTTCCTTGTAATTCGGAAGTACTCAGTGGCTAGAATTTAAGGGATAACACTTTGATTCACTAAAAGCGCCTACCGTTTGCTTATTCTAAATCAACTGCCTTATGATTTGCTTCTTCTGCACGTCTTATCACTGGTCATTATTACGATATATGTAACTACTATATACGAGTATAAACAAGTGGAAGGTACAAACATAATCTGTCCTTGTGTCAAATCATAGCAATTAGTTGGGTCGAAAATTTATCACGCTAAGGTATCATAATTGCCACCAATTATCAAGAAAACCCATCATACCTTGCCTTCAAAATTTGTGAACTAACATTCAGTCCATGACCATATTCCCGATTTTATCATCTCCGCGAATCTGGTAGGATCAATCTCATCCTACGTGAGTCGAAGACATCACCATACAAAGTATGCTGCCAAACCTACCTGATTTGGGTCGTTGTTATTGGTGGTTCCTGGTCGCCATGAAGAGGCAACAAAACAGTTAAAGGGAACAGATTGATACCATAATCATCAATTTGTTTCCGTCAAGGATGCAAGTCTACCTGGGGACCTGTTATATTTTGCATTCAGGTGTACGTCGTTGTGCTACACTTTATGCTTATATTACACCTGTATATTGGTTGAGGACCAGGGACTCCATTTTTTCGGGAAGGACGATATGCATTTGGAGGTAGTCAATAGAGCGAAAAAAAGGTAAATGCTTAAGTCTGATTTTGAAAATAGCTGCGCAGTAAGATGTCTTGCACGTGTGCAGCACAAGATTGTTTGTTGGCCATTGTAGGAGTTTGGCAACTGATTTTTCACATATCTACATATGTAGGTAGGCAGATATGTTCGTAACAATAGAATTTATATGTCGATGAGTCACTTGAGGATACGAAATGGTTGGTTGGAAAAATTGAAAAGATACTAATGGAGTAGCTAGAGGTAACTATCCATTCCGTATTCCATTTGTCAATAGCATGGACAGGTTAAATCGATTATTCCTTGATTGTTTCTTCTGATTTTATTTCTGGACTAAACATTTTTTTTGACTATTTCTAGTTGTGAAGAATAAAATAAAATATTTTAAATAATTTTTTTTTATCAATAAATTGAACATCAAATTGTTTTTGCAACACTACCTACCCTCAGAAAGAACCAACAAACCATTATTGTAATAAATTAGCCCCTCGATTAAGTAATTTCCTTACCATCCTTACCAAAAATCAAATTCATTCCCATACCCTCATTATCAATTAGCATAGTTCCACGAAAATTGAAATTCGATTCCGTACAAATCACCCATTTCGTCTACCCATCCCAACGATGTAGTAAATTACCAAATTTTAAATGGGTAATAAGTCAGCTCGGCTGCCAAAATTAGAGTAAATTATAAAATCGAATAGGCCTCCAAGGCAAATAAAAATTTTTATTGAAAACTGAAATCACTCTCATGCACATGGTTTCAGATACCCATATGTGTTCGTTTTCGTTCATTCAATGCACATTAGGGCGCCAAGAAAAATGCACATAAAAGAAAACGATAGTGCCCCAGAAAAAAAACCTACATGCATGCGTTCAAACATAAATATCTTAAGATGGGAAGTTTTAAATAAACGATGGTACCGTGGTCATGAGTCTGGGACCCACCACTTAGCACTCGCAGTTAAAGTGAGCCAACGTCTTCAAGAACAAGATTTGTCGATATTGGAATGGCTTGAGTAATCAGGATTTGAAATATTCAGATATTGGGAGACTTCCCACTACTCAGTTCGGGTATGAAAGGGATCGCGATGTGCAGGTTCCCATTGTAGAGCTGAGATTGGAATGCGTCCCAATTCCACGAAATTCATAATAGTGTTCCGGCCCCGCTCACACTTCATTAGATTTTCGATGCGGATACCCCCGGCGAAGACGACGGCATGGTCAAAATATATGGGTCGGGAGTCTGAAGGCGTCTGAGTGGAAGAGTCGTGGGTTCAAGTTTTGGACCATTGCTGCTTATGTGTTGTCCAAATATGATTGGTTACTAGAAAATAATTTTCAGTAGCGTTGAAGGCCTGAGAAATTTGAAAGATACTACTTAATATCCAAAAATTTCTTCGGTACACTGTATTCAAATCTTATCTCCAAATTTTCTTATGAACGTATTTTCTTCATCTTTACTCCACACAATTTGGGGTCTCAAAATCGTTATCTCTTCACGATGTAACATGTTCGTTCATTCCTCACCATGAAACCATTCAGGATCAACCTGAAATATCTTCTCACGTGGTACGCATACAGAATCTTCAAAAAGACAAGACGGAAATGCGGCCGAAAAGGATGCACACCTCTTCTTATTGCATTCCTTCGCTCAAGTGGTCCTGGACCACCTTATCATGTCGTTATCTGTTTTCGCTTTGGCTATGTGCTTGCTCACAGGTTTGTTCACGGTTGTTCAAAAATATTCCAAACCATGGTTTTGAATCTTTACTAGTGGATGAAAAAAAAGATACTTTGGGTTGGTATTCACCCAAGAGCCGCTAAAGACTGAGGTTTTTTTGTCAAATTATTGCCGTCGAGAGATTCATCATCCACTTTGGGCATGGTTGTAAAAAGTGGCCTGGGAAAGGTAAAGTTTTGAACGAAATTCAAGAAGATGAAAACACGTGAAGGATTTTTTTTCGGAAGGTTCTTGAGAGCAACAGGTATTGTGCACATTCACAAGTAGCGAGAGGTCTATGGATGAATATTTTTGTTATTGGAACGAAATTGAACAAGTTTAGTCTTGTTCTGTCATGGTGCCTATCACGTGTGTAAGGATCAATAGAGATTACCAATTGATTGAATTGCAAAATTTTTTTAAGGTTGAGTTCGGAAGGATAATGAATTGTTAGCTTTATTTTACGGGACTATGCTTCATTTTGAGGAAATCACTCTGGTAAAGATATATGGATTTTGAGGTCAAATCTATTAAGACTTCTGAGATAAAATAATCCCTGTTTGATGTGATTTTAATTTCTGTCAAAAATAAATGACTTTTGGGCCTTCGCTAAGAGTTGTTAGGGTATCTCATTATCTTGATCAAATGTATCGGCACTCGAGAAGGTGATATGGTCTCTAACACGCTTTGGCCGTATGCCCGTCCGCCAAGCTGTGATACATTCTGATTTTGAGCCAGCACATATCATAAACGAGTGGGCTTATAGTCCATCCGAAGAATCATATGAAACAAATCTCGTTCTCAACAATACGATTCAAACCAGGGATCTTTGGTTTACGCCGCGATCACTCAAACCACTGCACTACGCGGGCAAAATTAATTTATAATAATTAGGAAACATTGAGCAGACAGCAATACATTCCTCGCAGAAAGTCTTTGAAATATAGAAAATTGATCCCCATTTTTTTGTTTTGATTAATATCATGAATAGAATAGAACTAAACATATTGAAAATCAAAATCTGTTCAAGAAGTAAGTGTACTTATACCGTTTGATGGTTTGAGGATCGGTGAACGCTGTTGTTGATTCCACTTATTCCTTATCTGCAACTCCTATGTAGCTTGCCACTCAAGATAGGGTAGCTTCGTTATTCTCACCTAGTATATATTCGTTATTCTCACCTAGTATATAGCAAAGCCAAACCATCTTCAATATTATCAGCTTTAATTTCAGAGCTTTGACAGCTTCTGGGTTATTAGACAAGATGTTTATCGTTCTGCCCAATATATCTTTTGTCTAGGCAGAGTTGTGTGCTTTTTGTAATTGCATTAACCTCCATCAGAAGTATGCTTGACATATACCCAGTGGCTCATTATGTTTGGCGCTATGATCAAACACCCAGCATGGATATTGCTTCCATGCATGATAATCAGATGGAGGGTGTCGGCAGAGCCTTCAATGTTTGACGACAGAATTCTGACGTATGAGGTGGAAACGTTGACAATAGAGGAAATCTCACTCCGAGATTCCAGGAGAACAAACTGAGCTTTATACTAATCCTACTATATGTTTCACTAAAAAGAACTGCAAGACGTCCTCTGAAACTAAAGCATAGTGCACAATAACTCAACGAGGCAATAATTACAGCCTATGAACAAATCTATTTCAACAGGGGTAATACCCCAAGGTACCAGATACACCAGCTGAATGATAGCTCAGTAACGTCCACATATTGTCCGCGTGGTGTAGTGGATAACGCACTCACCCCATAAGGTAAAGGTCCCTGGTTCAAGTCTTGTTTGCGACAACGAGATTAAGTTCGAGTGATTCTTGGAACGGACTACAAGCCCGTTCAGTATGATACGTGCTGGTATAAAAATCAGAACGTATCGCAGCTGAGTGGACGGATACACGGCCAAAGCATGATTCTGACCATATCACCTTGTGGGGTGCCGGCACATTCGATCATGATAATGAGATCCTCTAACTATCTCTAACCAAAGGACATTTGCTATAGTGCTACACGTAATCATAATAAAAATCCCATTTGTATCATACACAAAGAGGAGGAAACAAGAGGGATTACTAAAAAATTAGTATCTACGGTAATCCCTTCTTATCTTTTAGGACTGGCTGAAGAAAATGTGCCACATTGTTCCATTTGTCAACTGATCCACGTACCACTTCAATTAGATTATCTGGTGAAAGCTCTACCGTTTTCTTGTAGAAGTCCCAGTGCAGCCTACCCCCTCTTTTGCGAGCAAAAATTATGTGGCAGGTATCGCCTTCTTCTCATAGGCAAAATCTGCAGTCGGGGGTCTCTGACTTACCAATCTTGTGTAAGCAAGACTGAAAACTCCAATGCCCGCTCAAGAACTGGGTCAGTTAAAAGTTAGGCTCACCGTGCCTTCAGTAGAGCCACGGTCTCATATCAGGGATGAGGCGTGCAGTCTTCCTTTTGTACTGTTTACCCAGTACTACTGCCAATCATAGAGTGAGCGTTATCTCACCTCACGGACAACTGCCTCCCTCATATCTTCGTTTCGATGCAGGTAGATAGTATGGCACTCTCTAGTAGGGAGGGTGATAGATATCACGCCTGCAATAACTAGCACTATCAAATGAGAGACTGTTGAATACGAAGATGTAACCCTCAGTGCTCCTTTTCTCTGTAGTTGTACTAAGTGTTTTCGGCACAGCTTCTTGATGAGAGGGTTGCCCTATATTTCTGCTCCGTGAAATAGAACTGACTGTACGCAGCTCATCAAAAGTTTCCTTCTTGATGGGTTAATTCCCCCTACGCTGCCATAAGTCGACTCAGAGCCTTAAGTCGTTGTCCTGATTTGCACGGTAAAACTCATCCTCGAGTCGATCAGCAACCCGTACAGTACTTCCCCGTTACTGATCGTTCTTACGGTGGGAAATCTGTTACTCTGTTCTGTATCAGTAATAGACTGAACTCATGAGCAGTCACTCAGTCTCTCACCTGGCGCATTACCATTCCTAGCTTAAGTTGCACGTGTTCGACGGTGAGTCCAATAACTAGTGCCACAACATCATCTGCATAGTTGATCATGCATGGACTCATCCAGCGATTCTTGTTTCATTATTCCATCATGCAATATGTTTCTCAGGTCTAGACCAAGGATAAATCCTTGAGTAACACACGTTGTAACTTCCATCCTTCGTTGGTCCTGCGTCGTACCATAAAACCGCCTTCGGTACTTCATGGAGTCCCTCAAAAGCCGCATCAGATATTTTGGAACTTGAAAAGAGGTTTTCAGTGTATCAAGAACATCTATCCACCAAGCAGATTTGAAGGCGTTCCGAACATCAAGTGTCAGAAACGGAACTACCCATCACTTGGTACGACTATGTGCCTCTGTTATATTTTTTGGCTTGGGGATGGCTAGTTTAAGCTAGTTGCCACTAGCGAGTGCTCCCTATGAGAAGAGGCACAGACACTCCCTTTAGTGGCCATGCTACGTCCTAACTACCGACACCTTTGAACCCTTCTGTAGACAAGGCAAACACCGGAGGTCAACTTAGTTAAACATTTATTGGTGGCCACCATGTGCTTCTTAGCAAAATATTGGGTCTATTAAAAACAGCTTGGCCCGCAGCTCACGCCAACCAGGCGATATCTTTTAGTAGGTTTGCTCGTAGCATGGATGTGGCCATGCTTACGGGGTGGATGTAATTGCTTCTCTCTCTGCTTTTTGGTGTGGAGGAACTTGATCATTTCGGTAATAAGGAAACGGTCTTCGGAAGTCACTGCTGCGGACGCCTCTCGACGTTGTTGGGCAAGTTCTCGTCACTCTACCGTGGACGCACAACCTCAGGGACATCTGGCTGTTTCTGCTGAGAGGAAGGGTGAGCTTTACAAGGGGCTGTGGGCATCTCGACTCTACAGGAGGTCCAGGAGGGCACCATGGTCATTCGAACCCGGAGAAAATGGTTGCGTGCTGAACGAGACGACGGACCAAGGAGGGTCTGATCTGGTTTTGGCGTCACTGGCTGCGGATGAGGCTGATCATACCCCGGCGGGGAAGCAGTTTTCCGCTGCCTACACTGGTAGGCTTCCAGGGAGATCGCGCACAACCCTGAGTGTGGTTCATATACCAGTACCTCCCCCAATGGCAGTAGTGGTCTAGAATGTCCTGTGGGCTGGTGCTGGATATTATTGGTAATTCTCGGGGGCACCGCAGGAAAGAAAAGCGCGTCTACTTGGTGAAGCATGGCACCCAGGTGAATGCGACAGAGTTGTTTTAGTAATTTTTCTGAAAATTTATCATAGAAAAAAAATGTTAGAAGAAGAATCCTCCTCAGGCCATCACTCTTATTAGATACATATCGGGCGAAACCACTTCCTTCTCACATTTTCTTCTCTGATATTTTTTCTGAAAAATTATTAAAAAGTAGCTAAATTATGTAGCTATACGCAAAGAATTTTCGTAATTAGCAACCAGAGCTATCCGAAAAAGAGATAGATATCACCATGAAGCAATTAAAGCTCACTGTAGAGCAAATACTTATCGTAAAGATTTACACCAAGTTGATGTAAAAAGGATGAAATCAATTTTAAGTTTAGCAAAGGCGCCCTATTGCACATCTCGCTGAAACAGGGGCCATGTGCACTGGAAGATGAGTTAGCTGGCGTACAATTCTGACGAGGAGTGAGAGAGTAGGGTCGACCTGCGGATAAGAGTCCCCTTACCCAACAATCTCTTACCCAACACTCTAAAGTCTTAGAAAGGGACTGACGGAAAACAAAAGAAATCAGTGGGGTTGGCTCTCAGCGAAGTGCTATTGAAAGGGTTAGCTTGATCGACTTAGTTTTGCACCACTAGCTAAAATTTGGGAAAGAAATTACACCGAACTTAGCGAGGTTGACTTACAGCCAACATTTAGCTAAGTTGAAAATACTATAAATGCTAGCTTGGTCAACTTAAGTGTGCACCACTAGCCAACAAGCTAGAATTTGGGAAAGAAGTTACACAGAACTTAGGGAGGTTGACTTACAGCGCATGTCTAATAGCCACCACTTAGCTTAGTTGAAATTACTATAAACGTTAGCTTGGTCGACTTAGGTTTGCACCACTAGCCAACACTTATCTAAAATTTAAGAAGAAAGTTAAACAGAACTTAGCGTGGTTAACTTATAGCCAACATTTAGCTAAGTTTGAAAATACTAAACTTGCGTACAACTGAAGCGATGCAGTGGATGATCTGCAGCAGGGTGCTGAACGGCTTTCCACGCTTGGATGAGAAGTTAGAAAAAACTGGGTTGAGCCTATCCATCGATAAGTTTTTTAAACAACCTTTCTGCAGCCTTTGAGTTTTTTCATCAGTCACTTCCTATATTCGCTAAATCTACCACTCATTTATTTGGTCCAACCAAGATCCATTTTGGGATCATTCACTTCCTATAATCGCTGAGTCTTCCATTCATTTATTTCGTCCGACCAGATTCCATTTCGGGATCAATCACTTCCTATAATCGCTGAATTTATCATTCATTTATTTTATTTTTTTGTATTGAACGATGGTGACGACTGATGTAACCTGGGTCATTTATGTTGATGATATGCTTCTGGTTGTTGACGTGTAATAGATCAAACAGGACTTGGGTGTGTACGGAAGGTATTGGAAGGCCGTAGATTTACTTGAGTAATGATGACTTGTGATTGTGATGTAGTTTGAGTCACTTATGAAAATCTTGATTCGTGTATGGGTAAAGATGATTTGGAGTGATGATGATGAGGGGGCCGAAATAGGGATATACATAGCACGTTCCTGACCCCTCTATCTTTTGAACCATGTTCACCACTTTGCAACTGCATCAATGGTGAAGCGTCCTGCTTTAAAGCCGTACTGCCAAGTAGATATGTTTTCAGTAGCACGAATCGTGTCTCTATCGTTCTCCCAGCCTTGTATAACATGCCAAACGGGGGGTATGTAGACTGCGACTCAAAATAGTGATTGTTAAAGCTAGTTTTTCAATTATCGGCGCTACTTTGCGATGGTATTCTTAATAATTAGCGCTAATGCTATCGCGTTAAAAAATTAACGGGCCTTTATCGTTAGCACGATAAGTTGATTGGGCTGGATGTCGACCGTGATGCGTTATCGCTGGAATTCAATTGATTGAATTTTGCTCCTGAGGTACTGCTGCAAAAGCTTCCATGTCACGTCCATGTGTCTATAGTTTAAGTTCTCCACCACGCCGCTCCACTCACCCCCACCACTAGTCCACTGGTCTGCCCGTCTTCTTGACTTTGCCTCTCTGTCCCTCCATCGCACACCACCCAGCCCATATACACCTGACGTTGCAAGCGCAACTTTGAACTTTTTTGCCTATGTTGACTAATGGTTGAGGCCAGTGACACCAAAAAATGAAGAGAAGATGTCTTTTGGAGCATTCAATAACTTGTACTCGTATGTCAAGCAACTCGGAGACACAAACTTCAGCGTAAGGTGCAAGAAGTGCGGTGGGGTTAGGAAATGTTCATTGTCTTCTTCTTACAACCTCAGGAGCCTTTTGAAGGTACTACTGGTGTGCGAAAAAATTCGCGTCTGAATTTTTTTTAACATCGCATGGCGCATTTTAAGTTATGTGTATGGCGGTGAAGTTTGAAGTGGTGTTGTTTTTGTTGCATAACACTCGTAATAATAATCCATCGTACAAACGGGCCACATGAGATTTATTCTTAGGGTATCTCATTTCATGACCGTAACGGAATTCGAGGTGATATGGTCAATATCAGCGCAAGCATAGAAATAACATAGAGAATCTAAATGTTGCACCATCAAAGAAGAGGAAAGCAGATGTGCCAGTACCCGGCAAGACGGCCGTCATGCAAGAAAACATAGTTAACAGTATTTAAAGGTATCTAGTCAGCCAGAAATACATTGATAAAGCCGTCGACAAACTTTTGAATTTTGAAAGGCTGCCTCATCAAATTGTTGACTTAAATCATTTCAGAAATGATGTTTTGCTGGGCTTGCCTCCTCATTTGAAGATTACTTTTCGGTAGACAATATGAAAACGCATGGGCATTTATTTTGTCGTTGCATAAAAAAAGACATTGACTGAAGTTTTCCAAGGTGTGGCATTTGTAGCAACGATAGCTAACGGCTGGTCAAAATTCTGGGCATGATGGTCACATTGCTGAATCTGTACATCCGGACTGGCACTTCGCGTGTCTAGCTATGCCACGTCTTAAGGGTCATCATACACATGGCCACCATGTTAAGATGATGCCCAAAGTACACTGAGATTTTGGCCTGGCTGTGCCAAAAGTAAGAAAGGCCTTTAAAGTGTTCATACAGCACCCCACCACTGAAGATATTTTTCGAATTGAGTATTTGTCCATAAGTACCTCGCACTGTATGTCTCTGGTTTTGGTAAGTAGAATGTTTGTAAATTTGTGGCATTGGTGCCTATGCAATACGAGGAATGTGCTACTTGCAAGAATATGCCTACGTCATAAAGCCTGTAGCAACGCCCTTGGCCATACTCCAGCGCGACAAAGACCTGCACTTTAGCTATTTGATTCCCACAATCTCGTGCATGGAAGAAATCCTAAGTCATAGGTGCCTAAAAGACGGAAAGAACTTGGTCTGCTGTAAAGTTCTGGTGAACACTCTTATTAAGGCCATTTGAGCTGAGAGGTGGTTTCAGCTTTTCCTCAAGAACCAGGAGCTCAAACTGGCCTCACACCTGCTCCCCATGCTTAAGTTGGACTAGGTTAAGGATCAACAAGAGTAGCCAAGCTAACAAAAAGCACTGCTTGGGGAGCTGAAAACAGTTTCTATAACCTAGGATTCGGATTCGCAAGGTAAATTGACATTGAAAATTATATTAGACTCAAACAAACTTATAAATTCGGAAAAGTGACATTTTGTTCTATTGCTTTACTTCTTCTGTTAAAACCAAACTCCACTTCTGCTTCAGAACCATATAGTTTTCCTCGACAATTCAATGAGAGCAGCAACAATGACCCTCTCCAGGAACACGCGCAGAACGATCTGGAAGAGGTACCTGAACGCACATCCTGGACGAGGTGTTCTTCAGGTTCACACCTCTGCTGCCAGTCAAAGATCCAGCTGCCACTGAAAATGCAGAGGAGAAAGTAGAGAGCGGTATCCCAGGCTTCGAGAGCACATATCGTGCAGGCCTGTTTTGGCAAGGGAGCCAATGGATAGTGAGCAGCAGCCAGCATAGAGCGACCATTTTTAAAGGGAGGTTTGTCTTTTCATTACCTCCGGAATAGAATGAGTGATGAAATCCTCAAAAAAGATTTTCTGCTTGGGGCGAATGAGCTCTATTGAGTCTCATTTCAGTAGCTTCAACAGCTGAATTAAAGCTTAAAATAGCTTTAATTCGAGTCCCGTGCCATTTTGCCTGCAATTTGTAGTTTAATCATAATTTTACTAATTTAATTAATTTCCTAATGTAAAGTTGTTGTGTCTTATTGATTCTATAGTTCACCGAATTTTTAGGGCGGTTTTAAGTGTGAGACCCGATAATTTATCGTTAACGCCCTAAATTTCAATAAAGATACTAGCTTTATCGTGCTAAGTTAGTGCAATCACATTATCCCATTAGGGTTACCGCGATAAATTTGAATTAGCGACAAAAACCATGCCCAAGATTCCCCTTGCTCTTGCTGATTAGTACGAGCCTCGTTAATTTCCACCGTTTTGAGAAGACCCTTTCCCACAGGCAAGCGTTGATTGGATTCAGTCTAGATAATGGTAATAGATGAGCTGAATCCCCTCAGTTGGGATGCCATCTGGGTCTGCAGCCTCCCTTGATTTCAATGATATCGGGATAGGTGGGAAACGTAGTATCTCTTCCATATTTTCTACTTCATTTATGCAGGGCTTGCGTAGAGCACCAAGTTTCCCCCTAACTAGCTTGGCTAACTTATATGCTGCTACCCAGTTGCATATATCGTTTGCGTTCCATGCTGCACGTCGAAGCTTGTAATACTCCCTTCGTTTTTCAGCGATTTTAGTTGACAACTAATGTACTAGAGGCTTGCCATGGGAGGGTCTCGGACAGGCCATAGAAGCACTATAAGCAAACGTTGACGATCATAGTTGAGTTCACCACGTCTTGAGCTGCTACCTCATCAGTCCCCTGCGAATACTCTAGTAACGGCGCACCTGCCGTGAGCACCTCGACGAACTTCTCTTCGCCGATCCTTCCATTGTTCCATCTAATCGTGGAAAGTCGACAGCATGGATGTTGGGAGAGAGTTTCACGGATCTCAAATAGAATTGAATTATGATCACTGGCTAAGTAGTCCTCTAATACTCTTCAATTGTCTACCCTCCATACTAGGGACTTCGAGGCGAATGTCAGCTCTGGTATGGTTCTTTCACAGCCCACACGGCAAAAAGCCAGCATATTGCCAGTGCTCAGCACGATGAGTCCTGTCCTGGCCATCATCTCTAGGACTCGTTTACCCCGCGGATCAGTTTGAGGCATCTGCGTTCGCCAAAGCATTAAGCTAAGCTTGGAAAGATGATATCGGTTCTTTCGACGGTAGGTGGACAGTAAAGAATGTAGTTTGAGAACACTAAGCCCACTCGAAATCATCCTTCAGTCCATAGCTCTCCCCTAGGAAATTAGCACTGTTTCGAGCCCAGATGGTGGTAGTATCAGTTTTGTCAGGATATTGGAATGACGAACTCTTGTCACTATGTTGCTCACTCAGCAGCAAAAAGTCGGTTTTTATGACCCTCGCAAACTGTTCAAGGAGGCTTTGGGCAGTGTGTTGTGGTATAGAGTTACCTGAAGGATACAGTTTGTCAAAGTTCCTAGAAAATCAACATATTCCTGATCTCGCGACGTGGTTCAGATCTGGTCCTGGATCAGCACCCGTACTTCCTCCCTCCTACATTCTTTTCGTTTATGTTCCATGGCGCTCATTTGTAGCATAGGGAACTCCTATCGGGTCTCTTGTATCCCTGTGTGATATGACCATAACCGAGCCACTTAAAGCACTGAAGAGTAACTGCTCTTCGCCGTATTCTGCAGATGACCTGCTGCATTCTAGTGTCAGCCTCACTTTAACCCCACTTACGCTAGGGAGCTTTTTTTGGTGCCCTCCTCTACCTCGGTCAGGTTCGTGATGCAGAATGTTCTTGGCTTCGATCGTTGTCATCGGCGCGAGTGAGGCTATAGTTGCTTTTTGCCGAAAACCTTCTTGACTGCATCGCAGAATGCTTCTTTATTGTAGGCGTCTGCTCTGAATTTTACCAGTATGTGGCCAGACCGGTATGGCCGTACCGCTTTAATAGCAGTAAAGGTGTCTTTGGGCCTTACATTTCCCCTGATTTCCCGCAACACTTCTGCGCAGGATCGGCCATCTTAGGGTTTTACGAGTAGTGCCTGCTTCCGGGGTCTTCGTAGAGAATTTTTTCTCTTCTGCCTCGCATCAGATACTTCTTATTCTTGGACATCTATAAGGACTTTGTTTTCTGAAACCTTTTGGAGGTGGTTTTTGGTGGCTTTCTTGGCTGTCTTTGTCAGCACTGTCTAGAACCCTTGATCTAACGTATTATGCCCATTAAGAGATGTAAGATGTGGTATATACTCGTATATGTTGATACTTGCAGAGAGCACGGAGCTTTTCGAATAAAAGCCTGTTTTCATGGGATGTAGTACGCGAGTAAGTTATAATGGCTTCAATATTTGTACATTCCTTTTGAAACTACGATGAATACAAACATATTATTGACGAGATACCTCAGGAAAAATATATTCCAAAAAGAAGTTCAATCAATATGCTAGATCATAACACCGAGATTCAATCATTTAACCATTTCCTTAATTTTCTTGGTAATTGCAACAATATTTCAATCGAAACGTGATCAAGATTCATTTCTTCTTGCACTTCCTTCCTCAACTTTTTCTTACCCAGCAAATTTACTCATATGTACATATTTAGTTGGGAATTTCTCAAGTTCTATACTCGATCCGCGCAAAGAATGACGATCAAGAAAAAATTCAAGCACCAATAAACTGTAAACAACTCGTGATTGAAATCTACTCATAATTAGATACAAGTATCTGATTGAGTTCTATGTAGAAGAAAGGCAAGAATTCCGAAAAAATGAAAGAGTATGAGAAAAATAAGCTTCATCATTCTTTGATTAGTACCGATTTATAATTGATTAGGTTTTGTATTTTGACTTTAGATGAACAAATTTAGGAAGTTAAGCTACAATAATGATCAAGATGATTTGATTTCAACCTAATGAGCACCTCAGTCGGAAGGTGATGTGCAATTTTGACTCAAAATTAGATGCCTGTCCGGTGTAATGGAATGAAAAAAATAATAAATAAATACTGGTCGGAAGGCTTGGAAATTTTTGTGGTCGAATTTCGAATAATAACGTACGCAGAAAATAATTTTCATTATGAGATTGAAAATATTTTCATGTTATAAAATAATTGTGGCTGAAAAAATAATTGAGAGTGTGTTACATGAATTTTAATGGCTTATGTAATACTGATGATTAATATTTCGAAACTGTTTGAAACGTTTCATATAGAAAAAATTGAATGATCTCATACATACGAATCAACGGCCAAATTGGGCCAGATAAATTTTCAAAGATTTTATAAACGTATCCCATAGCATTGATAATTCTTTAATTTACATATTTTAATCAACGAACCTATTCCCAACGCAAAACACATGGCGCCTAGAGTTTATTAAATGTATGATTTCTAGCAAATCCTTTCCATTTCCTTGTCAGTGTTGTATTAAGCAACTGAGGTTAGCCAGCGACGCCACAGGAGACCTTTGAAAATCGAAAACACTTGAATTCGTGCACTTGACTAGTTGCTGCTGGAAAATGTGGCCTTCGTTAAATGGAATCCTTTTTTTTCGAAGAAACCAAATGCTGTTAAAATAAACACCGATAAAAGACAGGCCGAGGATATTAATGTGTTAATGGTTTAGCATTTGAAAATAGTGATGGGAACCAAAATCTAATTTTGAACTTTTTGTGTTCGTATTAGGTGATCCTTTTCCGAGCAAATTATGAAGACGGTTTAGGAAAAAAACTCATAATTACTCTTTGTCCAATGTGGTTTGAAGGTGCCTCGAAATATATTTGAAGAAAGAGCGTAATTTATACTTGTATGAGATTCTTTTAACGCCAGGATGAAAGAATAAGGAAGAAATGTCTTCATGTCTTGTGCTATAAGTATGAAGCCATAATTTTTGAACTTAAATTCATCAAGTTTAAACATTTGATCAAGCCAAACCACAGAGGCATATGCATTCCAAGAAATGAAAGAAATATCCCTTTCGATGCCTCTTCTATGCCGATTGGCTCCAAGACCCACAAAATTATTCACATTTCCCACGTTATAGTCTCCTTTGGTTAGGTTTTGTCGAACTGGCGTGTTCTTGCTTGTTTGAGTCATGGATTTAGTATTACTTTCTTTCACTCGTAGGCTGATTCGGTTTGCTTCAGATTTTAGGCTTAGAAATGATTTACCACGTCTCGTGCGTTCGAGATTTCCCGAAGAAAATCTAAATCGAGCTCTCATCGGTTCTAGACGTGAAGTCTTGGAACGTGACAACGGACTGTATTCATCAGGTTAACAAGTCCGGACAGTCTTAATCTACTCCGAGGTGGCTGCTGGCTAGCTTACTAGTTCGGAGAGGAATTTTGGTCGCAGCTCTTACGCGAGCATACTAAGTTCGAATTACAACACTCAACCATCGGTTAAAATGCCCGATTTAAAACGCGTCAAACAACTTACAAGGACTCTGCTTTAAACTACGCAACTTCATCCCACGGAAAAGGAACCAAAGCAACCACTGATAAGATGCGCGCTCCCGAATATTACCGCCGTGGTGCCCGACCCTTCCATATGGAAATGAAAGCGAATGGTGGTCTTCCGAAAAATGGGTGCTCCTGGTTGATTTCAAAACCTATCCCAACCCCGAGTACATTACAAAAACCGTCACTAATCTACGTTAATTGTCTCGATGAAATGAGTGCTAGCGTCACCGTAACGAGCAAGCATTCCGGGCTTCGCAATTCCAGCATACGCCTTCGAAAGTCGAATTGAAACCACTCATCTATCACGCATAAAAAGATGGGTAAAATCCTTCCGCAGCATAAAGACAAGGTAGCCTTCTCTTTTTTTGAGGGTTCAGGCAGATAGGAAGAGCCCATCTGACTGGCAATTCCCATCGAGAAAATAGAAGGTCCTTACAGGTTTTACCATGGGACAACACTTCGGAAGAAATCTGTTGCGAAAAAAAAGAAGCTACAACTCACGTAGAGCGACTGAAGGGGTTTCTCACACAACTCCACTACTCCTGGCCGTGGGACTCTAGTACCAAGATACTGTACATCCTCCGTAAGGGGCCAAAACGTCAGAAGATGCAAATTTTTCCCCTTTTGGACGTTTGGGGCGCCACGTTGGGTGCCATTTGTAATGGTTTTCTAAATGACGGGACATATGGTAAAACGAATATAGTAAACTTAAATTTCAAACAGGAACTTGGAACACATTTTAAAATTTTATAACAGATCAAAGAACCTATTGGTGGAAAATAGATCAATCGGCTGATATTTCTAGTCCACAATTTCATAGATATTTCATTTGATTGTGATGCACCTTTATTGAGAGTTGTTTCTTCAATTGCAACGTGTCTATTTCAAAACAAATCATTTTTATATCCCCTAGAAACTCCCCTTTTCTCTGTATTATAGACCATTATTATTTATGAGGTGCCTTTCGTCCATTTATTGGAAGTCATTCACCACAAAATATTAACCACAGAGCAATCATCCAAAGTCAATTGTTCTATATTTGTACCTTTTGACGAACTTTAAGGGAATTTAAAACATATTTAGCATAATTTGCGAAGTTTTGTTATTAGGATATTTGTTTCCGTTAGTCTTCTCCGTCGTAATTTCCCTACTAACCTATATGCACTTTCATAAAGTTGTCCAATGGTTTTCGTTTATATTTTAGGAAAAAAAAAATGCCTTTACATAATACTATTATTTGTTAATATTCAGTGATTAATACGATAGTGCGAAAAGGAAAACCAGTCTGCAATATTTGTGCAACAAACATTTCATCAGACTTTTGGTGGAATAGAAAATTATGATAGTTTAAATGTGGAAAATGATGACTACAAAAATTTACACTTTTGCTATTATGTGCTTTTGTTTTCTGATCGACCCTAATTGTGTTTATTTTTAACCAAATCTGATTCTTGTTATTTTCCTCTTTGTCTAATATTTTTATTATTTATTGCTTATTTAATCATGGTTACGTTTTTTCTTTTGGTTGAAATCAAGAGAATTGTATTAGCGTACTCACTTTTTTCTTACTCCTGACTGATTTCCTCTATGAATACTTGGGATAACTATCTACCCTGACAATATTGCATCAAATGAATCGATCCGGTTCCTCGCTCATCAAATATACACCTCTGCTTTCGCCGACTGCATGTACAAGAACAAGTTATGATATAGGCGTATGTGTTAAACCACTTTACAGTCGATTTGCCAGGGCCAGTCTGCCGAATGAGCGCCGCTCTTCCCGTGATGATTATTCAACTCGTTTTGCAGTTTCTCTGCCGATATTTCCCATTTTCATTTTCTTTGTTTGTCCTTACACAGAATGCCAGTCGTTTAAACCGTGCAAACCGCGCAAACTGTCGAATTTCTCGGCAATTTTCCTACAATTTTGTGCGAAACTTCTTCACCTCGAGACGTTGGCAAATCATTCAATACCTACTTGCGCACTTCTTTCTCAACGCGCTTCAATGTAAGATACCCTCTCATATGTAGCCAAGGCTCACTTTTGTAAAGAACCATCTATTAACATGGATTCACGAATCACTTTGTTTGCACCACCACTAAATTGTACAGCAATGTTTCCCACAAATAAATTACATCAAATAAACTCAACTAAAGTTTTCCCGGAATGATTAGAAATGGATGCTGCACAATTTCAGGCTGATTAGTTTCACTTCTGCACGTAATTCCAACTATGAAGTGATCAGCAAGTTGCGGATTTGAAACCAATTGATAACTTGTTGCTTCATCACGCTGTTCATGGAAATTGATGATCCAAGGTACGCCAAGGCACTTGCCGGTTTCTAACTTGAGTAAACGATGTTCTATAGATACTTTAATATCGAGTTAGCACATCATTTACCCGATGTTCTTTAATAACCACGCTAAATTGTCACTTATTCAGTAGCTCCGTACGTCTCCCTTTTTTGTTCGCTCAACACACGTCGACGTCAGTGGCGTAGGGTGTAGGGATTGACTGGTTTTCGTTAAGTTCGTTCAAAACCCGTCGACGCCAGTGACGTAGGGTTTGAGATCTGTTACACAACTTTATCTGCTGGTTGGGACATTTAAATATAGTGGTGACAGATCTCGGCGGAATATCGATCTGCGGGATCGAGGTTATCACATATATGCTACCAATGGCGTCGGCTTGAATATCAGTGTACCAGAGTTTTCGGCTGGTGTCTTCTTTCATTTTCTTCAAATTAAAATGCGCTTTGTGATTTAATCGCTATAAATTTTATAAACACATAAAGCAAGTTTCAAAGCACCGAAGAACTCAAAAACTTAATGGCCCACATGGCACCATAAACTTAAATAATATTCAATTAAAAAAAATTTGTTGAACAAAATTAAACATTATCAAATGAAAATCACTAAATATTATCAATAAATTGAAAAAACCAGCTGTTTTGGAAATTACATATACTGTACAATAAATATTGCAAGTGGCAATAATGAGCTGCTTCTTAAAATTTTCCAACTGCTTGAATCTCTTCCAGAAAGAATAAATAAGCAAGATAATAAATTAATTTCGTTTTTCGATGTTTAGTCATCCAGTCATATTTTCATGGATATGCTTCATTTCATCTCGATCAGCGTCAACTCTTTTGTTACTATACATCGACGTGACTATCTCCTTGAATTCATTTTAAGCAAAAGCCTGACATCATGCTTCTCACTGAAACCCCCACCTCAATTCGTGGCTCTCTATGACATTCAACGATTTTGAATGCGCAAGAAATGATAGGGTAAACGGTGATGGGGGAGCTGGCACCAAAATATTGGTGAGAAGACCCTACTGTTTCTAAAATATTGAAAAATCTGAATTCAAAAACTTTGAATCTCTTGAAGTGCCCATTATCAAAATTTGACGTACAGGTGGAGATAACCTCTTCATTATGTCTGCCTATGCAACTGGTCGAAACGTTCTCAAGTTCAAGGAGAAGCCCTTGTTTGAAATACTTGAATTTGATTGGGCGAAACAGCTTCGGAAACGTACGCTAAAATTGTAAAAGTTGCATGGTGATAGTGCTCTTAGTCGTGACCAGGTGGGGCACGAAAGCGTGAAAGCGTGGGAGAGGAGGCGTGTGCGCGCCCTAATCCGTGAAGATGGGCGTTTAACAGTTCGAATGTTGGCCTCGGAGCTGGGTATGAACTGTAAAACAGTCAGACAAATTTTAACCGACAGTTTTGTGATGAAAAAGCTGGGCGTGGAGATGGTTCCAAAGAACCTTTCTGAGGAGCAAGAGAAGCATCGAATATTTGGCCTATGAAGAGATCCCCGTGTTCAAATGCCGCCTAATTTGCTCTATATGTCACCCTGTAACTTTTTTTTTGTTCCCTAGAACAAAATCGGCGGTCAAAGGAACCCCAGTCGATTACGGACATCCAGGCGGCTGTGACGAGGGTACTCGTGGATTTCCCAGTCGAAGCGTTCCAGAAATATGACGAAGCGTAGAAAATGCGCTGAAATCATTGTATAACTACCCAAGGGGATTACTTTGAAGGGGATGGCAGAGTTGTAGAATAATTTTCAAATATTCGATTTTCATGGAATCAGCCTCATTACTTAATTGTCACACCTAGTATTCCAGAAATTGTGGATAACAGAGAACCAAATTGAATACAGGTGCAATCTATATAGATCGGAGTTCCTAACATACCCTAGGGCAAATTCATATTTGGACCTCTGGATTGCTGACCCAGGACTTGAATTTAGCTTTAATAGTTCTCAACGGAAACTACACGTGCTTCCTTATGATAGCGACCACAAAAGAAGTTTAATCGGGAGTACCAGGAGCAATGTCCTCCTCCTGATGATGCCGATTCTTGCTTAATGGTTCCTAATGACAGGAATCTAACTATCGATGAAATAGATCTCTATTTGTCGAAATGAGAGAGGCTGACGTTGGAAACGATTGAGAAAGTCGTGCCCAAGATTAAACATCGAAACCATATGAAAAGATAGGAAAGACCAACCGTTGCAAGGTTAAAAAGATTGAAAAGCCTTCTTCTAACACGCATCAACAATATTTATCGACGATTTTTGGACTACAACCATCCCTCGTTGGCTTTGTTGAAATTACATCCGAAGAATGTCCGGAACTTCATCCGGTCATACTTTAGGAGTGAGGTTAGCAATCAATGGGCGGAAAAATTGAGGGGGGATATCAGCCCACAGGACCCAGATTGCGTGTTCGTGAAAATGAATAGCATATTCTGTAAGAAGTCTCGAGTGAAGGTATCGAGTCTTGAAGTCACTAATGATGAGATAAATCTTCTCGATAGGGCTGAATTGGTTCATCTATCAAACCCTGAAAGAGGGAATGAAATATTTTCGGAGGTCATTGAAGCAAAAGTTTCCGACTTCAAATCAAGCCTGAACGGCCAATCAATTTTCATTTCAATGAAACATCAACATCTGGCCTCATACCAAGCTTGAATCTCATTGATTATTTTGTCAGCTATGAAGACTTTTGTTTCATATTTCACAGGATAAACAACAAGAAATCATGTGGTACTGATGGAATTCCAAATGTAGTTCTCCGACATTTGCCTGAGGTTGCTGTTAAGAATTATTGCATATTGTTGAGCAATTCATATTTCCCAAATGAGTGGAAAAGGCCAAGGTTTTTCAGATCTTGAAAAAAGGAAAAGAATCTTCATGCCCCAAAAGCTATCGCCCAATCAGCTTGCTGCCTAACATCAGCAAGGTGTTTGAAGTGATACTCAGCAGAGCATTAAACGCCCACATTGAGAAATATGAATTGATGCCGAATTGCCAATTGGGTTTGCATGACAGGCACTCGACCATACATGCGATAACGAAAGTAACCTCAGACATCTGTTGGAATCTAAACAACAGATAATGTGTTGGAGCATGTCTCATTGATATGGCGAAAGCCTTCGGTACGGTGTGGATAGATGGACTGATTTCCTTACGAACATGCTCACCGGAAACCTTGTCGCCATGATGTGCAGAACATTATATGGGAAATTTTTTATTTTAACTGATGGAAGTCTGACAACAATGTGCAAGTTCAATGTCTTGAATGGTCTACAGCAGGGATCAGTTACTGCACCTCTGCTTTTCTCAATATTGATTCGCAAGCTATTGAACGGCTTTGATTTTAACGTCTCGCCAACGTGATCATTGGCAGCGTTTGCTGATGATCTGATCATCTATACGGCAGACCAAAAAGCTACAACAGTTCAGAGAAATCTCCAAAAAATGTTTAATGATGTGCAGCTATACTCTGGCAATCGGCAAACGAAAATCAATGGGCGGAAGTGCGAGACAATCTTGTTTTAGACAACGCTGCAGGAGGTCAGTCAAGACCTGAAACGTAATTGGAAAGATTTCCACATCATGCCTGGCGACGGTAGTTCAGAATGGGCTCCACATAAATCCTGTGTTCGATATCTCGGTGTTCATCTCAATCAGTATCTGTACTATACTGAACATGTCAAAATCATACTCAGTAAGGCACAAAAAGCAGTTATCGCCCTACGAAGACTCCTTCATTCCAAATACATTGATCAAAAGGTCTAAATGATCTGTTACAAGACCTTGGATGGACCAGTTTTGACATATGGATGTCAGATCTGGTACAACCAGAGTGCTAGTACTATGGATAGATAAAGAGTTTTCGAAAGGAAATTTCGTCGTGCATGTACTGGTATGTACAGAAAGTCTGAGACGGATTCTAAGCATTATATATCGAATAATAACACTTACCAAACTGTTAAAGTGACGAGGTTCTATTCATACTGAAACTTCTTCGGGATCATTTCGCAAGATCTGGAACTGTGAGTGAAAAACCCTGGATTTTACAGCCGTTCCATCCTACAGACGGGTATATTGTGACTTGGCTCATTACTGGCTTCGTTCCTCCAGAAGCATTCGTGTATTTGGACATGAATCGATATGTGTTTGATTCTGACGGCGTCCCAGTCATATATCACATATACAGATGGGCCACCGATAAGAAGATAAAATATCCTCCGAGTTTGAGTTCACGAGACAAACAATTCCAATGGAGATACTCATTTGCTAGATTCTTTGAAGCTGATCGAGCTGAGACGGAGCAGTCTAGGTATTGGTGGCTGAATGACAATGTCTAAATTATTCGTGTTTATTTTCATTTTTGGTGTTTTTCGTTCCTTAGCTTTTGAGTTTCAGCTCATTATTGCTACATTTAGGGTTGCTATTTATTGGTGTTAAAAATTAGGGATAGGTTAGGTATATGTTATGTTTATTTTATTAAGTTAGAGATAAGGTTAAACGCGGAGGCTAGAAACATTGTTTTTTTAGTATAAGATAAAGTTTTTAATTGAATTTTATTAGAATTAAGTTATAACATATTAGGTGTAGGATCAAGGTTCACTGTTGTGTTAAAATTATAAAAAATTTTGAATAGTGTACGTTGGTTTTTGAATATTGTAGGCCATTTGGGCCATTAGGTTTTTGTATTGTTATTATTTGGAATTTGCTTTATTTTTTTTTTTTAAATTTATTCCGATTAGTATTGAATAAAGCGCTTTTAACTTTGACTTTGACGGTCGTATCTTGCTTTAAGCTATCTTTCATTCAGTATTCAAGGGTATATTGCGTTAAACTATCTCCCTATTGTATGTTGGTATGCCAAAATGTTCACAAGTCCCGATCAAAACGTCACTTCCTGAATGCTTGTACAGTTCGCGATGGACCTCTCGTATTTTCGCGGCGGTGGGTGGGCTCTTGACAGCTGATTTCTCCCTCTTACCTGACCGGATACCGGAAAGAGATGTATCATTCAGACACTTGTCAGCGTCTGTCAGGTCCCTCTCCGAGATCAAGCTAGCAAGTTATTACAGAAATTAGTTAATTAGCTAACTAAAAATGCAAATATACTTCATTACCGGGTAGCGAAAAGACAAGCTTACGAGATTTAACTTATTAAAAAGGAAATGAAATGAATAAGATAAGTTAAAAAAAGATAACACCCGGAAATGGATTAATACAAGTAATAAATGAAAGTCAAATGAATAGCAAAATAAACTAAAAACAATAATTTTTGTTCATAGATGTATCAAGTCAAAGAAGGACTGCATGGTAATTAACACTTAGTATATATTCTTGCGTAGTTGCTCGCAAGGTATTTAATCCTTTTGGCTTTTCATCTGATTTCTTAACTTTCTTTTCTTTGTTAACTGTAAATTTCTTTTTAATGTCTTCCAATGGTTATATACGTAATTTCAACTTTTCATTTTCTATGATGATTTTCTCCATACTATCATTATTGGTCATATTGTAGGGCTTTCTTTTTCCGTCATCCATCGTTTTTATTTATCGTTATAGAGCTTTTTCATGTGTTGTCGATGCTTCTGCCGAAAGTGGGAAATGGAGCTCTTCAGATTCAGAATACAACAAATTTGAATTTACATTTGCATATTTTCTGTGATGGAATTCGTCAGCGCGGAAGGTATTTGTATTAGTATAGGAAATGAAGCTCAAAAAATGGCAAACCTTCGCAATTTTTTAGTCAAGCATCGATTTGCCTAAAAATTTGGAATAAGACTCATTCATAGTTCATTTCCTATATTATGTCGCTCATGGATTTTGTTTTTCAAGGGTGAAAACTACCGCAAATTATAAAAAATTATAAAATAACATTTTAAACTTTAATATGGGTGAAATTTGGTTTGGATTGGTTAAATAATGGTTGTTGTATGCATTAGGATATAATATCATAATATTTCAACCCTTAAAAATCAACCCTTCTTAGAGTTTAATGAAAAAATAAATTTCCCCCCAAAAAAAAGATTAATTATCATAGTGATTTAATTCAAGAATATGTATTAAGCTCATTTTGCAACTTTTCAACCCTTAAAACCACCCTTCACAACATTGCAATTTTTAAAAACTAATTTAATAGGTATAAATAGAAAAAGTTAGAATTATATACAAAAAAATTTATTAAAACAAAAATACACCGCATATTCACATACATTTAACTACTACTAAATTTACAAATACAGATACAAATCTCGTCAATAAGAAAGTTTCTGCAATGTGCTAGTTCTGAAATTTGAAGGTTCAACATATCTTATTGCTTTTCTAAACTCTTGACGTTTTCTCTTCTCATTTACTATGCTAGCTTGCTCTCACAACAATTTTCCTCCCAATCAAAGGTATTTCTGACGTTGAGATTCTCAGCATTGGTACAATCTGTTGACGAAGACCTTCGTAACTTCCGTTTTGGAGGGCTAAAAGAAGTATTTTGTTCGTCTTCTTTTCTACGTTTATAAACTTGAACATTAATTGGATGTGTATAACGGCTTCTTCAGGAATTATGAACAAAAGCTCCGTTCGAAATATCGAGCTGTGCAAATTTAAGATCGCCCCTCTCAAGTGATGCCTCTTTTGAATTTTTTCTTTTCTCTTTGAATCGACATTCACAATTTTTCAGTGCCCACAGAAGTACAAATATCCACAAATAGCCATCTAAATCGCGAGAACTACTCGTACTACTTCCACTAGTTTGCTCTATAAATGAAACCTTATATTTTTAACATGAACTCTGAAAATATAATAAAATAAAAGCTAACCTAATCAATACTAAAATGGAAAGTCACTATTTTGACAATGTGAAATCACAAAATTTTAAAATTGTTAAAAAAAATGTTTAACAAGCGTTTCAAGTGCGTTAAATCATTGAATTCAGAACATTACAATATCAGCCTTAGTGGTGCGTCAGATACTGGAGTACATTCCAACTCAGCGGATCAGCTGGCAACATCTTGGCATCAGTCCCACGTTACAATTTGCGGACTTGGACTTTAATAAGCCAGCACGTATTGACATGTTACTCGATGTGGAACCAACATTGGGCATCATATTGGATTAAGGTGCCATCACAACCAATAAATTCACGGCTCGCAATACATTTTTCGGATAGATCATTACGGGAATTGTAAATTCCGGCGATGACTATTCAGCAGCTACATACACGTACGTTCATCATGGCGCAAATGATGCGGAAATGAACACAACCAACATAGAGTCACTATTGCGGAAGTTCTTGGAACTAGAAAATAAAGACATTCAATCTATCCGGATTCCTTAAGAAACAGAATGCGAGACTCACTATGCAAATTTGGTTCATCGTACTCAAAACGGCAGATATCTAGCACGACTTCCATTTCGCCCCACGTCTCAGCCACTTGGCTCACATTGAAACAGTCACGGAATTGACTATGTAATGCTTTATAGTAGCTCTAAGGCGGTTTATTTCTCGACGTGGCTGTCTTGACAACATTTACAGTGACAACGGAACCAACTTCATAGGAGCAACAAGAAAGTATCATCAATGCATTGAATACTCGAATCTCGGAAGACGGTGGACGACATCATGAATTTCACATCTTCGAAGAGCATCACCTGGCACTTCATTCCTCCGGCAGCCCTTCACTTTGGAGGACTTTGGGTCGGTTAAATTTCACTTGACCAGAGTCATTGGCAATGTGACACTCACGTTCGAAGAACTCTACACTCAGCTCTGTCAAGTGGAAAACTGTTTAAACAGCTGGCCACTATGTCCTCTTACAAGTGATCCCAGTGATGTTGATCCTTTGACACCAAATTATTTCTTCATTGGTATCAGCGGCGAACTTTCACTCGACTCAGAAGAGCATTCATCGCACATCAACTACATGCGAAGATGGAAATATATTCAGAAGCTACACAACAATTTGTGGACACGTTGGACGGACGAATACTTGCGACAACTGCAATCACAGATCAAGTGGGCTTCCCTTACCTCGGACATCATAATCGGAAACTTGGTCATCGTAGAAGCGGATAAAACATCCCCGGATATGTGGCATTTAACACGCGTCATGAAGTTGCATCCAGGCAAGGATCATTACATCAGAGTAACCACCACAGAGAATTCAATCAGCCCATCAACAAATCGATTCTTCTGCCAGTATCCACGGGAACGAATGTTGAAAATTGACTATTGTGTCAAGGCATGCTCGGGTATTTTCATACCTCAAACGTCAATCTTCAAAATTACATCAAGGTGACAGGCTTCTAATTTTCGGAGTCTCGGAAAGATGTCAGTTTACAGGCTTCGCACATTCTGAGTCTTGGACAGACGTCAAACTTGAACCTATCCTCTTGTTATCTTCTTTGATGAATTCTCTGTACACATGTACCTTGTTACGAGCGGAACGTTAGAAAGAAAAAAAACGTCCTTCCAAATCTAGAACCATCGGCCGTTTTTCTCGGTATGACTCCCCATCAGTATTCCTATTAATACAATAGGTGCAGCTTTTATGTGTTGGAAACTCCACAATAACATGTACGAAAAAATCCTTTAATTATAAAAGTATATACAAAAGAAGTATGAAACTCAGGCACTTGAAATAAAAAATATAATAATGAATTTTTTATGCACTAACTGATTTCTTTTCATAACTATAAAAAAAAATTAAATAATTCTAAAAAAAAACTGTCAGACCACGTGCTATTTCTTTAGAACTAGAGAATACACTGGAAATATACACTCACACACGCAGACACATGAGCAGATGTTTCTTCTTCTCTGTACTACGTTTTGAATGGAAAAAGTTGTGAACGTATAACCCACTACTGCCAAATATACCTGTTATGTAAATTATTATGCTCCAAACTAGGCGATCTGGATTTTTTGGAAAAAATTGATTCATTTTTAGTGATAGAAAGTTTTTGTAGGGTTTTTTTCAAGAGCTATAAGGCTATATGAATTAAACTCCTTAAGATCCCTTAGTTTTTAAATGGGGTGAGTTTAAAGCGCTCGAAAAAGGTGGTGTTCGCTCGTAAATAAAGGGTTTAAACGACTACATCTCGCTAAATATTTACAGTACAGAAAATTTACGCACAGAGAAATTTTTGTCAATAAAAAAGCTATACTTTAGTCTTCCAGCATTTTTTTCGTATCTCCAGTATTTTCGGAGATGTTTTGAAGGAAACGGTGAAAAATACGAAATTGCAAAAATCGTTTTTTCTTTAAACTCTAATTGTTCTAAAATTAGAAATTTCAAATTGGTCAAACTTCTTGGATATATTAATGATAGATACACTCGTATAAAGAGAATCTCAGAAAGGTGAAGATCAATTTTAATTAGGAGGGTAGTTAGGGGGCTGTGTCCAGTGATGTTTTCGTAGAAAAAAGCAGATACTGACCTTATTTTGATCATACGTCCCTCAATTTTCATGCCAGGGACTTTTTTTTTAAGAAAGGTCTAATTCTATATTTCAAATAAGATTCTATAAATTTTCCTCGAAAAACGAAAGTTTTCTCGTTATTTGACTTTGAATCTTTTAAATTTAAAATTTGACGAAAAAAGTCAAATAAAAAAACGAAAAAAGTCAAAACAAGAAGAAACGATGTAAAGTACAGGAAATGAAGCATTTTAGCTCGCAATTTTTTCGTCCAGCATGGATTTACATGAAATTTTCACAGAAGGTCAGGAAAAACCCAAGGATCATTTTCTTTTAAAACTTTGGGGTGGCTGCCACCTCATCTCGGGAGTGAAATTTTTTAATTAAAATGTTCTATACATTTTTTCCTAAAACTAATATTTTGCGAGTTATTCGTGGTTAAAAGTAACAGTTCGCAAATAGCTCAAAAAATATGCATTTTATCAAAAAAAATTGCTGAGAGCAAAATTGTAGCTATTAAAATAACAAAAACAATGCATTTCAAAAAAATTCTACGACAAATAGGAACCGAGATAAAAGCTAACCATTAGCAGGTTGACTTTTTTCTTGGTAGTTAAAAATATTCCGCCTTTAGTAGAACCTTCAAATAAAAAAAAAATGAAAGAAAGTATATACCCTTTAATTCTACTATTTATTTTAAATTTAGTATACAATTGTTTCATTCTCTACTTGAGAACTTCCTCAGTACTACTATTCCTTAAACTATAAGTGTCCTAATATTTATACTAAACTCATTAACGTATTAATATTCATCTCTAATTACATCTAATCCCTCAAAGTACTTTTACTTAATCTCTAATTACCTGATCCTTTACCATTAAAAAAATTGTTTTTCCTTAATTACTACTTAACTACCTTCATTATTTTGTAAGCTTGAATATCCAGGTGTATCCGTTACCTGGGTCGCCGTTCCAAGTGTCCTGCGTCTTCCGATTGAATATTTCCAAGCTTTCTGCTACATCAAGCTTCCATCCGTTTTTAACCGTTTTCAGCATGCTTACGTTGTCCGCAGTGATGTCATGTTTTTCAAGGACTATATGCTCTGCTACTTTTGATTTGAAGTTTTTTGCATCCTGCTTTTTGTTTTTGTTGACTGCTTCCCTTAAGTGTTCATTTCATCTGACACCTAGTGATCTCCTCGTTTGTCCAATGTAACATCCATTACATTTCGTACACGATACCTTGTAGACTCCACTCCGCTCCATTTTGGGAATGGGGTCCTTGGGGTCAACTGAATCTGCTGAACATGGGGTTGAAATACTCCATTAACGCGAAAGCCAAACCTGAAGATATCGTCATAGAAATCGAAGCCGGGATCAATAGACTTTCGAGCATGCATGGACTGACGGCAGAGGAAAAACAAAAGATAAGAGCCAGCACTGCAGATACACTGAGAAAAGAAACTAGATGGGTCGCAAAGCAGGACGAGAATAGGATCATCAAGGAGCTCAAAAATCTACCGGTTTACTACATGAAAGCGGATAAAGGGAATGCTGTAGTGATCATGGACAAGGCCGATTACGACAATAGAATGCAGGAAAAAATAAATACGGGACCAAACTTCAGTCTACGAAATAATCCGCTTCCTGAGTCAATAAAAAGAGTGGAAAAAGTGCTGAAAGAATGTGAACCATGGATTCAGGAAATCAAGAAATTCTTAAAAGTAACCAACCCATCGCTGCCAAGGATCATAGGACTTCCGAAGATTCACAAGCCAGACCATGAAATGCGTGAAATTGTGTCAGCAGAAAACGCTCCCACTCAGAAAATTGCGAAGTGGGTTAGTCAAGGAATTCAATAACATGGACAAAAAATTTGTTACCAGATCAGTAGCAAATTTGGCAGAATTTACTTCAAAGGTTTTGTCCTGGGGACCTTTGGAAGATGGGGATAAGATGGTGTCATTTGACGTTAAGGCACTTTTTCCCAGTATTCCGGTCAAAGAAGTACTTACGTTACTTGAGGAGTGGATTCTGATACAAGGATCAGGAGAACAATGGAAAGCACGAGCCGAAATGTATTTGAAACTGGCTAGACTCTGCATGGGTGAAAGCTATTTCACCTTTAGGGGAGAATTTTTAAGCAAACACGTGGTGCTCCAATGGGAAACCCTCTTTCCCCGTTTCTAAGCGAAGTTTTTATGGAATTTTTGGAGGAGAAGTTAGCACAAGAAGGTAAACTGCCACATCGATAGGTGCGTTATGTAGACGATATCTTCACGATCATCAAAGAGGATCAGGTCCAGCAAACTCTCACGCCGATCAACTCAATACACAACAACATCAGTTTCACCCACGAGCTGGAGTCGGAGGGGCGGCTACCATTCCTTGACGTAATGGTATGTAGAGGAGCTAATGGATTGGAATTCGAAATATACCGCAAACCAACGGACACCATGCGGATAATTCGTTTCACTTCGAACCATTGCCAACAGCAAAAATGGGCGACATTTAGCTGGCTTGCGAATCGGATGCTCATGCTTCCATTGAATAAGGAAGGCCTGAAAAAAGAAACGTCCCACATTTATAAGCTAGCCAAGTGGAATGGATACCCTACGGATGAAGTCACCAAATTGATAGCCAAACGAACGAAGGAGATCTTCAATAAAAAGTTCACAACGCTAACTTCGGAAGTCGAGCAACGGAAGAGGTTGGTTGTAACGTTTGACTCAAGGACGGAAACAATGAAGAGGGCTATGAAGAACGTAGACATCGACCTAGTTTATACGAGCCGGGCCACAAAAATACAGAACTTGCTTGGATCAACCAAGGACCCCATTCCCAAAATGGAGCGGAGTGGAGTCTACAAGGTATCGTGTACGAAATGTAATGGATGTTACATTGGACAAACGAGGAGATCACTAGGTGTCAGATGGAATGAACACTTAAGGGAAGCAGTCAACAAAAACAAAAAGCAGGATGCAAAAAACTTCAAATCAAAAGTAGCAGAGCATATAGTCCTTGAAAAACATGACATCACTGCGGACAACGTAAGCATGCTGAAAACGGTTAAAAACGGATGGAAGCTTGATGTAGCAGAAAGCTTGGAGGTATTCAATCGGAAGACGCAGGACATTTGGAACGGCGACCCAGGTAACGGATACACCTGGCTATTCAAGCTTACAAAATAATGAAGGTAGTTAAGAAGTAATTAAGGAAAAACAAATTTTTGAATGGTAAAGGATCAGGTAATTAGAGATTAAGTAAAAGTACTTTGAGGGATTAGATGTAATTAGAGATTCATATTAATACGTTAATGAGTTTAGTATAAATATTAGGACACTTATAGTTTAGGGAATAGTAGTACTGAGGAAGTTCTCAAGTAGAGAACGAAACAATTGTATACTAAATTTAAAATAAATAGTAGAATTAAAGGGTATATACTTTCTTTCATTTTTTTTTATTTGAAGGTACTACTAAAGGCGGAATATTTTTAACTACCAAGAAAAAAGTCAACCTGCTAATGGTTAGCTTTTATCTCGGTTCCTATTTGTCGTAGAATTTTTTTGAAATGCATTGTTTTTGTTATTTTAATAGCTGCAATTTTGCTCTCAACAATTTTTTTTGATAAAATGCATATTTTTTGAGCTATTTGCGAACTGTTACTTTCAACCACGAATAACTCGCAAAATATTAGTTTTAGGAAAAAATGTATAGAACATTTTAATTAAAAAATTTCACTCCCGAGATGGGGTGACAGCCACCCCAAAGTTTTAAAAGAAAATGATCCTTGGGTTTTTCCTGACCTTCTGTGAAAATTTCATGTAAATCCATGCTGGACGAAAAAATTGCGAGCTAAAATGCTTCATTTCCTGTACTTTACATCGTTTCTTCTTGTTAGCGTTTGGCTTACCAAATTTTCCTTAAAAATTGATCGATTACAACGATGCGATGTAATGAACGGCGAACTTTTTCCAAATCAATTCTTAATCGAAATTAATTTATATATTTCAAGTGAACTACACATCCCCGTTGTTATGGCTTGTACAGCAATATAAGAATTTTTTAATTTCTAATTTTGATTCAAATTCCAGAACATTTTTGGGTTGACTAAAAAATAAATTGAATTGAAATTCAATTTGGTTGCAACAGGAACTTCTTAAAATGACGTAAAAACTATTGCTACCCTGCAGGGTGGATATCATTTTTAATTTGCAGAATTAATTGAACTCCAAAGTTACTTCAACAAATTTTGATCAATTCGTAAAACAAACATATTAACATAAACTAGTGGACACTAAAAAATGGATCTCGTCAGGAGATTTTGATTGATTTGTGAAATGTAAGTATGCAAAACCACTCTGAGGTTCCAGTTAATTTATATGTCTTAAAAATTACAGAACAATTCAAAACCATTAAAAGATCATTACTCTTGCATTATTACGGTGAGAAAAAATTTTTCATTTCAGGGGCAACATTTCACATGCCATGGACCAAAGATAAATGAACAGTTCCGACATTCACTTCTGCAGCCTCATAAGGTAGTGATAATTATCATCAGGTCATAAACTCAATTAGCACCAACTTGTTGAATTCTCATGTCTTTATCTTTCATCAACTTCTGCTCGTCATTTCCCTCGACACCTATGCAAACATTCCTCTGCATCTCCAGCATCCATGATTTCCATGCAATAAAAAAATTGTTTTGAATAGATTCTAATAAACGAAAAAAGAAAACACATTGAATTTAAATTTTCTGTTTTTCATAAATATTTTCCTGCGATGAAAATGTCTGAACTTTCTGAAGGATGTGACAACAAGAGTTTTTATCCCTTTTTGATAGACTTGTTTTGTTTGTTCGTCTGGTGCGCAATTTCGTCTAGTTAACATATCACATATCGTATCATCTTATCAAAAGGCTTTTCACCAAGTCCATTTTGTTGTGATGAAAAATGTTTCATGCGTGTTTGCCGCGAGTGAAATGTTGATCCTTATTGTGAGTAGTTTCCTGAAGATACGAGTATATGCATATGAATGGCGTTTCATAAAAACATACATAGAATATCTGTTAGATGATTGTAGGACAGGTTGTATTTGTACGTTTATTGTGTTTACATTTAAATACGTAAATTTGTTTTCCAGCACGAAAAGTGCCTATCAAACTTCTTATCTCCATTTGAAGCGAGAATGATAAAGATGTTTAAACAGGAAGTCTTCCCGGATTTCAAGGTAGGTGTTTTGTTAGGTTGCTCGGGCACAGGAGATGAGTGGCATTTTTTTCTTGACGAAGGAAGGAGTGATTGTGAATGATAGAATCAGATAGTTTCCGTTTTTACACGGAAATGACAAGAATCAAGTGTGAGATGAATTTTAAAATGGTTTGGTTAATGTCTGTGCGTGATTCAATGTTGTACTAGGAACAGTTTAAATGTCTCACGTAAATTACATAACGTGGAAGGAAAAATGTTCACGGCAAAGAAAGAAAACAACGTTTATCACTAGAAAAGGGCATTAAAGAGGCATTTAATGTGCTTCAAATGTTTTTAAGAGTCAAGAACCTGGTCATTAAATAGTTGTAAGCTAGGAATGGAGAAATATTTGTGATGAGTCATGTTCAGAATTATTTAAATTTATTTAATCTTTGAAAAATACCAATCTTAGCATATCTCAAGGGCTACTTTTTTGTGGTTGGAAGGTGAAGGCTATTGAGGTCCTGAGTGTGGGGCTCCGAGACACACAAGACATCCGGATTTCCCACTAAACACCTGTCTTGTTAACCTTAGAACCTAGCCTGGAACCATTTGACGCATTACTTCAGGCTAGGCCTCGTTTTTAGGGTTTTGTAAAATAATTTTACAAAACCCTACTAGTTTCGCGACCAGTCTGTCCGTCTGTCCGTCCGTCCGTCCGTCCGTCCGTGTGTCACAGCAGTTTTTCTCGGAAACTACTTAAGCTAGAAACATCAAATTTTGTGTGTAGGTGTAAAGTGGTGATCTCTTCAATGTTCAACTACAAAAATATTTAAGGGGGGTCTCCCCATACAGGAGAGTGGCCCCCCGAAAAAAAAATTTCGTTGAAGGTAGCCAATATGGGTATCAAATGAAAGGTCTTGATAAGAACTTTTCAAAACAGGTCTTAGTTTGGCAAAGTTTGCTTCGAGGGGCGCACAGGGAGGGGAAATACATGAAAAATTTGTGTCCCCCCCCCTCGCGATTGGACACCTGTGATCCGAAAAATCTGAAAAAAATCAGGAATGTAGGCCTTGGTGAGTACAACAACAACAAATATGTGAGAAGTCGCAATTCACTCAACTTTGTTAGTAATAGTATGATTTATCGATTTTATGTTTTCTTGAATGAAATCTTAACGGTACCCTTAAATTCAATGAAATTCAGTACGAAGATGTTTATTTATAAGATTGATCTATCCTGACAGTTTCATAAAGATTGAATCATATTTCGCGAAGTTATAGCGGTTTGAATTTTCCTGTATTACTATGGAACAATATGCGCTGCATTTATTACTATGGCAACATATGGCTATGGAACAACATGCGCTTTTTACCGACTCAGACACTACAGTTTTGCTAGGATTTGCATGAAAATTTCAGGAATGATAGTTGTTATGTATATCTTTGAGCTAGTGGTATCAGTAATCGTAAAACAAAATAGTGGCTGTTTTAAATGCGAAGATTGAATAATTTTTAGTTATTTTTTCCCAACTTCAACGTTTAAGGTGCATGCTTTGAACACTTGATTCAATTTAATGAATGACTGAAGATGAGTACCTAAAATTAATGCTCATAAGTGAAACAAGTCAAGGAGGTGCGAGAGAGCTCCTAGCAAAAGGGTTTTGTAACGATTCTAGCATTCGAAAAAATAGGCCATTAATCGATGATAACAGTACAGGAGAGTGGCCCCTGAAACAAAAATTCATCAAACGTAGCCGATATGAGTATGAAATGAAAGTTTTCATGGGAGCTTTTCAAAACGGTTGTTCAACTGTCAGTTTTTGCTTCAGTGGGGGCACAGGGGGGAAATACATGAAAAATGTGTTTCCTCCGTCGCGGAGTGACATCTGAAATAATTATCAAGGGAGATATTTATGAGTATAACAATACCAAAAACCTCAGGAGTCGAAATTCGTTCAACTTTGTTAATAATAGTATGATCTTCGTATTTCATATTTTCTACAATAAAATCGTCTTTGACATGTTTCTTGATTTGATTCGATCTGGTGACTGCATTTTGTAAATTGAATACAAAACCCTTCTGACATGAGCGTAGGTCTGTTTACCCAACTTGTTTGTGCCTAAGGCGCCATTGAATTGCAGATTCCAGCCAAGGGGAGGAAAGGATACGGAATCCCAGAAAAGAAACCCCTCCATCCTCAATGCCTTAGCAATTAGAACAGCTCGAATAAAATATGCCACCTGGTTCCACTTATCAACTGGTCTGAGCATCTCTTCGATTAGACTATCTGAAGAAAGCTGTCTTAATGCCATAATGAGGTCACCGCGTAGCCTAGCCCACTCTTGCAAGCAAAAAATGTGTGGGAAGCGCCATTAGCCTTTCCAGTGCAGAATACATAATTGTCAGACCCTGATTTGCCAATCCTGTGCAGGTAAGACTGAAAACATCCATACCCGTTCAAGAGTTAGGTAAAATAGAAGTTAGTCTCACCAAGCGTACGATTAAGCTACGACCACAGGTTAAGAATGAGGTGAGCGGTCCACCTTCTCTTCGTGTCATTCATCGAGAATTGTTGCCAATCGCCGAGTGAGCGTTATCTCTCTTCAAGCGCAGCTCCCTGCTTATAACCTTCGTTTTTGTGAGGTAGGTTTTACGGTGCTCTCAAGCAAGGAGAGAGATAGTTGTAACGCTTGCAATCATCAACACCGCTGGCTCAGAGACTGTCCGATATGCAGATGCAACCCCCAGCGCTCCTCGTCACTGCATCTTTGCTAGGTGCTTTCGGTACTTTGGTCATCAGTCTACTGAGTGCCGGCACACCCACTACAGCCTTATCCACCATTGTCCTGATTCGCTCAGAGAAACTCATCTTCAAGTCTATCAGAACTCCCAGGTAATTCATAGCTAGCTATGATTCAAGTTGCACATCTCCAATGCAGCTAGTCCTTACTCTAGGGATTCTCTTCTTTGTCAGAATGACTACTTCAGTTTTCTCCAGTGCTAAGTTTAATCCACGAGCAAACATTCACTCCATCACTTGGTGTACTAGAATGCCAAATCTAAGTTGCACCTATTCAACTGCGCACCCCACAATTAGTGCCTCAACATCATCCGCATAGCCTGTCAAGCATGACCCATTCAGCTATTCAAGTCTCAGTAACCCATCGTACGTCATGTTCCACAAATCTGAGCCAAGGATGAAACCTTGAGCAACACTCGGTGTAACTTTCGTCATTCATTGACCCTCCTTTGTGGCATAGAGTAGGCTCCGATCCATCAGGCAATCCCTCAGAATCCACATCAGATAGTCCGGTAGTTGAAATGAGGTTTCCAGTGCTTCTAAGATATCTGCCCGTCGAGCGAAATTGAAAGCGTTTCTGAAATCAAGCGTCACCATTAGTATAACCCGATCGTTGGTCGGGCTGTGAGTTCCCGCTCTTTGGAGTACGCTCATCAGCTCTGTAATCGCATTAATGGTAGATTGTGGTTCTCTAAATCCGTATTACCGAGGAGACCGATCCCCAGCAGCACGAATTGCGTCAGTGAGTCTTCCTTTGATGAGTTTCTCTAGCACTTTCTCGGCCGTGTCTAACATGCATAAGGGGTGGTATGCGGACACTGAATCGGGATTTTCCTCCTCTTGCTGATCAACACGAGTTTTGCTTCCTTCCATTGTTCCCGAAAAACTCCTTCGCGCAGGCAAGCGTTGAATGTACTGAGCAGCAAGTTAGGGGAAATATTGTAGACAAACTGCAATATTTCGGTAGGAATGCCATCTAGTTCTGGTGCCTTCCATGCTTTTGTGGATAGAACTGCCTCTTCCAGCTTCATTCTCATGCAAGCTGAGCCTTTCACTGGTGTTCCGTCACCGACTACATTGGTATGGACGGGATAAGTAGGGAACAGAATGCGTAGAATCTTGTCCAGTTTTTCTGCTTCATTTAAGCAGGGCTCCCATAGGGCATCGAACCACCACGTGACGCTTGTATCCCAGGCACTACGAGTCACTATTCACATCATCCATAAGCTTTTGCCTGCTTCAGGCCTTACTCTTGTTAATTAGCTTTCAAAGAAATTTCTTGGCCGATCTATATGCTGCTAGCCTTGTGTCAGCCACCTCTCGCGTTCATCCCCACGGGGCTTTTCGTTGAAGCTTTAACACTCCCTTCACTGTTCAGCGATTTTCGTTGACCACCAGTATACTGAAGGCTTGCCGTGATATGGTCTCGACGAGGCATGGAAGACTCGCAAGCAGATAGGATGATAATCATAGATGAGTTCAACATGTTCTCAGCAGAAGATCTTCGGTAACCGGTGCAGCTCCTAGTAGCTATGTGCCCACCTTACGCAGGTTAGTGAACCTCCCAACATCCGTGTACCGTCCGTTATGCATGCTAGACATGGCTGAGAAAGCTTTAGAAAAACTTATCAAGGGAAGACTGACTGACGCGATTCCTTCTTCTGAGGACCTATCGCCTTCGCTTTAGAGCAGGACGCTCTACCATTGATGCAATAGCAGAGGTGGTAAGCGTTGTCCATAAGCTGGTGGCATATAACCGTACCAAGCAACGGATAGTTCTATTGGTGACAGTTGATCTTCAACTCTGCTCGATCGTGGATATTTTGGAGCTGCTGAAAACCCCTTTTCTAGTTCCGGAATATCTCATGCGGCTTCAAAGTGACTACCTGAAGGACCAAAGCCTACTTTATGATACTATGCAGTGCCAAAAAAAAATGGAAGTTACATCGGGTGTTGCTCAAGTATTTATCCTTGGTCCAGACTTGTGGAACAGTAGACAGGCTACTGAGATTAGAGCTGCCTGATGAGTTGCACTATGAAGATGATGTTGTGACCCTTGTTGCTGGATGCACCCTCAAACACGCGCAATTTAGACTAGCTATGCTATAGCGACGGGGACTGGATGACTGCTCCTGGGTTCAGCCTAGCACTGGAGAGAACCAAAATGGTCATTTTGTCAAAGAAGTGAATTCCCAGAGTAAGGACGATTTCTCTGAACAAATTAGGTGTCACGAAATTAAAAAAGAAAAATAACCCGGAACCACTCTTCAAAGGAAAGGATTTCTTGCACTCTAATATTTTAATTTAAATAATGTCAAGGAACCACTCCACGTACTGAAAAACTGGTGAGGATAATTAATTAGTCGAGTAAATTCATTAGTTTTGTAAGTAATGTAACTGCTACTAATAAGGAATGTTAGGCTTACGTGGTCAATATGAAGGAGTACAAGGCAGCTATTTCAACCAATTCATCGCTACTGAATTTCAAACTATATTCCCATAACGAAGATTGGCCGAAACTACCGGAGTTAGGGAAGCGTGTACCTTAAAAGATATTTAAAAACAAGAAAGCTTTCGCTATGATCTGGTCTCACTAGAACACTTTAGTCACGAAAAAAACTATGAAATGAAATGGCCAGAAGAGATGCTTAGAAAGTATTTTTGCAAATCACATTCGCTATCAAAAACAAGGAAATTTACATTACAATACACACAAATATAGCAATAAAGTTACATCCGCTCAGCCAAGTGATAATGTTCACAAAAAAATACACCAATCGTACAAGTGTGGAGAAGTACGATGCTCATATGAATATGATCGGTTATAACAAAATAAATGTATCATTAAGAATTCCCGGCTTACCGGTTCCTCAGCTAATATAGTGGACTTCAAACATTCTCCCGGTGATGTCTTGAATATTGAAAAACGCTGTGAGGTTGAGCAGCTGGGGGATTACTGTGGCCTTGAACTTGGGTTCTTCACCTCAATGAAAGATCAATTGTCGGCGGGTTCTTTTTCGGCAGGGAAGGCACTTTATCTTTTTTCGACGTGAACGATAATCATCAATTTCACATTTAATTTTTTCATTAAAGTGGACAGACAGGGTAGGATTTAGCATAAACAGCGTTTGAACTAGCTAACACAGTGTTGGAATTTTCATTGGAATTACGAGAGTGTGGAAGAAGCGGAAGCATTGCCGAGGTTGAGTGAGGATGAGTCCAAGTGGCGGTGGTGGAAAAATTGAAAGGCGTTAAGGGCAAAATATAGATAGGTTTGAACAAAAAAGGGGGTCTCAACGTTAGTAAAAAGGAAACTCGTATGTTTGTAAAATATTCTGATTCTGAATTGAATTCAAGTGGAATTTCCTCAAGTAAATTACTTTGTTATATTTTTTATTTGGCATACAATCATTGTTCCAGCCGGTGGTTGGTCGTGTGTGGAGTGATTATCGAAAGATTAAAATTGAATAGCACCTGGTGTCACAGGAACCCTTCCCAACAGATTTTCCGAAGTGTGAAGGCTGTATTGCATGGGGAAATTCGGAGTAGTGTTTGTAGAAGTTCCTCTAGCTGGAATCGATTATAGAAACATAACACAGGGTGACGGCTGACAAAGCTGCTTTAGGCGTATAGGGTCTAAGCTGACCTATGGTCAAAATATGGGGACCAAACCCATCAAAAGGGCAACGTTTGATGAGATCCGTAGAGTTAGCGCAACTATATGGAGCAGAAATATGGGGTGACTGCTCTCCATAAAGAGCTATACCGAAAACGCTTGGTACAGGTACAGATAAAAGGAGCACTGAGGATTGCATCTTAATATTGAACAGCATCTGATTCGGTGGTACTGGTCACTGCAGGTATGATTCCTATCGGCTTCCTTTCCAGATATTGCCATACTATCTATCTGCGTCAAAATGAAGACAGAAAAGAAGCAGTTGCAGGCAGGGAGAAACAACACTCAATCAATGATTTGAATGCGTGGTGAGACTAACTTCCACCTGACCCAGCTCTTAAGCGGGTATGGGTGTTTTCAGTCTTACTTGCACAAGATTGGTAAGTACCGATCCCCCAATGTACGTTTTGCACAGGAGAGGAAGCAGGAGAGCTTTCCACAGTAAGTCTGATTGGAGAGATGCTTGTATCGCTTGGCAAATGGAACCATGTGCACATTATGCTCGGGCAGGAATGTTGGGGGATCACTATTCTAGCAATCGCTCTTCCATCTTCTCCTCCCGGTAGAGGAGGGGCCCCAACTTGAGGGCACCCCACGGCGTAGCAAAATGAGGCTTAGCCTGAAGTAACGAGTCAAATAGTTCATAGCTAGTATCTCAAACTGGTATAGGAGATATTTAGTGGGTAGTCTAGATATCTTATGTGTCTGAGAGCTCTAGACTCAGGAGACAAATAGCCTTCTCCTCTCAATCTCAAAGTCCATCTTTTCAGTTTTCCATTCAAAGGTGTAGTCTGGCCATAGGTACACCGAGGGGTGCCGTCATGGCTCTCAACTACCATATAATGATGGTTACTGGCCGGGTAATCCTCTAGCATCCACCAGTTGTGTACTCTTGCAACCAGGGACTCTGAAGCGATTGTCACATAGCCCAAGTGGTGGTAAATAGGGGTGTTTCCAGTGTTTCGGAGAACAAGTGCTGTTCTAGCTGTTTCCCTCCGTATTAAATACAGCGTCCTCCAAGTCATCGAGTTTGACTCGGAAGGATGGCATCGGCTTGTTTGGCGTTAGATAAACACTAAAAAAGGTGTTCCCGAACGCCTCACCCTCACAAAACCATTTCCTCGTCCATTGCCCTAAACTTTTTGGTGGATGCTGCTTCGAATCCAGATGGCACAGGTACCAGTTTTATCAGGGTACCAAGCATTCGAGTTCTTGTCATGATGTTGATTGCCAAACAACAGAGGCTCAGCTTACATATCCCTCGCATACTACTCAAACAGCTCCTGGGCGTTTATTCTTTGGTGCAAGTTCACTTGTGGGATTCGACTCATCGGAGTGCTGAGAATGCATTTAAACGTGAAATTATAGCACAGAGAGTGTTCTTCAGGTCCCCTATGGGCATATGCTGTGTGCTCACATTCGAGGCACCTGAAGCAACGTAGCTCCATAGCTTGCAAATAACCCACCCTTTTTCGATTTTTCCCTTCACTAGGATTTGTTCCAGAGCTTTATCGGTCGACAATGGCCATGCATTGTCCCGTGGTGTCTTCCGGCGACAGTCTTACTTTAATTTCACTTAAACTAAGGGATCCCCTTGTAATCGTCTCTACTACCTTGAGTTTGTCGGTTTTGAGTGAGCAATTATCACTCTGTCTCCAAGAATCTTTTTTGACTACATAACGGAAGGCATCATTGTGGTGGCCTTTGATATAAGTTCCTTTAGTAAGCCTACGGACTGTGTTGGCTGCACAGATCTTATGGCAATTTCGGTGTCATCTGACTTTAGCGCTCCTTTTATTTCACGGATCTACCTTCAGGTGGCTTATTAAGCAGAGCCTCTCATAAGGGTTCGCGTCGTGGTTTGCCTTTTGGTTTCCACGTTGTATCGGAAAAATCTTTGTTCTTCCCTTCTCAGATTTTTTAAGGAGAAGTTTTTTGACCACTTTTTTGTCCGCCTTGCTTAACACTATCAAAAACACTGTATAAGGATTGGTAGATTCGCTTCGCGCCCCGTTCTTCCTCCTTTTCTCGCGGTCACCTTTAATTGGGCTGCATGCCATCCTTTTAGTACTGCCAGGAGCTGAGGCTACTGGCACTCCACTAGAGGACTTGGCATTTTTGTCGTTCCCCGCCTTAAGCCACCTCCATCTGTAGAGCGTTATTCAATCCATGAACACTTCTAGCTCGAGAACTCCATTTCTGACATTCTTATTGATGTTCTTTTGTAGGTTGCAAGCAGCTATCGACTTTTGACAACACTCCCCGCTTGCCAAATAAGCCACGCCTCTTCAGAGCAGTCAAAGGCCATTTTGCTTTCTGGCAAAGCCTCTTGAGAGAGGGTCTGGTTTTATGGGTCTCGTCTCACATTTGCTTAGGTGGCAGCAGAAGAGCGTCACTTAACAGTGAAACTTCTCCTTCCTCCTCCCATTTTTTCACGGATCGTTTCAGTTTCTGCTTCTCTCACACAGGTCACTCTGGGGTACGTATAGTTTTCTTACTATACTCAAAGGCTGCAGGTGTGTCCGGTTGGATCATGCACTTCCGTTCATTCGTCAGTTTGTGATCTGCCCCACAATTTTTTAAGTCGACTTTGTTGCCGGTAAAGGAGGATTGCGTTATCTTGCTGTGGCTTAATTTTTAAGAGTTTACTGGTTTCCCTACGTTCAACGGTGGACGGTTTTTGCGCCGACAAGGGTCCAGGCCTGAATGAATTTTTTTCGTTGGGCCTGAGATTGCCTGTAGATATATATGGTATAGATGCCATGTACACCACTTCTTTAACATTGCAGTCACTGGATGATGCCGGACAGGACCCTCTTTGTGCTCTACCCTCTGCCACCAGTACTATGGGCCCATCCCCTGCACCGTAAGTTTTTGCTCTGCCTATTTTTCATCGCGTTTTACCTACCGCAAGCATTTGCTTACGCAAAAGTTTACCAAGCCCCAAGGCTCAATTTCCTCGATGGATACAGGTCACTTAACATCCTGAGGATATGGGACGATGTAGCAGCCCCGCCCCTGAATGAAATTACATCAAAAGTAAGACCAGTATTTGTAGTCGGATGTTGTTCGCACAGGGACCTTACGGAAACCTCTAATTCCTCGGGTACGTGGGGGCGGCATTCCCAAAAGAACGCAAGCCTCCAAGAATGCTCATGTGGACTAACATGCCACATGCGTCGGATAGTAAACTGGTTACTTGTGTATCAATTTCTTCATAGCGTAGAGCTCAATCTATAAAATGAGGAGAGACATCTTTCTGATTCTATGAAAATGATTTCACAAGTCTAGGCTCACTATTAATTTTAACAAATCTCCAACTAAAAAGCATATTTCAATTCTCAAGTCAAAAAATCAAACCGTTTCGATATTAACCCACAAAATTATGCCGACAAATCATTAATTTTGACTTAATCCATTCGTCTCACTCGACCAATTCTTGAATATTTTTCCCAAGAATGCAACTAACTCCTATTGCAGCTAATAATGATAATGCACAATGCACATTCCATGAACAATACTTGATTCTTAAAAAAATTAATCATGTTTCCCAATAAGCTAGGACGATGTAAGATGAATTGCATTGAACATTCATTAGCGACCTTGTGAGAAAAAATAAATATTTGAAACCAAGGGTGGTTGTCGGCTCATCCCTCTTCTATGTCGGAATGGATAAGACCCCTCAGGCGCAACAACTTTCATTAATTTATTGATCAATCCTTAAATTGTAATGAAATCAAACAGCAGGCAACCAAAAATACATTTAACATACTTTTGCATTGACGATGGTCGGACCTTGGCACAATCTTGTAATCGTCTTAAACATGTTCTTTCCTTTCATCGCCGAAGAAGATTTTCCTATCTGCATGTATCTTCAAGGGTAATTTTTCTTTCTTCTTTATCCTCTGAGGTACCTTAAAATACCTACTGAGTATAGGCATGGGAATATTTTCATGAAATCCAGTGTGGTAGGTTGTGGCATCAGCATAGTTAAAGAAAACAGGGAAAATTCGTTTTTCATGAGGAGCGGGCCGCATCTTTATAAGCGAGTGTTAGACGCATAGGTGTAACTGATAATCAGCACAGTTGGATGCGCTGATAGGCGAAGGTATGGGTTATCAGTATGTACAAAATGGAAGGTTTATTTAAGGTGGGTTTAAGCTAATTGGTGGTAATATCGAAAATTAGGCTTCACAAGCGTTCTTCTACACAATGAACTTGTGACAAGATATGAATAATTCAGGCATTGCTGATATAATACTTAAAATAATATTTTATTCACTTAAAAATTGGATATGCAGATTAATGAATGCGATTCATGAAGTTTGGCGAACGTAACTAAATATTTACAATATTTTTTTTGAATTGGTAACTTTCTATTGCTCCATAATTTTCAATAAGATTGCTCAGCATATACAGATAATTACGGGCTTAGGTTATTATGCATAAACAAACATTATTTAATGCTGCACTTGAAAAAAAAACTTAATCGCGACGAAGAGGATATATTCAAAGCTAAAGAAGATTAACCACCGATCGAGATACCACCGATATAACAGAATCTACCACTCTAACTTTGGACAAATTTTTCCTTGCTATTCTCTCTACCCTTAAGTAAGTAGAGTTAGTAGTAGTAACTTATTGAAATCGTACCTATTTTATTCAAGAAAATGCTTAAAATCTTTTAAATGTCATGTCTTTCCTCTTTCTGCTGCATGCAGTTTGGGTATAAATACTCGCGTGCCACCTTCAAGGAATAAAAATTAGTTGCATAGAAATTTGATTAGTTTATTCTCCGGACAAGATTCCTCAACTGATATGCCACTACGCGTCTTTACAAGTAATACAGTTTGGTATATCCCCATGTCACATTCTCTCATGTATTTCCTTTTGCAGCAGCTCAAGATTTCCCGCCCGTTATTTGGGCCCTTTTTTCAGCATTCTTCACTCATTGAACAAACATTCTGCATTTATATTATAATTTTTATCCCAGAAACAATGTAATATGGAGCAGTGTCAGGCTGTTTTTGCCTATATTTTCAAAGGACACATGCCATTGTACTGATTTTTGACGCATTCTCGTCCATCCACTCGGAATTTTCCGATGGAAATCGAAACCAATCTCTCATCAGTCATAGACGTGAAATCTTCGAATGTGCCAACAGGTTAATAAGTCCGGACACCCTTAGTCAACTATGAGGTGGATGCTGGTAGGCTAGCTAGTTCGGAGAGGAATTTCGGTTGCTGGTCTTCCGCGAGCAGTCTAGGTCCGAATACAATTTATCAGCCACTGTATCAAATGCCCGATCAAAAGCGTCAAAATAACTCCTAGACGTGCAAAAATTGGTACTGACCTAACATGAGCCCTACAGAAAACAAATGTTTTTTTTTCTAGTTAAAATAATTATCAAACGCGACCTTCCCTAACAAACAGATCTCCACCTCCATAATTATGAAAATAAAAATTGTTGGTGAAGGTATGTTTTCTGTTGTTTTTTTTGTTTGGTAATATAAATACATTACATACTATTGTTCATAAACTTATTTACTATCTTCCCAAACCTCATCGGGTATTACGGGTCTAACGCAAACTACTAATATAAACGTATCAAATGCCTACGTCAAACTATAAATAATATACGCCTAGCGAATAAGTAATTTCGAGATTGCGCAACTAAAATACTGTCTTCAGATCATTGCATTCCGGTCCAATATTCTCCAATTCTCAATATTAGATCTGGTACATTTCTATTTACTTATTTCTATTTACTAGCCGATTTCCCTATGAATATTTGAGCGGCACACAACTCTCTTGTGTACGGGCTTATGCGTTCACAAACGATTTTGGGGCTGGTTTGTAGGTAAAAGATCTAAAATTGATTAGCCTCTGAAGTCTTGCTCACTAAAATATGTTTCCATGTGCAATTGTAATCTGGCTTGACAAAAATCGGCATGGGCATTATTATAGAATTTATGAGATGGATTCTGGAACCATGTGATGGGGAACGCAGATCGCAATCCTGAAAGAGTTCAATCCAGTTCAAGGGATCATGTTTATTTTGGGCATTTGTGTGAAATGTCCTTGATTTTCAAGAAAATAAAGCTTAAAGGTAAGAATTTTTCCTCGAAGAAACTTCCTAGCACAAGCAGTTCTTGATTTCAGCACTTGATTTAGGTAGCGGTGACTTCGAAAACAACATTTTATGTGAACATCCTGTCGTAAAATCTAGTTATATGTTCTCTTATTTTCTAACCAAATTAAGCCATTCCACACAAATGTCCATAAGAAGGGCATTCCCTTCACCAAACCTGATTATATGTCACAAAATCACGCTTCGCCTCCTAAATCATACTCTTGTACCATAGGTTCTCTCTCGCCCACTATTTGACAATAGATCTCAGCATAATAAGCTTTCGAAACGGATGTGGTTAACTTTTGAAATCGTGTCCATGAAGCATATGATTAAAAGTGTAACATTCCTGTCAGCGTGAGGAATTTGTTCAATGGTACGGTTTGATAAGTGAAAGAAAACGATACTTACCAATTTCTCTCTTGCAACATAATTGCTTTTTAAATGCGCCCCACACGTAACTAATATTTTCTTTTTACTGCGAACTCTAGAGACAACAACCATTCCTAATCATACTGCCAACTGCTTCCGTCTCTACTTCCAAAACCAGAGCAACGATATCATTTTGGAGAAAGTCTAATATTTTTGACCGAGCCCCATTTTCAACTACTGGTGAGTTAGGGAGGGTTAGTATTATTTCGCTAGAAGTCCACAATTGCATGTGCACTGTGATCTGGTTTTGTCACCAGATTTGATGATTTAGAGACCAAAATAGCGTCGACCGTAGATTTCATCAATTAAAATCCTTACCTATATCTTTTCCAAGGTTAGGCCAATCCCAAAGAGAAGGCTGCTCCTAAATCCACAATACCGGTTGAGGTGAGAATCACTAGAAACCAACTGCTATCACTTTTCCCACAAACTAGAGTTGGAGGCGCATGAATTCTAATCAAGGTGGCAGCAGGCATTGCTCGTAAGATCTCAAAATAACTCATCCTACGCAGAAATGCTGCAGAATATTAGGGAAATTTAGGGCTCGTAGACTCCAATACTGATATTAAAGCAGTACGACCAACCTAGTTGGGCCACACACATTCAGAGCAGAAGCTGACAATAAAAGAGCATTGTACCATGCAGTAAAGAAAGTCCTCGGCAAAAGTGCAACTATAGTCTCACTCAAACCGATGGCAACGATCGAAATAAGAGACATTAACTGCATTACGGACCTGGCCGATGTAGAAGAGGCCATCAAAGGGAGCTCCCTAGCGTGGGCAGGATCAAAGCAAGGCTGACACCAGAAAACCAGAGGGCACAACGCTCGGCCATCATTGACTTGATCGAAATGGACGCCGAATACTTTCTGAATAAGGGCAAAGTAAGAATAGGGTGGGTTTTCTACAGGATACGGCGAAAGGCAGCATCTCTAATGCTTCAAATACTTTGCCGATGGTCATGCCACACAGGTATGCAAAGGAGCCGATAGAATTTTCCTATGTTACAAACAAATTAGAGCTTCGATGACCCATATAATGCAGATAAACCCACACAGCAGTTCAACCGCTCAAAACCTGCTTAAGCATAAAAAATATGTTTAGAAAATGTTTTTTCTCCTTAGACGCAAATAAAATATTTGGTTTTTTTATACATATATATATATTCCGAGGGTAAGTTTTCCCTCTTCTTCAGTGTACTGATGGTCTAGTTACAATTTTCTTTGCTTAAATACCTAACATGTCTAGCTATACAGGAGTGAGTTTAATTGCTATTTAATTATACCTTTTTATTTTTCTTACTCTACTTTTTAAAACGTTTTGGTTTTATTGGGAGCGGAGAAACGAAAACAGGAGCTAGAAATGAAGTTGATCACAGACAGCTTGAATAGACTTTATAGCAAGTCATCGGAATTATCTCTCAAGGCGTATCACCTACATTTAAAGCTGACGAACCACATCACAGGAAGAAAAAGTTCCACGGAGGATATGATAGATAAAGTGCAGAGGGCGTTTGAGTGTGAGAAAGACCGGAAAAGGAACATTTTGAACAAAAAATTAAATAATCTTTTGAATATGCAGGTACCCAGACCAGAAAGAAGAATGGAAAACATAAAGGACTTTGTAGTGAATTTATCATCCGAACAATTCACAGACGAACAGTTACAGGTATTAAATAATGGGCTAAATTTTGCGATAAAAAACGAAGTTCTACCAACGGAAGACATAGTTATGGACATAGAAGCAGCCATCAAATTTCTACGAACGGAAGAAAAACAAGCGATTCGGGAAGAAACCATGCGAATAATAAAAACGGAGAATTCAAAAGTATGCAACAAGGATGGTAACACAATTAAGGAGCTAAAAGCAAAACCGGTATACTACCTCAAGGTTGACAAGGGAAACAAAGTTGTAATAATGAACAAGGAGAGCTACGATGAACGAGTATTTGAAAAGCTCAACAACGGTGATTACTTTGAGCTGAGACATGATCCCCTTCCCGATTCAATTAAAAGGGTAGAAAAAGCACTTACAGAATGCAAAGACGTCATCCCAAGCAAAACAGTGCTCCGAGTTTCAAACCCAGCTCTTCCCCGTATCAAATGTTTACCGAAAATCCACAAGCCCGGCAACGAAATGCGGGAGATTATTACAGCAACGGAAGCCCCTACGAGCAATATCGCGAAGTGGCTGGTGGATGAATGCAAAAAATGGGGTGATCCCTCTAGTGTCCATTCAGTTAAAAATAGAAGTGAACTCATTGAAAAATTAAAACTGGTCCAACACATTGAACCAGATGAAATACTCGTCTCATTTGACGTGAAAGCACTTTTTCCCAGCGTTCCAGTAAAACAAGCTTTGGCTTTATTTGAAGACTGGCTGCTGACCCAAGCTAAGAATAGATCACAAATGAAGAAGGCAAGACAGCTATACAAACTCGCAACACTCTGCATGTTAGAAACATACTTCACGTTTCGAGGCAGATACTTCAAACAGAAGTTTGGCGTAGCAATGTGGAACCCATTATCTCCACTTATAAGCGAGATATTCATGACATGGATAGAACAACGAATTGCGGATGAAGGTGCATTGCCGAGAGTTTGGTTACAATATGTAGACGACGTATTCGCGATAGTCAAGAAAGCAAATCTGGAAAGCACGATGACGAAAATCAACAGTATCCACAAGAATATAAAGTTCACAATGGAGGTGGAGAACAAAAATGAAATAGCCTTTCTAGACGTGAAGATCATCAGAGGTGAAAACGAAATCGAGTTTGGAATCCACAGGAAGACAACGAGCACTCAACGAACGATACCAGTGACGTCCAATCACTCCCACGCAACGAAAATGGCCAGCTACAATAGTTGGATTTACAGGATGTTGACAACGCCTATGAGCGCCGAACGCTACAATCAAGAGAAGCAGTTTATCCTTGGCACAGCAGTTTTGAATGGTTTTGAGGAAAGATCCATACAGGCGATCATAAGAAGAATGGAGAAAAAACTAAAATTGGAGTCACTCACTACACTCTACTCACAAGAAAGATCAAAAGAGACCCAACGAGCAGCATTAACATATTCGAAAGCTTTCGACAAAATCAAAAAGAGATTAAGAAAAGCAAACATAATAGCAGTACCAACAAGCCAAAAATCGAAATTGAGCACAATATTGGGAACATCCAAAGATAAGAAACATAAACACGAAAAATGTGGAGTTTACAAAATCACGTGCCAGACATGCCACAAAAGCTACATAGGACAAACGAAACGCCCGCTTAAAACAAGGTTTACGGAGCACATCAATGAAGCTGAAAAGTGCATCGAGAAACAACGACCCATTGAAGCGATAAAATCATCGGTAGCAAAGCACATCGTTTCAAGCAACCATAAGATCAATTGGGAAGACGTCGAGGTAGTACAGCAGGTCAAAAGCCGCAAGAAATTAGATGCGTATGAAAGCCTGTGGATTTTGAGACAACCGGAACAATCGAGGCTGAATGATGACGTCGGGCAGGGATATTCAAAACTACTAGAGGTAATAAAGTAATTTAAAAATTTTCGTAATAACCTTTTCCATTGACTGTCATTAAATAACATTTGAGAAGCTTGTAATTAAAGGACTAAACCAATAAAACCAAAACGTTTTAAAAAGTAGAGTAAGAAAAATAAAAAGGTATAATTAAATAGCAATTAAACTCACTCCTGTATAGCTAGACATGTTAGGTATTTAAGCAAAGAAAATTGTAACTAGACCATCAGTACACTGAAGAAGAGGGAAAACTTAACCTCGAAATATATATATATGTATAAAAAAACAAAATATTTTATTTGCGTCTAAGGAGAAAAAACATTTTCTGAACATATTTTTAAACAAGCGCAAAAACACCGAGACCACAAACAATCTGCTTAAGCAGTTTGCGAGGGACATGAGAGCCGACTTTTTGCTGCTGAGTGAGCAACACCATGATGAAAGTTCTGCATCATGATATCTTAATAAAACTGATACTGCCGCCATCAGGGTTTGGAGCAGTCATTTCCAGGGGGAGGACTGTGGAGGGCGGGATGATTTCAAGTCTGGTTGGTGCTCAGAGACCGCCATTTTTAGCGTGTCCCAATGCCAAACAAACCAATATCATCTTTGCAAGCCAAGCTTAATGCTTTCGAGGACGCTGTTACGAGCGCAGATGACAACGTCCTCGTTGAAGAAAACTTCAACGCTAAATGACAGCCAAGATGGTGCTCGCCATTCTTAACATCGAAAATACGCCGACTTTCTACCGTATCGGCTGTGAAGGAACTATAACGGACGTGACATTCATCTCGGAGTCCTTAGTACGGAGGATACACAATGGGAGAGTATTAGAGAACTATTCGGCCAGTGATCATCAGTGCATTCTGCGTGAGACACGTAATGTTTTTTCTGATGTCTGTGCACTCCGCCTTCTACGATTGGGTGAAATATCGAAAGGATAGACGTTGAAAGGTTGGTCGAGGTGCTAACGGCAAGTGCTTCGCTGAAGAATGATTCACAGGGAACAGAAAAACTGGCAGCTTAAGACGTGGTGAACTCATCTATGAGCATCATCATGATACTTCCATGCTCATCAAAAACCATGGTACGGCAAGCCCCAACGTACTGGTGGTCGACTAAAATCACTGAAAAACGATGGGAATCCTGATCAGGCATGCAACCGAGCAGCGGCATATTAGTTGGCCAGCAAATGCCTTCGTGAATTGACTAAAAGCAAGGCTTGCTGCTAGCAAGATCCAGTGGACAATGTGTACAACGATTTGTGGCAACTTTGCTATATACAAGCTAGTTATGTGGAAGCTTGTTGCCCTGCGGGCGCTTTGCATACATGCAGTGGAAAAGATGGACTTGATAGTGCAAGCATTCTTCCCTGCCCATCTTGACGCTGCCCACGGTGAAACAGCAATCAAGTGCCCACTTTTCACACAGCTGAAGCTGGAAGAGGCAGACCTATAATTGAAAGCAAGGAAGGCTTCAGATGGAGCTGCCGCTGAAGTGTTGCAACTTGTCTGTCACCATTTACCTGACTTACTGCTTAACACATTCAACGCTTGCCTACGGGACCGGTTTTTTCCGGTACGATGGAAGGTGACAAGGTTTATGTTGATCAGCAAGAAAGAGGGGTTCCCGACTGCCGCCTGCATACCGGCCGTTATGTACGCTAGCCATGGCTGGGAAAGTGCTAGAGAAACTCATCAACGGAAGACTCACTAACGCGATGCGTGCTGCTGGGGACTTATCTTCTCGGCAGTATGGCTTGAGAGCAGGACGCTCCTCCATTGATGCAATTGCATAAGTAGCGAGCGCAGTCTACTCGACGCGGGGAACGTGTAATGAATCGGCCCTACGCCACTAACAAGTATTAGTCAGTCCTTGAAGTTGGATGAGAAGCTAGATGATAGCAGACGTCACTACCATACACATGACCATTAGAAGGTGACAACTACGTACGCAATGCTCCACCGTATGACTTCCCATCCTATTTCAGTTTTCTCTGGGAGTGAACGTCAGATAGCCGAAGGTATGGGCCAGATGGCAAGATGACGTGATGGTTTTGTGACAAAGTTTTTAATTTTTTGAAGTCCTAGTGTTTTAAACCAATCAATAAAAACATTTTAGCTATTTTTCATCCATAATTCGTGAATGAAACTCCGCATGTTCAACGGGATTTTGTGCGGAGACGGGAAATGAATTGTTTTATAAAAAAATTTTATGTGACATTCTGTGAATAGATTTGCAGTTTAGTTGCCGGAGATAGCAAATGTCAATTTCTTTGGCTTTCCACCTGAGGGTATTGCATGAGGCCTCAGTTCCTAAACATAATTTGACGTGAAAATTCTAGTGAGTAAAGTGTGAACATCAAGAGAGCAACTAGCCTAAAATTTGTTTTTTGTAAGTGCAGATCGGCTGGCGGCGGTCATGGGCAGTTGGACGAAGGCAGTCGTGTGTTGTGATAGTAGCTCGGAGATAGTAACTCCGCATCAATAGAAGATCTCAACAGTTGTAGCACCTGGTGTGTGGATTGTGGCAAAATTTATACAGTTCATTTGGAAGGGAAAAGGATGAATTTGTGAAAAAGACGGTAGAGTGACAATCCAAGGACAAGTATTTGAGCTAAACGTGGAGCCCGAAGCCCGTGCCCGGAAATAAATAGCGAGTGGGAAACGAAAAACTGGAAGCACCAGTGGGAGTGAATCAAGATCAAGCGCCGACCATTTGCAGTCAATGAGTCTGACCGTAACCTCTGACGAAGATTCCAGAAAATTCCACTGCCATGCAAAGTGAGTAAGGCCAATCCATTTCTCGATGTCATTAGGAATAATACCATACCAGCTAGCATAGTGGTCTGAAATCTACAAATACCTTCAACTAGGGGAAAATTGCTTGCAGATTGAATATATACAGAGAGTGGACTTGGATTCTCCCCATTATGACATTGAAGATAGTTTCAACCAGCACGGAACCTGAGTGTTATTGACCTTGAGGTATTTGTTAATGCAGTGACTGATAATTTACACATCCATGCAAAGTCTCAGATCCAGTATACAAACTTCACGTGGCGGAAAATACTTCTAGCACTTCATCTTTGACGGGGCATGCTGTAGTTCGATCCATCCATGAAGGTACTCGCATTGAGGACCTGTTAAATTAATTGGATGATCTATCAACTAGGGTGTGTTCTTGGATAACCATCCGGCAAATATTTTGTTGGATGAAGTCATCAAATGTTAGAATTTCACCTATAGCGAAAGTCTTGCAAGAAAAATATACATGACTGCACTTGATTTCTTAACTATAGAGCTCTGTTTAAGATTTAATTTTTCTTCGTACTTTTTTTTGAAAAACAAAGTATGCATTTTTACGGAGAACGAGTTACGCAGTTTAAAGACTGAGCGATGCACCTTCTTATGTGAAGAAACTTCCTATTATCTTTGAAGTTTGTAATGTCAGCCTTAGTATTGTTATATTTCATGTTAACATTTCTAGACACCAGATAAATAGTTCGATACAATAACAAGACATAAATCTCATCTCATATTCTTGCTAAGGGATAACTATGATGTTAGGTTTATGCGCATTTGATAGGGTTTTCTGTCAGCCGAAGGATGCCTATTAGAATATCTGGACTAGTATTTCGAATAAAACACAAGAGTATCGACGCTTTATACATTTTGAATGATTTTATCAGTTTTTTTTGCTCTTGCATTTTTGCGCTGGACTCGCTGAATATGTCGTGGTCTGTATAATATATTCGTATCAAAAATAATGTACAATACTTTAAGTATCACAACCATTTGTACTTTTGTCTTCAGGTCTATCACGAAATACACGAAAGTTGAAATACATATAGGCGAAATATATTCGTACCGAAGGTTTACAAATATACATATACTTTCAGAGTGTAAGGATTGAAGAGAGACTCGGGGAAATCTATAATATAAAATATTGTAACTAAACATAGATATAAGCCTAGCAAAAAAAAGAATTTAGATTACAAACTATAAAGAAATTAAGAAGTTAACATACAAATATGTTACTACTTAAAACCCTAAAAGAATAGAAAGGGATGTTTTACGAGAAACATATGTTATATATTAAAAGAAGAGTAGAAAGCAAAAGGGGTAAGATAAAAGCAAAAGGGATAAGATAAAAGTTTCATGGTCAAAGAAAAAAATTAAAGTCGAAATGCTATATTATAACGATGTCTTTCCTTTGCAGCATGCCCTTCTCTTCCAGAGGAGTGATAGCGAACGGTAAGTATGCCGTGACGAGGGAATGGTTGTAGAAATCCGCGGATGGCCGGTTTCGCGTCGCATGCCGTACGCGGTACCATAATTTGTTTTGCGTTTCGCGTTTTTCATTAGAGTAGGTTGTGTCGAAGAGTAGGATGTTTTTCGGTACCACGTCGGAACGCGAAATTAAATCTAGTTTTTGTTGTTGTCTGAAAGATTGGAAGAAATACAGAATAAAGTAGAGATAGGTTTCATTTCCGTATGGTTGTGTTTTGGACGCGTTTAAAACGGGCATGTGAACCGATGGCTGAGTTGTTGTATTTCGGACTTAGTCTGCTCACGTAAGACCTGCGACCGAACTCTTCTCCGAATAAGCTAGCTAGCCAGCAGCCACCACGGAGTAGACTAAGTTGTGTCTGGATTTGTTGACCTGTAAGGTACAGTCCGTTGTCCCGTCTAAAGACCACGTCTAGAACCGATGAGAGGTCGGCTCCGATTTCGTTCGAGCGTTTTGAACAGCAAATCATTACAAATGCCTTCAAATCCATTGGATGGGTGGAATATGTGAAGGGGGTTCTGTGGGACTGCCTGAAGGACTAAAGCCTGCTTCATGATACGACACAGGGCCAACATAGGATTGAAGTTACATCGAGTATTATCTAGGGATCTATCCTTGGCGTAAACCTGTGAAACGTGTCTTACAATGGGGTACTGGAACTGAAGCGCTTGATCGGCAATGCGGATGGCGTTGCGGCTCTTGTCGCTGGATGCACTATTGAACAAGCACAACTTAGACTAGGTATGCTAGTGCGTCGAGGGAGATACTGGATGACTGCTCGAGGGTTCAGTCTAGCAATGGAGAAAACCGAAGTGGTCATCTTGAAAAAAGAGAATCCTTAGAGTAAAGATGATCAGTATTGGAGACATACCAACTGAAGATTGCATCTTCATATCTGACAGTCTCTGATTTAGCGGTGAGAGTGATTGCAGGCGTGATACTTGTCGTTCTCCTTTCTAGAGAGTGCCGCACTATTTACCTGTGTTGAAGCGAGGACATGAGCAAGACGGTTGCTCTCGAGGAGTGACAGCGTTCACTCAACGATTGGCAGCATTCTTGGATGAATTGAACGAAGCAAACATGGACTGAAGGGTGAGGCAGACTTTTAGCTGGCCTAGCTTTTGAGTTGGCATGGGTGTTTTCAGCCTTGCCTGCACAAGGTTGGTAAACCACTGTACGTCGATTGTCGTTTTTGCCCAGGAGAGGAAGACTATGTCTTACATTAATTTTTGGTATGCAAAACATTAGACAGGCAGTGACGGGACCTCTACAGGGAGTCTGGAAATTCCTCTTGCTATCCATCCTTCTGCTAGTGGAGGAACTCCCCAGCTTGAAGGCACCTCAAGGCGTAGCAAAACGAGACCTGGACCGAAGTAACATGTCAAACGGTTCCAGGCTGGGTTCTCGGGATGACAGGGGGGGTGTGTAGTGGGTAGGTCAGTTGCTTGTGAGCATGGGAGCCCTAAACTCAATGCGTGTTACCTCCCAACCAAAGAAAAAAAAGACTTTTAATGTTCATGCATATTCGCTTTGAAGTAGATATTTATTATACTCTAGGGTTAATCTCCCATTTCTGAGCCCAATGCTATGCGTATATAAGTAACCACTATCCTTTTGATTGAATTAAAGCATTTTTGGCACAAGGTCCCTTAGTTGACTTCACTGGTACCTTATTTGCTTGTCATTGTAATTTACACTTATCGCACACATGTGTTCACATATGTGCCGTGGTGCTGAAATCTCGAATATTTGCCGACGACGTCAGATATTTTTGATTCCCAGCTACATCATTGTTGTTTTTGTAATAATGACGTCATTCATGTTTTGGCATGGCCCTCGTACATATGGCCCGCAGCATGTAAATTTTTTCATATTGTCGGTATTTATTTATTTATTTACAAAACTATCTTACAGAATGAAATTCCAATTACAAGGTAGTTTCTTAATAAGAAAAAATAACTTTAAAAAGAAAAAATCCATAAAAATTAAGCACATTTCAAGGAAAAAGAGATACTTACATTATAAAAAGACAAACAAGAATTAAATTTCTAGATGGCAGAGTATTCTCCACAGCTTTAATTTGAAGCTCCCAATCGAGTCTAAAGGAGGACCAAGCTGGAGACGATGATGATCTCTAACCATTCGAACTAACGGAGATTGACGATACGTTTCTGTTCTAGCGTCCGGTACTATATAGTACTGAAAGGATCTGGTTCGGGAAAGTGGGAGTGTGCTTATCGCGTTGATTAGGTTAGATGAAAGTAAACCACTGGCAAGTTTAAGAGAAAGCATTGGTCGAGGAAGAGCCTCCTTGCTTGAAGCGAAGGCATGAACAGGAAACTCAGGCGGTCATTGTAAGAACGATATGGAACCTTATGCTTGAAGAGGAGCGTGCGAGCGAATTTTCGCTGAACAGATTCCACTGGGTCTGAGAGATAAATTAGGTGCGGTGACCACACCTGACATGCATATTCTAGAATCGGGCGCACAAGCATAGAGAACAGACGTATTCCGGTTTGAATACTGAAATATTTATGAGAAGAGCGTAAAACAAAGCCTCCAACTCTAGAGGCCTTAGATGTCATTTGAAGTATGTGGATGTCGAACTTCAGATGGAGGTCGAATGTTACGCCTAAATCTTTGAACCTATCGACGCATACGAGCACTGAGTGGTCAATTGAGTAAGCGAAAGGAATGCGATTTGCTGTCCTGGAAAAGCACATCCAATAACATTTAGAGATGTTAAGAGTGAGTCGATTATTTCGACACCATGAGTTTAAGAGGTCTAAGTCATTTTGAAGATCCAGGCAATCTTGATTTGAGCTGATGACTCTAAAAATTTTCAGGGCGTCCGCATATAATGGGGATTAGAAGTAAAAATAGACGGGAGATCATTGATGAATAGATTGAAGAGGAGAGGACTTAGAATAGAACCTTGTGGAACGCCAGAGGTGGGACTGAAAGAATATGAAGTTTGTCCACCCCAAATCACCATACAGTTTCTATTTTTGAAAAACGAGTCCAGCCATGCCAGGAGGGGGCCACTAGTGCCAAATTGTTGGAGTTTTGCAATCAGAATGTTGTGATCTACGCTATCAAATGCTATAGCGAAATCTGTGTAAACCACATCCACTTGACCACCTGAGTCAAGTGCAGAGGCAATAGTATCTGTAATTTCAAGTAAATTGGTTGCAGTGGAGCGCCCTTTTATGAAACCATGTTGCCTATCAGAGAAATTTAGTCGTAAAGCATCATAAATCCTCAAATGCACAATACGTTCTAGGATTTTGCCAAAGCAGGATAACAGAGAAATGGGTCGATAATTATGAGCAGAGGAGCGGTCTCCTGCCTTATGGATAGGGAGAATGTTGGCTCGCTTCCAGGTGTCTGGGAAAGTCCCTGTTGCTAGATTCGTATTAAAGAAAAGGGCAAGTGGGACACTCAAGGAAGAAGCGAGCGATTTAATGAAAACGTTCGGGATTCCGTCCGGACCAACTGCGCTGTTAGCGTTTAGCGACGCGATTACAGCAGCAACTTCAGAAGGGCACGTAGAAAAAACACTTATGGGGAGACCCCCCTTCAATACCTTAAAAAATTTTTTTGGTAGTTGAACTTTGAAGAGATCACCACTGTACACCTACACACAAAATTTGATGTTTCTAGCTTAAGTAGTTTCCTAGAAAAACTGCTGTGACACACGGATGGACGGACAGACGGATAGACGGACAGACTGGTCGCGAAACTAGTAGGGTTTTGTTAAAATTATTTTACAAAACCCTAAAAAAGGAAAGTGAAGGGTTTTTCTATATACATCTAGAGAAATTTAGACGTGTCGTAAAGTGTTGAAAATAGCTTTTATTCCATCGTTGAAAAGTGTAAGTGTATTTATTCGTTGTCATTCTTAATTTCTGGCCGAAAAAATGTTGCGCTAAGTTGCATGAGTGTTCTCAGCGACATAAAAAGTGTAGTGGTGAAGTTGCCTTATTCGTGCTGCGAGAAAGAGAAACCGGCAAGCCGTATTCTCGCTTGGTGGGTTATTGGGGCTTTGGTGGACAAGCGAGTGGTGCCCCACGCCCGTCTCCAGACGAGCTGAACTGGGTCCATAAACCCCGCAGGAGCACCCTATTTCCTTTTGTGTGTAGCAACGCGTTTTAAATAAGGCATTTGAACCGGTGGCTGATTTTTGTATTTCGGACGTAGTCTGCTCGGCGACGAACTGTGATCGAAATTCCTCTCTGAACTAGCTAGCCAGCCAGCAGCCACCTCGGAGTAGACTAAGAGTGTTCGGACTTGTAGAAATGATGGGTACAGTCCATTGTCACGTTCCAAGACTGCATGTCTATAGTCGATGAGAGGTTGATTTAGATTTCTCTCTTTCTAACAAACGAGAAGCTAAAATCGTTACATTTCTCTTGGTACCCCTTTACACCCCGAAACCCTTGCACTGTCATAGAATCGGGCCTAGAGCTAGCTAAAATATGGAAAGTAGAATAAGTAAAATCATTTTAAATAAATTTAGTTAGAAGTGAAAGTAAAATTTTGTTTCTTTGTATTAGGTGTAATTTTTGTGATCTGGTTAGTAGTTATTTTCTACACTGTTTTTCTTCAATTTTTACTAAGATTATTCATTTTTATGTAGTTTACATAAAATGTCAAAATTAAATATTTTGAAAATGTCAAAATTAAATGTTTTGAGTAGACATGTATTTAGAGTGCCCTTAGGATTATAAAATTTTCTAATAATTTTTGTTATGTTAAAATTCACTTTATGTTTGCTTAATGTTAAGTATAGTTTAAATAAAGCATATTTTGAACCATTAATCTCCAATTAATTATTTGCCATGTAATTTGTTTTTTGTGGCGCCATCTGTAAACGACTTCCGGTGAAAGTTTGATGACATTTCGTTCAGTGGAAGCGAAGTTATTGCGTCTAAAGTGACAGTATATTTGTGTCATCGGTACAAAAATGAGTTTCGAACAAAGAGCTTATATCAAATTTTGTTTTAAAATCGGCAAAACATTTAACCGAAACATTTGAATTGATGAAAAAAGTTTATGGCGATGATTGTCTATCTTGTTCCAGAGTTCATGAGTGGTTTACACGTTTCAGAGATGGTTGTGAGGACATAAATGACGATAAACATACGGACCGCCCAAAGTCAGAGAGAACTCCATCGAAATTGTGTGTGAATTTATCAAAAATGAACTAAAATCGTTGAAATTCATGGAATAAGAGTTGAGTATCTCAAAACATCAATTTATCGCATTTTAACCGATCATTTGGATTTACAAAAGGTCCGTCAAGGTGCGTCTCAAAATGAACGAGACATTCGCCATAAAAATCCACTATTGTGACGTATTTGACGACTAGAACTCGCATTTTAACCATCAATCAATCACCATATTCGCCTGATATGACTCCCTGTGACTTCTACCTTTGCATTTGGCCGCTTTGCGTCCGTAGAGGATATCCAAAAGGCTTGTACCGACATCCTGAAGGACATTTCGGTCAATGGCCTGAAACACTCTTTCGAAAAGCTTTTGGATCAAAAACAGCGTATTGAGGCTGGAGGAGACTATTTTGAATAAATAAACTCGATTTATCAGAACTAAGCTCCTGTCGTTTCTATTTTAGCTTAGTCTCGTTTATTTTGGAACATGTTTTATTATACGAGTATGATTCTTGTTGTGCGTTTATTGAAATCAAAATTTCATTCATTTATCATCTCTCTTTAGGTTTTATAACTCCGTAATCTGCGATAAGATTCTAGCCATTTAAAATGAAGAAATAAGAATTATTTGTCCCTACATTGGTTTATCCACGCCTTTAGAATCAGCTCGAGCCATATATATCCCCTTCACATATCGGGCGTTAGGAATTTCAAAGATATTACATAATATTCTCGGCTACAAAACGCCTGTGGGAAATTTCAAAAGGAACAACCCTAAGATATAATCTTTTTATATAAATAGACGCTCATTCATATAATGGATTTGATAATAATTCTTATCATGGTCGGTGATGAAAAGTAGAAGACATACTTATGCGTCTATCTACGGCGAGATGCTGGACTCCATTCATGCGTTTAACGTTTTAAACGCTTTCATTGTTCAATATCCATACTCGTAAGATGAAATCATATTGAGTTAGGGCGCGAAGTCAATGAATGTTGTGAGAATCACTCGTATTTACTTATACCTAAGGGTTCGAGCTGAAAATTTATTGAAAATTACCAGTCATAAACAATTGACATGAAGTGATGTAAAATGTTTACTTATTCGTATATGGCGCCCCATTTCAATCACCTGAATAGAAAATGAAATATTTTCCCAGCATCAAAAGAAATAGAACAGTCATTCGCTCGAGTGCAACATCACTATTTGGTATTATGTAAGAGAAGGCTCAAATTCCACTCATAACTTTTCAAAATGTTTTCCCAACGTCGAAATCTCCTCATTGAATTTAATAATCATATTCATAACAATGCATTAAATTTCAACTAATCACGACCTAGTGTATGCATTTTGTGCATGAAATCATTTCCAAGTTTGAACAAAAGTATCTTTTTTTCAACTACTCGTAGATACTTGATATGAGTATATTTCTAGTGCATTGTTACTACTTTCTACTGAGTAGAATTTTACTGCACAGAGGACCCACTTATCCTTTATTGTTGTGTTTGGTAGCGATAGAAGTAAAAAAATGAAAATCCATTCACAGTTCATTTAATCCTGGCTACTTCCAAATATGCACATACAAACTGCATTCAGGGCAGTCGTCATTTTCAATGAGTTGTTATTCAATACAAAATATTCTTTTCAAGTGTATTCAAATGTTTACTGAAAATTTCAAAACCAAAAGAATGAAATAAAAGGAGATGAAATGAAGATCACCAGAAGAGATCATTCATGATGGCCGAGCGTTATTTTTCTCTCTTCTAGAAATTCTTCCTCGTGAAAGACGAGATTTATATGTTGGGAGGATGTCGGAGCATTGATTTTGAAAGAAAAATGCCTACAAATTTCCGAGAAAGTAATTATATGAAAATATTTAATGGCTGATAGTTGGTGGTAGCTCAAGAGCATGTGAAGAATGTGTGTGGCTTCGTTCGGACGTTTTTAAAAGAGAATATCTATTGAATTGCTTTCGCTGAGATTTATTATATTTTTTTTCAACAGAATTTCAGGCGGTAAGTACTTGAAAATAACGAAAATAGAAACACTGAATTTAAATTTCCATTCAGATATTTTCTTACATTGTATCTAAATATATGAATGAGACGAATATATTTTTTATTAATTCATTCAGAATTCTTTCCATCTAAAATTTCTTTTATTTTGGCTTCTGCCACGAACGCCATCAAATTATTTCTTCTCATTATCCGAATGTTAGTCACGCAATCTCAAAGTCATCATCCACCCAATTTAATTCAATTCGAAACAGTCATCATCCGTGACGCGATAAATTACAGACGTTGAACCAAAATGCAATAGATACCTATTCGTTATTATCTATTTAATTAAATTATCAAACAGATCCTTGAATATAAAACGAACAATAGATAAAGCCAAATTTTGGTTTTTTGGTTGTGGCCAGTGATGGAAACGAATTGGTGAGGGAGAATTATATGCTTATAAAAAATGTTGATAACAAATATTTATAATATATATGGAGAGAGTTTTATTTTCGTGAGGATAATGAGAACAGGAGCATTTTTCCACAGGTGAATAATATCAATTACTATTATGTGAGATAAAACTGTAGAATAATGAGAAGCAATGATAGACAGCTGTCGAAATAACCGTGGGAATGTGCGGAAATTTTAGCTCATCAAAGTGTCAACACGTGTGAGTAAAAAACTTATTTGAAATTCATGTAAATATTAAAGTTTGAGCAGCGCGAAAGGAGTAATTAGATTGTGGGTAGTGCGCAATCAAATATTTATCGAATAAAGCAGTCAAATTGGCAGAAGAAGCAGCAAACAAGGAGATATTGGTCATTGTTGCAGTGCAGAGCAAGACCCCAACCAAATCAACATAGTCCAGAGTATACAGTGAAGTAGAAGTTTTGCAACTAGTCATGAAAGCTGTCAGGAAGGAATCTTCACCATCAACAGCCATGGAAGTAGAACAAAATTCAATACAGATGTTGTACATGATCCGCAACCTCACCGCTGAAGGACATTCTTTCATGCCAAAAGAGCGTAAGAAATGCCCCGCTATCCTGAGAGGTGATGACTCGGCTTGCGGTAACAAGGAAGTTAAGGCGGACATTGAGGTGCAATATTGCGGAATAAACATTGACTCAGTTGCGCTACTCACCACGAGATGGTCGAAAGAAAATAATGTTTTGGCGACACTCGAGCGATCGCAGCGCATTTGTTGGTGAGATGAAGTGACTTGAATCGTTTAGTGGACATAATGAATTTCACAACTCCTGTCAATCAAACGGTCACTTGAATTGTAACCTCCATGAAGATGAAACGCGTAATCATGTGGCTTTCGACATGTTCATTTCAGTTCATATTTTTATTTTCTAATAAAGTTATTATTTATTTCTTCCTGTATGGGGAAAGTGCATCGCATTTGGCGAAACCCCACAGTGGTGGCCCTGAACGCGTGAAAAAGGAAAAAAAACAATATAAGTTATAGTGACCCTAGGAAGTTCATAGTGACGCCAAACACAAACAGTGACGCCATTTTTTAATATTTCCACAAAACTTTAATAATGCCTGCGCCTCCTGGCACACCGAAACGGACAGAAACCGCCCCGCGTGATCTGAAATCTACATGCATTCAATGAACAAAGTTAGAACCCCGTCATTTATTAGAGATAATCCGGATTTGTGGTTCGTTCAAGTGGAAATGGCGTATGAAATTTCCCATGTGGTGTCGGATAAAGCTAAATTTCGGTATACCATAGCGAACTTGGATGCTTCAGTTTTGCAAGCAGTTTCGGATACCGCTATTAATTCGCCCGAGCATGGAAAATTTGACGCGATTAAAAAGAGAATTTTAGAATCTTGCGCGGAATAAAGTGAAGCGAAATTGCATTACGTGTTGCGTGATGTTGACATTGGAGAAGAAAAACCGTCTCTTTTCTTGCAAAAGCTACGAGGTTTAGCCGGTGACCAATTCAACGACGCGATTTTAAAGACATTGTTCTGCGAACAAATGCCGGAGTATGTTTGCGGCATCCTAGTGGGCAGCGAGGTAACAGATGTTGCCATATAAGCGGCTCAGGCTGATAAAATAATGGAAATTTTGCGTCCATCGAAATCGGCTACATCAAAAACCGCATCGAATGAAAAAACGGCTATACAAATGAGAAAGTTACAAAAGGAAATTGGAGGCTGTTTCGCGAAATTCAGCATCTACGGCGTGGACGTCTACGGTCAAGATCTAAATTTAGATCATCTTTGCGAGACAAAAATTTCGAGAAAAATGCTATGTGTTTTTACCACACCAGATTTGGCGAGCGAGCAAGAAAATGTCGCGCGCCTAGCATCAAATCGGAGCAGCAAAAAACTAGTTTCAACGGCATACGAATTGGCTGACGCATGTTGGAATGAAAAAACTAGCCGTCTTTCCATTTACGACAAAAAATCTGGATATAAATTCTTGATTGATACGTGAGTGGAAGTATCAGTCATATCCAGATCTTCGTGCAACAAGCAACATTCCACCGATTTGAAACTATACGCCGCAAACAGTTCAGTTATAAAAACCACCGGCTCAAAAGTCGTGGCAGTGAAACTAGGACTCAGGCACAAACTTACCTGGGCTTTTGTAGTAGCTGACGCCACACAACCAATCCTAGGAGCCAATTTTTTCCAGCATCACAGCCTGGTAATTGACTTAAAAGCTAGAAAGCTAATGGACAAAAACACAAATCGAAAGATTTAGCATCAGTAGCCGCAATGAAAGTGCCAATAATGACATAACTGATGAAATCATCAACTCTTGGCAGAATATGACCAAATAACTCGGTTTAATGTACAAAAAGCGGTGTCGCATTCAATCCAGCACCACATTATAGCACAAGGTGCATCGGTTGTGGAACGTACTCGAAAGCTATTTGGGGAGAAGCTTAAAGCTGCAAGAAAGGAGTTTGATTTTATGTTGGAAAGGAACATCTGCCAACCATCTGGCAGTGAATGGGCCTCGCCCTTGCACCTAGTCCGGAAGAAAACAGGCGAACGGCAGCCTTGCGGAAATTATCGTCGTCTGAATAGTATCACCATCCATGACTGATATCCTATTCCCCATTTGAGCGATTTCACGACCCAGTTAGCTGGCTGTACAATTTTTTCAACGCTGGATCTTAATCGGGCCTACCATCAAATCCCCATTGCTCCTCAGGATGGTAAAAAAACTGCCGTCATCACCTCGTTTGGGCTGTTTGAATTCAAAGTGATCACTTTCGGCCTCTGTAATTAGGCGCAAACATTTCAACGTTTAATGGATACTGTTTTTCCTGGATTGGATTTTCGCCACTGTTACATAGATGACATTCTCATCGCCTCCAAACATTCTCAGCAGCATTGCAATCATTCAAAAGCCATTTTTGAACGTCTCCAAAAATATGGTTTAAACATTAATTTGGCAAAATGCGTTTTTGGATAGCAAGAGCTTCGATATTTAGGATTCAATGTCAGTGCACAAGGCATTAGATCTCTACAGGACAGAACTGAAGCTCCTACTAAACTTGAAAAACCACAAACTGTCGAAGAACTACGTCGCTTTATTGGCACAATCAACTTCTACCCAAGCTGTTTCCCGCATGCAGCTCATGTGCAAGCACCACCCCTAAACCTCATAAAAGGAGCGCGTAAGCGTGACAAACGACCAGTGTAATGGACCCCGGAAGCGAAAAAAGCATTTGAAAAATGCAAAGAACTGGTGGCAAATGCAGTTTTACTTGCACATTCTAACGATAACGTTCCACTTACTCTTTATTGCAATGCTTCAGATGTGGCTATTGGAGCAGGAAATCAACGGAAAATTAATACCACTAGGCTTCTTTTCACATAAATTGGACCAAACGCAAAAGCGATATAGCGCATATGACCGTGAACTTCTTGTGGTGTATCAAGCAGTTAAATTATTTCGTCATTTTATGGAAGGCCGTAACTCAACAATTTTCACCAACCATAAGCCGCTGACGTATGGATTTCTACAAAAATCCAACAAAGCTTTACCTCGTCAACTGCGACTATTAGATTTCATAGCACAATATACAACAAAATCGTTGCATGTTAAGAGCAAAATTATATCGGGGCTGATACGCTATCGCATATCGAAGAAATAACTATGCCATCGACAATCGATTTGCAAGAACTAGCAGATCAGCAAGCTACTGACGAAGAACTGCAGCATATTTTAAAGGAGCCATCATCTTCATCATTGCGACTATCTGCAGTTGCTACTCGTATCTTCATTCCAAAGAATCATGCGCAGGAAAATTTATGAATTATTCCACCTGATGTCACATTCCAAAGAAAGAGCGACAAAATGGATAATCAGCAAAAAATACGTGTGGCCTAGAATGAATAGACATTCACCTGTGGACAAGAAATTGTCTGGAATGTCAAAGAAGTAAAGTTGGGCGCCACGTCAAAAATGTTCCTGAGTCGATTCCAATTCCTTTGAACCGATTCCGACATGTACATTTGGACCTAATCGTGATACCGTCATCAAAAGGTTTTAAGTATTGCCTTACAATGATTGATCGGTTTCCGCGTTGGCCCGAGGCAATACCGATCATTGATTTCAGCGCTGATACAGTTGCAACTGCATTCTTCCAGCAATGGATCTCGAGACTTGGAGCACCAGAAACGGCAACAACAGACCGTGGTTCTCAGCTGGAATCACAGCTTTTTGATTCATTTACAAAATTGAGTGTTTGCACCAGGAACAGGAAAACAGCATATCATCCGGCATCTAATGGATTAATTGAACGATGGCATCGGTCTTTAAAAGCATTCATCATGTGTCATCAGAATAGAGAATGGGTTGATGCTCTTCCGTTCGTCCTTTTAGGATTGAGGACCAATCTCAAACCTGATATTGATGCAGTAGCTGCCGAACTTATTTATGTAGGTTGGATGCGGCAATATTCGCGAGGAAATTCAAACTTTTAAGTTGACTCCTACGATTCGCCATAGCCATCTAAAAACTTTTGCCTTCAAGGATCTGCAAACTTGTAGCCACGGTTTCGTTCGAATTGATTCGACTAGAACTCCATGCCAACAATCATACGATGGCCCTTTTGAAATGGACGAAAGACTGTCAGATCGGGTTTTTGTATCAAGAGGAATTGAATGCCGGAAATACTTTCCACCGATAGAATTAAGCCGAAATATGTTGAAAGACATGCAATTACTACCAAAAATGAGGAATCAGCACCATTTGCACCAACAGCAACATAATTTGCATACGAGTATACCCTCCAACCAATTCGGCAGCAGGTAGTGTTTTGAGATCTCATTTTAGTTTTTTTTAGTTTTCAAGCAAAAGTGGTAACATAACACGGAAGCTGATAAAGTACATTTTAGGTATTGTTTACTATACGAGTTTGGACACAGTATAGCGGAGGCTCATTGGAATATAAGCAGAATTTATGAGAAAAATGTGCTAACAGAACAAGTATGTCAATAGTGTTTTTTTGTTAGAGAGCGATAGTTTGAAGATAAGTCACCGTCACGCTGGCCCAAGGAGGTAACTGATGGTGATCTATTAGAAGTTGTTGCAAGTTCTAGCGTACCAGTGGTCTCCCATTTGCAATTTCAAATCACCTCCGCAACATCTCCGCCTTATTTTGGGCATACCAACGGTTTTCTTTGCATTTTTATTTCTTTTTTATAGCTATTCCATTTACCTTTGATTTTTATTTCGCTATCATATTAATTCTACCTTCTTGCTCTATTTTCTTTTTACTAAATATATATATATATATATATATATATATATATATATATATATATATATATATATATATATATATATATTAATAATAATAACAATAATAATCCTATCTGTCCCACTAACAACATTTTATTCATTGCTTCCTATTAACAAAATTTCATTCGAAACCTTTTCACTAACAAAACCTAATGCCTTCCTTCATACTAGCTAATTTTATTCATTATCTCCGACTAACAAATTATATTTGTTATCCTAACATTAATTCATTAACACTTCCCTACAAACAAATTTCATTTCAATGCCCATTAAGAAAGGATCCGCTGGGACCCTGGGTTCAAGTTCTCCCGTGTGCAGAAAAACACTATTTTTGGGATATCGGCAAAAGCAATTATTTCCGTGGATATGATGATTTGCATACAACCAAACGCTATCATGGTTATGCAAATCGCCATATATGCTAAATGGAAATTGTTGCATTTGTCCATATGGAAAAGATGTGGGGGAAATGGAATCGAAGTGTATTGAACTTCGATTACGTTGGCTAGTTGCGGCAGCGGGAACTGAGAAAAAAGTATTGCGCGGTATCGGTCTTTTGGCAGACATTCGATATTTGGCTTTGAAAAGAAGAGCAAGTTTTTGCGGTGTTACGATTGATAATTCAAAGAAAAGAGTTTTGAATGGGAATTTGTAGAGGGAAATAGAAGTTTTGGTTTGGATTTGGTGATGACGAGCTTTGAAGAAAAAGAGCAAAGTTCGGCAAATTAGATAATGAAATAAAGTTTTGCTTGTAGCGCTAGTGAATAAAAGTGCAGAACGAGTGTTAAACTTGAAAGAAAGAAGTTCGGCACATTAAATAAGGGAATGAATTTTTGCTTGCAGCATTAGTGAATAAAAGTGGAGGGTAAGTGTTAAAGCCGAAAGAAAGTGAATGTCTATTTGCTTGAAACAAAAAACAAAATAAGACGTGACAAATTCCGATGATCGTTCTGAAGTAAAAATTGTGCCAAAGATTTACCCAATACAGTGTGGTTATTGAGTAACTAAGGTTGTTTGGTGCGAAATAAATTGACACCCTAAGCGAGAGAAGCGGGTGGAGCTTGATATAGTGAGACTGTAGACCAAACTAGTGGCCGATAAGATTCAAGAATTGCATATGATTTTCATTCATATAAATAGTTACAACAGAATCCATTAACAATTATTTTTCAGTGCCTCTTCCCCCCCCTTTCCGCCCAGTTGCCGGACAGTTTGCAAAAGAGGTGACTCACCAACGACCACTTCAAAATAAGACTTTCATCCCCAGGAGGTTTCATTGTGTGTTTGATTGGGCTATCGAGGGGTTATGCATTGGGAGCTTTTGGAACGAAATCAAACGTCAAATGCGGACTTGCACTGCCAATAATTGGAGTGGCTTCGACAAGCAATGTGTGATAAGCGTCTTGCATTAGTCAACCATCGCGGAGTCATCTTTCATCACGACAATGTGAGACTCATATCTGCAGTTACTCAGCGCAAATTAATGGAGATTGGTTGGGAACTTTCACTCCACCCATCATACTCTCCCAATCTCGTTCCGACCGATTATCACTTGTTTCGGTCCCAGCAGCGAAAGGAAACACTAAAGAGGATCTTTTTGGGGGTAAGAGCGAAGATTTCTACAGGAGAGGGATACAGCAACTTCCAGAACGTTGGAGAAAAGTCAAAGATTAATAATGAAGATTATATGTATATTAGACTAAGTTTAAATAAATTAGTAATAAAACAAAATTGTTTGATTTGAAACCAAAACAACTTGAGTAAGCAGGAGAGTGCTCCTACCAGAAGGTCTTTGTAAACATCCTAGGGTTAGAAACAGGTTTTCTAATGGCGTGAATCGATAACTTGAATTATTCATCCAATACTTGGATATGAAATCGTTCAAATTTATACAAAAGATGCACAGTTTCTTTCATAAGCACAGTGTAGCCGCCATTTCGATCTAGCTTAAATGATTTTTCTGAATGCTTGGCCGATCAAACATGTTCAAGTTACACAATATTCCTTAAATTTTCATGAAAATAGAAAGAAAATAAAAATGCCTAAGTCAATTTTAAATATATATAGGGTTTTCCAATAAGAGGTGTTATTTTGAATAGATCTTCTGATTTAACATCTTGCGACTTCTTCCTTTGGAGCCACGTGATACAGAAGGCCTACGCTAATAGCCCAGCGTCGATTACATATCTCAAAGATGAAATTCGTGAGGCTATCGAGGACGTAGGGCAGCCACTTTGCGATTGGTTATGGAAAATTTCATGAAGAGGATATGGACCTGTAAGCGTGTCGTAGTGGTTATTTGCCTGATGTTAATTTTTTCTTTTAACGGCATATCTTCTTCTTTACAATTAACTAAAGATCCGATCATTTATATTAAAAAAATAGCATTTTTCTTTTAATATTAAAATAACACCTCTTATTGGAAAACCCTATATCAACCACAAACAGGTGTTATTGTCGTTGAAATTCCATATAATTGAAATGGCTATAACTCACTTGATTATCATTCGATCTCAATTAAATTTTGTGAACATATATATCTTATGTCATCCTATATAATTGCAAAATTTCAAGACGCTTGTAGGTACCGTTTTGATTTTATGGGCGAAAATGTAAAATCTACAAATCATTCTATTATTAACAAAGTTGAGTGAATTTCAATTTTTGAAGTATTTGTTGCCCTTGTACTCATAAAGGCCCACGTTCATGATAATTTTCAGATTTTTCGGCTGGAAGGTGTCCAATCGCGAGGGGGGGATACAAATTTTGGGTACATTTTGCCTTCCCCTGGACCCCTTAGTTCATAAAATGATTTGTTAATTTCAGATTCTTAAAGCTCTAATCAAGACCTTTCATTTGATACCCCACTCGACTACCTTTGATCAAAAAAAATGTTTAAGGGCCAATTCGTTATTAGGGAGGAGCCCCCCTAAAAAATTTTTAAATTTTTGTTAAGGCCCTAACATTTGAGGGACCATCACTTCTGACCTTTTCATAAAGTTTGAGCATTGTAGCTTCTATAGTTTCTGAGGAAATCAGCTGTGACGCACGGACAGACGGACAGACAGGTCGCGAAACTAGTAGGTCTTTGTAAAAAATTTTTTACAAAGACCTAAAAAGGTTTGAACACATACAATATATTAAAAAGCAACTTGGAAAAAGCCCAGAAGGAACGAGCTGCTACAATGCTTTAAGTGCCAATACTTTGAAGATGTTTCCACTAATTGTGCTTTCCAGACAAGATATATTGCATGCGGAGGAGATCACAGATCTGAGGAATAATGTCCAAGGCGTGAAGCCAAAAAGCATAGCAGCCCAATCTTCTGCATTCTTTGCAAATATATTGGCCACCCAGCAAATTATTCTGGCTGCCCGTAAAGGAGAAGATAATTGGAAAGAATAGTTATTTTGAGAAGTAAAAGATCTTCTCCCACTCCCCATCATTTGACCACCGTTTCAACTGCATAAACTCCATCGACACCAGTTCAAGCCAACCTTCTATATTCACAGGTCAAAGCACAGAATCGTCAAACTATGCCAAAGAACAAACTTACAGTAGAAAATCCCCTCCAACGTATACATCGAGAAACTATCCAAATATTAGAAGTCTCATCGGCAGAATTATTTTAAAAGGTCAGTCAATTTTAGCCAAAATATGTCAATTCACAAGCATATGACAACCCAATCTATATGGGGATAAATGAGCTTGTGAGCGACCACCTGCTGTTCGCAAGGATCCCATGAAAAACAAATTTCATTGACAATTTAGCAAAATCCATAAAGCCAGATATTGTTCTTCTCAATGAGACTGCTTGTTTAAGCACACAAGGTGCGTATGGATAGTTCCCAAATGCTACGTAACGATTTGGGCAGGGGAAATGCAATCTTATATCATGACCACTTATGAGTTGATTAAATAACGTTCAACCAATCCGACATTTCCTGTATCGTTGCAACGCTGATTATGCGGAAAAGTAATGGCAACCAAGGGAAGATATGTATTGGTTCCATATATTCCAGGGTATCTTGGACCTTCAATAGAACCAATCCTCAAAAGAATTTTTATCATAGCTTCCAATCATGACTCCGTTATTCGAGATAGTCACCTTAATTCAGGGCACGAGCAGTGGGGTGACTCCATACCGAACTTGAATGGAAAAAGTATTTATCAATGGTGCCTTTCAAATGCCTTTCTGACATGCACCATTGTTAGCGCAGGAATCCCTAGATATCCAAAAATTCACTCATTCTTAGACAATTTTCTAATTTCCCATGTGCTGTTATCTGAAACGTCATCCTCTATAGGGCTTCACTTTTCCATCAATATCCAACCAACATGCCCTGATCCTAACTCAAACTCTGCAAAACCAAAGCACTATAAGCAATAGCCCGAAAAAATTGATCATATCTCAACCTGGCTTACAATCTCTCCAACAGCAGTAGAGGAACTGCAAATATTTGAACGGAAGATAGTCCGAAAATGCATATCAAAATACAGAAGGCTCAATAGAAAGTATTATAAAAATAGAAAAGTTTTCGAGGAGACAAAAGTGACCCCCACACTAAACCACATGCTTGAAACAAGCAAAAAGCAACTAGCTAAATTGCGAACAGACGACTTACACCTCATTTGGGATCTTCCCAACAGCACCCCCAGTTGCGAAAATCAGTATTACCTCTCACTTCTTAGAACACTTCAAGATTACGAATCCAACTCCAAGCTCTAACCAAACTTCCTGGGACTTGAATTCTACAACTTACAACTCCACAGTAAATTAAAAAATTCAGAAAACTTTCCCATGAATTTACAAGCTTCCACATTCCTCGGTTGGAAATATGGCTTCTTCTAAAACCAGCTACCACCAGCCATAATGTGGAAATCCTTCCAGTTACGCTTCAGGTCTTGACTGGCCCACTGCAGCGTTGTCTAAAACAAAATTGTTACGCACTTCTGCGCATTGATTTTCATTCGTCAATTGTCGGTGTACAACTGATCATCATTAAACATTTTTTGAAGATTGCTCTGATCTATTGTAGCTTTTCGTTTTGCCATATAGATGATCAGATCATCAGCAAGCGCTGATGATCGCGTTGGCGAGACCAATGATCGCGTTGGCGAGACGCTAAAATCAAAGCCGTCTAATAGCTTGCGAATAAATATTGAGGAAAGAAGAGGCACAGTAACTGTTCCCTGCTGACGACCAGTCAAGTCCTTGAAGTCGCGCATAGTCGTCAGATTTCCATCAGTTACAATAAATGATTTCCAGTATAACATATTGCACATCATGTTGATAAGATGTCTTGGAAACCTGTCCTAAAGGATTTTAAAAATTAGTCCATCCAACCACACTGTATCGAACAACACATTCTCTGTTGTTTAGTTTGCAACAATGGTCTGGGTTTACTTTCGTTATCGCATGTATGGTCCAATTCTTGGCAAAAAAAAACCAAATGAACTCATATTTCTCAATGTGGACATTATAGTTGACGTAAGCACGAAGAGCAAGCTTTGCAATTTTCTTAGCCTTAGCACGTCTCTGCTTGTAAATGGCAAGGTCGTTAGGGAGGCCACTGGAGAGGAGTTTTCTCCGGGATGCATCCTTCATCTTAATGGCTTCGGCAACATCTGAGTTGAACCCAGGAGCATCTTTAGACCTCCTTGAGGGGAACAAAGAGGTGAGTTGAGTAATTAAGGACAAGAGAAGCAGATAGAACTTATCAACGCATTCTTCAAGGTTAAGACTACTGAAGAAAGAATACCAGTTAACTACGTTAATACTAGAATCCATGCTGCATAGATCCGCTTTTAGAAGGTTATAGCGGCAAGGTGATGTATTTCCAGGAGAAAGTAGAGAGGAGATAGAAAGCTTCATGAGAAGAGGCTGGCAAGTTAGAAAAAAGAAAATCAACAAATGTATTATTGGAGTTTGCACTAGTATTGAACTGGGTGAAGGAGCATACGGAGAGAAGCGAAGAAAACGCAAACGACAAATTACCTCGAGACAGTATGGAAACATACTCATCATCGCAATGGAAGAAAGGTTGAAGTCCCCACAGAGCAAAACAGGGAAAGATGGGAAGTGAGTAAGGATATAGCTGGAGAATTCCGCAAAGAAACGTTTATACACCATAGCAGACCTGCTACATGGGATGTAGACCCACGAAACGAGAAACGACAGAGCATACGAAAGAGAGACACTCTACTGGCAGCGAAGGTATAAAATCCTCACAGGAGTAGCTAGTTAGAGAGGCATGTACACCCACAAGAACGCCCCCACCATCAGATTTGCCAATGGCATCACGATCTCTATTTCTGCGAAAAATCAAGTGATTGGGAAGGAGCTCACTATTATAAATATCATTTGTCAGCCATGTCTCAGACAAATGATTTGATGCGGATATATAATGAAAGAGATACGAAGTACAGATCAAAAATGCAATTTAATTGTCCTCAACCAATTCCCGATGCAGTGAAATTTCCGATGTAGTGAAATAATAAATGGTGATTTTTCTAATGGTAGAAAAATCAGCATTTTTGCATTCGCAAATATGTTGAACACCTTTGACCGACGGGTCCTGTGGCGAATAATCGGAGCGAAACTAGACGGGGACCAATCGCGAATTCGATACAACTATGAGTTGTATGAAATTTTTGATGAACCGGAGGTCTTAACGACTGTAAGACTGCGGAAGCTGCAATGATCTGGCCACATGAGTCGTATGGACGAACACCGGATACCCAAAAAGGTATTCTTTGGGAGAACTGAAGGCCGGAGAACAGTGGGGATCTCGAGGATACGCTGGCCTGACTCAGTCGATGAAGACAGTTCATCGCTACTCGGATTTCAAAATTGGAGGACGCGGTTAACGGGCCGAGACAGTTGGAGGCGCTATTTGCTGGAAGCGAAGGCCCGAGAGGGGCTGTAGTGCTAGGAAAAAGAAGAAAATTTGAACAAAACACCATTAGATTACTTTGAAACTTACCCGTTAATGAGCTCATGTTTTTCTATTTCAAAAATTTGATTGAAATGGTTAAAGAAAATACATTTTCATCTATTCTCCTCGGAAATATACATCGTCAAACTATTTTAAAGTTTCATCCGATTTTTTACAGTGATTAAATCGGTCTAATACAACAAAGGCTTAGATCTAACCTTCTACTGGTAATAAATAAATAAATTATTAGAATTTATAATATCATATACCTGACATTATAAAAATTGAAAAATTAAACTTTGTCTATCAAAAATGAATTCTCCACGAGATATTCTCTGCAAAACATGTGAATCCTTGAAAGTGCAATTATATGTAGTTTCCCAAAATTTTCTCAGCAACTATTTCCCACGATACCTTTCGTTCTACATGAAATTCCACAACCAAGTAGGTGGTAAACTACTTTGTCTTATATTATTACTTCTATGAAAAATCGTGTAACCTTAGATCCACACGCAAAAGTCCTTTGCAAATTTTCTCGACCCTTAGCTCCGTATTTCTCTGATCTCATGCGTTAATGGACCAGAAAAGTGTCAGTCAGGAAGAAAAATAGTGGCGTCATTCCAGCAATTTGTCTGGAAAATTTTTTTCCTTCTTTCCGCCTTGGCTCGATCCAAGCGCTTGTGCTCACCTCCTGATTCCTTAAAAAAATAATGTGTATTTTCCAACATAGTTACATCCTATTCAAGATCAGTTCTGTAACAAACCACGTTAGTTACACATTGTCATGCATTTTAAAAGTACGGAAAGGCAGAAATAGAACATCCATCTTAAAATGGAAGATAAGAAAATGATCCGTCACTCGCAGGATATAGAGCCATTCAGAAAATCCTAAGCGCATTGCATACAATTTGAAGGAAAACAATGATTTTCCTTGCGATTCACAAAAAGGCGAGAATGATATTTTTCCGCCTTCCTGTGTGGGTTTTCTGTTCATTTGTATTCGGAGTGAGGAGAATGAAGAAGAAAACGAACCAGGTAACATACCTTCGCCTTGTGGGTTTCCACGGAAAAATGGTACGAGCTCTGTTCAGATGTGAAGTCAAAGAAAATTGCCGACACTGTGCAGTGGACCAGTGGTAGTGCGAGATGGATTGTTTCTTCATGTGAAGTTGAGAAAATCGACAGGGTGCCATTTCGAGAGGTTTCAGTAGAACGTGCCGACAGGAAGGAATCATTCATGATTTTCACAAATTTTTCTTTCCCAGCACAATTATCTGTTTATGCACATGTGGAACAACAGTGAGTCGAAAGTGCGGGTAAAACCCACTTGAAACGCTCAATGAAACCCTTCTCTTCCATTCATCACGAAATTTCCAAATGAAAGCAATAAAAAAATTCGCAATGACATAAAATTGGCCATCAATCATTTGTGATTAAACTAACGACTTAAAAAATAAACCACAAATTACGCCTTTAATATCAGCCAATATTTATTCAGCACGCATGCGGTTTCAAATTTTCGACAGATGTTGCAGATGATGTCGACCACGAAGACTCCATTACATATGTACATGATTGGCAAAAGTGGTACAACAACGAGGGGACCTCACTCTTGCTTTATTTTCTTTCAATCTTGATTTATTTGAACATTAGACACATTTGGTGTATTTAAGCATTTAATTTGAATTTCCCGCGCCATCCCGTTCGACAAAAAACCAGCATCCCGAAATTCAAATTAGGCTGCTCTATTTGGAGAACGTGTCGGTTCGAAATTACAATACCATGTTGTTTAGTTGCAAGGAATCAGAGGGTGTGATTAGAAACAATGTTCTTCTAATAAAACTCCATGTGGAATGATAGATGGAAGCTGGAGATTTTGGGAGTATGTCACGCACAATTCATTCTCCATATGAGATGAACATGTCATCAGGGCTTAGGGTTTTAATTTAAGACGACCTCGGCAGCCATGTCATGGCATACCATTAAAGGATGTTTGTCATTCTATATTTAAATACGCTTTCTATTCTGAAGAAATCGGAATGCATGCATGGTAATTAAATGAAGAGAAAATAAAGGTTCTTACAGTACGTGCTACTCGGTACTGACTTAATGGACACCCTGGTAGAAATAAATGCCCTGAGCCCCTCAATTACTGTCACACTTTGAAAACTACACCCTATCGTTGTGCTTTTTTATTGACTCCTTAATGGAGCCATCTCCTTTCTCGGCTGTCTTCAAAGACAATATAATTGTCGGGCAACATAAAAGGCAACTTCCTTGGCAATCACACACGTCGATCTAATAGTTGTTAATCGTTCCTTTGCCATTTTTTCGCAAACCATTTTAAATTTCACGAATGGGCACAAAGAAAGGGAGCGCATCCGGCCAAGCTTTGATTTGTGTTCAGTGCAGTGGAAGGAAATGCATACTCGAGCCTCTCTCTGTTGCATGTTTGGTGTTATTTTATTAACACCACTATAAGGTGAGGTACCCGCAGCAGTTGTGCCTGCCGTAATGCCTGACTGGCTGCAGGCTGCAATGAGTGTCGTCGCCATAGCGATCGGGTTTCAATGGATGCAAATGGAATTCCTTGGAGTATTCATGCAAAAGATTTTCTGTGTTTCTTCGAAGCAAATGAGCATGAGAGTAATTGCATTCCACGGTTTAATTGTCGAGTGGAAATCAGACTTGCGAACTAGGAATCGTTCAAGGGGATAAAGGTATGTAAAGTGGTGTCCCCTTCAAGTGCAGCTTGAAAGTGTGCAGAATGCGTGGAGTCCAGTACTTGGTAAAGCCTTATCGGATTTTCTTTCATAACTTGAAGTGTCGAGGATATGGGCTACTTGTACATGTGTCGCGGCATGGTAGAGTTTTTTGTGAAGCGTGCGTTTTCTTAAAGGCATTCATTTGTTTCACTAGGCAAAGTTTAATGGGACGTAATCATTTATTTTTCGACGGCATTTAGTAAGAAAAATTCACTCTTCATCAAAAAAAAAAAACTATAGCAAATTCAATTAATTACGATCATTACATATTTTTAAAATTTAATTGGAAAAAGGAGAAAAAACCAACCAACACTATCCTAAAATTATTTATAATTAAAACACAACAGTGAAACTTTGATCCTACACCTAATTTGTTGTAACTTATTTCTAATAAAATACAATCAAAAAACTTTATCTTATACTAAAAAATTCTGTAACAATGTTCCTAACCTAAGTGTTTAATCTTATCTCTAACGGAATATAGTAATCATTACATATACCTAACCTATACCTAATTTTTAACAAAAATATATAACAACACTAAATGTAGCAATAATGAGCTGAAACTCAAAAACTAAATAACGAAAAAACACCAAAACTGAAAATACACACGAATAATTTAGACATTGTCATTCAGCCACCAATACCTGGATTGCGCCGTCTCAACTCGATCAGCTTCAACGAATCTAGCAAATGAGTACAGTAGAACTCCAATTATCCGAATTAATGGGGACCGGGACCCATTCGGATAATCAAATATTCGGATAATCGGATTTTTTTAAAAAAAATTGCCATTGGAGAGAATAAAAGCTACGTTTTGATATTGCACTATTTTTTTATTGAATTAAATGAAAGAAACATGAAATTTTCACATGTTTTAAATATAAATAAAATGTACTTATGTACAAGTTTAGAAATAAAAATCATTGTTTTTTAAACATCTCCGTCAATGTAAGCTGTTTTGCGGTCTTCAACCGTTTTCGGGCAGCCAGGTCACGCATTCGCTTGACGGTGAGCAGTTGCAAGTGGTCACACTCGGGCTGACGCTCCATCCACTTCAAAGCAGTCTCGAGGCCGGCAAATGCTTCACTAGCTGATGGTCCAGCGTCTACTTCAACATCAGCAGAAAGTTCTTCTTCCACTTCCACTTCAACATCTTCTCTCACACTTACAACAATTTCATCGTCATTGAGAATTTGAAAGCCAGGGTCAGACGTGTCACAAGCCATCCACTTACTTCTGTACAACCAGGAATTTTTACAATCATTTTTCTTATTTCCTCTAGTGACAACGCATCTTCATCATCATCATCCTCTCCATATTCTTGTTTCTCATTTTCTTCAGATTCTTTTTTTTTGTTCTTCTCAGACGGTAGGCCTTTCAGTTTATTCCACGCACGTCTTAGCGTCACTGCCGTAACCAAACTCCAAGCTTCCGCTACCATGTAACAGCAGTCCTTTAAATTTATTTTGCTATGATTTGCCAAAACCAATTCTTCATCTTCAGCACCTTCGATCAGCAGTTTTCTCAGCAGTTGCCTTCTGTAATGGCGCTTCATTGTTTCAATAACAGACTGGTCCATGGGTTGCAGAAAACTTGTAACATTGGGAGGCAAAAACGTCGTTTTAAACTGCCCATTCTCTCTTTCCAACAGTTCTGCTGTAGGATGAGTGGGTGCGTTATCAACAATTAAAAGCACCTTACTGCCTTCTTTTCCCACCGATTTTTGGTGCTTTTTCACTTCGGTAAACAAAGCTGCAGTCATCCAGGCCTTGGGTTGACTTTTGTGGAAGAGTGGAAGTTTTTTTACGTTTTTAAATGCTCTTGGATTTCTTGATTTTCCTATCAAAAGAAGTGGCAGTTTATGATTTCCAGTGGAGTTGGCACAGTTAAGCACTATACACGTTCTTTACTGACCTTATGTCCAGGGGCACTAGATTCCCTTTTAGAAGCCAAAGTGGTTTTTGGTAATGCTTTCCAAACAAGGCCAGTTTCATCGGCATTATAAACAAACTCCGGATCATAGGATTCTGATGCAGTTTTAAATTTTTCAATAAAATTTTCAGCAGCTTCAGAGTCTGCTGAAAGCTTCTCACCAGCCGAATCTAACTCACGTACACCATGCCTGAATTTAAAATTCCTTAGCCAGCCGTTACTAGCCTTAAAAGATGAATAACCAAGCTTTTCTGCTAATATTTTGGCTTTTCCACAAAGGATTGGACCTGAAATCGGATTTCCCATAGAACGTTGCTGCAAAAACCATTTAAACACGGCATCTTCCAAATTTTTGTTGGTTGCTGTCTTCATTGTTTTCCTGGAGGAACTTCCATCTTCATTTTCAAGCACCGAAACAAAGTTTAAAAGTGTTGACTTACTGTTTTTAATGTCAGAAATTGTTGCTTGTCCAACACCATAAATCTCAGACAACTTCTTACCCGTTACTCCTTTATCGAGTTGCTCTATAATTTTCAGTTTGTCCGCTAACGATAGCACAACACGTTTTCTTTTCGAAGCCATAGTATAAAAACAATACAGTATTGTACACGCACAAACAAAAGTAAGCCGTAGCGAAAGAGTAGCGTCCTCGAGCAAGGTCAATAGCACACTGGCTAATCAAAACAAACAATGACAGGTGCGCCGTGACTGCAATGCGCCGGAACTTGTCTTAACTTGCCGTTGTGCCTACACACGCGGGGGGAAGTCAGTGTAGGCGCAACGGCAAGTTAAGACAAGTCAAGTCAAGACTTAACGCGCAAACACTGGCTTCGCGGGGGGAAGAATAATAGCGCACTTAGACTTTTTTTGGACAATTTTTTGTGATTCGGATAATCGGCGATTCGGGTAGTCGGAGTTCGGCTAATTGGAGTTCTACTGTATCTCCATTGAAATCGTTGGTCTCGTGAACTCGAATCAGGAGGATATTTTATCTTCTTATCGGTGGACCGTCGATATATGTGATATATGACTGGGACGCCGTCAGAATCAAAAACATATCGATTCATGTCCGAATACACGAATGCTTCTGGAGGAATGAAGCCAGTAGCGAGGCAAGTCGCTATATACCCGTCTGTAGGGTGGAACGGCTGTGAAATCCAAGGGTTTTCACTCACAGTCACAGATCTTGCGATATGATTCCGAAGAAGTTTCAATATGAAGATATCGACCCTCGTCACTTCAGCAGTTTGATAAATTCTTCTATTCGATTTATAATGTTTCCAATCCGTCTCAGGCTTTCTGTACAAATTGTCAGTGTACAGCTGTACATCATTGAACATTTTTTGGAGATTGCTCTGAACTATTGTAGCTTTTCGGTCTGCCGTATAGATGATCAGATCATCAGCAAACGCTACCAATGATGGCGTTGGCGAGACGTTAAAATCAAAGCCGTTCAATAGCTTGCGAATGAAGATTGAGAAGAGCAGAGGCGCAGTAACTGTTCCCTTCTGTAGATCATTCAAGACCTTGAACTCGCGCATTGTTGTCAGCTTTGCATCAGTTTTAACAAACGATTTCCCGTATAACATATTACACATCATGGCGACAAGGTGTCTGGGGAACTTGTCCTGAAGGAGTTTAAAAATTAGTCCATCTAACCATACCGTATCAAAGGCTTTCTCCATATCAATGCTCCAACACATTGTCTATCATTTAGTTTCCAACAGATGTCTGAGGTTACTTTCGTTATTGCATGTGTGGTCGAATGCCTGGCACGAAAACCAAATTGGCAATTCGGCATCAACTCATTTTCCTCAATGTGGGCGTTTAATGCTCTGTTAAGTATCACTTCAAACATCTTGCTGATGTTAGGCAACAAGCTGATTGGGTGATAGCTTTTGGGGCACGGAGGTTCTTTTCCTTTCTTCAAGATCGGAAATACCTTAGCCTTTTTCCACTCATTTGGGAAATATGAATTGCTCAACATGTTGTTGAACAATATGTAATAGTTCCTAATAGCAACCTCAGGCAAATGTCGGAGAACTACATTTGGAATACCATCAGTACCACATGATTTCTTGTTGTTTATCTTGCGAAATATGAAACACAAGTCTTCATAGCTGACAAAATAATCAATAAGATTCAAGCTAGGTATGAGGTCAGATGTTAATGTTTCATTGAAATGAAGAATTGATTGGCCGTGAAGGCTTGATTTGAAGTCGGAAACTTGTGCTTCAACGACCTCTGAAAAAATTTCGTTTCCCCTCTCATCTAACTCCACTAATACTGCACAGACAGGACTTGCGTATCATATATGAGGTCGTAAACTTTGCAGCGTGACAAGATCACGACACCACAATATTTTTCGCAAAATACTCGTATTCTCAAGGACAAAAACTAAATGCGAAACAGTATTGCAAACTGGGAAAAACCAGATGTAACAATGTCATGAACTAAAAGCTGCGGCATATTAAAACTCGTGCAAATCAATATCTAGGATTTTTACTATCCAACAATCCGGTAATCGAGTGTAAACATACTGAGAATGGTTATCATAAGCGAAAAATATCAGCGACAGTGCCAGTGGATCTGACATGCAAGTGGAAAGTAATCGGTTCCAAACTCGGTTCGTGCCCATGATGTAAATAATAAACTGGAAGGTTGAAACTAATAATTTTAGCAGCCACTTATTTGTTTTTCTTCTTCGTTACATTACGCCCCTCTCGGGCCTTCGCTTCCTGCGAATAGTGCCTCCAACTGTCTTGATCCATTGACTGCGTTCTCGAATTTTGAAATCCGAGCAGCAAAAAGCTGTGTTTAACCGAGTCAGGCCCGCGTTTCCTTGGTTTCCCCACTGGTCTCCAGCCTTCAGTTCTCCCAACGAATACCTTTTTGGGTATCCGTTGCTCGTCCATACGATTCACGTGGCCAGCCCATTGCAGTTTCTGCAGTCTTACAGTCGTTGAGACCTCGGGCTTATCAAAAATTTCATTCAGTCTATGATTGTATTGAATTCACCATTGGTCCCCGTCAAGCTTCGCTCTGATTACTCCCCGCAGGACCCATCTCTCGAAGGCGCTCAATATATTTGCGGATGCTTAGGTTAAGGTTCATGTTTCAAACCCATAGCATAACACAGTTCTTGTCCCGGATTTGTAAACTTGGAGCCTTGTTTTCCTGTGTATGCTACTGGTCTTCAAGATCGTCAATACTGAATAAAATATGTTATTTGTGAGCTGTACTCTTCCGCGTATTTCGCCTCTATCATTGGCGGTTCTCTTTATTTTGGTCCCTAAATGCACGAATTCGCTCACATTATGGTAGCTTAGTCTGATATTTTGTGTATTTGAGGTATTTTTCCTCGACTGCATCATGAGCTTTGTTTTATTCTCATTGATTTGTAGCCCTACTAGTTTTGCTTCGCTGTCGAGTTTCAGGAAGAGTTCTTTGGCGGTTGTTAATGACCAGGGCAAAATATCGTCTACATCGGCTTGACTTGTATAGTAACGTACCTTTTTTATCGATGGGTAGCTTTCTAATAACGTATTCCAGAGCCAAATGGAATAGCCAAGGGGCCAGCCCATCTCCCAACTTTAGTCCGATATTTGTGTCAAAAGCATCGGTGAGTTGGTTATTGGTGTGGACTTGGGAGGTTGTTAACGGTATTGTCATTTTAGTAAGACGAACTTATCTGGCTGGTATACCAAAGCAAAGCATTATTTTGTACAGTACGTTACGATAAATACTGTCGTATGCTTGTTTAAAGTTAACGAAAATTTGGTGTACATCTATGTTGAACTCCCACCATTTCTCAAGTATGTTACATGCTTGATTGTGAACAATTTGTCTATTATCGATCTACCTGCTTGAAAACCTCTTTGATGCTCCCCAAGAATACAAGTGGCGTATGATCTGATTTTATTTTCTGAGATTTTAGAAAATATTTGGTACGCCGTACAAAGTAGTGATATGCTTCTATAATTTTTTTACTGTAGCTTGTCACCTTTTCTGTGCATAGAGAAAATAATTGATTAGCTCAACTCTTTCGGCATATGTTCTTGTTGCCCAATGTACTGGATGACTTTGTGAGTAGCTTGATGAACACTACTGCCACCATATTTAATGAGCTCCACTGGAATCCCATCGATGCCCAGCGCTTTATTATTCTTTTGGGCTTTGATGATGGAACAAACTTCATCCAGAGTTAGTGGGGCCACTCTCCGCAGACATCTATAGGCTCCGATATTCTGGAGCGGGGCGGAGGATTAAGGAGGATATGTGTTTACATTGATCAAATTGAACCTCCAATGTAACCGTCTATATATATTTATTCGGTTTTCCCTCCACTTCTGTGTAATGTAGAGTCAGCCGCTCCAATGAGCTTTTCAGCAACTGCTAAAAGAAATTGTTCTACACTCATGCTTTTAACCATTCCATGTATGTTGGAAGAGAATAAATGCATTTGCAATACAAACGTCAATGAAACAAAAGAAAATTCTGTGTCACCATTTATGTGACCTCCCGTTGGCTTCCAATATGCTTGTTAGCATATCTTATTTGTCGGCATATCCCATATGGGTATTATCTTCTTTTAACATTTGAGGGCAATTAATTTCTTCAATAGTTCTGTCCTTAAATTTCCTTGGAACGCTGTTCACAATAGACTGATTCTGATGGTCACCAATTCATCCACTTGAAAGCCGCAAGCCCATTAGTCGAAACACACAGATCAGAGTCACGCCGTTTCATACATTTATCCACCTTTAACTCAGAGAACATTTTACTTTGGGAATGGAACTGCATCCGAAGGTACTGTCCGCTAGTAGGGACCTTCGGAGGCCTACGGTATAAAAAAAGACCTTATGATTTCCGCCAACTAACACTTTACTGAGGCCTTTAATCACTCGATGTCCTCGGTTCTTTTCCATGGCCTCCTTAGCCTTCCCGGTATGAATTTTAAAATTGCATATGAGTGCGGTTGAACCAGCATGAACCCATACTTTGTAACCTCTTTGTATAGGTTTTTTTTAGAAATTTTTGCCGGGAGAGCTCGTACCTAATTTAATCGCAAATTCGGTTATTGATTGATATTCATTGGGCTTCATAGCGGAAAGAAAATTTGTTGACAGCTCTGTGAGCAAAGATCTTGCTTTGTACAGGTTATTGAAATTTGGATCATTTATTTCCGGTTGCATCGAATTTTCGTTTAGGTGTAAGTTATCTAATAGCCAAGAAAATCTGTTATGTGAAATCATGCATCACCTTCATGGGGCGTGAAATTATCCGTCATGTCTGGAGGACCAGTAGTCTTTATAGCTGCACATTTTTTTCAAGCTCATAATAATATTCAGGCCCAGAAATTTTTCATTTCAGTGAACAAAGTTGGGACAAAACCAGTGTTACTGCTAGCTTTTTGTGAAGCATATACGTTCGTTTGAAAAACGATATCAGATATGAGATCTGCCGTAAACAGCCGCAAAAATATATCCATCGGAGTATCAATCGTAGTTGGCATACTTGGAGCAGCAGCTTTGATGAATCGATTTAAATGACTCAAATACGAAATAAACTGCATCCACACAATTCGCTTCTTCAACTCTTTGCGTCTTATCCTACTCAACGAGTAATTATCACTATCCCAATTCCAATTCTCATCCTCAGTGTCCTGAACATCAGGCAAAATTATTTCATCGATACTGATCTTTCTTGACCCGCTGTCGTTAGTCATTTCGTCAATCTGAAAAAGTCGGTCAATATCAGCTGAGCTTATGTTTTTCAATTCCTGTAAAGTCCATTTAGTTTTTAAGTCTGCAAACCCAAAATCAGACAGCTACTTAGAAAATATGAAGAATAAATAAAATTATTTTGTTTATTTGATTTCCGCAGGCCAATTCTCTTTTTTCATGAAAAGCCTTGCCTTGTTAAGTGAGCAGACGAACTTCGATTCTTTTGAATCATATTCAGTGTCTCAAACATCTGCTCTCTCAAAAAGGTAAGGCCCCCCGGCTTTTCAAGAAAAAATCATAATGGTCCTAAAATGTTGTAAAATAGCAACTTACTCTGTATGTACTGTTTTTAATAATCAAATCGCATTTGAATCTCGCCAAAAATGGGAGGCTTGTTTGATTTGATACTTTAACCGTTCGATTGGTTGGTGTTTCCAGATTTTTGTATGGTTATTTTTTGAAGATAATATGATCGATAATCGTGATATTTGATGCAGTATTGAACTGTAATTTGCAATAGATGCCGTCAATTTGCACTGATACGCACTCGATTGGCTACTTGTATGCTGTTAGGCTGCAAAAATTCCATTTGTTTTGTTGATGGACTTTGAATTTTTGAGATTAAATTCGTTTTTGACTCACTGTTTGCTTTGTGTCGACCAAGTATTCTTTCCTACATTATAATAACCTGTTTGTTAGCATAGAATGCATTTGTGATTTTCGAATATAGCATTTAGAAGATATCTGAATTGCTTTTATCGTTGTTTATCCTTGTCTGCACATGATTGATTTGAATTACGTTTTTGTATCAATATTGTGTTGGTTTACAGTTATATGAGACGTTGACACTCTCTTGCTAACGTATGAGATGTGAAAATTAAGTAATGAGACTGATTCCATGAAAACCGTATATTTAAAAAGCATGGGGAACTCCTAGCGGGTCCTTGCTTAATCACCATAACTTAGACACTTAAATTAGTGTCCTTCCATGTACTCTGCATACGTCTCGCCCTAATATTGCGTCCTTTTCGGTCAGGTTGACGGTCATACGTTGCCCCCTATTGTTTTTTGGTGTCAACTTGATGGCCTCCTCTATTTAAGCTAGGTTCGTGACGCAGTGATGTCCCTGCTTCCAATCGTTACCATGGCTCAACTGAGGCTACAGTTGCTCTTTTGCCGGAAACCTTCTTGACTGCATTGCAGAATGCTTCTTTATTATTGGCCTCTGTTCCAAATTCGGCCAGTATGTCCGAACCAAGTTGGTCACACTGCTTTAATGATAGTTTTGGTGTCTTCCCCTGACCTCCCGCAATAAATACGAGTTGTGACAATTAAGTAATAACACTGATTCCATGAAAACCATATATTTAAAAATTATTCTACAACTCTGCCCTTCCCTTCAAAATTATCCCCTTGGGCAGCTATACAACGATCCCAGCGCGTTTTCCATGCTTCGTAATATTTCTGGAACGCTTCGACTGGGATTTCAACGAGTACCCTCGTCACGGCCGCCTGGATGTCCGTAATCGACTCAAAATGGGTTCATTTTGGAAAAACCAGCTCTCATTGCCTGTAATAACTCGATCAAGAAGCGTGGGATCCTTTTCAGCTTGTTCCAAACAGTCTCCTATGACGGTCATTCGATGCTGCTTTTGCTCCTCAGAAAAGTTCTTTGGAACCATCTTCGCGCACAACTTTTTCATCCCAAAATCGTCGGTTAAAATTTGTCTGACTGTTTCACGGTTCGTACCCAGTTCCGAGGCCAACATTCGAACTATTAAACGCCGATCTTTACGGATTAGGGCACGCACACGCTGCGCATTTGCTTCAGTCCACACCTCGACTGGTCTCTTCACGCCCCTCCTTAAACTCTTTATGCCATCGAAATACCTGGGCACGACTAAGAGCACTATCAACATACAATTTTAGCGTAGATGTTTCCGAAGCTGTTTCGCCCAATCTGGCGCAAAATTTTATCGTGACGCGTTGCTCTTGATTTCGTTTCTCCATTTTCGTGACGAGCACCACCAACACACGTCTGCTCAACATGACACAGCAGGTGACTTGAACAAACTAGAGCAATGGTGAATCTACCAATGAAGAGGGGAAGGATGCCGAAGAAGAGGAAGGGAATTTCAAGGTTGCAGATTTACCACAAGCGAGGCAATAAAGTTAGTCTCATTACTTAATTGTCACATACAAATTTGTTTCACTTTTTTGACCGTCCAGCTTATACTTCAGTGACTCTCTGAAGATGACTCAAAGGAGTCGAAACTGTTCGCTCACTTAAAAAAGCAAGGCCCGACGGTTTTCAAGAAAAAATAGTATGTTGCAGTTTTTGTAACTTATTTCAACCAACACGATTTCAAGTTTTTAAGAGGGTATAACTTTTAAACTTAAACACAATTAAACAAAATGTAAACGCTGGTTAGTAAATCTGTATTTTAAGTATAAAAAATGAACATAATTTATTTTCATGCATAATTTTTTAGTAACTTGCATACGAAATCCTCAAAATCGTTACAAAAATAATGCCACAACTTATTTTAACCAGCTAACAATAAGAATACTTTCTCGAACATTTTTAACATCATGATTAAATTTAACACTTAGTATGGCCTCCCTTCTTGTCATACGCCGCCTTCATTCTATCCAGCATCGATTCCACTAGCTTCAGACACGTTCGGGGGGTGATCTTCACCCATTCCTCAAACAAGCCTTTTTTAAATCAGTTATGCTGTAAATTTGATGTTTGCGGATGTTTAGCTCAAAAGTTGACCACAAATTTTCAGTCGCATTTAAATCCGAATAAAAGGGACTCACAGCAGCCGGGGGTGTTGGGGCTGGGGGATCGCTTGTCTGGCACTTCCTCTTCCCCTCTCCTCTCTCCCCTCTCGCTAGAAGAGGGATCCCGCAGCTTGAAGGCGCCTCACGGGGTAACAAAACGAGACCTGGCTCGAAGTAATGTGTAAAACTGTTCCAGACTAGGCTCTCAGGTTGACATGGGAGGTGTTTAGTGGCTAGTCCAGTCACCTTCTTGCGAATATGGGAGTCCCACAATCTATGCGTAAATGGACATTTACATCACCTACCTCAAAACATTTACATCACCTACCACAAAAAAAAATTTCAAAATGAGCCATGTCTGAACAATCCCTGACTTGTGTTGGGGTCGTTATCTTAGTAAAAGTAAAAATTGGACTCTATGTTAAGTTTTCGGGCAGTAAATTTTCTTTTAATATATTGAGGTACATTATTTGGTCCATGTTATTCTCTATTAAGACCAAATAACCAACCCCAGCAATCAACATACAACCCCAAACCATAACGCTTCCACCACCATGTTTCACAGTTGCCTTTAAATTTTTGTTTTCAAATCGGTATTTGGCTTACGCCAGACATAGGTTTGTCTGTCGGAGCAAAAAAAATTTTAAATTTTGACTAACTCGAAAATAAAACCTTATACTCATATCTTTAGAAAGATGCTGTTTCGCGAAAGTAAAACGACACTGCTGTTTTTATTTTGTTGATAAAAGACTTCCTGTAAGCAACTCGAGCGTTAAAGTTATACTTTCGTAAAACTTGGCGAATGGTTTCAGCGCTACATGACTTCACTAACTTATGGTTAATCTTGATGGCCAATTTTTGTGTGATAATTTCGGGCTTTCTTTAATTTTACGCACGATATAGCGCTGAAAATTTGGTTCGGTACCTTGTTGCCTTTATGACGCACTCTATTCTCCTATACGAAACGTCATATTATGCTCTGCACTGTACCGTCACTTAAATTTACCATTTCTATTTTCCGCCGAAAATGGTGGAGGACAAATTTACGCTGCTCAATAGTAGTACGTCGTCCCATTGTCAAAAAGATTGTTTGTATTAAAGTCGAGTGATGAAATAAAACTCAAACCACTTTAACAGATTACCGGAAAGGTCGAGAAAAACGATAGAAGAAAAGATAAGTCAATTTTAATGCTCGATAAACACTGTGGTTGAAATAAGCTGTGAGCAAAATTATTGATGGTAGTTTTTTTTCCTTTTGTAATTACAAGTGGAAAAATATTTTTGAAATTTGTCTTTCACTCCTTCAATTTCTGTTTGCTTGTTTTTAGTTCTGCTTTTTGAGTCCCTTGATACCTGCCTTTTTTTACAAGCAGTGGCGGAGCAAGACAAAAAACTCAAGTGAGCAAGATAAGCTCCGCGAGACCCTACAATAACACGATTGGAAGAATATTATGGAAATCAAACAATTTGAACAGATTTTTTTTCATACAAAAGCACACATTTTTACTTTAACATAAATAAATCAGAGTCTCGTCAGCAAGTGTTTGCTCAATGTGAGTTAAAATTGAAAAATCATTAGTTGGACACTGTCTACTACTTTTATAAATCTGCAAACGGAATTCTATTATCAGACTATTCTAGTCCTGCTAGTCCTGAAATTAAATAAATAGAAATTTTTGACTTTTCGCCTTACTAAGCTCCTTAATAATTGCATCGTAGTCCAACTTTGATGCTATATCAGCCTAAAAGCTGATAACTTCATTTAGAACTGAATCACAATCTTTGAGTGTATCAGATTCTTCTGTGTGATGTTTCGAGCTCTCGATACATTCAACAACATTATCAAATTGGAAAAATATGGCTTTAACTGCTTCGGTCTTAGTTTCCCATCTTGTGTCTGATAAAAGTTTTGAAGTAAGTTTTAATTTGCCTGCGATAACCTCCCAGCATTTGCTTGACCTTGCAAATAACAAATAATTTTTTTGAATAAACCCAAAAAAATGTTTTTTGCTGCCACGGAAGAATTAATTGCATCTACTCATAGTAGATTCCAACTATAACAACCACAGGGTGTAAAAAATGACAGCGGATTAATACTCGTATTTAAAGTTCGAGTTTTAACTCCGTCTATTATGCCTGGGACAGTTATGAATATCTAATCCATTTTTTCCTAATTCATCAAGTATTGCATTATTTAGGTAATCCCCAGTTGACTCAGCGAGAAAAAGAGACCTAATAAACTGTTCTTCTATTTTATCGGTTGTTACGTTGCAAAATTATAATACGACAGACATTTGTTCAACTCAACTATAGTCTCTTGTACAGTCAAATAAAATAAACTAATAATTCGCCTCTTTTACCCTTTGAATCACTTCTCCGGTCACTATTTTCGCCATAAGCCTTATGAACTCATTTTGAATATCGTAATTCATCAATCGATCTGATAAGTACCTTTTAGCTTTCTTTTGTCTTTTTACGGACCCATATTCCCATTTTCTCCCGATATCTCTATCTCTCTTGGGACCTGGGCGTGACATGACAAACAACTATTAACTGTAATAATAATACTTTTGTTTTACGTACATACCTACAGTCACTGGACATGTTAGTTTATGAAAAATTACCTTAAGTTGCTCACTGAAATTCTATTTGAATAAATCAAGCTGATCAACAATCACTACGTATTACAATAAGGTAACAGAAGTGCTTACGGTACTCTGCTTTGCCTCGCAAGCCTTGGAGAAAGACTGGAGGTAGACACAAGTCAACCGAAATCAGAATCGATTGCAGGTACGGAACTCCCTTGATAGCCCTTGCCATTGTTATCAACGCACATGAATAAATACTCACGATTCTTTCTCAGAAGTAGCGGGGCAATGGAAAGAACCATATAGCCAATGCATACCTGTTTTGGGACATTTACCATGGTCCTTGGATCATATTAGACGGCGCATGTCTTAATAGACTGGTTAGACCGGTTTCCGTTGTTAAGTGTTGACTACGATACACTGTGACTTATGATGGTGGGTTCGTTATGGTTATAACATAAAACTTTGCGCATGATGAGTTGCATAAAATGTGCATATCCTGTCAGAAAAGGCTCTCAAGCGCGAGGCCGTAGGTGGTCGCCCACGGCTTGCACCCTCTCAAAATCTGAAAAACGTGTTGGTTGAAATAAGCTGTGAGCCACTGTAGGTTCCTAAGTTCTTTGTAGTCCCTAGGTGAAACCCAAACATTTGAAGGCGTCTAGAAACTTTAAAATGATATCCTTACTAATTTAATAATAATAGCTGATAGCTACCAGACATTTTTCAATGTTTTGAACCGTAAAATAAAGCCCCTTTGGCAGCAGCACTCTCCTGCATACTTGACTTGTTGTACAGAAAGGTTGCTTGTCTGACGATCTTTGCTATTTCCTGAAGCACAGAAAGCGTATTAATAGAAAAACATATTTCTTCTTATTTCTTTCTACCTTTTTTTTGCTTCCGTCGAAAATTACTCAAAATACACTCCCTTAATTTCAAACAGCATTCAAATAATTTGCATTCTGATGAACTTCTTCCGTGAAAAGCAACTGCAGATTACCAAACAAACCCTTCCATCAAGGCATACATGATTTCCCATTTTAGCTTGCATCACGAACTTCTCTTATTGTAAGTCGAAGCCTATTAAAAGTGGAGTAACAATAACAGCCGCCGCCATTTCTGCCGTCAATAGAGTGTGAATGTTTAAAAGCGTAATTACCAGCTGTTAACTTTTATTTCCTTCTTTTATCGGCGATTGGAATGATGGTAACGTTTAACATTTTCCGGAACGTTCCATTTTTCCCACAATAAAGCCTTCAATGTATTTGATATTTGTGAAAACATGCAAGCATATGTGAGTGTGCAAGTTGAATGATTACGCTTTGTAGTTTTCTTATCAAAGTTGGAATAGATAAAGAAAATTTTTCAACTGATTCAGTTCCGGCACCAATTCGCAATTCGCTAAGGGCTAGAGAAAGCTTCGCGAGATGAGAATGAAGCTTCGTTAATTTGAATATTTCAACTTAATTCCCTAATGGAATTTTACTAATCCTTTGCGAAGCAGCGAAGTTTGAAATCTTTCATAATATCGCAATTATCTCGAGAATTTTCCTGATAATTACATTTTTCATTGAAACACTTCCACTCGTCGTCGTCTCTAAGCAGCTTTCAATTCTCGTTCCTTTTCTTCCGTTTGCGATTCATTACCGCAAATTACATGCATACCAACATGGATTTATAGTGATAATAAAAATATCTAAAGGCGACTTCGCTCCATCCCACGTCCCCCCTTCCCATTACTCAAAGAAACTCGAAGCTTGCGAAGTGCATCGATTCGAACCACAAAACCATCTTGCATTCAAATCCAAGATAAAGATGCGGTCGGTGGGCTCGGAAAATTCTGGATGGAGTGTTGTACGAGTACTCGAATAAATGCATAAAGATTATGGTTATGAGGGGCCGAATGGACGTTACCATAATGCACTATCTTCATGGTCATGAGGTTAACAGTGGTCAGTGGTTTGTGAAAAAATTGAAATTATCTCCTTTGTAGCGCTTGGCTATGGGCGCGCTGCGATAGTTTGTGGCCAAAGACACAGAAAACGGACGACAATGGCAAGGAGAACGTCTCGGATGGACAGACAGATTGTCTAAATGCCAAGAAAATCGTGAAGACGCGACGAAGACGTGTTGTGGAGTGATAAAACCACATCTTTCTTGGATTCGATACGCGTGAAAGTATGCACCGAAGCGATTACGTTCTGAATTGCCAGCAACAACGAAGATGACTAACGACAACTGTTGTATGTATCGCAAAGCAGAACTGTTAAATGTTTAGCGTATCTATAGATTCTTTAATGGTGCAGATCGTGGTTACGTCCACGCGATCGCATACCAAAGCGGCCATAGAACCGATACAAGATGATCGCGAAAACTAGTGGGAAACGGGAATAGTTTCTAGTCAGCAAGTGGACTAGTCGTTAACCTACAACAGGAAGGTGGAAGCGATCAATCATATCAAAGATAGTCCAGAATGGAATCCTTACATTCTCCACTGGGGCCACTTGTGGTTTCCCTAAAGACAATCAACAAGAACAAGTCATCACCATTATGTCCATCTATTCAGTGCAGGTTATTGAAGATATCGATGGCCATCGACTAAATCGACCAACAATCCATCGATCGTTTGATCCACAAACAATCATTGTGGCTTGGAAGCGTCTGCCGTCTATTGGCTATCCACTGGTTACCTCTTGGCTTCCCTTACCTGTACCTGTACATGCTTTTTTTTGCCGGCACAATGAGTTTGCTCAAGTTCTTGCTGCTGCTTCTGCTGGCGCAGAACGTCTTGAAATATTTGCGGTTTCTGGTGAAATTGATTAACAACGTGTAGAACTGCTGCATTAGACGGATATACGGATGGACATTCTTTCAGAAACTCACTTGTGTGTTGTACGGCAGAGTGTCGTAGGAGCCATCAAACCATGCTGCTACCGACGAACTGCAAAGACTCGTTCTGCATGCTAATGAACCATGTGAAACCAGACGCAAAGCTCAGTCGGAAATATGAGTCAATCATGAACTATGGAAGCATTGATTCTATTTTTGGTCTGCATCGACGGAACCTTAGCAACAAATCCAACCGCGCCAACTCTAGGCATCATCCTACCGGTGGGTGATTAAGGCTATGATTATCATCATCATCGTAATGATAGTGGTTACGATGGTATCGCCAAAACTGGTCTCCCCGGCGAAGACAGGCTGAAAAGTGGAGCCGAAAAAGGAGAATATGAAATCATACAGTCATGCAATTAAATTGCAAAAGATGGTGATGATGGATCGCTTGTTTATGGAACGATCGCGCTTGTATCCTTTTCAGGACTGTTGGGACATCGTGGCTGAATTAAATGCTAGGTAAACTGTCTGAAGTGTTTAATTCGTAGTGACATTAAAATGAATTATGTTTCGAGAGAGACTCAAATGTCCACTTTGTTGACGGTGTTCTGACGTCTCTGCAGAGACTGGCAGCCTTCCTGTCTGTGTCTATTGCAGAAAAAATATTCGCGATTTATTCGAAGGAACAAATTATGATTCTCGGAATCTTGAACGCTGTCCGGCCATTGATGTGCATTTGGATGGGGCAAGGAAGGAAACTTGGTACGTGAAGTTATTCTGTCTATTAAGGTGTGTGTTCTTACATCCTTTTTTCGCCTCGTATCGTATGTAATAGGTTGATATTTGCATTTGAGGGAAAAATATGTCCATTATGAATTCACACTCTTAAAATATGAAAAGAAGGATAGCAAATTTTTTATTGATGAAACGGTGTTCTTTAAGAGTCTCATTTACATGAACTGTTTCAACTATCATAAAACAACTACTCATGTGAATAAAAGAACAATTTCCTTATTACCTCCGATTGCAAATACAGCACTATATCCTTTTGTGACTACACATCTGCGAATGGTGGATTGCTTGATTTGGAAAAGACCACAGCAAGTAAGTAAGTAACTATATTTGTTAATATTATTCTTTCTCTACAAATTATGAAATCTTAAGTTAAGCGTTTTGAATATAATCCATCTCAATCTTAAGTTTAATTTAAGATTAGCTTTTACTTTTTCATTAATAAATAGATGGTTTATAAGTTCGAAGGAAACATTTTAATAAAAAAATCTTGCTTGGACTATAGATACCTTGCTTGGATATTTTCCTTTCCTGCTGATATTTCTGTTCCTGCTGATCTCCGTTTGATACTTGATCCAGACTTCTGGCCCAAAGGAACATTAGTCAAAAAGTTTTTTCCGAATCAACGCCCTAAATCAAATCTCCGTCGCTCCCAACCAAACCAACTTTAGTGATTCTTCTCTAAAAATTTATTATCAAAATGTAAGAGGGCTTAGAACCAAGTTGCAGAATTTCCTAATTTCCACCACATTAGCTAATGACGACATTATATGTATAAGTGAAACATGGCTGAATGATACTATTCTTAACAAGGACTTATCTACCTTTCATAATATTTTTCGATACGATCGAACAATTGATTCATCTGGGAAATCAATCGTTGGTGGTGTACTTGTGGGTGTTACAAAGTCCCCTGGTTGTCTGTCTTGTACGGATTTCATTCCAACTTCTCTTGTTGAATGTGTACTTGTTAGGGTAACCATTTCATCCAATATTCATCTTTTGGTGTCGTCAATTTATGTGCTTTGTCAGTCTTCTCTTTCCACTTATGTTAAATTTCTCGACGAACTTTCTATCTACATAAACGCTAAATACCCTTCAGATATTATTCTTCTATGTGGTGATTTTAATGCTCCTTCTTTATTTTGGAATCTATCTTCGTGCCCATATATCGAGTCAACCAACCGTCTCTCTGAAGTTTTTTCTTCTTTCCTCTCACTTTGCTCACTAAATCAAGTAAATAACATCACAAACGTTAATGACCGACTGTTCAAACAATTAGTCTACTATTTTGGACTTAAAACATCTGTTACGGATAAAACCGAAGGGCACCAGGATTACCTCACCCCGAACACTATCATAACATTCGCGTGACTATGTATAGTCAGAAAGCTAAGCCGCACTCGACTAGGGTTTGTTTGCCAGTCCAAATTGTAATCATATTAGTAGTTTAAATACGATTATTGGTAGTCTTAAGCAAACATAATTGTCATCGAGCGAAAGTCAGAATCACCGCATGTTCGAAGTTGGAATGTTCCCCAGATATTTCGGTAAAACCAAAACCTAACAAGATCGAGCCAGATGTTGCCAAGGAGGATTCAGATGATGAGAATTCACTGTCTTGAAAATGTCGATAAAACGCTACAGTTTCTCCGGGAGCAACGAGTACATTTAGAAAACATCGGTTCACATGATATTGTCGATGGAAACGCATCTCTAAATTTAGAATAATTGTCCGGTTTACGAATCGTAATACGATGCTGGTGAAGAGTACAGTCTTCAGGAAGCTGAGAAAGGAGTGATTTCTATTTCGTAGTCCATTCAGGAGACAATCAAAACGGACACTACGTCACTTACATAAATCCGCTGTTGGAGGGAAATTGGGGTAAGTCCGATGATAACGTCGCTTCATGCTGTACGAAATTTGAAGCCATTGAGCATAATTACGGTGGTTCAGACAATGAAATAAGCTTCCGTGCAAATAACTTATGATGTGAAAATTATTGGGAAACTTCAATACGAAGTGTTTGCAGGTGGCTTAAATCGATTTCATTTATGTCTATTGAGTGTGCTAGATACAGCAGAACAAGAAAAAAACATTTAGTAGATGCTGATGTCAATTGACCCGTCTTTAAATGAGTGGGAATAATGTCTGTCGCGTTTGCGAGTCTTCAAACAACTTAAAAATGATATTCCAACAAGAAAATGCAGCTTTACTTGATATGATTAGATCAATGATGCCATTGCGGATGGAAGCCGATGATTCTCTTCCAAAAGCTATATGCTTGGAGTGTGTCCAAAAGTTATGCACTGCATATGATTTTAAAGCTCAGTACATGAATACCTGCTTTAAATTTAAAAATAAATCAAGCACCGCAACAAATAAATCTTTAAATGAATTACCTAAACCAAATGAAAGTGTTGCAGTCAACAATGTTGCAAAGAATTCAGGACTTGTTAAAACTATGCCGAACCAAAAGCTGCCAGGGAGTGCTGGACCATTGCCTGCAGTATCCCGTCCTGAAGGTGAAGCGGGTGATCAAGAAATAAGGTGCGACATGTGCAACTTAACGTTTACAAGTATGCGGGGATTAAAGCGACACGAACTGTATCACGATAAAGACGGAGTAATGAAATGCCATCTCTGTGAAATGTATTTTAAAAAAAAAAGAAGACTTGGAGAAACACATTCAGTTGCACTCAAACCCGGAAACGTTGAAATGTGAACATTGTTCGAAAATATTCCTAATGAAACATCATTTCAAAAGACATATGTCGCTACACGCGAATCCTGAGCTATTTAAATGCGATCAGTGCGGAAGATGCTTCGCGAGGAGGGAAAATTTGAAGGCCCATATAAAACTACATATGCGACAGAAAGTCTTCACTTGTGAACTATGTGGAGAATGTTTTGCCATGAATTATGCATTGACTGAGCACCACGAATTGCTTTGAAGCACCACGAATTGCTTTGAAATTTGAAGGCCCATATAGAACTACATATGCGACAGAAAGTCTTCACTTGTGAACTATGTGGAGAATGTTTTGCCATGAATTATGCATTGGCTGAGCACCACAAATTGCTTCATTCCATTTCTTCGGCAATTAAAGGCGAGGAGTGCGGGAAAACGTTCTCTGGAAGAAGATTATTAGTAGAACATAAAAGGTGGCACCAAGATCCAACCGTATATAAATGCGAAGATTGCGGTCGATTTTTCTCAGCACGGAAATATATAAACAAACATCACTGACAGTCCAAACTGTCAGTGAATTACGTTCAGCTGATTCAGCCGAAATTGGAGTGCTCACCACCAGAGGGGAGCGGCGACCAAGTGGCGGCAAGAAGGAATTACCCCGCTGAATAGGTGGATGACCGACGAGCGGAACCATAGCCATTAGGAGGAGGCTATATAAGCACGCGAGGAATGACGCGCCTCCTCTTTTGATCTCTTTTATCGTGGGCGACGACGGCAGCGGAACCAGAACAACCAGCTAGGTAAAATTCGAAGCGCAGCGGAATTTTTCAAGTGGAGGACAGCGGAGTCAGCAAAGCGAAATCCACGCCAAGGAAAAATTGATAGCAAAGCGACGAGCAAGTTTCGACATTGGAGGAAAGGCGACGGAATACAGCCGCGAATACGATCGTCGAAGGGGCCCCTTTGTAGGGTTAAAAGAAAAGTAAGTTTTTTTTATGATAGAGTGTATCTTTTGTTAAGTTTATAGATTCTTTCGATCTGGAATACAAGCGTGGTAAAATTGTAAATACTTGAAGTTTATTTGTGTTCAATTAATTGTTCGAAGGAAGAAATTTTTGTCTTGAGAAGAGAAGTAAGTTCTTTGTTTCAGATCGCGGTTTGTAACGAGTGCGGCTTGGACGGACAAGCCGAAGTGGAAGTGACGGGGAGTTAAATAAAGCCCGTGATATCGGGAGTCCGAGTGTTCGGGGGTGGTATTGTGGTCCACGCGAAGGATAGAGTGAATAAGAAGTGAAGATTATAGGGTGGTTAGTGAAGTGGTGTAGGTGAAGTATTGGAGTGAAGAATATAGGGTGGTTAGTGAAGTGGTGTAGGTGAAGTATTGAGTGAAAATTGTAGGGTGGTTAGTAGCTAGGGTATCGGCCGAATAACGTCGAGTTTAATCCAGTTAGTCGCATTCTCGCTTGGCGGCTATTTGGGGCTTTGAGGGAAAAGCGAGTGGCGCTCCACGCCCGTCTTGGGACGAGCTAACCGGGTCCATAAGCCCCGCCGGAGCACCCCAGTTTCCCTGGTAAATAGTGGGTGTAACACATCCTGAATTTCCTTATGTTGCATCCGATCTCAACCATCCACCATTAAGTATTGATGTTAAACTGTGTAACATAAGGCGTAAGAAGACTGAACAGCCTTCAAGGTATAATTTCCGTAGATCAAACTTTGCAATTATTGCGAACAATCTCCAATCGACTGATTGGGACTCCTTCTTTGCTAGTGTATCTTGCGATGATGCTGTTTCTAAATTCTACATGTATTTGAATACGCTGATCAGCCAACATACACTGATAGTTCACACATTAAAAAGTAATGACGCACCATGGTTAAACGCCGATATTTTGACCCTTCTAAAAAGTAAGGATCGAGCTCATCGTGACTTCAAACGTACTGGGTGTCCTGCAGCTTGTACAGATTATCAAAGACTTCATACTCTTGCTAAATGTCGCATTAAAGCAGCCATGCGTGATTATTATCTCTACATAGAACAATCTCTGTTGTCTAACCAAACAAAACCTTTTTGGTCTTTCATTCGTTATTTGAGCACTTCTCTCGTATTCCAGATTCAGCACATTGGAACAGCTTGGAGGCAAATGGGCCTGCTGCTATATCAGACCTTTCGCCTACAAACTATTGCCCTCCATTCTCTTATTCGACATTAGCTATTGATTTCGAAACCACTCCTTATGACATTGAGGTACTCATCAGCAAGTTAGATGGAAGCATTGGACCGGGTCCCGATGGCATTCCTGCTATATTTGTTAAGTCACTCATTACTTCTATATCTACTCCTCTTTCAAATCTGTTTAATATAAGTTTAGCCAATGGAACTTTCCCTCAAATATGGAAACTTGCACATATTGTTCCAATTCTGAAGAATGGTGACCCTTGTAATATTTCCAACTACCGTCCTATATCTATCCTCTCCTGCTTCTCTAAATTGTTGGAGCGCCACGTGCACAATAAATTAGCATCATCTCTATCGCAAACTTTTGCTGCCGAGCAACATGGATTTCTTCCTAATCGCTCTAGTACTACTAATTTACTCGAAATTTCTCATTCGATTTCTTGTGCTCTAGATAACCATATGCAAATGGATGTCATTTATACAGATTTTTGCAAAGCATTTGATCGAGTTGATCAGTCTATTTTACTACTAAAGTTGCAGCACTATGGATTTCCTAATCCGATGTTGGCTTGGATAAATTCTTATCCAACATATCGTTCTTGTTGTGTTCGTGTAATCAGTTCATTATCTTCAACCTTTTACCCTACGTCAGGTGTCCCACAAGGCTCAATCCTTGGCCCTCTCCTATTTATACTTTTTATCAATGATTTACTTGCTGCTTTAAACTCAAAATCCCTTCTATTCGCAGATGATTTGAAACTATTTAGGGCTATCGGTCAAGTAGAGGATTGTTTTCAATTGCAGAATGATTTGTCTATCCTGGAAAATTGGTGTAGCATTAACAATCTTGAACTGAACATATCTAAATGTCATGTTATGTCGTATTCCCTTAAACCAGTGCAAATTAAATTTATCTATTCAATTGGAAGCGAATCTCTTTCAACTGTTCTAAAAATTAAGGATCTCGGTATAATTTTTGATCGCAAACTCAAATTTGATATGCACATTTCAAGCATTAAAACCAGAGCTTCTCGAGTCTCAGGTTTTGTACTGCGGCATACTTTTATTTTCCAAGATATATTCTCCGCTGTCCAGCTTTATAATACTCTAGTTAGAAGTATTTTAGAGTATAGCTCTCAAGTTTGGTCCCCACACTTTGAATACATTATTGCTGACATAGAATATGTCCAAAGAAACTTCACCCGCTGTCTTTTTTATAAGTACAAGATTCCCTATGTTCCCTATGAAGACCGACTCACTTATTTACATCTTCCTTCATTAAAAGCACGTAGGACTTTCCTTGATGAATGTCTTTTATTTAAACTCCACCACCGCCTGATTGATTGCCCTAACTTGGTAAATCAAATAAGTTGGAAGAGCGCCGGCAGGCCTCTGCGCTCCTCCAATCTTCACATCCAATTTGCGCGTACTGAAACCCATTTTCATTCTGCCATGATTCGTTTGCCTCGCGTGCACAATCAATTAGAGCTTGGTACTTTCCCTCAATCTTTAATAGCATTTAAGCGTTTACTTAGAAACAAACTACATTAATTGTTATAATTTATGATTAATTGCTTAATTATCTTAAATATTTTTGTCTATTTTATCTATATTGTCTTTTCTTTTTTTTTAATTGGGCATTTTGCCTGTTAAAATGGATTCGAAATAGATAAATAAATAAATAAATAACTTAATCCATCCTTAACAGCTGACCTAAGATATCCTAGTTTTTAAAATGCTTACTAGACTAAGAACGCAGGATAGCTAAATAATATCGCTACCCGAGAGTAATGCAATTAGGGAGTCGGGTGAAATCGCTGATCTGGCCATCAATTTTGTAGTAATCGAGTAGTCACCTAAGCAAACTGCCCGAAAATCGGCATGACACTGTTCTGAAATTTAAATTCCAGATTTGTAAAATTTCACTACTCAAAGTTAAATTTTTGTAAATTATAAAATTTCGAAAAAAAATTTTGTTTTTTTTTTTTTAAAATAAATTTATATTATTTTTTTATACAATAAACTTAAATTTTTCTTTACATTGATATTCTTCATCAGATTTATCTTTTTATTATGATTTGAAATTTTCAATATATTAATATTTTTTGATTAACTTAACTCAAATCTGCATTTCAAAGTTCTGACATGAGAACACTGATATAATGCAACCTAACTTGACTGAGCTAGAGGCTCGTCAATCTACCGTTGCGGGTGACGATACGGTGGACGTGGAGTTTACTTTTAGACTAGCCATTGGATCTGCAAAACAATATTAATAAGTTGAGGTGATCGCAAATAGATTTGAGATATCACACTCAATATTGATTTACAAAGATGTTCAGTGTTTGTGTTAAACAGAAAGTGTTTAGTTCTGTGATATGTTTGCCCCCATGGTTTAGAAGTAACAGAATCCAGTGTACGGATTAATCCATATGATAATCAAGAATTAATGCATCAATTTATCTAGCAGAACTCCTACATCTGCTACGGCTTTATGCCTTCCTTTTCAAAGCATATCGTTTAATTCAAGATAACAAAAAGAAAAGACGACAACGAAGATGGTGGATGACAGCCGTCAACCGCAGCCGGAACTGGTAAATAAACTATTTCTACTATATGTGTTATATTATTTATTGCACACCTCGCCTTTTAGATACGAAAGTTTAACAAAATTTTTCAATTCATTGATTTGTTTCCTATTTTGTATAGTGTGAAGAAAGGATAGTAGACGAATAAAATAGAAAGGATAGTAGACGAATAAAATAGGCAGGGTATGATTGTTTAGGTGCTTATATTTTATCTAATTTAAGATTATTTTTTAGGCACGGAATGGAGAAAATGATCACGGAAATGGTGTGTGAACCGCCAGGAGAGTTCAACAACTTTACCAGGATGTCGTTAGCAGATTTTGAATTTCTGCTTAGCAAAGTTGAGCTTATTATTGCTAAACAAAACACTTCATTTTAAGATACAGTACCAGCCAAATTTCGACTTGCAATAGCACTGAGATATTTGGCAACTGGCGATTTTTATAAAAGCCTTCATTTTTTATTCAATGTATCTGCTCCGCTTATATCACAGATTATACCCGAAGTGTGCAAAGAATTGAATGCAGTTTTAAAGGATGAGATAAATGTGAGTAAAACACTGATATGTTTTCATTATAATATATTAAATAAAAATCTGATAAATAATACAATAAAATATTTATTGTGGTGACTGAGCATGATCTTCATAAAAGAATGCAGTTTCGTAAGCTTGTTGAACAATGTTTTGAGAACGCGTCGGCGGATTAATTATTCTATGATGCCGCGACGGAATTATGGCTTCTGATAAATCAATCGTGTGGTTAGGTGGAATTCTTCGTCCCTTGTTTGATGTTACTTGCATTGATTTATCGTCTATAGTTGTATTTCTATGCCTTGTGAGATTGCCGTTGGTGGATATGTTGGTGAAGGTGTTGATGAATATGACGATGCTTGGTATTAGGATGAATTTGTAGATGATTCTGGTGAGTTTGTAAGTAATATTCCATCTATTTCGAACATCAATCATTGCCGGCCACTACGTGAATATTGTCTAAGCTTGCAAGCTAATAACTTTCCATAAAGACCGCATTCATCCTCGATCTTATCATTTGAACTTAAACCTCTCTTTAGAGTGGTAAATGTGTCACCTATTTGGTTTCCTATTTGAGTAGAATTTAAACGCTTTCTTGCTTTTCTTGGTGTGGAATTAGGCACTGGAAATAGTTCATCCACAGTAGGGGTCACGTCACTTTCATCTAAATTCACCTGAAACGAAAATTTCATGAATAAAATTTTTATATTTCAGATACCGCGCTCTACGCAGGAATGGTTAGCAATAGAAGAAGGATTTCCGCATTGCATTGGAGCAGTTGACGGCAAACATATCGTGATTACATGCCCGGCAAACAGTGGATCAAATTTTTGGAATTACAAAAAGACTTTTAGTTTAGTACTGTTAGCATTAGTAGATAGTAATTTTAAGTTTATTTTTGCTGATATTGGTAGTTAAGGGCGCATAAGTGACGGTGGCGTCTTTCGAAATAGTATTTTGTATGAAAAAATAACAGACAAGTCCTTGAATTTGGTTCCAGATTGTCCTTTACCGTAGAGAAAAAATGTTCCCTATGTTTATGTAAGTGACGGTGCTTTTGCGTTACATAATCATTTAATAAAACCATATCCAGGAAATCAAGAGCCAAACTCAATTTAACGTCAATTCAATCAAAAATTATCAAGTGCTCGGATGGTGGTCGAAAATATATTCGGAATTCTTTCATCCGCGTTCAGAGTGTTCGAAAAACCTATTGCAATTGATGTTGAATGGTCTGTGTGGTCTAGTGGTTAGAGCATGAACCCATAAGCCGAATGTCCCAGGGTCAAATCTCCTTGGCAGCAACGTGATTTAATTCAGGGGATTTTTCGGACAGACTACGAGTGCTCACTCAGTGGTGATATGTAGTGATTTAATCAGATCATATCATAGCTGAGCAAGTACACGGGAGCATGGTACTGACCAAACCAACTTCCGAAAAAATCAATACGGTCATGAAAATGAGATACTCTAACTATCTCTAAGCGAAGGCCCGAGGGGGGCTGTAGTGCTAAAAAGAAGAAGAAGAATTGATATTGAAAATGTGCGTGTCATAACAATGACTTGTATACTATTACATAATTTTTTACGCGGAAGTAAAACGTTGCAAAATATATACGCACCGCAGAGGACTTTTCATTCAAGAAGAATCTTGGAGGCCAACGCAAGAAGAAACATTCGGTCTTATACCACTTTAAGAAATATCACGCAGATCAGCTCAAAATGTTATGCAAATAAGAGACGAATTTGCAACATATTTTCAAAATTTATCATAAATTGATATACTACATATGCACGCAGTTTATATCCTAAATTTAACAAACTGATGTTCACACAAAACTATTAGAATAAAATGAATAACAATACACTATCGAGTTTTATTTTTTATGCACCAGCTTTTCTCACAAACAAAATTTGGCCGTTGCTTCTGTTTTTCCCGGTCATAGGGTTCCCATGTTATAGAATATATGAAATATGAAAAATAATCTATTTCGATACTTACATCTTCATTACTTATCCTCCAACTTCCTTCTTTCGTGTTCAAGGTCGGAATGCATTCGTACACAGGCGATGGGAATTGTTCCATTGCATCATATGCAAACCAGATCGGCGTATATTGTTCTTCTGCTCCTGCACCAGATTGAATGGATGCTTTTTTTCGCAAATAAAACCTAAAGGACGCCATGAGCAATTCCTTTTTCTTTTTCAATTCTATCAATGGAACCTTCATCGCTGTCATGATACGGATCAAAACATCGTTTACCGCTTTCTTAGCCTTGTGTAATAGATGCCTAGCATCCCATATCACTGGTTCTCCCTGGTAATATTCTATGAAAGTTAGCGTCTTATCATTCGTCCACTCCATAGCAAACAAATCCATTCTACAAACACTAAACACCCACTCGCGACAACGATCACTAGTAAAATGAATAATGACGAATATGTAAACACCGCTCGCGAATATCGACGAGCAATCCTGACTCGTGCCAAAAAACCGCCACCGAACGGAGAACGGACGAATATTCATGGCGAATACCGAATACAACCCAGAAAGTCGTTTACATTTTCGTGTTTGTGCCTTTTCGTCTGTTCTCGGCGAGTATCTAAATGAGGCATTACATTTCCTTCATTAACACCTTCTCGAACATTTTATTTAGTTTTATATTTAATATAAAACACAACACTGATCAAATATTTATGAATTCCACGATCTTGCATTGCATGTGCTATTGATTTGCACAGATTTTCGATGTACTAATATCAATCCTTGATTTATTTCTTTTACAAAATCTTTTATGCCTCATTTAGATACTCGCCGAGAACAGACGAATAGGCACGAACATGAATATGTAAACGACTTTCTCGGATGTGTCTTTGTCGCTAACGTGTTCTTGTCCCTTTCAATTATACGTGAAGCAGAGACGAGAGATTCGGTCTATTAGCGATGTTAAGGACTGTCTTCCCAATTACAGTGCTTTCCGTTCCCATTCCTAGAAGTGAAATCTACTGGCTCCGTAATTTCCATTAGCCCCCGTATAAATAACAATTTGTAGAGTCACAGGTTGATGGAGGTGGGACATTTTCTTTTGGTTTTGGTTTTTCTTTTTCTTTTCGTGATGACTTTACTACACTACAAGAGAACAAATAAGCTTTTTTTCGCGACAAAAACGAGCGAATCAACGTTTGATCAAATGGCGATGATTAAATCAATTTTCTACATACGTCCCAAAATGAGACGATGGACCGGTGTGGCTCTCGCGGCGCCCGCTCTGTGTGTTGATTTGTAACAGGCTCCTCCAAATGCAAGATCCCGAACGATATTCGCGATGGCTGAAGCATGCGAGACAAAATGCACAGTGGAAAGGGAACATGAACATGCATAAAACAAGCACTCCGCAGTAGTCGATGGAAAGACGAGTTCACTATTTTATGATTCATGGCGATAATCCACAAAAAATAGCTCCTAATAAAAATATCATTACTTCCTTTTCAATCATCCCCAAACAAATTTCCATTCTGCACCACATCTTCCCTAACCTTTCGAGACCAGTTCCTTTCGTCTAAGTTAAGCTCGCTTGCCTTTATTCTACGTGATGGGGACTAACGCCTTTATCCTACCACGGCCCATTGCACCGTGATTTGACACATAGTGGGAGGAGGTATTAGAATTCACTGAGCTTCATCAAGTGTCTAGTAAAAATCTCAAAGGCACATCACCCACATCCAGCTGGTAATGACAGTTCCGTTCAATTCAATTAATTTTTCGATTGCGCATGAGTCATACGATTTGCATGTGCTATTTACCCTCAGTGGTTGCAAGCCTCGGGATCTAATTTCACATTTACAGATTCATCGTGGTCCTTGCAGGTAGGCCTGCAGCTCACCAAGCGTTTGTCCGTATGTCTTTTCAACGCCTTAAAAATACTGGTCTGATCCACGTTCGACGCTCTTCGAGATTATTGATGCGCTTGTCAGCCTTGCGATGTATTTCTTTTTCAAAAGCAAACAATTTTTTTCTACAGTCTTTTCAAATAAAAGCCTTTTAAAAAATTCCGCGCTACACACCAAAAAAATGTCGGCAACCAAAATTGCATCTGCCGCGGCCAACGAGCATATTCAAACTCTCCCATCGACTGTAATGAATCGGCCCTACGCCACTGGCGCTTATAAGTCAGTCGTTGACTTTGGATGAGACGCCAGATGGCAGCAAACGCTACTATCACACACATGACCATTTGTAGGTGACTACTACATACGCAATGCGCCACCGTATGACTTCCCATCCTACGTCAGTTTTCTCTGGGAGTGAACGTCAGATAGCGGAAGATGGCAAGATGGTTTTGTGATAAAATTTTTAATTGATTGAAGTCCTAGTGTTTTGAACCAATCAATAAAAATATTTTGGCTATTTTTCATTTATATTTCGTGAATAAAACTCCGCATGTTCAACGGGACTTTGTGCGGAGACAGGTGATGAATTCTCTTATGAAAAAATTTTATGTGACATTCTTCGAATAGTTTTGCAGTTTATTTGCCGAAGATTGCAAGTTTCAATTTCATGACATTCCACCTGGGGGTTTTGCATTAGGGCTCAATTGCTCCACATAATTCAACGTGAAAATCAAGTAAGTAAAGGGTGAACACAAAGGGAGCACCTAACCTCAAATCTTTTTTTGTCAGTGCAGATCGACTGGCGGTGGCCACGGGCAGTTGCACGAAGCGACAACTGTTTGGAGGATGCCTTGCCGAGGAAGGTGATATAGTTATAGAGAAACATACAGATGGATATGTAGAGGTTAGCAAGTAAATTTTACGGTGAAATATCGGCAGTGCCCACGTCATTAATTTAACGGAATAAGTGCAAGAGCAAGATATGATTTGCATACCATCTCGCCATTAATTTTTTGCAACGTCAATTGTTTACCTTCTATTTATGTTTATAGACAACTTGCCCTGGTCGATGATACTATCCGGTCTAGGAGCTCAACTTTTCCATTTATTGATAATGAAGAATTTTCCATTTGTGGAATTTTTTTATCGATACCTTTCTTAGGGACAGTGGTGGTGCAAATGGCAAATCACCATTTTGCGTTTCAATATTTCACATACAACTATCATCCATTTACGGAGGTTCCCGCCTTCTTTACACTTTGCATTGTGATTGTCCCATTTGCACTTTTTGTGTCATTGAGTGCCAATGATAATGCACTCCTGACAGTTTCAGAGCAGAGTCCCCTGCTAGTAACTGAGATGTAGCGAACTACGAGTACTTCTCCCGTAAAGGCAAAAAGCAAGGATTGCTTTCACTTTTTAATTATGCTAAAGACGGTTTACTGCCTGAGGGAAGTAAGAAATCATTTTAATCAACTCAGTAATATCATCCAGAAAGTGCAGTTAGTATTGATTTACTACTAACATACAATAACTAATCATACCAGGAGAGCAAATTAGGATCGTTCGAAATGATATTTTTTTTTGTGGTAGGGAGGTGAATGCTATTTATGCACAGAGTGTGGGACTCCCATGCGCGACTGGACTACCCACTAAACACCTCCCCTGTCAATCTGAGAACCTAGCCTGGAACCGTTTGACACATTACTTCGGGCTAGGTCTCATTTTGTTACGCCTTGGGGCGCCTTCAAGCTGGGGAGTCCCTTTCCTAGCGGGAGGGGAGAGGGGAAGAGGAAATGCCAGAAGAGTGCTCCCCCAGCCCCCGGCTGCTGTGAGTCCCTTTTATATTTTAGGACTGCCCGAGCATAATGTGCCATCTGGTTCCATTTGTCAACCGATTCGAGCATCACCGCAACTATATTATCCGGGGTGAGCTCTCCCATCTCCCTGTAGAGTTCCCTTCGCAGCCTGGCCCATTTGGTACACGCAAAAAATGTGTGACAGGCATTGTCCTCCTCTCCTGGGCAAAACCGACAATCGGGAGACCGTGACTTACCGATCTTGTGCAGGTAAGACTGAAAACACCCGTGCCCGCTCAAAAGCTGGGTCAGATAGAAGTCAGTCTCACCATGCCTTCGATTTAGCCACGGTCCCACATCCGGGATGAGGCGCGCAGTCCATCTTCCCTTCGTGCAATTCACCCAAGAGTGCTGCCAACCGTTGAGCGAGCGCTGTCTCTCCTCGCGGACAACTGTCTCCCTCGCATCCTCGTTTCGGCGCAGGTAAATAGCGCGGCGCTCTCTAGCACAGAGGGCGACAGGTCTCACGCCTGCAATCACTCTCACCGCCGAGTCGGAGACTGTTGATACGAAGATGCAATTCTCAGTGCTCCTCTTCTCTGTACCTGTGCCAAACGTTTTCAGTATACCTCCTTGCTGAGAGCGTCGCCCCATACCTCTGCTCCGTACAGTAGTACTGACCCTACAGCACTCATCAAGAGGCGTCTTCTTGATGGGCTGGGTCCCCCTACGTTGGCCATAAGTCGACTCAGGGCCGATATTCCCGAAGCAGCCTGATTTGCTCAGAGAAACTCATTTTCGAGTCGATCAGTAGCCCTAGGTACTTCACCGCTGGCTTCGATTCGATTTGTATATCTCCAATACTGATCATCTTTACTCTAGGGATTCTCTTTTTTGTCAAGATGACTACTTCGGCTTTCTCCAGTGCTAAACTCAGCCCGCGAGCAGTCATCCAGTCTCTCACTCGGCGCATTAGCATACCTAGCCTAAGTTGCGCTTGTTCAACGGTGCGTCCGGCGACCAGAGCCACAACATCATCCGCATAGCCGACCAAGCGCGACTCATCTGGCATCTCACGTCTCAGTAGCCTGTCGTAAGACATGTTCCATGGGTCCGGACCAAGGATAGATCCCTGGGCAACACCCGATGTAATTTCCATCATTCGTTGGCCCTGTGTCGTGTCGTAGAGCAAGCTTCGGTCCTTTAGGTAGTTCCTCAAAAGCCACATGAGATATTCTGGAACTTGAAAAGAGTTTTCCAGCGTGTCCAGAATATCCACCCATCTAGCGGAGTTGAAGGCATTCCTGACGTCGAGTGTCACCAACAGGACGATCCGTCGCTTGGTGCGACTATATGCCTTTGCCTTTTGGGCCGCGTTCACCACCTCTGCAATCGCATCAATGGTAGAACGTCCTGCTCTAAAGCCGCACTGCCGAGGAGATAGGTCCCCAGCAGCACGAATCGCGTCAATGAGTCTTCCCTTGATGAGTTTCTCTAGCACCGATTCGGGATTTCCCTTCCCCTTGCTGATCAGCATGAGCCCCGCCACCTTCCATCGTACGGGGAAAACCCCGTCCCGTAGGCAAGCGTTGAATGTGCTGAGCAGCAAGTCAGGACAATGGTGATAGACGAGCCGCAACACCTCAGCTGGAACACCATCTAGACCTGGAGCCTTCCTCGTTTTCAAGGAGAGGATTGCCTCCTCCAGTTCCAGCTGTGTGAAGAGTGGGCACTCGACTGCTGTTTCACCATGGACAGCGTCAACACGAACGGGATGGGCGGGGAAGAGTCCCCGCACTATCGCGTCCATCTTTTCCGCGTTATGTATACAAGGCTTCCGTAGGGTACCAAGTTTCCCCATGACCAGCTTGTAGCCAAGGCCCCACGGATCCTTGTTCACATTGTCCACTAAGTCTTGCCAGCAGCGAGCCTTGCTACTGTTGATCAGTTTGCGAAGGCATTTCCTGGCCGACTTATATGCTGCCACCTGGTTGCATGCCTCGTCGTGGTTCCGCGCCCGTTGAGCCTCACGCCGAAGCTTGTGACACTCCCTCCGCTTTTCAGCGATTTTAGTTGACCACCAGTACACTGGGGGCTTGCCGTGCCGGGGTCTTCGACGGGGCTTCGAAATGATATTACATACATATAATTGTGAAAATGTTCACGTTTTATTATGTTAAGTGATTTTATTTATCACAGCCTTACGTTATTTTTGAAAGTATAAGTAAGTTTTTAGAGTACTTTATTTAGAGAATTGGCTGAAATGTACTTTTGTTGCCTCATTTTATCACGGACTGTTTGCTAAATCAGTGTTAAATAAGGACTTATATGATGTATTATATTTGTCAAGTAAAAATTAAATTCAAGATTAAAGTAAAATTGAGCTAAATTGAATGACAGACTGAAGAGTGTGAAGGAAGAATGAAGAAAGCATTGAAAAGTGAATTCAAAGACTTCTTAAAATAAATAAACAAAAAAGTGAACTCAAGCATGTTTTAGGGCCTAATTAGAGTAGAATATAAAATAACGTGATTAATTACGCAAACGAGTGATGATTACAACCACACACTTATATCACATATGATGATGATGGTAATAACAATAGACACAACATATCTTTCATTATACCCACACACATATTAAATAATATTTTATATTAATCGACTAATTACTAAAAGAAATATAAAAATAAATATTCCAAAGTCACTTGAAGCGGGAACTTCATATCCCACCCTGATATAATTTGGAAAACATTCAAAGGTTTATCATTTACTATATTTCTGCTATAAGATGCTCGCAAGGCCAATACTGACTCAATATTTTATTAATTTTTTTATAAGAAATTATTTTTTTTAAATACGATACCATGGAAATTGATATTAAGTTTTCATTTTTAAACCTATACATGTTTACGTTTTATCTAATCGAAAGTGTCATTAGAAAGGAACAAATTCAAATAATTAGAAAATGTTTAAATGTATTTTCAATAACACTCAACTAAAATTTTAAACAATTAAAATCTATAGTTAAATACCTGTGAAAAATGATTGCCACTTACAAATTTTTCAAATAGAACATAAACAAATATATCGAATTTATGGATGAAACGAAAAAAAATTTTTTAGTAGTATCAGAGAAGGAGAATGCCCATTTGTAAAAGAACAAAACAGCTCAATACATATTCAACCGAGAGTCTCGTATAAAGCTGTCTCAAATAGTTTTGTCAATGAAAATGCCTACAATTTATATAACACAAAAAATTTACCATTAAAATGAATTGCTAAATAACAACAACTTTCTTTCCAGCATGCCCTTCTCTTTCAGCAGGAATGGTAGCGAACGGTAAGTATGCCTTGACGAGAGTAGGGTTGTTGTTGCGTTGTGTGCGGTACGCGGTACCATAGTTTGATTTGAGTATTTTCTTAGATTCGTTTATTTCACAGTCAAATTAGAGTAGAAGATTTTTCGGTACCTAGTCGGTGATATTCGGGAACGCGAAATTAAGTCTAGTTTTTGTTGTTGTCTTAAAGCTTGGAAGAAATGCGGAATAAAGTAGAGATAGGTTTCATTTCCGTATGTTTGTGTTTTCAACGCTTTTAAAACGGGCATGTGAACCGGTGGCTGAGTTGTTGTATTTCGGACTTAGTCTGCTCGCGTAAGTCCTACGACCGAGCTCCTCTCCGAACTGGCTAGCTAGCCAGCAGCCACCTCGGAGTAGACTAAGTGTGTCCGGACTTGTTGACCTGTAAGGTACAGTCCATTATCACGTCCAAACACTTCTCGTCTAGAACCGATGAGAGGTCGGTTCCGATTTCGTTCGAGCGTTTTGAAACGAAAATCACCCAGCAACCAAACCGCACCACCAGCCAGTTTTTGAGCAACTTGCATATCATGCAAGTTCTCCTAAAAAACAGGATGGATCGTAGTAGTCTTTGCGTATAGACGTCTTTTAAATCGCTTCTGTCAAAAGTTTTCAAAAATTAAATTAATTTTTTAAAAACGTTAGTCCGAAGTTAATTTTTATCGGAAAAATACTTATATTGTCGAAGTAATCGACTCAGGAAATTTCTATCGAATATTTTTACTTCGATTGATAACGAAAAACAAATTACCAAAGAAAACTTCGCCGCTGGTATGGAGGAGCCCGACGGCTTCCCATCGTTGGGGCAACCTGGGGAAACGACGAATACGAAACTGGCGATCATCATCAAAAGAAAACATAACGAAGAAAATTCCGCAGATGGAGGGTGCTAGCTGCAAATAATAGCGGACAATCAACAAATGGCCAAATTGCAGAAAGAAAATGATGAACTAAGGCAAGAGATACAGTCACTCAAGAATCTCTTCAAGAAAGGGATGAAGCCTCAAAAGACGCAGCCACAAAACCAATGGCAACAGGTAACAAAGCCGAAGAAAAGTACAAATCAAGCAATTCCAGAAGAAGTTCCTAGTGCTGGTGGCACCAACGATATTTTGCAGCGCTGGAGGGATTAACCGAAGATATGGAAACTGAAGAAATCATCGGAGGTAATTTTAATCAAGATAATGACTTTAATTTTATTCAATATTTAAAGAACGAAAATAAGGAGAAAAAAACAGCCCGCAGTTCTGCTGGTTCCTCTGAAAAAGCTTCCAACAAGACCGAAAAAGTTCCGCCAATCAACGTGTTCGGACAGACCGGGAAAGATATGGTTCGGCTATTGGCAGCCGAAAATAAACTGGCCAATTTCGAAATCAAAAGAGTTAATGCCGAAAAATTAACTATAAGGACGAAATCACTGGTTGATTTCAAGTCAGCAAAAGATGCGCTGATTTCTTGGGAGGTTGCACACTTCACCTATACCCCAAAAAGTGAAAAGAATCAGACCTTCTTGTTGAAGGGGTTGGACAGCGGAGAGGATACGATCGATCTTCTTCAGGTGCTAAAGGAGGCTGCAGCTTTTGCGACAAGAAGGTCGACCATAGAAAGGAAGAATTTGCCACTTTACCTGGTACAAATTGCAAATAAAAGCAGTCCAAGTGCCCTTCAACAAATAAGGTACTTGAATTTCAGAGTGGTGAGGTGGGAATGCCTCCAGAAAAGAGAAGTCAACCAGTGTTACCGGTGTCAAAGATTTGGACATTTGGCTGCCAATTATGTCATGCACTATCGTTGTGTTAAATGCAAAGACGTTCATGCTCCCGGTGAGTGCAAATTGGCTCAGACGGAGCCAAAAGAAAAATCATACTGAGTTAACTGCGGTGTTTTTGGTCACCCAGCATCTTATCGAGGATGCTCCCGATATCAAGATGCAAAAGTTAAATTTGCTCCAAAGCAAACACAAGTACACCGTTATATCATACCTTCCAACTTCGACAAGCCCGGAGTATCACTTGCACTCGCCACTAGAGGAGCAGCAGAAAATGCTGGAAATAATGTAAATAATGTTATTGGCAATAATGAGCTGCTTCTCAAAATTTACCAGCAACTTAATTCTTTATTGGAGAAAATCCACAAACAAGATTCAAAAATTAACTTTGCTTTTCACCGTTTAGGTCGTTCAAATGCCTAGTAATAACTTGTCATCCAGTCATATTCCCATGGATAGGATTCGCCTCATATCGATCAACGTCAACTCTATCGTTGCTATACATCGACGTGATTATCTCCTTGAATTTATTATTAAGCAAAAGCCTAACATCATACTTCTCACTGAAACCCACCTCAACTCATGGTATTCTATGGAATTCAAAGATTTTGCACTCGTAAGAAACGATAGGGTAATAGGTGATGGGGGAGGTGGCACCGGGATATTGGTTAGAAGACCCTATTGTTTCCAAAATATTGAAAAAGTCGAATTCAAAAACTTTGAATTTCTTGAAGTGTCCGTCATCAAAATTTCACTGCCAGGTGGGGACAACCTCTTCGTTATCTCTGCCTATGCAACTGGTCAAAATGTTCTCAAGTTCAAGGAGGAACTCAATTCCTTGTCTGAAATACTTGAATTGAACAGGCTGCATAATTATTATAGTTTTGCTGGTGACCTGAACGCCAAGCATACACATGGCTAAACGCCACCAATAATCCAAGAGGTGTATTCCTGAATCATGGATGACAGAGAACCAAATTAAATACAGGTGCAACCTATATGGGTCGGAGTTCCTAACATACCCTAGGACAAATTCATATTTGGACCTCTGCATTGTTGACGCAAGACTTGAATTCAGCTTTAATAGTCCTCGATTTATCGATAGTGCCCTCAGACCGGGGAACCAAACGCGTCCCCAGGGTTGCGGATTGGGGAAGACCTTTCTCGAAAGGTTCGCTGCGAATAACCAATAAGCAACCGCGGACAATGGTCGGCAGTGAAGGGAGAGTCTCAGGACAAATACCTGAGTGTCAATGATCTTCACTGTGACATGACGAAATATATGGCGTCATCAATTATCCATATATCCTGGCAGTAGGTAAAATGCTATGGGAACGGAAACCCAGACAGAAAACCAGACTATGCAGGTCCACAAGGGGAACCAAATTACGGTGCAGGAGGTCGGATCCCCAGTACCGGTGGCAGAGGGTAGTGAGCGAGCAGGCTCCCGGCCGTCGTCATCCAGCGACTGCAATGTTACAGAAGTGGTGAACTTGCCTTCTGTAACAGATATAACTACAAGCAAACAGGACGCTAGCACGGAGAACCCTTTCAGGCAAAAACCGCTGTTGGCAAGAACACCGATAAAACAAGTCACCGATTGCGGGGGGAGGCAGCAAACCCCAGAAACACTGTCAAAGTCAACATCACAGGTTAAATCATCGGAGACAGACCACAGACGGACTAACGAACGAAAGAAGGCAGAGTGCGTTGTGCAACCTGGTATCATTGCGGCCTTTGGGCGCAGTAGAAGGACTATGCGCACCCCGGAGCGTCCAGTGCAAGACGTACACAATCCGGATCAAGCTGCGACACCAACAGAGGCCAGGGTAAGACTGGGGGAGGGAGAAGTTTTGCCGTTGGCCGACGCCACTTCAAACGTCACCCAAGCGATAGAAGCAAAAGGGCTAGGAAACGGGGGCCTCTCCCAAGAGGTGGCGCCAAATAACACAATCGCCCTTGACCGCGCCGAAGAGGAGCGGCTTACTCGGAAAGCGGGGATTATCGTCAAACAACTGAGGGCTACCTGCGAAGTGCAGAAAAACATAGGCAAGAGTGTCAAGAATGGCATTCTTGAACTGGAGGAGCTTTTTGACCGCATAACGCACTACAGGTGGAGGTGGCTTGCAACCGAAAAGCACCAAAAAGACACGCTCTCCCTCGAGGCATCAGTGAGTCCTAGCACCAGCAAAAGAATGGCCGGTAGCCCAATTGAAGGCGACCGTGAGAAAAGGAGGAAGGACGAGATCATAAACGAAGTTGACACTCCAGGCGAGGAGTTTCATGTGGTGCGAAACAAGGCAGCGAAAAAAGCGGCCAAAAAGCTACTCCTAAAAAAAACAGACAAAGAGCTCAACCACGAAAAGAACAAAGAACCCCCCGATATACCGCAGAAAACAAAAAGCAAACCGCTGCGCAAACCCTTGCGAGAGGCACTGCTTATTAAACCCACTAAGGGCCGAACCTACGCAGATGTCCTCCGTGAAATTAAAGGAGCGGTCAAGCCAGACGACACCAAAACTGCCATCAAAGCAGTTCGACCAACCCGGACCGGTGGCCTGCTGGTGGAATGTGGGCCAGAGGCCACAAACAAAGATGCATTCCGTGACGCGGTTCAAAAGGTTCTTGGAGATGCGGCAACGGTTGCCTCGCTCGAACCAATGGCCACCCTGGAAATCAGGGACCTTGACTGCGTCACGGACAAAGCTGAAGTAGAGGATGCCATTAGGAGGGAGTTCCCCAGCTTAAGTGAAGTCAAGGCAAGATTGACACGTAAAAACACAAAGGGGCAACGCATGGCTATTGTCGAACTAGCTGATAAAGACGCCCAGCAAATCCTGGCGAAGGGCAAAATTAAGATAGGTTGGGTGATCTGCAGGATACGGAGAAGAGCGATCCCTATCCGCTGCTTTAGATGCTTCGAATACGGACACACCGCGTATGGCTGTAGGGGACCCGACAGGAGATCTCTGTGCTACAAATCTGGTGAAATGGGGCACAAAAGGAAGGAGTGCACGAACGAGGCAAAATGCATTCTTTGCAAGGATGCTAAGCTAGCACCCGGCGACCTCAAACATGAGCCGAGGACAGGGAGATGCTGGGTTTTCAAGGAGGCCCTAACTAAAGCCAAATCGATACTCAAATGATCCGTATCCTGCAGGTCAATTTGCACCGAAGCACAAACGCCCAGGACCTACTTGAGCAGTTTGCGAGGGATAAGAAAGCTGACCTCCTGTTGCTGAGCGAGCAACATCATAACAAGGACTCGCAAGCGTGGTACCCTGACAAATCTAGTACCTCGGCCATCTGGGTTCGAGACAGCGCCCGCCTTCAGGTGCAGGGCCATGGACGCGGGGATGGTTTTGTGTGGGTGCGGTGTTCAGGGATAACATATTTCAGTGTTTATCTGACGCCTAACGAGGCAATGCGATCCTTTCGAACAAAACTCGATGCCCTGGAGGACGCTGTCTCGAACACAGAGGGCCACATGCTGGTCGGGGGAGACTTCAACGCTAGAGCCATTGAGTGGGGTATGCCACAATCCGACCCAAGGGGAAAGCAAATCTTGGACATGGCGGCCAGAACAGCGCTTTTTGTCCTAAATACTGGTAACACCCTTACTTTCCGCCGCTGGGGTTGCGTAGGAACCATACCCGATGTGACACTCGCTTCGGAGTCCCTGGTACCCAGAGTACACAACTGGCGAGTACTAGAGGACTACTCGGCTAGTGATCACCAGTATATAGCTGTTTAGATTCACGACGGTGCCACTCTGCGTGCATATGCCCAAACTTCAATCCCCGGATGGAGGACTGGGAGGATGGACGTTGAGAGGTTTGCTGACGCGCTTACGGCAGGCGCACCGTTGCTGGGAGCTCCACCAGGGAGTGGAGGGCCTACAGCCAAGGACTTGGTGAACTCAACTATGAGTACCATCATAACTGCTTGCGAGTCTTCCATGCCCCGTCGGAGACCCCGACATGGTAAGCCTCCAGTATACTGGTGGTCAAACGAGGTCGCCAAACAAAGAAGCGAGTGTCACAAACTTCGGTGAGAGGCCCAGCGGGCGCAAACATGGGAGGAGGCAGACACTAGGCTAGCAGCATACAGGTACGGCAGGAAATATCTTCGCAGGCTTATTAACAAGAGCAGGGAGGGAGTGTCACAAGCTTCGGCGTGAGGCTCAACGGGCGCGAAACCGTGACGAGGTATGGAACCAGGTGGCAGCATATAAGTCGGCCAGGAAATGCCTTCGCAAACTGATCAACAGTAGCAAGGCTCGCTGCTGGCAAGACCTAGTGGACAATGTGAATAAGGATCCGTGCGGCCTTGGCTACAAGCTGGTCATGGGGAAACTTGGTGCCCTACGGAAGCCTTGTATACATGACGCGGAAAAGATGGACGCGATAGTGCGGGGGCTCTTCCCCGCCCATCCCGTCCGTGTTGACGCTGTCCATGGTGAAACAGCAGTCGAGTGCCCACTCTTCACACAGCTGGAACTGGAGGAGGCAGTCCTCTCCCTGAAAGCGAGGAAGGCTCGAGGTCCAGATGGTGTTCCAGCTGAGGTGTTGCAGCTCGTCTATCACCATTGTCCTGACTTACTGTTCAGCATATTCAACGCTTGCCTACGGGACGGGGTTTTCCCGGTACGATGGAAGGTGGCGAGGCTCGTGCTGGTCAGCAAGGGGAAGGGAAATTCCGAATCGCCGTCTGCATACCGCACGTTATGCATGCTAGACACTGCTGGGAAAGTGCTAGAGAAACTCATCAAGGGAAGACTCACTGACGCGATTCGTGCTGCTGGGGACCTATCTCCTCGGCAGTATGGCTTTAGAGCAGGACGTTCTACCATTGATGCGATTGCAGAGGTGGTGAACGCGGTCCAAAAGGCAGAGGCATATAGTCGCACCAAGCGACGGATCGCCCTGTTGGTGACACTCGACGTCAGGAATGCCTTCAACTCCGCTAGATGGGTGGATATTCTGGACACGCTGGAAAACTCTTTTCAAGTTCCAGAATATCTAGTGCGGCTTTTGAGGAACTACCTAAAGGACCGAGGCCTGCTCTACGACACGACACAGTGCCAACGAAGGATGGAAATAACATCGGGTGTTGCCCAGGGATCTATTCTTGGTCCGGACCTGTGGAACGTGTCTTACGACGGGCTACTGAGACTTGAGATGCCAGATGAGTCGCGCTTGGTCGGCTATGCGGATGATGTTGCGGCTCTGGTCACCGGACGCACCGTTGAATAAGCGCAACTCAGGCTAGGTATGCTAATGCGCCGAGTGAGGGACTGGATGACTGCTCGCGGGCTCAGTTTAGCACTGGAGAAAACCAAAGTGGTCATCTTGACAAAAAAGAGAATCCCTAGAGTAAGGATGATCAGTATTGGAGATATACAAATCGAATTGAAGCCAGCGGTGAAGTACCTGAGGCTACTGATCGACTCGAAGATGAGTTTCTCTGAGCAAATCAGGGCAACGGCTGAGAAGGCTGCTTCGGGAATATCGGCCCTGAGTCGACTTATGGCCAACGTAGGGGGACCCAGCCCATCAAGAAGACGCCTCTTGATGAGTGCTGTAGGGTCAGTGCAACTGTATGGAGCAGAGGTATGGGGCGACGCTCTCAGCAAGGAGGTATACCGAAAACGATTGGCACAGGTACAGAGAAGAGGAGCACTGAGAATTGCATCTTCGTATCCAACAGTCTCCGACTCGGGGGTGAGAGTGATTGCAGGCGTGATACCTGTCGCCCTCCTTGCTAGAGAGCGCCGCGCTATTTACCTGCCCCGAAATGAGGATGCGAGGGAGATCAACGATTGGCAGCAGTCTTGGGTGAATTGCACGAAGGGAAGATGGACTGCGTGCCTCATCCCGGATGTGAGACCAGGGCTAAATCGAAGGAATGGTGAGACTGACTTCTATCTGACCCAGCTTTTGAGCGGGCACGGGTGTTTTCAGTCTTACCTGCACAAGATCGGTAAGTCACGGTCTCCCGATTGTCGGTTTTGCCCAGGAGAGGAGGACAATGGCTGTCACACATTTTTTGCGTGTACCAAATGGGCCAGACTGCGAAGGGAACTCTACAGGGAGACGGGAGAGCTAGCTCCGGATAATATAGTTGCCTTGATGCTCGAATCGGTTGACAAATGGAACCAGGTGGCACATTATGCTCGGGCAGTCTTAAAAGATAAAAGGGACTCACAGCAGCCGGGGGCTGGGGGATCACTCTTCTGGCATTCCCTCTTCCCCTCTCTCCTCCCGCTAGGAAACGGACTCCCCAGCTTGAAGGCGCCCCAAGGCGTAACAAAACGAGACGTGGCCCGAAGTAATGTGTCAAACGGTTCCAGGCTAGGTTCTCAGATTGACAGGGGAGGTGTTTAGTGGGTAGTCCAAGGGTATCCTCCATGGGAGTCCCACACTGCCAGACTCGGCGGGCGTAAATGCCTTCACCTCCCTACCACAAAAAAAAAAATAGTCTTCAACGGAAACTGCAGGTGCTTCCTTACGATAGCGACCATGACGCAATCGTAATGGAAATCAATCATCAAAGGGATGATTTCTTCCTCATTCCAGTTCAACATGAAAACCATCGGTTGAATTTCAACATTGTGGACGCGTTGGCTTTGTTGAAATTACACCTGAAGAATGTCCGGAACTTAATCCGTTCATACTTCAGGAGTGAGGTCAGCAATCAATGGTTGGGACCCAAATGGCGTTTTCGCAAAAGTGAATAGCTTATTCCGCAAGAAGTCTCGAGTGAAGGTATCGAATCTTGAAGTCGCTAGTGATGAGATAAATCTTCTCGATAGGGCTGATATCGAAATTGATAGTACGACTCCGGATAGAAATGGAAACAGGATTATATGTGATGGATTACAGAAACTTGCCCTGATTGGAACACATTTTGAATTGGTTCATCTGCCAAACCCAGAGAGAAGGAATGAAGTATTTTCGGAGGTCGTTGAAGCAAAAGTGTCCGACTTCAAATCAAGCCTGAACGGCCGATCAATTCTTCATTTCGATGAAACATTAACATCTGACCTCATACCGAGCTTGAATCTTATTGATTATTTTGTCAGCTATGCAGACTTGTGTTTCATATTTCCCAGAATAAATAACAAAAAATCATGTGGTACTGACGGTATTCCAAATATAGTTCTCCGACATTTGCCTGAGGTTGCTATTAGGAATTATTGCATATTGTTCAACAACATGTTGAGCAGTTCATATTTCCCAAATGAGTGGAAAAAAGCTAAGGTATTTCCGATCTTGAAGAAAGGAAAAGAATCTTCATGCCCTAAAAGCTATCGCCCAATCGGCTTGCTGCCTAACATCAGCAAGGTATTTGAAGTGATACTCAACATAGCATTAAACGCCCACATTGAGAAATATGAGTTGATGCCGAATTGCCAATTTGGTTTTCGTGCCAGGCATTCGACCATACATGCAATAACGAAAGTAACCTCAGACATCTGTTGGAAACTAAACAACATAGAATGTGTTGGAGCATGTCTCATTGATATAGAGAAAGCCTTCGATACGGTAACCACAGGACTTCAGGACAGGTTCCCCAGACACCTTGTCGCCATGATGTGTAATATGTTATACGGGAAATCGTGTGTTGTAACTGATGGAAATCTGACAACAATGCGCGAGTTCAAGGTCTTGAATGGTCTACAGCAGGGAACAGTTACTGCGCCCCTGCTTTTCTCAATATTCATTCGCAAGCTATTGAACGGCTTTGATTTTAATGTCTCGCCAACGCGATCATTGGTAGCGTTTGCTGATGATCTGATCATCTATACGGCAGACCGAAAAGCTACAATAGTTCAGAACAACCTTCAAAAAATGTTTAATGATGTGCAGCTGTACACCGACAATTGGCGAATGAAAATCAATGCGCAGAAGTGCGAAACAATTTTGTTTCGGACACCGCTGCAGGGGGCCAGTCAAGACCTGAAACGTAATTGGAAGGATTTCCACATTATGGCTGGTGAGAGTAGTTCAGAACGGGTTCCACATAAATCCTGTGTTCGATACCTCGGTGTTCATCTCGATCAGTATCTGTACTATACTGAACATGTCAAAGCCATGCTCAGTAAAGCACTAAAAGTAGTCATGGCTCTTCGGCGACTCTTTCATTCCAGAAACATTGATCAAAAGGTCAAAATGGTCTGTTACAAGACCCTGGTTAGGCCAGTTTTGACATACGGATGCCAGATCTGGTACAACCAGAGTGCTAGTACAATGGAAAGATTAAGAGTTTTCGAAAGGAAATGTCTTCGTGCATGTACTGGTTTGTACAGAAAGCCTGAGCCGGATTGGAAGCACTATATATCGAATAGAAAAATTTATCAAACCGCTCAAGTGACAAGAGTCGATATCTTTATATTGAAACTTCTTCGGAATCATATCGCAAGATCTGTGACTGTGAGTGAAAACCCTTGGATTTCACAGCCGTTCCATACTACAGACGGGTTTATTGTGATTTGCCTCACTACTGGCTTCGTTCCTCCAGAAGCATTCGTGTATTTGGACATGAATCGATGTTATTGATTCTGACGGCGTCCCAATCATATATCACATATATAGACGGGCCACCGATAAGAAGATAAAATATCTGTCTCATTTATGCTATTTCATGACTGAATCAGTTTTAATTTTTTCGCTCTACAATATTCATTTCAATTGTTATATGTACATTTCTTGGAAGTTTCTCAAGTAGTTCTCATGCACGAACTACTCGATTACTACAAACGCAATATAAGACATATTGCCTACTAAGGTAGAAAACTCCAAACACAGAAATTATTTGAAATATTTTTAATTAAAATCAATATTTTTTAATGCAAATCATTAACACAAAATCAATTCATGCTTTGTAATACACTTTTGAATGAACTTGAATTCTGTTCATGTTAAAGCTGCCAACAAAGCGACTTCGCGTAATATGTTGCATATTGCCTGTTATTTTTGAATATATTACATACTTCGGAAGCGAGGGATGATCATTCTTCTGAGTCAGAAAATCTCATGAATATGATTCAATTTGAAGGTGACTAAATGAAAAGCTCTTCAGCCGAAATTTAAACTAGCCAAAAACAAGATACTCGTACATTATCTTCCTATTAGTGCTCTGCCTATTTTAACCCACCTAATTTTATTTATCAATCTTAGCGTATTCTTACAGTTATAAAAGCAACTTCTTGAAAAAATCAGCAACAAGTTGAACCTTTTCGCGAATAACCGGAAACCTTCCAATGATATCAACCATTTGGTACGTTTTATTAACGCCCAATATCAATTCGATTCAGTGTGTAGGATTACTAAATCTACTTTTCAGTAGGGTAGGTTCGAAATCTTTTCAACTCGCGAGTATGAATGTAATACCTAACGAGTACTTGCACAACACTCTTCGACCAATACCCCTGTCTTTGAAAACGAGCCGGCCCTCGGTCGTCTGTCTCTCCATCGAGTTGACTCAATACTCGCTGGGTAAACGAAGTCATTCATCTTTTCCCACAGAATATACTCGTATCGCGCTAGTTGTACGAGTATCTGTATCTGTACAACATTCAACTGTTTCAAAGGAAAAATAATCTGATTTCATTCAACTTGTCCGGATATTCTCTTCAGCGTTGGAAATTCTCTTCAACCAGAGCTCGCGCAAACTCCGTTGTTCTATACCCGACAATGGACGGGCTGTCGGTTTGTCTGTATTCCCGACCTGTATGAATGTACAAGTAGTATCTACAATCTTGTATCTTTTCTTTGAGCCGCTGCAACGGAAAACTTGTTCGAAGTACAAAATTGTAATTTCATTCAAGAAATCCGTCAGTTCAGTGTGAACAGTTCTACCGGTTAGTTGACTAGTTGGTTCGGTGGCGAATCTTAAGAAAAATACTTCTCCGTCTTCGAATTCCTTTAAGATGAAGTTGAACTATCGCTCGGTCTAAGACTAAAGATACATACTAGAAAATTTTCCAAGAATCATAGATTAATATCTCGCAAAAGGTGTTTAACGGGCTTCAAAGTAAGCACAGAAAGTTTTCAAGTGGATTTTGTGAAATCAATGTGAAAATATAAAGAAATATTCAAACCAGAGATAAATTAAAAGAAAAGATAGTTGGTGTACATACAATTGTGTTTTGTTATCCCGATATCAAAAGGACATTCACTCGCTTCAAGGAGATTTCAAGGATTAGTGGGAGAGTAGTTTTGGATACCGGTACTTGTCCCGGCCGAATTAATTTCGCAACTGAGGCAGCTCCACAGGTGAGTCAAGCAAAGGTTTTATCAACTTGTTGAAATCACTGGAAAGTAAGGCAGACTACGTCTATGTCTGGAGGCGAGTGATAAAATTTTAATGATTAATTATTTGGTCGTCCAATTTCTGAACCCATTTTGACTCTTGTCTATGATCTGTAATGTGCAGATATAAGATGTAGCATGTAATATGTAAGGCGAGAGTAACGTCTGGACTTGTGTAGGGCAGTTGTTAAAATTTTTTAATTTGCTTTTAATTACACACTCACATGAAAACTGAATGGAGGCTTGATTTATCGAGTGCTGCCGTTGCTTGTCCATTACCAATGACTTGCTATCTTGTCGTGTGCTGCCTCCTTAGCAATTGGTGAAAGAAAATAATTGAAGAAAAGAAAAACTGAACTTTTGCTGCGGGCGTGCAGAGACAGGCGTGCAGCAATAATTTACTTAGACATATGTGGGCGGCTAGGAGGCCGGCATGAATGCATTCAAATAAATGTATCTACGTATTTACATATGCGACATACTTATGTGCGTACTGCAGAAAATCATACAGATGAATAAATTTGATATGAAACTTATAGAATCTAAATTTTTTGGGTTGATTAGGAGTTGCGATTTAAATAAATCCTCAAGGCAAAATTTTGTTTGTTCACGCTTGTGAAATTTTAATCCTGGTTTATTCAAATTTTGGAATGTGCCAAATTTTATGTTAATCCATAATTTTTTTTCTGACTACCATGATTGAAAAACTGGTTGCATTACTGATTTGGCGATGGAGATAAAAATTTGTCATAGGAATTTTGAGGAATTCTTTAAGTGGGCGCGAGATATGGTGCATTGTATTGTCACCTGAGATATCGAATTAATCATGTGTTAAGAATGTTGCAAATTTGACTATGAATAGGTGAGACATTTTTTATTGATTGCCCAATTCGGCGCCTAATTATTTGCATCGAAATGGGAATGTTGTATGAGAGTTTTCTTATTGAAACTTGAAGTGGTAATGTTAGGCGTAGATGAGTAAGGCTGATGTAAATCGACCCATATTCATGAAAATATATCAAGGCTGTTTCAATAGGCTTTCAAATTGCTTATGTTAAATTTTTAGAAATATTTGGTTGAACTATTTTTAAAGATTATTTAATATAAATATTTGAAACTTACAAAAAACTCAGAAAAAAATGCCTACAATTTCGGTCCAAGTTTAGAAGAAAGCTTGAAGTTATCTCAGAGAAAAATTTTAAACTGAAAAACTTCGAATTTCATTTGATACATAATTATACACTAAGCTTATAGTCGAAAAATCAAACCTTTCACTAAGTTGGCTAGAAGATATACCGGAACATAAGTCCATTTCAGTAGTCCAAGTGGTTAGAGTGCTCGCTGCGTAAGCCGAAGGTCTCTGGTTCGAATCCCGTTGATGACAACGAGATTTGTTTCGAGTAATTCTTCGGAAGGACTGTAAGTCCGTTCAGTCAGGGTTGGAACAGACTACGGCAAGATAGTCGTGTGACTATCGCAATTTAAACATGGTTAAATAAAAGCGCGCATACTGGACTGCGACTTTTTTTGCCAGGTCGATTGTGGCAAGGAATTGTGATTATTCCTTAAAGCCAGTTTAATACGTATGATAATTTTTAAGTCACAAATTTTTGTATACTTGCGTACGTCATTACTGGCAAAGGCATACCTTCAGTGGGGAATATCTATTCTGTGCATGCCTAAGGGTTCGGCCACATTGCGATTTTACAGTCGTAACCAGCGATTTCGAGACGCAAATACGAACACACTACGACAAGATTTCCAAAGGAATTTCAGGCATGCGCAGAACTAATATGCTCATTTGAAGGTATGTCTTTGTCGGGGAACACATGCGCTAACTCATTTGTGCGCTATGCAAGAAACTTCCATGCTCGTCAGCGCCAAATATCCAAATGATGGGCATATACGGGCAAGTATCACAAAAACACCTACTAAACTGGTTTTAGGAAAAGTCGCGAATTCCTGCGACTGCCGACCTGGACAAACTTCTCGAAAATCGCAGTGTGCGGGCTTCCATTTAACCATGTGTAACTTGCGACAGAAGTGCGACTATATAGTCGTAGTCTGATGCATCCCTAAAGGTACTTAGCAGATTTTGTCGCAGAGTGCTTAAACAGGGTTTTCCAATAAGATTATTTTGATGTCAAAAGTAAAATGCCATTTTTTAATATAAATGATCGGATGTTTATTTCATTATGAAGAGAAAGGTTTACCGTTAATAGCGACCACCACGACCATGCTTACAGGACCATATCCTTTTCATGAAATTTTGCATAACCAAATCGCAAAGTGGCTGCCCTATGTCCTCGATAGCCTCACAAATTCCATCTTTGAGGTCTTGAATCGACGTTGGGCTGTTAGCGTAGACCTTCTCTTTCACGTGGCCCCAAAGGAAGAAGTCGCAAGGTGTTAAATCACAAGATCTCGGTGGCCAACTGTGATCACCTCTTCGAGAGATAACACGGTCCGGAAACTTTTCCCGCAAAAGATCAATGGTTTCGTTGTCCAAATCAATACCATCCAATTCCGGCCATAAAAAATCATTAATCATCCCTCGATAGCGCAACCCATTCACCGTAACTGTTGCTCCAGCCTCATTTTCGAAAAAGTAAGGTCCAATGACTCCGTCGGATCATAAACCGCACCAAACAGTCATACGTTGAAGATAGAGAGGCTTTTCAACAATAACTCTTGGGGTTTCCGAGCCCCAGATGCGACAATTTTGCTTGTTGACAAAGCCACCGAGGTGGAAGTAGGCCTCGTCACTCAAGATGATTTTTCGATGGAATTCCGGATAATTTTCATGCATTTCATGGACCCAATCAGCAAAGACACGACGTTTTTGATTATCGACCGGCTTGAGTTCTTGTGTTAACTGAATTTTATAAGCCTGAAGACCCAAATCTTTATGCAAAATACGGTGTAATGACGTTTGTGGAATGCCTAATTCCAAAGAACGACGAGGAATGGAGAAACACTTTCGGCTACAGCAGCAATATTCTCGGCTGTTCTTGAGTGACGTGCACGAGTTTTATTCTTCACATCACTAAGTTGTCCCAACAGCTCGAATTTTTCCACCAATTTCTGTATTGCGGTCCGAGAAGGTGTTTTACGACGACTCAAAAATGTTTGAGTTTTACGAACCGTCTCTGCCAATTTTCCACCATTTTTATAGTGAATTTTAATAATTTCAGTGCGCTGTTGAAGCGTGTGTTTTTCTATTTTTATTAATTATGTAGTTTCTAATTGTCAAATATCAAAAAATTACAGCTTCAAAAGTGACATCTACCGAAATAGCGGGCTATTTAAAATAACACCTCTTATTGGAAAACTCTTTAGGGTTCGGCCACATTGCGATTTTTCTGCCGTAATCAGCGATTTTCAGACGCAAATACGAACACACTGCGACAAGATTTGCAAAGGAACTTCAGGCATGCGCAGAACTAATATGCTCATTTGAAGATATGTCTTTGCCAGGAACACATGCGCCGACTCATTTGTGTGCTATGCAAGAAACTTCCGTGCACGTCAGCGTCAAATGTCCAAATGATGTGCGCCTGCGCGAGTATCACAAAAACTACCTACTAAACTGGTTTTAGGAAAAATCGCGAATTCCTGCGACTGCCGACCTGGACAAAATTGTCGAAAATCGCAGTGTGCGGGCTTCCATTTAACCATGTGTAACTTGCGACAGAACTGCGGCTAAATAGTCGTAGTCTGATGCATCCCTTATTCGCGTCTGAAAATCGCTCGATAGGACAGTCATATCGCAATGCGGTCGAACCCTATAAAAATCCGAACGTATTATGCCTCGGTCGACTTCTCGAGTATCGGTACATTCGATCACGATAATGAAATACTCGAACTATCTCTAAGCCAAGGCCCAAAAGGGGCTGTGGTGCCAAAGTATCAGACAAGGGAAGTCCATTTTGCTCCAAAGTTTGTAACCGGAATATTGATGTGACACTTTATCAATGCATGAAACGCATATTGTATTTATTACAATAATGACGTAAAAGCTAGCTACCAATACTTACACTTAATACAGTAGTACGAATAAGAAAAGAAGCCACAGAAAACCGCCTGAGTGCATCTCAAATTGTTCCTAAATTGGACTTACCTGTCACAAAAGATGAGCTCAACAGATTTTACATTCGTTGTCAGATATTGCTAATAAAAAAATAGAAAAAATCACCTCGATGGACTGTGGTGCATAAGCAAGTTCGTCTTGACTTCGTGAAGTAACATATGAGTTAGACAAATCAATGGGAGAATGTCATATTTTCGAACGAGTAGGAGTTGAACTTAGATGGGCCGGATGGTTTTTGCTATTATTGGCACGATCTGACAGCAAATGATCCACCAAAGATGAGCAGGAACTTTGACAGTGGAAGCCTTATGATTTGGGCTGCCTTTTCTTATCGAAGAAAAGTCAATTATGTGTTGTGGCAAAAAAATGAACTCTGAAAGGTAAACAGCAATACTTGACGTTGCTGTGATACCTTCTCTCGAGAATTTTGAGCTACAACATTTTATTTTCCAACAGGATAATGCTGCCGTCCACGTTTCAAACCATACAAAAAATGGTATTCAGATCAGAGCATTCCTTTAATGCGGTAGCCAGTTTTGAGCTCAGACTTTTAGAAATGTTTTGGGCATAATATCACGTCAAATTTATTCGCATGGAAGGCAGTAGAATACCATCATAGAGCTCAGAAGCGAAAATTTTGAAGTGTTGGAATGTACTCGCCATGAGCTCATTGAAAAACCTTATGGTAAAAATTCCCAACCGAATTTTTGATTTAATTCAGGTGAAAGGAGCGAAAACAAAATATTGAAGCCACAAGTTATTTATTTCTATTTAGTTATTATGGTATCTCAGCAAATCGCGCATCCAGTTTTCAAATTTTCTTATATAATAAGGGAAGATGGGTGTTGTTAATTAAATCAAGGATAAATGAATTAGTTATGTTAATACATAATTGTTTCAAACGAAACTTGGAAATTTCATTACCTTAGCACACTCCAAGCTTAAAAAGTTGATATGTGTCTAAGCAAATTACAGTATAACAACATTATTTAAGTTTTTCATCTTTCATGAAGTTTTCACGATAGTTAAATCCGATCAATAATGTATTGTAGTATCTGCTTCCCTTAGAAGTTCATAGAATAGGTAAGCCGCACATTGCTGTAGCTGTGTTATATGCAAATTCAAATCGCTATAACTTCACTGAATGTGGTTGGATTCTGATGAAAAAAAACAAAATAGGACAATCTAATACTAAACTATTTCGGTACAAAATTCAATTTAACGGTATCTAACCGATTTTAACGACGAATTCTAAATTTCATGACTCCAACTAGTATGGGCAAAGTGGATTGAATTTTGACTTGTGAGATATTTGTGGTTGTACTCACAGAGAGCTACTTCCTTGATATTTTTTCAGATTTTTCGGTCCACAGATGTCCAATTGTAAAGGGTAGGGCATAATTTTTTGTAGGTTCACTTCCGCTATCTTCCCCATTATCAATATTGCAATTTTGGCAATCGATATTGAATAATTCCATCAAGACCTTTCATTTGATACCCTATTTGTCACTTCCTTATATGATCCTAAAATTCTTTGAAATTTTCTTTTAGTTGCTACCACAATAACGAATTTCGCTTACTTTTTTATCTATGGGGGCCGTCATTATGAATTTTTTTTTTTTATTTTAAGGGATATCTGTCTTAGAGTCTCATAAATTTTTTTGCCAAACCTTCTTCAAATCCGAGTCTTATTGAAAATGACAGCTAAAAGCATTAAGTTTTATATGTTAAACTTTTATATTTATTGTCCGATTTTCATTAGTTTTTGCAGAATGAATTTGTGAAGTAACATGGCCACTAGAGGACCACGAAAATCCGAAAATCCGCAATAATTAGATCTGATCATTATCTACCTTAATATCAAGTTTCATACAAATCGAATCAAAATTGTATCTTTTAGGGTTCGGCCACATTGCAATTTTCCTGTCGTAACCAGCGATTTTTAGACGCAAATACGAACACACTATGACAAGATTTGCAAAGGAACTCCAGGCATGCACAAAACTAAAATGCTCATTTGAAGGTACGTCTTTGCCAGGAACACATGCGCTAACTCATTTGTGCGCTATGCAAGAAACTTCCGTGCACGTCAGCGTCAAATGTCCAAATGATGTGCGCCTGCGCGAGTATCGCAAAAACTACCTACTAAACTGGTTTTAGGAAAAATCGCAAATTCCTGCGACTACCGACCTGGACAAAATTGTCGAAAATCGCAGTGTGCGGGCTTCCATTTAACCATGTGTAACTTGCGACAGAAGTGCGACTATATAGTCGTAGTCTGATGCATCCCTTAGAAGCCTTTGAGATTTCGCTTTTTGACTAGCCGCCATTTTGAAATTTGAGACTTGACCTTAAAAGGTGTAATTGTTCTATGGACATTCACCATATAGCTAAGTTTACGTAGCATTAGTTGAAAGCATTGGTCACAACTACAAAAACAATTTGTTGCACGTTTTTCGGTGTTTGAGCTCATTTGCGTGGTTAAGGTTACAATATCGAGCGAGAAGTCTCTAGTCAAGGTCAGTGGTGATCTAATCAAAAAGCTTAAGATACAACCAGACTTCCAATAAAGAGATGCGTTTGTTTCAATGTCCTTTAATATTCTTGTCGGATATGTCATCCAGAAAACATCATTAGACACCATTGGCACGCTACTATTCAAGTCAACCCAACTTGCGGCGCTTAGTAACGACGTGAACCTCATGGCTCGATAAACTCCGAATTTAAAAAGCTTGGATCATTTGACAAATCGAACCATTTGGAACATTATGTTTGGATCGTCCTAGAAGATAAAAAGGAGTCACAGCAGTTGGCGACGTGGGGTTTGGGGATAACTTTTCCAGCAATCCCTCTTTCTCCCAGCAATTGAAGTCACCACACGGCCGGCGTAGTGAACAGAGGCTTAGCCCAAAGTAATGTATCAAATGGTTCCAGGATAGGTTCTCAGGTTGACAGGAGGGTGTTTATTGAGTAGTACATACGCATTGCCTTTTTGGGTGCCCCGCAATCAGCAAATAATTAGTTTTCACCTCCCAACCACAAAAGGCCTGGATTGTAACAAGTGATTTCGAAAAAACTTCGGACGTGTTCAAACATATGTATATTGCTCGAAAAAACAATGAGCCAAAATAAAAAGGAATAGAAGGGCGACTATTGCAATGATTGTGATCCACGTAGGCCTTTATGTGTAAAGTCACGATAATTGCAATGGGCGGTCTAATGAATAAAGATTCTTTTGTTTTCCAAGAGAACATTAACAGCAAGGTATATATCTGGTAGGAATACCGAGAAGCAATTAAAAGACTCGATAAAAGCTCCTAAGGATAGCAAACATCCAAATGAGGCCAAAAAGCCGCAATGAATAAAGGACTGGAATTCTAGAGGTCGAGGATTGAAACGGGTTGTCTTGCAATAGCCAGTAGAAAATGAAGCTTAAAACGCGGGAATAAAAGCTCTCAAAAATAGAGATCGTAAAATAGAGATAAGGAACGATTTCTGCAAATTTATTTATGTATCAAAAATGGTTGACCTATAAAATGGTTATACTTCACAGCCACTATCATCAGTTTACTATTGTAAGCCCAAGAAACGTGGTTGTAAAATATTAACTCAAGTTATGAAGCTACAATTTCGTTTATTGAAAAAAAGCTACAATTTAGTTTATTAAAATAAGACACTAGAATTATGTTGCCATTCCTCTTGCTCCGTCCATTGGATGCCAATTCGCACTCACTTTTGAGGGTATACTTGCCGCTAGAACTAGGGTTCACTTTCGCTGACATTGAGAACACAAAGTAACCACAGAATTTTTGAAGCATTTTTCTTATTTGGTGCATTAGAAGGGAGCACTACCTGGAAAGCTGTTATTTTTCAAAAAAGAGGTTCGATGAAACTAGGCCTAGCCCGAAATAATGTGTCAAATGGTTCTTGGCTAATTTCTCAGATTGACAGGAGTGATTTTTAGCGGAATGTCCACGAGCAGTCTGCTGTTAGAAGTGCCATATTCCGAGAATAAACATCCTCCACCTCCCTGCCAGAGAACAAAAAAAAAACATTATGATTTGAAAACTTAAAGACGAGATCGAGTGGAAAAACGTAGATCAGACACTTTTGAAGAGGAATTCTAGCCCCTTAAACGCCGCAATTTCAGGATTTAGTCAACAGTAGGAACCTCTATATGCAGGATGTTCTTGAATCGTGGTATTGGTAGAAGTACTGTGATGAAAAAATTGAGAAAAGAACTAGCATATACAGAACTAATTTTAAGTTAAATGGTTGCACGTTTAACTTCTAAGAATGGTTTCAAAATCTGAAGAGCTCGAAAGCTTTTGTTTGTTACAAGTCACAAGCCGAACAAAGATTTATATAGGAGTCGATCATCATCAGTGGCATAACAACTCAAATCGTTCATTGACCTCCAAAAGATAACCATTGAAAAGAGATATTGATAGTTCTTCTTACACTAGTGGATCTAAAACTTATCTTCTTAAGCAGGGGGCGTATGTGGAGGGTAACATAAAATCATGTCGCTAATAGGAATGATTTATCCACCATTTAAAACAGAAGTCATTTAAGTACTCAGCAATAAAGATTGAGAGGCATCAACAGCATCCATAAGAAAGAAGAACTCAATTGGAAATCCCTCACGTTCGTTAATCCAAATATATGACAAATCTGTTGCTATAGCACATTCCGACACTGTCATAAAATCTAACTGAAACAATAAAAAAAATACGTTCAACAAATTTAGACACAGATTAAATTGTACCTTTAAATCAAAGCGACAAACTAAACAGACTCCAGAATTTTATGGCATTTTTTCTGGTCTTCTGCTGAATTATTCCGTTGAGGAAGCTTTAATCCGTGCTGCTATCTTCTTTTTCCACTTGAAATTTATATAGTGTATAGTAGATTTATGCAAGAGTGTTGTGTGGTTTCAAATTAATGATTCTTGTAGCTTTTCGCCATTTTTGTTACAACTCGGTATCATTCTCATGACGATGATCACGTTGATGATGATGATGACTATCATCATCATCAACACATCACCATCTCCGGTATCATCTTGTTCACATTTATTTGTTAAAGTTTTTCATGCATCTTCCATATCCGTATGTTGTTTTTATTTAGTATTTAACCACTGCATTCCATTCGGATCAAAAGATACAGTAGCGCCCTTAAAGAATGTTGTTAGTGTTGTTTTTTATTTTTCTATTTATTTAACCACACACATTGAAGCCGTTTTAATGCTATAACTTTGATGACTGTAGTGCCATAAATCTAAGATATAGTAGAGAATGCCAGGTATTGCAATGCATGGCAAGTGAATGCAACCTTTAGAATCAAACATATGTTAAGTGTGTGTACAAAGCACTTTTGTATGACGTTAAGTGTCGACGCGCGGGAAAAGAACAACTCTATTCGAGAAAAGTCATTTATATTCCCAACTTACATACGAGTATGTTATGGTGAAGCTCTAAATAAATGCATACTTTGTTGTTTACAGAGTGCATAGCTTTCAATTCTCCTTCAGTCCGGAAAATTTTATCTACTATATGTCTCGTCGACGTCGGTCATATAAAAGATACATTTTTATCAGTCAAAAGATACTCGTACAAAAGTGTGGGCGAATTATAGATGTTACACTTGCAGTTGAGAGAATTTTATTTAGTTTTCTTTTGTTGTGAGAATACTATAAGTGAAACAAGTATAAAATCATGTACCAAGAAATCGTGATGTAGAGTAAGTAGGAGTTGCTTTTTTTTTAGAAAAGAAACCCTTCGAAACAACTCTGTTAGCTCGGAAATGGGAGGAAAAACAACAATCGAACAATTTGCACTTTGCTTTTAGATTTTATTATCGCGAAAAGCAGGACGGAACTTTGTAAAGCAATAACTTATTCTTAGGAATTGTAAATAAGTGGGTAGTAACAAACAAGACTCCTACTATAAATTAAATTAAAGGATCAGGGGTTTCAAATAAGGATATGCCGACTAAATGTAAGCGCTTTTATCAATCGCCGCAAGCTATTTGTAATTATTCAGGGTACTTGTACACCTAAGAAAGAAAACTAATGAATTTACGGATTCCATAAAAAGCGTCTTAAAAGTACGTCATTCAGCCTATTTTGAAAATTTACGCAATCGATTAGGCGTTCGCCTACAAAAATTCAACAAAAAATCAGAAAAGTAGATTAGCCATATCAGTCGCTTGTTCATTTAGTCATGGTGAAAGTTATCGTCAAACATTGAACACTAATCTATTTCCTATGGCCATGAGAATCAATTTAAAATAAATTTTATTTTACACGCTCCATCATTAGGTCATAATTCAAGCACTTGTTCTCCAAGAAGCAGCAACACGTCTTACTAAATTCATCAAAAAAAAAACCGTATCTCCTCACTGAAAATTTAACGAACCTTCTTAAGCGATAATTACTTTTTTCAATTTTTTTTTATTTACTTATGAGATAACAGTACTACCCCATGCATGATCAGAAATAGTGAAAATTCATTGATTTCAAAACATTTGACAAGCGAAGATAATTTGTCTGTGTGTAACGAATTTTTCTTTTGAGCTCACAATTTTCCTATCTACAGAGTCTACTAAAATGAAACAACAATCTATAGTATAAATCGCTTCTATACAGAGTGACGAGATAAAGGTTCTAATGGGGGTCTTTGTGTTGAACTAAGGTTTCCAAATAAAGGATATATTCATGGACTTTCCCACACATTTTTTGCTCGACGTTCTAACAGAAATGCATCAACAACAACGATCAATACAGTACCAGACAAAACAGTGTAGGGACTAGAGTCGACCCTTGAGGGTTTTCAGTTTTTTTAGATCAGCCGCTGTGGTGTTTAGGTTGAGCTCAGGGTCTTTTTCAAATGAGTTGAGTTTTGAGGGATTGTATACTGATGTTGAAGATCAAATGGAGTTGAATTTAATCGAGTTTTCAGATGATCCTGAATAAAATTGGTGAAATGCGATTCGAAATTTTGATGAGTTAAATTATGATTTAATTATTCAGAGCTTCAATTTAACTTTATTTGAAATAAATTTCACTCACCTTAAACAGAGCTCTTCTAATCGGGGAGCAACCCTAGTCAAAATATCGAAAATATTTCTACCCTCTAAATATAGATCAGAGGGTCTCAAGATTGGAACAAGTGTTCAAAAGTATAAAACCCTAGATTTGTTGATGGTATTCGTTTAAGTTTCGAAGTCCTAGTTTTTATGCTTCATTCTAATATAATAGTGGCCTAGTAAAAAAAACGCTAGTTAAGGCAAAAAAGTCTATAGTTGACGATAAATATACAAACGGGCCCAAAATAATATCATATTACCCATAGATGCAATGGGAAAGATTAACCATCGTATAATAACGATCCTTTTAGTACTTTCTGATTTGAAAAGTAAATCCATAATGGATTTTTGTTGTACTAGTAAGTGTTGTTTCTGTTTTCATAACGTATCCTAAACAGTTGACTCGGCAATCAGAATCGTTTGAAATTAGGAAATGGTTTTGTAGGTCATTTGATAAAGGCGAATATTTTGAAGATAGTGATTTGCCGATAACCTAAATGACTTGAAATCTAAGAATCTTTTGAGATTGACTTAGCTGTCAGAGGAATATATTTAGTTAAGTTTTTATGCTAAACATTCGTACTTTCATCAAATGTCAATTATACAGGAGATAATAAAATAGTGTGCGTATTTTAAGTTTTGATGACATGAGCTATGACCAAAATATCAACGATCTAAGCTTATATTATCTAAAAAACAAACAATCCTGAATCCTTTGAGCACATTGGTTGCACCCGAAGCTAAGGATGCTCCAGCGGAGGTCCTGCGGGCTCCAAATTCAACCGCTAACGACGGTCGAGGTAACCAACTCACTTGCCCTGGATCTCCTTAAGCCGCCAGTGATTCTGCGGTCTGTTGGTATTGGTTTGTCGCGAAATCTCTACGAAGAATCTAAAACGGGGCTACTCTTAAGCCATCTCATTGGAAGCCCATACAACAACATGCATTAACACTTCCGTAACTCTACTTCCCGTACTCTAGTGCACACTAAAAGGCCTGTATGATCTGTTCTAACTAAGGCTCTTATACCCTGATGACTACCCTGGAAAAGTTAATTATTACTACGCTCTACCGAACACTAAAAATTTTTTTTGTACTTTTCATATCCTTAATATCTTAGAAAAAAGCTTCTACGCACTTCACAACCTGTAAACCGAATGTTTATTTAGTTAAACGCAAACAAGTTCAAATTCAATCTATTAAACATAATTAAAATATTACGAAAAAAAAAAAATTTCGAAACCCACCATTCAACTTTTTGGAATTGGAAATTTTTGGATTAACTCACCTAGTTCCCTACGCTAATAAGGGGCCCCTCTATTTCTGCTTTCACGGCAACTGTCGCCAACATTCTTTTCCGGCACTTAATAGCTCAATCTTTGCACCTCCAACACAGGGTACATTCGCTTTAATTTTCCAAGGCACCAAAAATTTCCCACGCGCTGAAAATAACTTCAGAATGTCCAAAAATCCTCTCCTACAAAAACAGCTACGTCTTCAGATCACCAAAATACTCTTACGCTCGCCAAAATTAGGATTCGTCACCGCAAAAGTGAAAGCGTGTCAATCTTCTCCGTCTTTTATCACTTCTTACCTAACAACCAATATCCACTCACCGGAAAAACTCTTCGTAAAATTTCAGCCACCTCTCAGGAGTGGTTTTTCATGTTTCTCGGGGTGGTTACACTCTGGCTCATTCTCACTCAGCGTTCACTCCACATTACAGTAACTCTGGCGAAAATTAACGAAACTACGGTCTGAATGCGTTGATTCTGGGTAAATGACAGCTTGAATTGTCATTATTGTTGGATGACATGTTGTATATCGCGAATGTTCTAATTAAGACTATATACCAGCAGTAATAATCGGAGCAAAGCTATACGGGGACCAATAGCAAATTCGATACAACCATGAGCTGTATGAAATTTTTGACGAACCGGAGGTCTCAACGATTGTAAGACTGCGGAAGAAGCAATGGGCTGACTTCATGAATCGTATGGACGAACAACTGATACCTGAAAACGTATTCGTTGGGAGAACTGAAGGCCGGAGACCAGTGGGAAAACTGAGGAAACACTGGTCTGACTCGGTCGATGAAGACAGTTCATCGCTGCTCAGATTTCAAAATTGGAGGACGCGGTCAATCGACCGAGACAGTTGGAGGCGCTATTTGCAAGAAGCGATGGTCTTATAGGGCTGTAGTACTAAGAAGAAGAAAAGGATCAGCAGTAATCCATGTTTTGATCCTGGAAAATATAAATTTCAACAAATAATTGATTTCATTTGCCTGGAACGACGGGTTTCTTAGAGATGATATACGTAGTAGCTGACAAGATGTGCGTCATAAGGAATGCTCATTGCTAGTACTTTCAATATAAATATTTGCTTTGGGTTTTTTGTAGGACGATACCAGTCGTCTTGCTTTTGCGTCGACTGGGAGGTCTTAGATCGCCTATGCAAACAGTATCAGGTTGAATTTGCTCCATTAATGCTGCCGATTTTGAATCACATACGTGAGCATTCTCTGTTTTCAACGCCAGATAGGCTTCGATGGATGGTTCACGATTTTCTCCTAAGTCTCCTTGTGCTGCCTGCAGCTGTCTCGTTTTTTACCAACGACAGTTCACTTACCGCAATACTAGAACAATTCAAATTTACATGCTGATGAACGAGGCCGGTTCAAATATGATCGAGACAAATGCTCTGACAAGTGTATTTATTATCGAAAAAATTTAAAGTATTTCTAGGTACTCCCCCTTACAAGTTACGCATTTTGCCCACTTTTCCGGAAGCTTTTTGATGCCCGTATAGAAGAATTCCTTAGGAAACTCGGATAGCCATGTGCACACGAACTCCTCTACCTCGTCGTCGGTGTTGAATCTTGGATCTCCGAGGGCTTCTTTCAGTGGTCCAAACATGTGGTAGTCGCAGAGTGATAAATCCGGACTGTAGGGTGGTGTTCCAGTACCTCCCACCTCAACTCCGATATTGTATCGAGCGTGAGACGCATGGTATAAAGGTGCGCGTTATGCTGGGGAAGAATCGCACTTCATGCTGGAATGCTCCTCCGTTTCGAGCGATAAGCGAGTTTCACGTGTGTTTTCAGAAGGTTAGAGTAGTATGCAGCATTGATAGGACGTTGAGTGCGCAGGAAATTGACGTACAGCACGCCCCGCCAGTCCCAAAATACACTACACATTACCTTATCCGTGGACCTGGTTGACTGGCACCCCTTCCTCCTTCTTCCTCCACTCTTTAGACGGCACCTTGCCTTTGGGAGTGTAATATTGTAACCATTTCTTGTCTGTAGTGAAGATTCTCGTTAAAAAACCGTGCCCCTCCACCTCGTATCACGACAGCAAGCGGCAACAAACTTCCAACTACGTGAATTTTTGCTCAAAATTCAACAGTTTAGGAATCTATCGCGCCATTATTTGTGATATTGAAGGTGTTCGTGGATGATAGACTCTACGCTACCATTACTGATGCCAACTTCAGGTGAAATGTCTCGAACATTTATCCTACGGTCCTCCAAAATGAGTTGTTCTACGCGGCAAATATTGTCTGGTGTGATGCTGGCTCGCGTTTGACGATCATGTGGCTCATTCTCGACGGTTTCGCGACCATCCTTGAATGCTTTGGCCTATTTAAACACAGTAGCTCTACTCAGGCACTGACTATTGAACTGATTTCGCAAACGCAGAAAAAATTTCGTGTTTTAAACGCCTTCCCACACTAAAAAACGAATGACAATACGTTGCGCAACGGCGCTCGGCACTTGTCGTTCACTCGGGTTCGTAGCACGCGCGTGAAACACGCACTCCAGACGAAAAACTATGCACCACATTGTTCATAAGGGACCCAGCTATCACATACTCAACCCACGACCTTTAAACCATACATGCACCCCATCTCCAGCGTTTGTCCCCATCATATTTGAACCATCCTTGTATAAGCGACCGATTTGTTCTTCCTGTTGTAGTAGTATTGTCCTTATGAAAAAAATCCCGTTGGCACTACCACCCGGAAAGGCAAATTTCTCCACCCTTATTTTTAAAAGCAAATAATCATTTTATTGGCCCCATTTTGAAATTCAAACACTATTTAAGGATAAATAAAAGTAGCAGGAGAGTCCTCATACCAGAAGAGTATTGTAAAATAATTAGTAAATCAAACATCGTCTTCTGAATATCAAAAGTTGGTTTACGCATATATTCACTGAATTGCACTCGGCAAAATAATATGTCATTATTACGTGCTTTGATTTGCCGCCATTTTATTTTCAATCTGCTGAACTCCATGTTTTGAGTAGTCGTGATAACGTATCAATGTTTTATGAAATTTCTAAAATTTTCATCAAAACCCTGAAACTTCTATAGTGTTGGGGTCCTTTGCAATCGTGAATTTATTCAGGATCACGTGTAATTGTTATTGTAATAAATAAATTTCAATCGTCTATAACTTAGCTGTTTACAGCTCGATTTTTATGAAACTTTCAGGAAATATGCGTTTTACATTAGAACATTTTATAAACATTTTTAGCAAATTAAAGGGTCATCCTTCGGTTTTATAGATGAAAACGTAAACTTCATAACATGTACTATCATTTACAAAGTTGATCAAATTTGAAATTCTGAAGTATTTGTTGACGCTGTACTCATAAATACCTACTTTCGTGATTTTTTCAGATCTCTCTGTCCCAAGATGTCCAACCGTGGGGGGCATCAATCTTTCGTACATTTCCCTCACCCTGCACCCCTCCTTGCAAATGGTTCTTGTTCAGGATCTGAAAAGTTCTCACCATATTGGTTACTTTTAGTAAAAAGAACCCCCCCTTTAAACACCTAAAAATACTTTTTTTTGTCACGGTAACTTTTGAAAGGTGCACCAGTTTTGACCTACGTAGAAAATTTCATCACTTTAGCTCATGTGACTTGGGAGAAAGCTATTTTCGACGCACGGACGGACAGACCAATCGCGGTTTTAGTAGGGTATCGTAAAAGTATTTTACAATACCCAATAAAAATGAACAGTTGTTGTTGTTCCAAGATAATTTGACCTTCGCTTCCAGCAACAAGTGCCTCCAACTGTCTCGGTCCAATGACCGCGTCCTTCAGTTTCGAAATCCGAGCAGCGATAAACAGTTTTCGTCAACCGAGTCAGACCAGTGTTTCCTCGGCTTCCACACTGGTCTTCAATTCTCCCAACGAATACCTTATTGGGTATCCGTTTTTCGTCCATACGATTCATGTCTCTAGCCCAGTTTCAGAAAGAGTTCTTTGGCAGTTGTTAATGGCAGTGACAAAATATTGATGTGATCTGCATAGACTACTACTTGGCTCGGCATGTATAGTAATGTACCTCGTGCATCAACAGATGGCTTTCTTATGACTTACTCCAGCGCCAAATAGGATATCCATTGGGCCAGCCCATCTCCCTGCTTTGTTCCGATATTTGTGTCAAAGGCGTCGGTGGGTTGATTATTGGTGTGTACTTGGGATGTTGTCAACGTCATTGTTAAAAAAAAAGGTTTTCTTTGTCTAAATATTAAAACTAAACCGTCAGAATACATAAGGGATAAAACACAAAGTTTTTTAGTCATTATTATTTTGGTAAAACGGACTAATTTGGCTGGGATGCCAAAGCAAAGCATTATATGGTACAGTACGTTATGATAAATTCTGTCGTATGCTTGCTTAAAGTCAACGAAAATTTAGTGGTCTGTTTTGAACTCCCAGCATTTTTCAAGTACCTGCTTGACTGTGAACAATTGAATTATTGTCGATCTACCTGCTTCACAACCACCTTGATACTCCATTATATTTTAGGGGTAAATAATTTTAGAAATCTTACTAAAATTGTGACCTGTCTATCCGTCCATGTGTGAGAGCAAGTTTTCTCAGAAACCACATAAACGAAACATGAAATTGTGTAGATAAGTAAAACCCATCAAAATAATTTTCACTAAAAGTAGCCAATATAGGTATCAAATAAAAGTTCTTAATGAGACTTTTCCAAGATCTTAAACTAACACTGGAGATGGGAACTCTGAAAATTTTCCATCCTTCCTCGTGATTTCAACACATAATAACTAGGATTTAGTTTTTCAAACTTAATTTATAGAATCTGTATATGAATCAAGCTTTGATGAGTGGATGATGTTGTTTGAGTTACTAATTAGTTTATAAAACCCTTTCTGGCGGGACACATCCTGCTACTTCGTTTTCCTAATTTTTTAATTTTATTTTTTTTAAAGAAATATGGTATATCTTCCCGAGTAAAAAGAATCAGGGCCTTTTGGTCCTTGTTTAGCCTCATTCAATGGTGGATTGGGGTTTGTTAATCTATTTTTCCGTCCGCAATTCATCCAAGATTGAACTCCAGTATCGAATCCCCAAATATCAAAAACAAGCAAAGCCACAGATTACAAGTTAAATGACAATTCGGTGAAGTCCACATCGATATCGTCACTAGAAGACACACTGAAACCAGTCCTGCAACTGTCAAATATGAAAAGGTCTAAGCATTGACCAAAAATGATCGAAATGACTGGTTCAAGGAAGAATACCAAGATGCGGTCAACAAAATTAATTGCGCACGTAAACCGTATGTCTGAGAACCAACTTAAGCGAAAACAGAGCAATGCATTTCTATCTACCAGCAAGCAAAAATAATGTGGTGACAGAAGAAACGAAAGGCCATTAACTTGAAGATAGAGCAAATGAGCAAATATATAACGCTAAATGAAGCCAGGTGTCAATTGAAAAGCTCCAAGGGGGATACACATCACGGATGATCCTCTGCAAGGATGCATAAGATGCAATATTAGGCAGCCTTATCGATAGTAAAAACAGGTGGAAGCAATTTTTCCAAAAACTTCTGTCAGCACCCACAAGAACCTTTTCAGGGGCTAAAGAAGGTATCCTGGCAGTTTTACCAACACTAGAAGAAGCACAGGTGGACATTTGTGGAAAACCTCCCTACTGGTTAATATGTAGGATATAGACGCAGGAGCAGCTTCCAGATGATTGATGAAAAAGCAACAAATGCCCCTTACATTAAAAGGCAGGCAAGCAACGCTGTGAAAATTACAGAAGAATTGCTTTGTTTTGCACGCTATAAAAAGTGCTGTCCAAGTCATTGAATGAAGACTCAAGCCCTATTATGAAAACATTATTAGAGAGTACCAAAGTGGTTTTCGAAGTGGACAATCTACTCGTACGATTGACCAAATATGTTCAGTAAAACTAATGCTCGAAAAGTGCTGGGTATGTAATATTGATGTGCATCAGCTCTTCGTGGACTCCAAGCTAGCGTTGACAGAAATACCTACAAAATAATGCTTCACTGAGGTATCAATCGGTGCTGCAATTAGATCCCTCCTTGGGATTTCCATTTGAAAAACGAGATCGCAGAAACACAATAATTTGGGGTATAGGACTATTTTATAGATGATCCTGATGCCCCTTTTTAGGCCCCAATCAGGCAAATTTAGTTGTAAATTAAGTCTTGTTTATTTCAAATTTAGGTCCAGATCCTGTCTTCTATCCTGTGATCAAGTCTTATTTAGGCTCATTTTGGGCCTTGTACAATATGCGCATTCCACTCTAGATTGGGTTTTCTTTGCAATGTTTGAGCAATGCATTTTTTAATAAATGGTTTATTTTGTCTTTTCTCCAAAATAATCTCAGCGAAATTTGAAATGGCTGCTTCAACATGTCTTTAAATTCTTTTGTTTATGAATTCAAGCAAAATGAATTCAAAATCAACGGCATGTGTATGTATATTCTGCCTTTTTTGCACAAGAAATTCACTACCCCGACAACTTTCAACACTTTGTTTAAGCATTGTTTTGAAGTCCTATGGCAGGACTACGAATTGCTGCTCAAGATACTGCTTCCTAGTTAGGTCTTTGTTAAAAAAAATTTTTTACGAAGACTTACTATTTAGTTTCGCGACCTGTCTGTCCGTTCGTTCGTCTGTTCTTGCGTCACAGCAAGTTTCCTTCGAAACTATAGCAGCTAGAATGCTCAAACTTTGTGAAAAGGTCAGAAATGATGGTCTCTCAAAAGTGCAGGTCCTGCCAACAATTAAATTTTTTTTAAAGGGGTCCCCCTTAATAATGAAGTAGCCTTTAAAAATGTTTTTTAATCAAAAGTAGTCGAGTTGGATGTCAAATGAAAGGTTTTGATTAGAACTATAAGAATCTGAAGGAAAATGGAATGCTTATTTCTGCCGTGCGCCTATTCCCAGAATTTTCGTAGTATTTCAACTTTAAACTTATAAAAAATCGTTTGAAACATTATGCAAACGGTGGTGTTACCAAGAAAGTCAAGTTTGTTCCCTTCATTATTGCAAATTTAGTGTTTCAAAAAAGTCAAAAAACACCTTAAAAATCTATAGATTAATTCAAAATGAAACTACTCAAGCAATTCAAATTACATATGTATGTTGCGATGCGGTACAATAAGTTCTTGAATGGAAGGAACTCAATAATTTCAACTCGAATTATCAAAAATTGTGCTCTTTTCACCAAATAAATTTTGAATAAACTTCAACATAATGTTGAAAAGATTCTCACATTCAGTACGCAGTCGAGTATACTCGTGTTACCATTTGGTGTCAACAAAGCATCGTGGTGTGAGTTGGTCTGTGATGATCGAAGTTCAGTTCGTGTTGTGCTTTGAATCCGAGTAGAAGCGATAGCCATACATCGAGTTCGTTTAGAGACAATCAAATATATTGAATTTGTTTATACAGTATTTTCGTTATATCTTTTATTTTGTTTTACAGCAAATAAACTTATCTTTTGTTAATACCTAGTTCCTGCGCTGAATTTATTAACCTCAACACATAACCCTCTTGTAAAATCGTCTGTTTTAGGCCATTTTCAAAGCACTTTTATTGAATTTATAAGAATAGTTTCCTCATATGAACAGGCGTCAAAAGCTCACAATTTAATTCTTCAAAATGAGGATCTTCTGTAAATTTGATGGTCTTTTTTAAATATTTGAATATTTTCTGTTGATTTTTTTATCCTACAAAAATTTATGGTTGATAATAAAAACACTTTTTTTCTGATCGTTCCGAACCGCTGATTAGTATTTTGAAATCACAAATGATCGATCCATCTTCCAAGACAATTCTATACCCTATTCATCAATCTTATCGAATCGATGTAGCTACTGACATCTAATCCAAAGAAAACGTCGCTACTGTGACTATTTACTCGATTCCCATTGAATTATCACAAACATGCACTTTTTAGCAGCTCTTTTCTTCAGGACTCTCTGTACGAGTTTGAATGCCGGCATTCTTGACCTCGAAAATATTAGATAGATGTAGTTATAGCCTCAATATCTTTTACCATATTTTCATTTATGATTGATGACAATATCCCTTAAAAGAACGAATTATCAAACTGGTCATAAAGCTAGTAAGAAAAAACATTTCCATTCACAACGTATCCACGCACTTCTCCGGAAAATCGTGGAATATTTAAATTTATAAGCAAACTAGACAGAGAAAAAATCGTATCTTATAATTTTTCATATCTTTTTTCCCTCCCGTCTTGAGTGATTGATAGAGTTATAAAGAGGAGGCCGCCAACAATCACATTGACCTTAGTGGCCTAAAAATGGCTTAAACAGCTCAAACCGGCACGAATCTATCTTTTTAGGCTTTTCAAGATAGTTCAAAGCAAACGAGGAGATCTGAAATTGTGGTCAATTGGAAAATCGAATAATCAATGTTCAAATTAGGCGGCATGATGATGGAATTTTATTTTTCTCTTTTATTATTTATAGTATTAGTTAGTTATGTTGGTAGGTTTGAATTGTAGATTTCCTTCTTTTCCCAAGACCAGATGGACTAATAATAATTTAATCCATTGAATCAAAGATCTTCATGCTGGTTCCGATTGTGGCCCAACTGGTGGTTTATGGTGAGGTTCGCGGGAAGACTCGCTTTGAAGGCCACGATGTGGGACGTTGTGGTCAACTGATTGGACCGGAAGGTAGATGGGATTGATTTGCGGTCGAATATTGAATGCATAATTAGATAGGACTTAGCGCGCTAATTCCAGGAAAATAAGCTCAATCAGCATAAGATCGTTAAGCATGGTTGCGCGAGAAAGGTCTTGATATTTTCTTTCATTTTTAAGTAGCTGAGTGATTTATTGGTCCATATTTAATAAGATCATTATCTCCACCCAGGCGAGCTTAAATTGACTCGAATAGTATGGTCTATGTTGCTGGGCTTCTATTGATGTAAACTTTACGATTCGTCATGTTCTCAAGTATTCATTACCAACCACAAACAAGAGGCTAATGCTGGAAAATTGTTTTTGAAGAACCATCTGGCTTTATGCACACTAAGAAGCATGATGTTTGCCATACCATTCTCGACAAGCATCCACGTATATGGGAGAAACGTGGTCATTCAAGGCCCGCATCATTGCCATCACCACAATACTCATGTAAGACTCATGATCATGATGCTGATGATGACGATCATCAACATCATCATGATATGATCACTTTTCGTGTCCCATTTCAAGTTGAAGTTTCTCCTTTCTGTGTTTGTCGAGTTGAAACAGTTAAAATAGGAAATATATGTTTCAAGTACTGATCAAGCTTGATTCTTCCCAGCCTGAAACAGTCTTTAGACGGCCGATAGTTGCACACACATATTGAGTTCATGCTCGGAAGATCAACAAATACAAGATCAACCAGATCAGCAGCATCCATTATCGGTATCATCTCTAAGTTCAAACTGGCATCATTTGAATTACATGGTTCTCTGGTCTAGCCACATGCTGTAAATTTACGAGTATGTTTGAATTTCACTTCTATGGTTTATTTTCGTGCGTGATTTAGAAATTCGAGTGGAAGTGATCATATCGGATTTGAATTGATCAGATTTGGATGTAAAATAGATTTACACATCGTTTTCGAGACTTAGTAACCTCCTCTTCAAAATGTTCCATGCATGGTATATCTGATGGAATTTGATCAACTGTTTTGTGCTCTAGAAGATCGTGCGCTCTTCGGAATGTTCTGAATTTTTTGTTTGGTTTCAAGGGAATTTGTTGGTGCGGGCGTACTATAAAAGTGAGTTTCTAAAAAATTTGGGCATGTCTTATCGTCTGGGTCAGCATCATTTGTATCGAATTATACTAGCATTTCATAGTGAAAATCATATGGTCTAATTCGATCAAATAGTTGAAACTTGGTTTTCATAAATATTTGACGTCGTTTTTCCTGAGTCTTCGACTAAGATCTCTAGATATCGATACTTCCATGAGCTTAGATCAGATGTCGAATACGTTCAGAACGTTTACAACATAGAAAAACTCATCTCTAAAAACCTAGTTTTCATTGTTTGCTTTCTCTGTGCGTTGCTTATTTTTTTACGAAAAATGCATTGCGACTCTGTTGAGCCATCGACCGTTTTCGAAAGACGATTGGATGGAAATTACTTGATATGGGAAGGGTTAAGTAGGGTTCAAACCTCGGTCGCGGCATCGAGTTTTAGTTTCTGATGCTGCTTTCCCAGCCCACCCAAATATGATGGGTACTAATTCAAAAATTAGGTAATAATCACATGGTTGAGCGTAATATTGACCATATTACCTCGAACTCCGTTAGGGTCATGGAATGAGATACCCTAATAATAAATCTCAACGCCAAGGTTAGAATCTGGACTGTTGTGTGATGGATTATTATTAAGTAGGGTTTGGGTGGAGGTAGAGTTGTCCCATTTTTTGCTTTCCTGTAAGGGGCAAATCTCAAATTTTGAGCCGCGCCAAATGAAAAATATACGAGTATAATTTATAATCATGTATTTCATAATCATAGTTGAACATGATCATCAATTCACTTTTTCTTAAATTTGGGGTCCATTTTTTGCACATATCAGTCCATTTCAATGCCATCTGCGAAAAATCCTTTCCACAAAGCAGTTGTAACTAAGGATATTGAGGATGAACGATACAATTAAAAAAAAAGTAGGTACTACGAGTATATTCTTTAAAAATTCTTCCATGATTATCTTCCACTTATCAATCGAACTTTGATTATCTAAAGATGTTACAATACCCAGGCTTTTTTTGATCATTTAAAATTCTTCATATAAAGAAGAGTCATTGCAAAATTGGCAATCCTTAGAAGCTCTGCAGATTTTTGAAAATGCTCAAAATTTATTGCCGATCGCAAATTTAAAAATAGAATCTTGGAAAGGATGTTGTTTTCTGAGAAATCGTAACGTGTCGTTAAATATTCTTAGAAATGTTTGTAGCACTGTGGAAAGTCATTGTCGATATATTCTTTTGCACAAGTGTGCGCAGTCTACTAGCCATTTACCTTGATCGGCATCCAAAAAACCTTTCCTTTATTCTTACTCTAATTTTCCACGAACCCCGTGCATTTCAGTAAGTGAAAGAGAATCTGGTTCAATTTTTTGCATTCTTCACCCTATTAAAAATTACATTATGAAGGAACCCTGAATACGCCAACGTTTTTCCCGCTTCTTTGAACCTAATATTGTTCTCTAATGGACGAAGACGTTCCTCATAGGATTCCAAGAAACTAAGATTTGACCGCTGGCCATTACTCTTTCTACTGAAGGTCCAAGAAATAAAAATCTTGGAAGAAAATGTTTTACTATTTCTTCCCATTCCAATCGCTCTTCGTTTTGTGGATCCACTGAAGCAGCTGGAGTTTTTCAAAACTAAGCTTTCCACGTCGATTCTAATTTCTTCGTATATTTTGTAGATGGGGCAACCAGCTTTAATATTTTTATCGTTTTGAGCTAACAGAAGTGTGTAAAGCGCATGGTTTCTGACAAAGTTCACATTTGTGTTGTCAGCGGAGAATACCAAAAATTAAAAAAAAGTCCATTTTTCTACAAAGTGTATTTTAATAGCTTCGATATTTGACTAGCGCATTCCTCATTCAGTTCTGTAAAATAAAGTAGACTGAAAACCGTCAGTATCGTAATCAACAAATCTTATGCAAATTGGAAACGTTTTCCACTTACTTTTATAATTCGCATCGGTTCCTATTGAAAAGTATTGGGTCTATAACTTAATTCGTGCGGTTTACTAAGAGATGGCATAACTTGTATAATATTACATCGTTCCAATATTCCGAACCTGCGTTGGAAAGCTACTGTCATTGTGCGTCTTTACAGTGCATGCCATTCATTTGAAGCGTTCACAACAATCATTTTTTTTCACTCAAATATGTCGAACTTTGTTCCTGAAAAAGTGATTTAGCAGGGAATTCTTCTTCATTACTTTAATATGAAGAAAACTGCTGCCGAAAGTCATCGTATTTTGGTGAAAGATTATGGTGAACATGCTCTAGCTGAGCGAACCCGCCAAAAGTGGTTTGCACGATTTAAAAGTGGTGATTTTAGCTTGGAAGACGATGAATGTCCTGTGCAGCCAAAAAAGTTTGAAGATGAACAACTGGAAGCATGAGTCGATGTTGCCAAACACAAGAAGAGCTCGCAGAATCTTTGGGTATCACTCAAGCAGCCATTTTAAAACGTTTAAAAGCAGCTAGATATATTCAAAAGCAAGGAAATTGGGCTCCACATGAACTCAAGCCGAGAGACGTCGAAAGACGGTTTTGCATGCCCGAAATGCTGCTTGAACGCAACAAAAGGAAGTCATTTTTGCATCGGATTGTTACTGGTGATGAAAAATGGATCCATTACGACTACCTCAAGTGCAAAAAATCATATGTGAAATCTGGCCAACCAGCCAAATGAACGGCAACGCCGAATATCCATGGTGCGAAGGTAATGCTCTGTATTTGGAGGGATCAGAAAGGCGTGCTGTATTATGACTGCTTAAACCGGGTGAAACCATCAATGGAGCACGCTACCGAACCCAATTAATCCATTTGAAGAGAGCAGTAGCCGAAAAACGCACAGAATATGTGAGCAGACACGAGGCAATAATTTTCCATCATGACAACGCTCGGCTCCACGTGGCTTTTCCGGTTAAGAACTATTTGGAAAACAGTGGATGGGAAGTTTTACCCCACTCGCCTTATAGCCCAGACCTTGCCCCTTCTGACAACCATTTGTTTCGATCGATGCAGAACGCCCTCACTGGAATACGGTTCACATCAGAGCAGGATATCAAAAATTGGGTTGATTCATTCTTGGCTGCCAAGTCGGCGCAATTCTTTTGGGATGGAATCCACAAAATGCCAGAAAGATGGGAGAAGGTCATAGCTTTAGATGGGCAATACTTTAAATAATATTATTTTACAATTTTTTTTTCTTAAATAAACGTTAAAATTTTGAAAAAATCCGCACGAATTAAGTTATAGACCCAATATAATTTTTTTTTTGAACGGTCTTTAAAATATTTGCAATGGACTCTTTGGCTAATAGTTAACTATAGCCTCCACTTTTGTTCTTCTGCAGCTCTAACCTTAAGGGATTTTCAAATCATTGCAGATGTATGGTAACAACTTGTGTGAATAGCCCAAGCTGTTATAACTTAGAGGATGGCTTACCATCTGATAAGTAGTTGTGAGTTCTCCAGCAGCATTCTTGCCTTTTGGTTTGGAGGCAGATGTGTCAGGTTTAGAAAAATATTTATAAAGGCTACTTGATGTCCTCTCACCACCAACAGTTATGTGAGATCTAGTGAATGCTAGCTGTTTGACATCACTGATTCCATCATGAGCACAAAAGAAATCTGTCCCACATAAATGACAGGACGCTTTATATGGGTTCTTCTTTACTGGCCTTAACGAAGAACGACTGTTTTCCCATTTCAAGTTATATTTAGTAAGTCCCTTTGATTATTTAGAATGTATCTACTACGACCTCTTCCAAAAAAATTAATTGTTTTTGTCACCATCTCTAGAATCACTCATTTTCTTTGATTTATTTAGCAATTTTTCAAAGAGAACAAATCAACACGAATAGTACATGTTTTTACATAAAGAACTTGTGAACATCTGATGAAGTAATGGAAGGGATACCTGACGAAGGAAGAAGGTATGCAAAACAATCAGTTACAAATATACGATGTCATTAGCGTTGGGTATCGAAAATGCGGGCAATTAGGAATCGTATTGATTGATGTCCGCCTACTGGTTGACTAGACATCGCGATGCATCAATGTTAAACGTGGTGCGATGGGTTTTGTAGTTATTAATCAAATAAGGTTCAAATATTGGACAGAGACATTTAAAATTAAATCAGGACGTCTGGCAACGCTAGGTGGAGAGGCAGTAAGCTCTTTGCCTCTTTTGTTGCTGATTGGACGCTTCACCTTAGTACTGCCTTCAAACAGGTAACTCCAGTTTTGTTAGATAAAAGTACGTGACATCGAGCGAAAGAAAACACGATTCATGTCTCTTAAACAGTTTCTAACGACCTGGCCATACGCATTGCAACAAATGCGTACCTATCAGTTGCGCCTCAAAACTTTTCCTAAGTTTCAAGGCAATAATCATCATCTTTTTATAGCTGAGAGGAAATATATCGTATGGGAGATTGGAAATGCGTCCTTAGTCTTAGGATGAAACCGTTCAGAACGCACATCTCTTATACGAGGGTGGTTCAAATATGATGGAGACAAACGCTGTAGATGGTGCGCATGTATGTTTTGAAGGTCTTGGCTTGAGTATGTGATAGCTGGGTCCCTTACGAACAGTTTGGCATAGTTTTTGTTGCGAGGGCATGTTTCATGCGCGTGCTACGACCATAAGTGAGCTTCAAGTGCCGACAGCCATTGCGCAACTTATTATCATTCATTTTTTAGAGAGGGACGGCGGATTTTTTTTTGCATTTGCGTAATCAGTTCGGTAGTGAATTTATATGTAGGGCTGTTGTGTTTAAATGGGTCAAAGCATTCAAGGATGGTTGCGAAACCGTCGAGATAGAGCCGCATGATGGTCGACCGCGAACCAGCATCACACCAGACAGCATTTGCTGCGTAGAACAATTCATTTTGGAGGACCGTAGGATGAATCTTCGAGACATTTCGGCTGAACTCAGCATCAGAGTCAAAGTCAAAGTCAAAAGCGCTTTATTCAATACTAATTGGTATAAATATTCAAAGAATATAAAGCGAATTCCAAGCAATAAACATACAAAAACTTAACGGCCCAAATGGCTCGAACTTAGCATCAGTATTGGTTGTGTAGAATCTTTCATCCACCAACATTTTCAATATCGCAAAATAACGGCGCGATGGGATCCTAAACTGTTGAACTTCGAGCAAAAATTCACGGATACGCCCGCCCTCATACTCCCTTCGATACAATATCGGGATTGGGGTGGGAGGTACTGGAACACCCCTCTATAGTTCGGATTTATCACCCTGCGACTACCACATGTTTGGACCACCGAAAGAAGCCCTCGGAGGTCAAAGATTCAACATCAACGACGGGGTAGAGGAGTTCGTGCGCAAATGGCTGTTCGAGTTGCCTAAGGAATAGAAAAACTGTAAATTTTTATAAATTTTTTCGACGGTAAATAAACGAGTCAGAGCATTTGTCTCGATCATATTTAAACCACCCTCGTATGTTGCTCGTATTTACATGACGGCTTACAATAAAGTAGATTCAATGATGCGAATATAGGGAAAAAGTGTCTATTGCATAGAATATTGAACCGTGTGGAAATAAGACAGAGTTCAGCTAACCTGCATATTGAAAGGGGTCACAGTTCTGTTTACAACGACGTCTAGCCTGGTTCATTGTCCGTATACTTTGTATCGTCTCGTGTTCGATTTCTTTGGAGAGTATGAAAACTTTGCGTTCTAATTTTTTTACCAATTGTTCATTTATAATTTTTCTATAGGTCTTTTAATGTGCTTGAATTTCGAGTCTTTCTAGGATTTCAAATCTCAGTCCCTTGTCGGATGCAATATTTCGGTATTAGATCAGATTCTCTGAAAAAAACGAAAACGGGACGATCAAAAACAAAAAAGACAAAGAACTGAATACTCCATCCAAACCCTATTCAACTACCTGCTTTTTATATAAAGAACCTTCCTTCTTATTTACTTCAATGAGTGACTGTTAGTAAAAATAAGTAATTAAAAAAAATATTGGCTAAATATTTGGTATCCTACATATACACCCTGCACAAAAACTGATTCTTTCAAAAGATTCTGGGGCCTGCAAAATATTTGTTTCATTCAGACTTTTTAAGATTAGCTAGAACAGTTAAAAATCAGAAAAAAATGTGAAATACGAGATCTCTAACCTTCTCACAGGCCATTGTGGCTATCATGGCTCTGGTGCACTCTAAGCACCAACTGATACTTTTCAACGATTTTCTTTCTCCAAAATCATTTCTTTGGTTATGGCTTCCTAAAATCACAATTTTTTTCCAATTCGTGTTCGCAAGGTAGCTGAAGTGACTCAAAGTTAAGAAAATATGTGAAAATAGGAGATCTCCTAATTTCACAAAGTTAGTTTTGCTATTCAGCTCTGGTGCCCACTACGCAAGAACTGATACTATTAAAAGATTTTCCAACCTCCAAAACGTTCCTCGGTTAAGGCTTCTTAAAATTATCAAAGTTTTTCCGAATTCGCACGCCTAAGTGAGCTAGATCGGTTCAAAAATAGAACAGAATATGAAACTGAGGAATCCCCAATTTCACATCAGTTATTGTAACTTTTTTGGTTCTGGTGCACTCTAGACAAAAACTGATACGAGTTTGAGATCTCTAGAAAATTTCTTTGATTAAGAGTTCTTAAAATTATCACAGTTTTTCCAAATTTGTACTTCTAAGGCAGCTGGAGTGGTTCAAAGTTAGAAAGTAAATTTAAGAATCTTCTTCTTCTTCTTACCACTACAAACCCTTTCGGGCCTTCGCTTCCTGCAAACAACGCCTCCAACTGTCTCGGTCCGTTGACCGCGTCTTCCAATTCCGAAATCCGAGCAGCGATGAACTGTCAGACCAGCGTTTCCACTGGCCACCGGCCTTCAGTTCTCCCAACGAGTTCCTTCTTGGGTATCCGTTGTTCGTCCATATGATTCATGTGTCCAGCCCATTGCAGCTTCCGCAGTCTTACAATCCTTGAGACCTCCGGTTCGTCAAAAATGTCATACAGCTCATGGTTGTATCGAATTCGCCATTGGTCCCCATTTAGCTTCGCTCCGATTATTCGCCTCAAAGGAGTTCAATATATTTGCGGATGCTTGGGTTAGGGTCCATGTTTCACATCCATAGCATAGCACAGGTCTTATCACAGATTTGTATACTTGGAGCTTTGTTTTCCTGTGTATGCAGCTGGTCTTCAAGATCTTCAATACTGAATAAAATATTTTATTTGCGAGCTGTATTCTTCGGCGTATTTCGTCTCTTTCGTGGCCTGTTTTCATTATTTTGGCGCCTAAATACACAAATTCGCTAACATTCTCGATACTGTATCCGCCAAGTGTGATATTTTGTGTATTTGGGGTATTTTTCCTCAACTGCGTCATGATTTGAGGCCCTACTAGTTTTGCTTCGCTGTCGAGTTTCAGGCAGAGTTCTTTGGCAGTTGTTAATGACCGTGACAGAATGTTGATGTCATCCGCATAGGCCACTACTTGGCTCGACTTGTATAGTAATGTACCTCGCGTAAATTTAAGAATCCTACTTTGATTTTATAGCCAAACTACTAATTTTAACAAAGTTGATCGAATTTTGACTTATGAGGTATTTGTTGCCGTAATACATACACATGAAAACCTACATTTCTTGGACCACAAGAGTTATGTGGCAAGGGAGAACAGAATTTTCTCATGCACTTTCCCTTCACCTGCCTCTTCTCCCTCCCTTTTGAACAAAATCAAACCCTAAAACAAAGACTAGATATTAAAAGCCTGACCAAAATCTCTCATTTGATACCCTACTCGACCATCTTCAAAGAGCATTTTTTCAGGGGTCACATCTTGTATAGGGAGACCCTCTTAAGAGCTTTTGAACTATTTTGACAATGAAACTTTCAAAATGACACTTTTAGTGAACTTTCCATAAACTTTGATATATCTAGCTTTTATAGCTCCTGCAAAAATTAACGCTTTTTTTGTGTCGTTTTTTATGTAAGTTGTTTTTTGTGTAGTTTTTTCTGCGTTTATCTCGGCCGCATTAACGTCCCATAAGAATAATAACTTAAATAATCAGACTTGTATTGATGAAAAAACATGTCAGAAATAATTTCAACGCTACAACTTTGATGACTGTGACAACAAATATCAAAGAAGAAAAGGTAAATTAGTTTGCAATAGGCGAGGAAATCCATAACGAAAATTTGCAGCGGTGCCTCAGCAACGATAGGCCATAAATTTATGGGTCGATGCGTATGCTGTATTTTTTGTGGCAACCATTTGGCAGAGCACATTATCAGCTATTCCAACTGGATGCAACCTATCACAAAAGTTTGCTACAGAGTGCAATTAACGTGATAATTTCAGGGTTTAAAACAAAGAAATTTCGCCGAGCGTGAACATTCGCTCTGTGTTGTTCATATTGTTACCGCAAACACTAAATTTCACACATATCTTCTAGGTATTCCTCTTAGTTGACTACTATCTGTTAAGCTGAGCTACACTGCATTCCATTCTTGATCAAGGCTTTTAAATCTTTATAATGTACGCCTATTCTTGTCAGCTAAGAAACGACCTTTCTTTATTTTTACGTTTTTTGAAAGTCCCACGCCTTTGACTTCCAACTTTTGCTAGATTTCTCGTATGATTGTGAAATAATCTCTGCTAATTTGGTATCTTTCTTCAATCATACTTTTAGCAATTGCTGACCATTGGTTTATTTTTAAATTTAAAGTTTTCACCTTCTAGATTCATTCTTGTTTATACTTTTTGAGATTCACTTGTTCCATGCTTTGCAAAAAGCTTCTCTCGATTTTTGACCGATTTGGACTTTTTCGAAATATTCGTAACTTTTGAAAAAGGTTTTTCGACGATGCGCTACTTGTAGTAATTCATTCTCTCGTTCCCCTAACTGCCTTGTGCATCTTAGAAAGGGATTTTATTCTAGGGTGGTTTTAGTGCTCTGATTTTTGTAAGTTTTTCGCCCACTACATACATGATCCTTTTCTTCATTCGGCTTTTGAACTGGTTGTTGAAAGACCGGGAATTAATGGAAAATGAAGAATCAAGAGCTTGATGAGAAAAAGGAGTGCAAGAGCTAGCTTAATCTTTTTAAAGTAGTATAGGGTCTTCCATTAGGTACATAACAATTTCGTATCTTTATATGAACGCCTCCTTAAATTATTTAAATGAACTGTCAATGTCAAAACGTTAGTTAAAGTCAACAATTTCATCATGGTAAAGTTCACGAACCTGCAATGTTGGGAAATTATTAAAAATTACTACCGGGATTCTGGTTCGATGGTTGCAACTTTAAGAGTGCTTAATCCGATTTTCAGCCGAAATAATGGTTCCACCTGACTGGCTGTGTGTTCTATAGTGGATAAGTTTGAGTCTAAGTTTTCACTATTGGACGTTTCCGTCCCAAAAGGTGTTTTACCAGTCAAAGCGAACGAAATAGCACAGCCGTAACGCGTCAATTCAAAATGAGCCAATTCAGTCTATTCCGCATCGTTCCCAAGAATTGGGCATCGCTCAAACGACACTGTGACGTATTTCGCAAAAAGATCTTGGCCTACATAGCTACAAGATAAAACTATGTCTATGCCAACAAGTCAGCAACTTTAGGCGACCTCAAAGACAACCTCCAACGCGAAATTTCCAACGTTACGGCCGAAATGTGTGTCAAAGTGTTGGAAAATTGGATCCAAAGAATCGACTGCTGTAAACGGACTCGTTGTGGTCATATGACCGAAATGGAATTTCATTTATAAAATGTAATGCCTGCACTACACCCACAATGAATTTGAACTCAATATCTCAAATATTTCGGTGTTTTATTAATAGATAAAATTGTTATGTCCTTTTAGTAAGCACCAAGGGTGACAATGTATATGCTGTTTAAAAAAATAAGAAATAAAATTCAAAGTCTAACTGGCTTTTCTTAAGTATTTTTCTTGTTCAAACCTTGCTTGGTAAAAATTCTTCATACAGGTATAATCTTGATTCTTAGATGTAAAGTTTCTACTCTTTTTGTTGAACTTTAATCAGGAATATATCCAAATTGTAGGATACGTTGCCCTCAAATCTAGATCCGTTAATCATACACTTTTTGAACTCTTTATTACGACACAATTTTTTGAGTTGTTTAATTTTTTTGGGGCTTTGTAAATAACTGTACAAGACCCCATAGAACTCCGACCTGTCTGCCCGCCCGTTGATCACAGCAAGTTCTCTCGCAACCAACATAAACTAGGACAAAAGAAACATGAAATTTTTTAGATAGGTCAAATTTGAACGTGCGTTAAAAATGGACAAATATTGTGGTTTATGTGTTGTGTGTAAGTTTTTTACATCCAATTGGGTAGTAAAATAATAAATGATAATCGCGCAGCAGTCCGATTTGAATCTTGGCGTTGAGATTTGTTAGGGAATCTCATTTTTTGATTGTAATGATATTCGAGAAGGTAATATGGTCAGTATAACACTCAACCGACAGTCCGACGGAACTACCACAAGCGGTGGCTCGTTGCCACCAACGAGCTTTGAACTTGGGAACTGCTGCGCAAGTCGCGATCACTCTAACGACTACATCAAATGGACTAAAACTAGATAACCAATTAGAAATTCAATAAAGAACTTAAACCATTCAAAGGAAATATGATCGTTTGAATCTAGCTTGGTCAAAAAACTTTTAAGATTTTCAATTATGACATCTGAGCAATTTTTTTTCAATTTTCTTTCGTTGCATTTCTATCATTTAACGCCACCTTTTGGCGATTTTTTTCCATTTTATATTGAAATGTTTGATACAGGACGAACGCCTTTAAAACAAACCACTGCACGTGTGGAGTTCAAAATAAAATCAACAATCAATAACCTTTTTATCATTAATTTAAATCTTTACAGATCATTAACTGAAAAAAAACGATTAACATTAATCTCAGTCACAAGAACAAATCCATAAAAGGTAGCAACATATCCACCACATATCCCCATCTTCTTAACCATATTCACTTATTAGCACTTAAATCACCACCTCCAGACATTTTATCTTCAGTCCCTGATGCTGCTCACTATATTTAATCTCAAGATTTCGATCAAAAGATATGTTAACTAAATTCCCTCGTTTTTGTTTTCCATCTGATTACAGATTTCAAGGAGCCAAAGAAGTAGAAGAAGAACGATAAAAATCAACTACATCATACACCATCCAATCGGTTAAAATCCGCGGAAGGGTTTTGTCCGCCTGAAAGCTGTGGAAAAAAACGGTAGCGCAGTACGACACAGTCAAGTACAAAATAAAAACCAGCAGCATATAGGAAAAAAACTCCATACAATATGTCTAAACGTGAGAAAACTGATTCACTGGAACGTCCAGGTGCTGTTAAGGAAGTCAAAATAGTTCTTGTCGGCCCCGCCAAATGTGGCAAAACGGCTCTTGTGCAACGTTTCGTTAACGACACATTCACTGAGGTATGTATGACTTGAATATATTTTTATGTTATGAAAATAAGGAATACCATAATGGCTGCATAAAATTCATAACCATGGTATCAAGAAATATACAATTAGAGTTGGAAGTGTTGGTACGTTAGATGAGCCTTAAAAATTTTGACAATTTTCGTAGCTCATCAAAAATAGCAAATGGTCAGCTCGAACGGTCTAAATTGAATGGTGAATATTCCGGACAACAAACTTCATTTATTGAACATACTAAAAGGCATTCATGAAGTTTTTAGTAAAAAAAAATTATGAATATTTAAAAAAATGTCATTGCATCACTAAATCTTCAAGAGGTTCCTAGCCTGCTTCAAACTAAAAATAAATATTGCTTAAACTAACCATAATTTTTCATAAAAAAAACAGCAAAAAATGCTTTTGAGACAATTTAAAATTCCTCAAGTCTCTTGTTGGTCTCAGAAAGTATTTCAATGGGGGCTTGTGTCGTTCTAATTTTTTTATTTAAAATTATTCTCAACACTTGTAACTTATCGAAAATTTCCTCAGAAAAAAAAGCTCAATGTACATTCACTTCTTAAACCAATTGTTTTAACAAGCAAGCACAAGAAAAAGTTCTTACAAACAACATTCCACTACAATACGTCTTTTCTTTTCTCTCTTTTCTTAAAAACAGGCTTACGTGCCAACCGGCTTTGAGAAGTACACTACCAAGCAAAAAATTGGTGACACCACGGTGGAATATCAAATCTGGGATACATCCGGCGGTGGTGCATACGACAGTGTCCGTCCGCTAGCCTATCAAGATGCCAACGTTTTCATGCTATGCTTCAATGTCGGCGATCAAGAGTCCTTAACATCGACCATCAACAAATGGTGCATTGAAATCCGTCGACATTGTCGCACTACACCAATCGTCCTATGTGGTTGTCGTGCGGATACCCGCAGCGTTTACAATACCATGACTTATTCGGCACAAGCGAGAATACCGGTTACCTCAGAACAAGCACTTCTAGCGTGCAATCATATAGGAGCGGTAGCGTATGTGGAGACATCGAGTCAATATTCCAACATTCTTGTCCCCGAGGCATTTCGTGTCGCGGCCGAGGTGGCCCTTGGTCTTATAAGCAGTAGCCACAACAACCTTGCACCGTCATCCAAGCAACCGGCCAGCAAGAAAGTATGCAAAGAAAAGAAATCCTACAGCGTATCCAGCCCAACGTTGAATCGGATAAATGGCAAACCCGATATTAAAACTGATGTACAGAAAACAGCGAAGAATTGCTGCATTATGTGATGGTTCTAAATTTAAGGATATAGGATGGCTGTAGATCTGGGAAAATTATTTGAATGTATCCGATGAACGCTTATTTATGTGTGCTACTGTTAAGGGGATGAAAATCAACCACTTTTCTTCTTAAACTCACCACCACTGCCTTTCCTTTAATACAATATTTATCTCAACAACACAAACCCAACCCACCATCATCAAACTCTGACAATCTTAGCAAAGAAAAACATTTGATTCCATAACATCCCTTACTTATTTTCATCCCCTCAACAACACAGACAAAACAAAAAATTTTTACGATACAATTCAATGATATTCATCAGTCTTATTCGCAAATTTCGTTTTTCCTAATTGTTTGAACTTAATTCTGTGATGCTAGGTTTTAAGTAAACTCACCCCCTCTCCCCCGTGGGAAATATTCTTGAAAAAAACCCTATTGTAAATACAAATATATATTTTACTTGCTTTCCCCAACCCTCCAACCCCAGAATGTTAAGTTGTAATTATTATTTTCATAAAACAAAATTTATAAATATAATTAACGATTAAATGTGTGAAATGAACAAGAAATCATATTTACTTAAAGAAATATGAAAATGATCTTCCAATGCGGCTTTAATCCCCTTCTGAAAAAAAAGATTTCTTTATGTACAATCAATAAAAATGAAATCATTATTTATTCAGTAGGAAAAGGTAAATGAAAATACAAAAGATTTATTTTTCAGAATAAATTTATTACCAAATAAATAATGATAAACGAAAAATGATGATCGTATAATGAGCTTTAATTATTTCCAAAATTTTTTAAATGAAAGAAATAAAAAAATCGAAACAAGAAACAATAGAAATTAACTAAGACACACGAAATAGAAAGAAAAAACAATAATTAATATAAAAAAATTTAATAGAAATTTATCTTTTAGAGAAGAAATCTACAGAGTTTATAAAAATTTCGTTAGAATAATTATTGAATAAAGTTTATAAAATCATTCTTTGAATCTACTCGAATGGTCAAATATTGTTTTTCGGTGTAGATTAATTGCATTAAAATCACTTTGTGCACCTAATTGTGTTATGTCATGAACGAAAATTTTTGAAAATAACTGCTAAGAGTTAAAAAGCGGAGAAAATTCCGAAATTCCCCCGTGGAAAATAATAATAACAATGAAACAATAAGATTGTAAATATATAAAGTCCATTTTAAATTAATTTAAAAGAAAAAAGAATACATAAAAATGACAAAAAAATAAAAAAAATTGTGTTAATTGAAGCAATTGTGTTTTTATTTTTAATAAAAGCTAACAAACTGTAATTAGTTTATGAAATGCACACCAGGTGAGTACACCACGGAAATTTAAGTGAAATCAAAATTTTCAGCTAGACGAGGATTGAAGTTCCAATTCCATCAATAAATAAATGGCATCGTAACTAATGTGAGCAGGGTTTTAGAGTAGACAAAAACAAAATAGTCTCAAGTAACAATTAACTGGATTTATTTTAACAAAATATTTGCTTGGTTACAACGCGTGTGATTCAGCTCGAAGCTAACGGAGAAATAAGCAAGGAAGGAACATCGACATTGAGTTTGTGTAAAGTGTGATCTATTTCTAATCGAGGGCAGCAGAACATTGTGTAATCGAACATTGTTTAGTAAACATACTCGACACTTCCTCTCGATGAATGATTAGCACGTTTTAAGACTCAGAAGTCTAATACATCTTTCATGTTTTGGTTTGGATAATTCTTTAGTCAGAATTCTTGTAAGGATTTGACTTCGCTTCGCTTGTCGTGGGAAACTGCAGGATTTTCGTCTGCGGCAGATGGTGTAGGTGGAGGCGCAGTCATCCGCAATCCGGGATGATGTCTGGGAAACATCCAAATATGAGGCAGCTACCACTGTCACAAAAATTTTAGGGCCGGGATCAGTACCGCGACGATTTAGTGCAACGTGGAACACCCGATTATCACGAACCGGACATGATCCCCGTCCGTTTTCCTCCGCTCCCGAACCGTCGACGTCAGGAGCGTAGGGTACATGGATCGGTTGATCGGCGTCAAGGGCTAAGTTATTACAGGGCAGTGTCCACGATGGCAATCAGGCATGGGGAGACTAAAGGACAAGATGTCAAACCCTACGCTGAGTCCACTCGTCTGGGGCGTGTCTGAGATGGACGGCAAATATTCCCGAGGTAAGTCCTAGAAGGTAAGGTCGCTGTATGTGATTTACGAGCCCGGGCGGAGGTGAACAATGCCAATCTTAAAATAACACAAAACAAATTGAGTAAGCAGGAGAGTGCTCCTAAAAGAAGTTCTTTGTAACCATCCTAGGGTTAGAAACAAGTTTTCTAATAGCGCGAATCGATAAGTTGAATTATTCATCCAATACTCGGATATAAAATCGTTCAAATTTATGCAAAAGATGCACAGTTTCTTTCATAAGCACAGTGCAGCCGCCATTTTAATCTAGCTTAAATGATTTTTCTGAATGCTGGGCCGATTGAATATATTCATGTTAAACACTATTTCTTAAGTTTTCATTTTCATCATTGAAAGAAAATGAAAGTGTCTAGGTCAATTTTAAATATGTATCAACCATAAACACGTGTTATTGTTGTTGTAATTCCAAACAATTGAAATGACTATAACTCACTTGATTATGCCTCGATCTCAATTAAATTTTGTGAACGTACACATCTTATATCAGTCAATATAATTGCAAGAAGTTTAAAGTTACCGTTTTGATTTTACGAGCAAAAATGTAAAATCTACAAATCATACTATTATTAACAAAGTTGAGTGAATTTGGATTTCTGAGGTATTTGTTGCCCTTGTACTCATAAAGACCCACATTTGTGATCATTTTCAGCTTTTACGGCTCAAAGGTGTCCAATCGCGAGGGGAGGGGGCCTGGGACACAAATTTTTGGTACATTTTTCCTTCCCCTGATTCATAAAACGATTTTTTATTTCAGATTCTAAAAGTTCTAATCGAGACCTTTCATTTGATACCCCATTTGACTACCTTTGATTAAAAAAATTTTTTAGGGGTTAATTCGTTATTAGGGGGGACCTAAAAACGAATCAGCCCTTAAAAAATTTTTAAATTTTTGGTAAGACCTCAACTTTTGAGAGACCATCACTTGAGCATTCTAGCTTCTCTAGTTTCTGAGGAAATTAGGTGTGACGCACGGGCAGACACCTCACGAAACTAGTAGGCCTTTGTTTGTTTACAAAGACTTAAAAAGGGAACTTCTTGGGGAGGGCGTGCTTCATCGTTGTAAGTCCTTGGTATGGTTGACTCTCAGTTCTTTTCCGGACATCTCAGAAATAAGATACCGCGTGGGTCTCAACACCTGCAGAACCCGGGCCGCTTCACTCTGTCTAAAGTTTCGTCGATAGATCTCGTCACCTGCCTTGAAACCAGAAGGGTGAGATCGCAGGTTGTAGCGCTCCTCCCCCGCATATCTGCTATCTATAATCTTCTTCCTGAGTTGGTCTCGCAGTATTCAGAGTTTCTCGTGCCGCTCCAGAGCTACTATTGGGTCTTCCAAACATTTTAACTGCCGCAAAAACCGGTACGAGTTAACGTGGCAAATCAGGTACTGGCCGAACACGGCAAAGTAAGGTGAGATCCCTGTAGCGATGTAGTACGGAGAGCGCAGAGCACAGGTAATGGCGGAAATCCTACTTTTCCAGTCCTTCTGATCCGGATGGACATAGGTACGAATAGCGGCTAGGAGTGTACAATTTAGCCGCTCGGACGCATTTGCTTGACGAGAGTAGACTGCGGTCCGCTCAGGGCCGGTTTAACGGGTAAGCAAAGTACGCGGTCACGTAGGGCGCCAATCAAAACGGGGCGCCCAATCGCTCTCCAATGTTCAGTAATAAAGAAGGAGACTAGACTAGAGGTTGAAAGTTGATTCACGTCACCAGATCGTAGGAGTAAGGAGTTAGGGAAAATCGTACATCGTAAGGTGGGACCCTTGCGCATACTCCCACTACTTGATTAATTGTTATTCCTAAATAACAATAACCACAAATAATAACAAATGGACTTGTCCGTCGTGTACCCCTCCGTCATTAACTTGGACTCGTCTGGCAGACACCCCTCCCCTTCCGTCGCATCTTGCCTCGCTCTGTCGTCTACTGCCTCAGTTCAGTTGCCTCATGCCATGCGGCACTGAGACATTCTATCGTTCGATCCTAACCATAGAAAACGAAACGCCGCTTAACCCATTTGCAATCTAGTGCTTCTTTGTTTATTAAACGCAAGGTCTAGTACTAGTGCCGTCAGTAGTAGTAAAAAGCTCTCTGGGTCATTCAATCGCAAAAGAAAACTGCAGCACGCAAAAGAAGATAAAATACAATCAAAAGCACTACATAAGTATATTATGGCTTCAACTTCTACGAAGTTGGATAAGGATTATACTGTTATAACAGCCAATGTAACAGAAGATGAATTGCCAATATTGGAGGCCGTAGCTACTCCATCGACAAGCCATCAAAGAAATAAAACTGTAAGTTAATACTTAATTTAGGCCTAATTTTAAAATTTCATTTACATAAAATAAGTGCATAGTTAAGCTTTAATAAGCAGTAAGAGATTTATTCAAAATACATTGTATACCTTTAAACTTTGTTTAGTCAGGCTTATTTACAAAACAAATAATATTGGAGAGTCTATATTGGCCTAATAGTATTGGCGCGACACCGGATTGGGGTATGCATGACTCATCGGTAGTCGGTGAAGTAAACAATGACAACTCTATAGTCTGCGCGCGGGATGATGGGCATTCTCACGCCAGACATCTTGGTTGCCGCTTTAACGTACATTTAACTTGCGTAATTTATTTTTCTTTTTGCGATCGTGGTTAATCTACTCGTGGATAATCGGGAGTCTACTGTATTCTTATACAGTCAATTGTATGACAACGTTTATCGTTTATCTTTCATTGGGGATTAAAAATAAAAATTTCCAATAAATCAAAAATTCATATGGGCGAATTTAAATGGTTTAATTAATTGTTTTGAGTCCCAGCACCCTTCCATTGTTTTCGTCCTTCATCCTTGTTATTGTCTATTGCCTCTCTGTTGTGTTACTGGCCATGTAAAAAATAAAATATAAACGATGGATGTTACAATGTTTGATAAAATGATGCAAAACCCAATAGCTGCTGGCAGTTTAGGTTAGGCACTAGAAATTAATTATTTTACAAGGAGCAAGCTCAGGTAACAATTAATTATTGAATGGAGTTATATCAATAAACTATTCAAAAAACGAAATAACTCATTAAACATTAGTTTTTGACATATGTGACGATAAAAAATTTTAGAATTGGATTTGCATTGTAGGATCAGAAGCTGTAGGGAGGCACGTCACCGCTACTATCGATGGACTGTGGAGAGTGGCCGCAAAAAATCATGGATGAGATACGAAAACTTCTTACTGAGCGTGGTCCTGTGCAAGTTACTGACATTGAATTTCCCATTGATTCTAAGGCTAGAAAATTCTCTTCACTACATTTCACAAGAAAACTTATCAATAAGGAACAAGTCCATAGGAATTAGTTGATCCATTCAATTAAAAAAAAACGCAGTATTTTTATTTTGTCTTTGGAAGTGTGCATTCATCTCTTGCCGCCGGAGACCAAGGGTATTCTGACTGGCAAAACTTAACCAAGACTTTGACCAGTTATGAGAAATCCTCTGCCCACATACACAATTGTCAATCTTGGCGTGAACTGTCCATGCGATTACGTTTGGATAGAACTATCGACAAAGAGCATTAGCGAACCATTCGAGCTGAAACAGAACATTGGAACCAAGTGTTGAAACATTTACTTTGTGTTGTCCAATTTTTAGGATCTCAGGGGCTGGCTTTTCGAGGAACAAAAGAGTCTCTTTTCGAGCGTAACAATGGTGACTTTTTGAAACTTGTAGAGGATATTTCCAAATTTGATGTTGTCATGGCTGAACATGTAAGAAGAGTTACTTTCGAAGAGACACATGTTCACTATTTGAGCAAACAAATACAAAATGAGTTTATTTATCTCTTGTCCACAAAGATCCAAGACCAAATCTAAAGTGACCTAAGACAAGCAACATATTATGCTATAATACTGGACTGTACACCCGATATTAGCCATACAGAACAAATAACATTGGTGGTGAGATTCGTCACATGTGTTAAAAATGAGAAAGTGTCAATAAAAGAAGATTTTTCAGGCTTCTTGCCTATCAAAGATACGACAGGTGAAGGTCTCAAAGAAGTCTTACTCAGAGAGTAAGATACACGGAACATCCCGTTAAAAACATGAGCAACCCGGGATTTGATAATGGCTCCAACATGAGAAGAAAGCATGTTGGAGTCCAGAAGAGAGTACTTGATTTGAATTCCAGGGCATTTTTCGTGCCATGTGGTAACCATTCCATGGTTAACGATGCTGCTCTCTCTGGCCCTATTTCAGTTGATTGTTTTAGTATGATCCAAGAAATATTCAACTTTTTCTCCAGTTCAACTCACAGGTGGAGTATTTTGATGAAACACATAGCCACTCTAAAAGTGAAATCCCTTAGCAATACTCGGTGGGAGAGTAGGATTAAAGCCTTAGTACCTCTAAGATACCACATCGAGGAAATTTGCGATGCTTTGTATGAAGCCTCTCAAGACCACAAGCTGGATGCTTTTAGGAGAGACACTGCAGTAGGAGTAATAAGAAAACTTCAAACTTTCAAATTTTTGTGTTGTTTGGAAACGTGGCATAATATCCTTTTAAAATAAACACAGTGAGTAAGACCTTGCAAAAAGCTTCATCTACTTTGCAAACTTCAATGGACCTCGTGAAAAGTGTTCAGTCATTTTTGGAAAAATGAGATCTGATGAAGGTCTTAATAGCATTATCATAGACGCTTCAGAACTGGCCAAAAAAATTGGTGTTTCTGCTGAATTTAAAAAGAAACCGAAGTTCGTCCAAGGAAAACCAAGAGGCGATTCTCGTATGAGAGTGAGGATGAACCGATTCAGGCTGGACTGGCATCATTCAAAGTGAAACTTTCCTTTGTGGTGCTTGATATAGCAATAAACTCACTAAATGAGAGGTTTGAACTCATGGAGAGCCACAGCAAGAGTTTTCGTTTTCTGTATGACATTAAGATTCTTCAGACATGGGACAAAAAGACTTTGAAAGACGCCTGTATACAACTTTACAATGTTCTGAGTGATGGAGAAGAATGTGACATAAACGGAGTTGAACTGATCGAAGAGTTAGACGTTTTTGCACCAGTGTTGCCACCCGGAAGTTCTCCAAGTGAGGCCTTGTCGTATATAACAAAAAATGATTATATCAACACATTCCCTAATGTTTTTGTTTCTCTAAGAATCCTTCTGACACTCCTCGTTTCAGTAGCAAGTGGTGAAAGAAGATTTTCTAAGTTGAAATCAATAAAAATTTATCTCGGATCCATCATTTGTCAGGAACCTTTGAGTGGATTGGCAACAATGGCCATTGAGAATGGTTTGTTAAACCCAATGGACACTGCCTACATTCTCAATGAATTTTCCAAAATGAAAGCAAGGAAAACCTCTTTTCGGTCATAGCTAAACTTTTAAATGGATCATTACACCCTTTTTACATCAATTTAATATAAATCTATACGATCATTTTTGCTCTACATTGAAGCTTTCATTACGCCGTGCGGATATTCGATCTCGTTTTTCGGATGGCTCCGACAGCTTTTTTAAATTACTTCTGGAATTCAAGGTGTGAGTTGCATATTTTTTTAATAATTTTTCTGAAAAATTATTCGAGAAGAAAAATGTTAGAAGAAGGTGGCTACGACCTGTGTACTAATTTTCATCGGGCCATCACTCTTAGATACACACCGGTGATGGCGACCACCATGCTTAGAGGTGAGGGAGTTATTTTTAATTTTCCTTTTTATTCGAGCTCAATATGCTTTTGTAACTGCAAGTTATGTTCAAGTTAAATTACCTCTTGTAAGTACTTGTCTTAGCTAAACTTTTAATTGGATCATTTCACCCTTTTCACATCAATTTTAATGTAAATCTATACGATAATTTTACTCTACATTGAAGCTTTCATTACGTCGCACGGATATTCGATCACTCTTTCGGATGGCTCCGATAGCTTTTCTAAATTACCAATGGAATTTTTTGGTTGGCGCTGTGATTTTATTCAAAAAAAATTTATTTAATAAACTCTTTCTTTTCCAGCAGCCCCGAATTCTCCACAGGGAAATAAGAGCGTATGGTGTTCTGCCGAAAAGAGGGTGCTTTTTGCCGATTTCAAAAACCATCCCCACCCCAAATACATTACAAAAAAAAAAAAAAATTGTCTCTAATCTACGTTAATTGACTCGACGAGATGAGTGATAGTCAAACCGAAACCACTCATCTATGATGCATGAAAAGATGGGTAGAATCCTTCCGCGATATAAAGGCAAGGTAACCTTCTGTTTTCTTGAGAGTCCAGGCAGATAGGAGGAACCCATGTGGCTGAGAAAATAGAAGATCCTTACAGGTTTTACCCTGGGACAACACATCGGAAGGATTCTGTTGCGAGAAAAAAAACAAAAGGAGACCGGAAGCTACAACTCACGCGAAGTGACTGCATGGGTGTATGCCACAAATTCACTACTCCTGTCTGTGTGGCTCGAGTAACGAGGTACCTTACATCCTCGGTAAAGGAATAAATCGTCAGAAGACACAAATCGTTTACCCCTTTAGGATGTTAAGGCCCCACGTTGGGCGCCATTTGTAATGTTTTCCGTTTAAAAACAATAACTCGTATACGTATCGAACGAAATCTGAACCGACCCCTCATAGGTTCTAGAAGTGAAGTCTTGGAACGTGACAACGGAATGTATCCTTCAGGTCACCAAGTCCGGGGCACTCTTGGGCTACTCCGAGGTGGCGATTTCAGTTGTGGGTCTTAAGCGAGCAGACTAAGTCCGAAATACAAAAGTTCAGCCACCGGTTCACATACCGGATTTACTATCGCGTCAACAATCCTACCATACGGAAACGAAACCTATCTTTACTTTGTTCCGCATTTCTTCCATTCATTCAGCCAACAACAAAAACTGTATCTAATTCCACGTTCCCGAATATCACCGACGCGTTACCGAAAAATATCCTACTCTAACGCAAACTTCGAAACAAACTATAGTTGCGAATTCTGGCGTACCGGCTTACTCCCATTTGCAACTTCAAATTGCCGCCGTAACATCTCCACCTTCCTTTGGGCACTTACACCTTTTTCCCTTTATATTTATTTATTCTTATTAATTATTTTACCAATCTTAAGTTTAAATTCCCCATCATCTCAATCCTACCCTCTTATCAATCCTCAATCCTACCCTCTTATCCTATTTATTTACCAATCTTAAGTTTAAATTCCCCATCATCTCAATCCTACCCTCTTATCCTATTTTTAATTGCAAAAAAAAATCTAGTAATATGATAATAATTTTAATTTTCCCACTAACAACACTTAATTTATTACTTCCCATTAACAAAATTTCATTCCATACATTTTTCCCAGCAAAACCTAATTCCTTCCTTCACGCTAACTAATTCTATTCATTAGTCCCCACTAACAAATTTTTTTTTTCATACGAACAAAAACTTTATTCACGTTTCCCTATTAACAAATTCCAATTTCATGCCCATCAAAAAAGAGTTGAAGTTGCTAATTCGATGAATGGGAAATCAACAGAAGGTGGATCCATTGGTAGCGTCGTGGATTCTTGACCGGGGGTCTGCTGGGACCCTGGGTTCAAGTTCCCCGAGCGCAGGGAATCACTCTTTTGGAGTATCGGCAAAATCAATAGTTTCCGTATATATATGACACTTTGCATCTAATCAAACGCTTTTTTGGTTATGCAAATTGCCATATATGCAAAATGGAAACTATTGCGTTTGTCGATATGGAAAAAAAGTTGTAGGGAGCGGAATCGAAGTGTATTGAACTTCGATTTTATTACTCAGATGCTGAAGCGGTAATTGAAAATGAGATGGTTGCGGGATCGGATTTGCTAGAGGTGAAATGCTGGATTGATTTCTTGAATTTAAGGCACTCGGGTATTTGGTTTTTTGGGAAGTAAAATTGAGTTTTTGCGTTGATTTCTGGAACTAATAATTCAATATTTGGGTTTTGAAAAGAAAAGGTGGTTGTGGTTTGGAAGAAAGTGGGGTGGCGACGAGAACAGTGAATTGTGAAAAGGAAAAAGTGGAGTTAACAATTCGGGAAGATTTATTGATTGAATGTAGATATAAATGGATTTAGCATTGTGAAGTGCATGACTTTTTTTATGAAAAGGTGAAAGACAAGCATCGCATGAATTTTCCGAAAAGCTGTCAGGACGATAAGATATGGGAATGATTGTAGTGATTGAGACGATTATGAACCATTGAAACTAGGGTGATTACGTGGAAACCATTTCGACAAAAGACATTTTTTTTGAATATTTTCAAAATTTGGACTATATTTAAAGAACAAACTATCAAGCGCGTCAGTTTTTAAAGTGGTTATATATGTTTCATATCAATAACGTCAATCCGGGAAGATGGAATCAGCGTTTTATCGACCTAAATTTAACAAAAAACTACGTTTAAATTTAATTCATATTCAGGAATTTTTTTAGTAACTTTTTCCTAATTCACGACGTCGGAACTTAGCGAACTCAGACAGAAAATCACAACTTTTTTAGTTTATTTCACAGTTATGACGATTGCGTTAAGAAATTTGGTCCGTACGGAATTTTTTTATCGGTCACGGATATTTTATTTAATGTCCAAAGCCCGATGACATCTGAAATCCTCATAGCATTGCAGCCATTTTGTCCGGGCTCTTCAGCTTTTCCATTCCACCACAACTTTTATCTTCCTCCCAGCTGTCAAAAACGCGGCTCCGTGTACGCGAGTGGTTAAAGGGTCGCTCCCGATCCGTCGACATCAATAACGACCTGCGGATCGTTGTCAGTGGCGTAGGGCTGATTTATTACAACTCCCACTGCAGAGTGAATGGGTTGCCAAAATTATTTATGTTATAAAGCCTATTTGAAAATTTTGAGGAGACCCGATTAAAACTGTAGTGTCTGGATCGATACAAAGCTGATATAGTACGAAAACCCTATGTTGCTGTTGCAATCTGAGAAAATTCAAATTGCTATAACTTTTCTTAATATGACCCGATTTTTGTAAATCTCACCAAATAGAACAATCTTACATAGGACTACCCAGATACCAAGCATATGGACATTGTATTAGAAACATGTAAAATTGATAAATCCTACTGATGTTTGAAATAAAAAGAAAGCACTTTTGTGATGAACACACTAGTCTTTTATTTAATTCACTGATACAACGTATTGATTTTTAGAAGAGTAGAAAGGAAGTGGTACAAAGAAAATCTTATACCAACATAGACATCAACATATGACTGGAAACATTATTAATTCTCTACTTCCTTTCTATTTGACATTGCATTATGTCAGAAACTTAATTAATAACTCCTTACTTAATGACTTTGTTAGCATGTCTGCCACTTGTTCGCATGTATTTATGTACTGAATATTAATTTTATCATTTTTGATTAAATCTTTAATGAAGTGGTATCTAATGTCAACATGTTTAAGACGTTTGACTGAGTCTGTACTTGCATTCAAAATAGCTGACTGATTGTCACAATATAACTTAACTGGGCTATCATTTTGAACATCCAAATGATGAAATAAATTAACAAGCCAGCACGCTCCACTTACTGCCATACTCATAGAAACATATTCAGCTTCAGTAGAAGACAAGCTTACAGAAGATTGCTTCTTTGAACACCACATAACCAAACAATTTGCAAAAGTGAACAAATAGCCAGATGTGGACTTTCTGTCCCTCTAATCACCTCCCCAATGGGCATCACAGCAGCCTTGCAATACACTATCATTACACTTGTAAACTATTTTATAATCTAAAGTATGCTTCACGTAGCGCATTACTCTCTTAAGTGCACTAAGTAATGTACTATTGGCACATTTTTGATATCTACTTAGTAAGGAAACTGCAAAGCACAGGTCAGGCCTAGTGCCTGAGACAGCATACATCAAACAGCCAATAATTTGCCTACAGATTCCTTCAATGCCTATATCCCAATAAGTGTTTAAATCAAATATTTTAGTATTAAAGTTACTATCCAAAGGTGTCAACATGGGTTTGCAATTTTCCATATTAAATCTTTTTAATACATTTTCTAAGTAATTTTGCTCTATACGTATTCCTAAAAATGTTGAAATTTGCCCTAAATCTTTCCTTTTGAATTTTTTGTTTAACATTGTTTTAAGGCTAGTGACCTCACTTTCATTTCTTCCAAAGATTAGCAAGTCATCTACATATATTAATACAAATGCTTTATTTTTACCACTATACTTTTTATACAAACATGGATCGCATTTAGACCTTATACAACTTTCTCTAGTTAATACAGAATTAACTTTAATATTCCAGGATTTAGGTGAACTTTTCAACCCGTACAATGACTTGTTTAACTTACCAATACTATTCTTTCCTTCGTAGGCCCCTTCTGGTAAACTTACATATACATTTTCTTCAACATCACTATATAGAAAAGCCCCAGTGACCTCAGATGAATAAAAACTGGATGGGCTAAGCTCATATAAAATGCATGAGAGAGCATGCGACTGGTGGAACTGTCTGTCACTTCCTCCCCGTCTGCCTCTTGCTGGTCACTTTCTTGTTCCAGAAGCTGACTAGATGTGAACTGTCTGTCAAGTTGACTGATGCAAATTGGACGCCAAATTGGCCAATTTGCAAGTTTCGTCGCGAATTTTGCCCGATATTAAAAGTGTTCGCGATCTAAATTCGTTCCAAGTGTTTAAAGATTCGATTGTGGTTTATAATTCAAGTAACTTTATCGTGTGATACTGTGAAATTAATTTACAATTTCAAAATGAAATGTGTAGTGCCTTCGTGTAAAAATCATAGCAGAAAAGGATCTGTAGGTGTTTCATTTCACAAATGAGTAGTGAATATGTTAATGTTTTGCATATTTTTCATACAATGCTGAAGGTTTTTCAAATAGAAAGCAAATTTTTGGTACTGTATGAAAATTTGTTTACATTGAGCAGCAGCCATGTTTGCTTGCGGAATTTGGCTCTCTCTAAGGTTGTAAACAAGAGCGTAGCAGTAGGAAAAGTGGTCGCAGGGGTTGTTGCAACCATATTGTCACGTTGTTGTCCACTCCAGTATTATTTAATTACTCAATGCCAGTGACATCCATCTGGTATAAAGAAATTATATTTTGTTGCAATTATTACAAACAACCTGAAAGTTGCTAGCTTAGCAACTGCGGCATTAATGTCACTTAAGTTGATTATATCTTCTTGTTCAAACCCTCTAGCAACTAGCCTAGCCTTGTACTCCTTAACATTATTCAATTTTTTTTTTATTTTAAAAGCCCATTTGCTGCTTACGGGCTTTGCACTTACAGGTAATTTACAAAATTCCCATGTATTATTGTCACTCAGAGTCTTAAGTTCCCTGGCAATAACTGCACTCCACTAACCGGCATCACTTCGGCTCATGGCATCATCATATGTGATGGGATCACATTCACTTTGGTCCGAGTACACATTGTAACACTTGCAGAAATCAGTTTGTTTACGCTCACGCTTACACCTTTCCCTTTCTATGGGTAAATCAATTCAGTCCTATAGATGTTCTTCTTCGCTGCATGGCAGGTAGTCACTGTCATCTTCCGAGTTATCTCCTAAGATATTACTCATGTGGGTTGTCTCTATCTCATTATGGTCAAGGGTTGTTATTTCATCAATATCTGTCTCGGGACTATTTTCTTGCACTGTCTCTTCTTCAAGATTTAAGCACACAACAGTTTGCTCTTCACCTTTCTTCACTTGATGTTTTCCTTCTCTTCTTGCTGTAAGAATACAATGTCTCTTTTTGTTTCCACCGCATTCTTTTCGGGATAGTAAATACGATAACCTTTCACATCTTCCTCATATACGACCATCAATCCCTTCTCTCCTTTCAGATCCCACTTCAGTCTCTTCTCTTTTGGAATATGTACATATACTTCTGTACCAAAGGATCTTAACTCATGGATATTATATGTTTTCTCAGTCCACACCTCAAATGGAGATCGCCCATCCTCATGGCTCTTCCCAGTACTGTTCAACACGAACACTGCAGTATTTATGGCTTCAGCCCATAATTTATTTGGTAAATTTCTTTCATGTATCATTGTCCTGGCCACTTCCAATAATGTCCTGTTTTCTCGCTCAGCCTTGCCATTCTGTTTTGGGGTGTATGGGACTGTGGTTTGGTGTGTTATTCCACGCCTTGTAAAAACTTCCTTCACATTCCTGTTCACAAACTCCTGGCCGTTATCACTTCTGAGTGTCTTCACCTTGTTTCCAGTACTATTCTCAGCCTTATTTATAAAGTCCTCAATTATATACTTGATCTAATCTTTTCTCTTCACAAAATACGCACTTCTGAAATTCGAATAATCATCTTTCAGCACAACGAAGTATCTTGACCCACCAACTGACGATCCTTCCATGGGACCGAATGTATCAGCATGAATTAATTCACATATCCTGGTACTCTTGTATTCGCTTCTATTGAATGGCAATCTGTGTATTTTCCCAATCAAGCAACTCTTACACACCGGGTTGGATGTTTGTTAAACCTCAATGTTGTTTTCCCGCAAAGTATCTTTGACGTAGGTGAAGTTTTGGTGTGCCAATCTTCTGTGCCACTCGTTTAAATCGTTCGACGCTAGTTCTTCAGTCCTCGCAATTTCACAATTGTTACTCGTATTAAAGCGTAAATCCAAATAAATTGAATTTCCAATTCTTCCCGCAATCCTGTCATCTGTCACTATGACATAACCTTTATCTGTAGCGCGATTGACCGTAAACAGATTCGTTTTTTAACTCAGGAACATACAACACTCTGTCTATAACTGTGTCAATCCACTCCTTTACGTTCGATACTTTAACTGCCATCTGTCCATAATCAATCGCATTTATCACTGCTCCATTACCGATGATTACAGGTTTTGGCGAAGGTTTTTGAGAATGATGTAAACAATGCATGGTCTCGACACATATGTTCGGTAGCACCAGAATCGACTAGCTACTTAGATCTTCGCAGGTTGTTTCATTAGCAAATGTATGATTAAAAAAAGCAAATGCAAGTACAATAATGATGAATGTTCAATTTATTCAAACGAAACAAGATTTATAATATTTAGATGTAACGTTATGGAATACCTGGCCGTGACCTGCACGATGTGCGGATAAGAAGAGAGTGAACGAGTGTACGTTTTACTGAATACTTAGAACATAATGGAATTTTATGAAATATAGACGGAAGTACATTTAGGCAACTTGACAAACTTAGTTATTGTACTAGATTCTGATAAATTTTGATGAAAGACAAATTTGAATTTCTAACGAGGTCGCCACATCACTCTCCCCACATTTAAAAGAATTGTATACATTTATTAGCTTACATTCCTATGAAAAGATTCTTTATTTTACATTATATATAATTCATTTTCCAATAATTATGTCTTTCGCTAATTTTAAATTCATTATACTATTGTATTAAATTCTGAAAATTACATTTTTCTGGCCAATATATCTTGTTTTACGGTCTTCATTAAACATATAAGGATTCAATATAAATGCTGGTTTAATTCTATCGATTGATATTGACCGTTCTTTGTCATTTAAAAGAATTCTAAAATATTTTTTATTTCTGTCTAATATTTTGTATGGTCCGGAGTATGGTTGACAAAAACTTCTTTTCTTTACCTCTTCGCGAATGAATACATGAGTAAATGTGTCTTACTCTTTTGGTACAAAAATATTCTTTTGTTGTCGGATTCGTGAACTACACGGACGAATTCTCGAAATTGAATTTTGTATATCTTTTGCTAAACTCGATGTAATTGATCGATTAGAGTTTGAGTCTGATGCGATTATTTCTCCAGGTAATCGCAAAGCTTGTCCATATAACAACTGTGAAGGAGCTACTCCGAAATCTTCCATCAAAGCAGACCTGATCCCTAAAAGAATCCAAGGCAAATTATCGTGCCAATTTTTCGGATCATTGGTTGCTCTAATGGCAGCTTTCAACTGCCTATGGAAACGTTCAATGAATCCATTTACTTGAGGATGATAGGCAGTTGTTCGGATGCGATGACAGCCAAGAATTTTAGTCAAGTCCTGGAACAAATTAGATTCCAATTGCGTTCCTTGATCTGTTGTAATTGTTTCTGGAACTCCATATCGGGAAATCCATTCATGTAGCAGAGCTTTTGCAATCGTTTCTGAGTGGATGTTTTTAATTGGAATAGCTTCAGGCCATCGCGAGAAACGAACTCTTATAGTTTAAAGATAAATGAATCCTTTAGATGGTGTTAGCGGTCCAACTAAGTCTATATGGATATGAGCAAATCTTCCCGAAGGAACTTCAAATTTGCCAAAGGGGGAAGAAGTATTCTTGCATACCTTTGCTTTTTGGCATGTTTTGGCCCAAATGTTAATGTCAGTGTTCATTTTCGGCCAAAAATATTTGGAACTAATCAATTTCCTTGTTGTCTTAATACCAGGATGCGACAGGTTATGAACAGAGTAAAAAACAACGCGTCGTAAAGATAGTGGGATGTATGGCCTAGTTCTACCTGTAGAGGTTTCACACCATATACTTTGATCCTCTAGTGGAACGTTTATTCTTTCGAGCTTAAAAGAAAGTTTCAATCGTGTTGATTGAAGAATTTTTGCAAGTTCACTGTCTTTAATTTGATCAATTTGATTTGATCAATTTGGTCAATAGAGCTAATATGGGTTCTAGAAAGTGTATCTGAGACAATGTTTTGACAACCTCTAATGTGTCTTATATCGTTTGTAAATTGCGAGATATAATCCAACTGGCTGGTTTGTCTGGGATTTTTCTCAGATTTACTTGAAAGCGCTTTTGTCAAAGGCTTATGATCCGTGTACAGTGTAAATTCTCTTCCCTCGACGTAGTATCTATATCTTTTAATCGCTAGATATGCTCCAAGGAGCTCTCTATCGAAGGTTGAATATTTCTTTTCAGCCGGCTGTAACTTCTTTGAAAAGAATGATAGAGGCTCCCAGGTACCGGAAATGCACTGTTGGAGAACTGCTCCAACAGCATCACTCGATGCGTCTACCCATAAACCGATTTTGGCGTCAATGGCTGGATGAACGAGAAGTGTTTGACTTTGTAACAATTTTTTAATATGATCGAAAGCATCCTCATGTACTTTAGGCCATTGAAAATCAATTTTTGTGTTCTTGTTTTCTTTTAAGAAGTCATACAGCGGTATTGCGATTTTAGCCATGTTGGGCAGAAAGCGGTGATAAAAATTCACCATACCCAAAAATCGCTGTAATTGCTTGATAGTTGAAGGTGGTGGGAACTCACTAATGGCTTGCACACGATTTTTACTAGGTGCAATGCCTGCTGCAGATATGGAATGGCCTAAGAAATCAATTTGCGATTGTCCAAATACGCATTTGTCTGGATTAACTTTGATGTTATATTCCTGCAATCGTTTGAAAAGTTGCCTCAGGTGTTCTTTGTGCTCCTGAGGACTTCGACTGTATATAAGAATATCATCCACATAGACAAAAATTAAATTCAACCCATTTAAAATTTGATTGATGAAGTGTTGAAATGTCTGCGCTCCATTTTTCACGCCTAACGGCATCCGTGGAAATTCGAACAGTCCAAAAGGTGTTGTTACAGCTGTTTTATGAACATCTTCAGGCGCTACAGGAATTTGATTATATGCCCTCACCAGATCGACTTTGGAAAAAAATGTGCATCCGCGCAAATTCAAAGTACAATTTTGAATGTTGGGCAGCAGGTACTTATCGAAGATGGTTACGGAGTTCAATAATCGATAGTCTCCACAAAGACGCCACTGATTGGATTCTTTTTTGGCTACCATGTGCAACGGAGAAGCTACGTTAGAGGAGGATGGTCAACATATACCTAATTTAACCATTTCGTGAACCTCGGACTTTGCAATCTTAAACTTTGGCGGGTTAAGTCTCCTGGGCTTGGTTGATGGCAGTGGTTCATTAGTGCTGATGTAGTGAACCACGTCATGTTTTATTTTCATATAAAAATCAGGAGGTGTTTTCAAAGTGGGAAAGCCATTTAGTATAGAGCCGTATTCACTTTGAATAGGGAACAATTTAGGAGAACATACGTTGACTTCACGAACCAAGCAGTTGATAGAAACCAGTGTTTGTTTATGAATGAGGTTGCGGTCTCTTAAATCAATTAGCAGATTATTTGCGTACAAAAAATCTGCACCAATGATGTGGTGATCAATTGCGGCAATAACAAAATTATGTGTTTACGTTTCCCAAGACCAAAATCCAATGATAGGCATTTGATCCCGAATGAATTTATGGGCGAGCCATTAGCGGAAACTAGTTTGAAGGAAGTTTTCGACTGTAAGTTTGGGAATCCACGATTTAAATAATAGATACGTCAGCACCAGTTTCTACCAGAAATTGTGTGCCTGTTCGTTTATCTCTTACGAATAAGCGGCGAGAAACATCCCAAAACTCCGAAGCCACAGTCGAGGTTTCTACATTCCGTTTTTTTGATCATTTTTCGTTTGGAATTTGCAAGGACTAATGCATTTTTTTGCTTTGGTCCCAAATTTGAAATGATACCAGCAGAATGCATGATTGTTTTTGCTTCGACCGTTGGATCTATTTACTGAATGATAACGATTTTTCGAAGAATTCCGTACGTTGCTACGAGAATTCCGATTTTCCAATCGCTTCATGCGGTCAGACAAGTCGTTAACTATTTCTTCAAGAGAGGATGCAGAAGTTGGTATTTTACACCTATGATCTACTGATGAAACTACTGTCTGCGTAGAATCGTATATTTTGTCCGCAATTCCGAAAAGTTGCTCTTGACTATGGGTGTCTTCAATAGCAATCAGGCATGCTTGCACCGAAGACGGTAGTTTCTTTATCCATAATTTTCTCAATAGAGATACATTGATCAAACTGTTACCTCCAGCTAATGACTCCATATGTCGGAAGAGCTCGGAGGGTTTATAGTCCCCTAGTTGCATTTGATTCAATAGAGTATCTAACCTGCGTTCCTCTGAATCTTTACTGCGTTCTAATAAAGTTTTCTTTAAATGCTCATATTTATCGGTACTTGACGATGGGTTAAGAAGGATATCCGCGACTAATTCCATATTCTCAGATGGCAAAGCTCCAACGAGATAATCATATTTCGTTGTGGAAGTGCTAATGCCTTTGACACGAAATTGAGCCTCTACTTGAGCAAACCACAAGTCTGGTCTGTTCGACCAAAAAGGAGGAATTTTTAATGTCGATGCGAATAAAGAAGGTTCCCTGTCTGGCAAATCATTCGTGGACATGTTAATATTTTTAGATTCACTATCACTTTCTTCAGTAGTTTTTGTCCCCGTGGGAGCCATGATAAATATATATGTGAGTGTGTAACTCCAAATCAAAAACATCGCACATATAATTATCACTTAAAATATGGATATTTTATAAAATGATAATTATAATGATTATATATAATAATATATACCAAATAATTTAACTTGAAAATGAAAAAAAATTCACCTGGGCTCAGGGCCATTCAAATTAAGCGACGACTTTCGACGATTGTTGATACTGTTGACAGGATCCATGCAAAAGTACAGAAGCAACATTCAAAAGTGCCAAACGGATGTTAGGTTATTGTAGCGAACACGATGAATTTGCGTTTGTGATATAATATTGACAGTGCTGTGACCCGCGATGATGTTTCTCACTGCGTTTGGGGCTCTGGTTGTTGGAGCCGGCAGGATGGAAAACGCAACGATCGCCGTGAAATTTAATGAAGCACGCAGAAATAAGCTGTAGCACTGCACCTCCGTGAAACACTCTTGAAGATATTGCAACACAATGACACAGTGCACTGCACTTATCGTTGAAGAAATTGCAGCACCAAGATGAATTTGTTTGTCTGGAGCGTCCATCAGTTGACGAAGCGTTGCTCGGGGCGCGCTTTGTGTTGAAAGTCCCTTCTGATAGTGCACTCGTTGTCAGCAGAAGAAAATTGCGCGTAGATGAAGCACGATGACTCAATGAGAAATTGATGAGTATCACCTTGGATGTCAGACTATAACCTCACAAATAGATTTGCCAGCAAATATTGTAATATTCATTTTTTATCCAATTCACGTATCTGCGGATTCCGGGGTTTATGCACTCTCGATAATATTGAATAGTTTATCGCAGAAAAAAAAAACAAATGCAAGTACAATAATGATGAATGTTCAATTTATTCAAATGAAACAAGATTTATAATATTTAGATGTAACGTTATGGAATACCTGGCCGTGACCTGCACGGTGTGCGGATAAGAAGAGAGTGAACGAGTGTACGTTTTACTGAATACTTAGAACATAATGGAATTTTATGGAATATAAGCGGAAGTACATTTAGGCAACTTGACAAACTTAGTAATTGTACTAGATTCTGATAAATTTTGATGAAAGACAAATTTGAATTTCTAACGAGGTCGCCACACAGGTGATGCGACAGATTAGATACCACGAACGTGTTACTATTCGTTTTATTTTCACTTCTTAACATATTTTGTTTTCAAAAACGACACTGAGCTTTAAAATGTCCGATCTTGCCACAATAGAAACAGTTATTATTATTACTCACGTTCCCGTCACTGTTAGTTTTATTGTTACTTTTACTCTCAGTTTGATACTGTCCACTTTTATCACATTTGAAAACTTTTGATGGTCCGTTATTTTTCACAAAGAATGCAGAAGGTGTTGGTTGCTGTGCTCCTTCGATCTTCTCTTTTATTCGCTCTTCTTCAATCAGTAGTCTTGCCACTAGATTATCAAACGTCTGTTTGTCATCAGGCACCGACTCCCAAGCCGAAATAAAATGTTTATAATCGTCTGGTAATGACATTAGCACTTTCGTGATTACAAATTTATCTGAGATTTCTTCACCCACTTGTTTCAATTGGTTTTGTAGTTCTTGTACCTTAGATAAGAAAACAGACATGTCGATACCTCTTTCGAACTTGCATTGGAAAAATCTCTGTTGTATAATGTGCACACTGGTCTCAGTTTTCTGTTCATGTACACTGTGGAGTTTTCGCAACATCTCGGCAGAACTCGTACATGTAATAATATGTAACATTGCCTCTTCCGACATCTGTGTTACCAATAACGTCTGCGCTTTGGCATCTTTAGACTCCCATGCAGATATCTCACTGGCCACTTCGGGCTTCACTTGTTTTCCCTCCACAGTGTTTAACCATCCATGGCCCTTCAACTGTACTGTTGTTTGGAATTTCCATATATTCCAATTTCTGGCCCCTTCTAACTTGATCACATTGACGTTATTGTTATTTCCCTCCATCATCAACGATGTTACACAGTGACCGAGCCTGATCACGATGCCGCAAACTGTAGTGAATTAACCTCACTTTTTCCTTCTCGCTGATTTTGCTGCCGCCGTAAATAACATCAATCTACATCAAGCTGTTATATGTGCCTGGGGCCATAACTTGATGTTTGAAATAAAAAGAAAGCACTTTTATGATGAGCACACTAGTCTTTTGTTTAATTCACTGATAAAACGTGTTGATTTTTAGAAGAGTAGAACGGAAGTGATACAAAGAAAATCTTATACCAACATAGACATTTGAACGTCATATAATATTTGTATTGTTGCCAACTTAAACATTTTCAAATAAACATTGCCATATTAATAACACCTACTACTACTAACAATTTGTATTTGTTGTTGTTATCTTCATATAGACCTACCTCCATAATTTTTCGGATTAAAGGTGTTCAATTGAGAAGAGGACCCATAATTTTTCGTAAATTTCTCCTCCCTCCGCACCTTTCAAAACCAGTAAAACTATTTGAAGACCTGTTTTGGAAAGCCCCCATCGAAACCATTCATTTGACATACCACACGCCTTCCTTCAGCAAACAAATTTTGAGGGTCCCCTCTGATATTGGGAGGCCATTAAAAAACCTTTGAAAATATTTCTGATATCCAAATTTTAAGAGTTTATCTCTTTTTGTCTCCTTGCCGAGTTCAATGTCTGTAGCTGCTTTAATTTTGAGAAAAGCTGCTCTGACACACAGACAGACAAACCCGATTTCAATAAAGTTTTTTAAGTAGTACCTAACCCCCTTAAAAGGGGGCGTTTGAGAAAATTTTTCGAAAGAGTAACTTTGATTTCATACCATTCGCCATTATTCTAAAAGTCATTCTTTAATATTAAAATCATTAACAGTATACCCATAATTCAATGAAATTATTTAAACAAAACATCCCCTGTGGCTAAAACATCGCGCTCCTAATCCATTCTGTCCTGAATTCATTGAATCTAAGCGCCTTTGACCTCACTATCGGTCTGACTTCAATCAGCCGCCAAGTCAAGATGCATCCAAAACGTTTTGCACCGTCACACTTAGAATACTTCTTCGTCTGCCCATCAACCCAATCTGAAATACCACATGTAGACCGCAACAGTGCATCAATTCTTCCCAGATAGTGTGTAATGATTTTCAATGGCCAAAATGCCAAAAATAACATCAAACCAGATCAATAGCTTTTCTATCACGGACGTCGGGAAAACCTCGAGGAAACCATATGAGCCGGCATCGAGCCAGCAAGCTGACTAGCTTGGCTAACTCTGCGGCTAGCCAAAAGGAACCGCATCAGTGCCAGAGCTTACCACATTCCCCGCCGAAAACTCAAATATTCGAAATAACATCGTCTGAAAATGCAATCCATCTATACGAGTACGAGTAATGAAAGATGCGTTGTCTTGTTGCCAAGAAGCAAATAAAAGATTGAATGACCGACCGGCCGGCTTCGTTGGGTCGAGTGGAGCTTCTTGGGAGATTGTGTATTGTCTTTGGTGACCACCAACATTAGCTATAGCAACTCTATATAACACACAATAGCATGGATGGACAGACGGTTGGATTGCTTTCATTACTCTGGCATTTATTGGAATCTCGGCATTTATAATCGTCTTGGAGCTAAAGAAAACTGAACAGAACTCAGCAGATAATCTTTGCCGGTGGATCGGTTTCCAATTTCAAGATACTGCAGTTGAAGTCGTTTGTAAATACTTGAAACGAAATCGAAGAAACTTTCAGAATCCCAACTCCAGTTGTCCTTTGAATCCTTCAATCCAAAGTAAATTTAATCTTTTTATATGTTTTAATCTTTATTTCTCCTGAAAATCCTCCATGGGTTAGAATTGTTCTTCAGAACTGTTCATTCTTATATCCCCGAAGAAACATACTCATATACTAAAGAACGTGTGCCATGCGTCCATAGTATCAAACGCATTCCACTGTGGGGGGTGGTACCGCGGCACTATGATAATCGGGAAATCGAAAGTATCTTTAGGTCATGTGCTCTGTCTTCCGCTCCGTTGTACATTAAACGCCATCCGAACAGAATATGGTTAGTTAGTCAATCACAAAATCATAGTCAAACGAATGCGACTCTATTGTTATTATTAGAAGAACTTCCGTTCCGCTTGCCACAAGTTGGGCTTCCGAGAAGTATTAAAAAGAGGAAGTGAAATGGAAAAGGTTTTGCCCTGGTCTGGTGGTTCTGTGAGTGCTGAAGCCAAATCCAAATCAAACGATATGAGAAGCACAAAAAAATTTTTTTTGGACAAAAGCAGGCGCATGTGATACATATGCTTGCTCATACACACTTGAATGTATACTGTACTTCAATTCCTGGCTAGCCTAGTCTAAACAAACCCACGGATATATCCGTTCTGCGAATGATCAAACGTTTTTTGTGTGGAAGAAATCGTTGAAGGGTTGCTCAAGTACAATTCTGCGCCAAACAGAGAATTACTTTGAATTGGGGTGAACACACTAGGCGTCCCTTGGGAGTTCTAATTTGAACAGGGGACATATGCTGAAGGGATGGCTGTGATTGTTGATGTGTCCTTAACCAAAACCCGAATAAACATCGCAATTTGTGTCCTTTTGTTCGACGAAAAGGTAAACTGGAATTCACCCCATTCTTGCTAGGGGTGAAACTAACAGCGCACATCTTCCAGTTTTCTTTTCAAGGTTTACTGGTGCAATGAACAAAAAGGCAACGAACGTTTAAGTTTATTTTAGGGTGGCGTAGTCTTTTTACAATTAACGAGGATTCATCAACCGAACCGTGAAAAATTTATGCTCTTTCATATTAACTTCTATCTCTGCCTTGATTAAATTATAATAAGACAAACTTGTTTCAACTACACACAACCGCTGCATTACTAATTAAACTTGTCTCTACTACAAAATAAGGGATACAAGTTTCCACCCTAGTTCATCCCTTACCACACGAGGTTCTAATGCATGCATGCATGCATGCACTCATATGGAATCCTACAGCGGATCCGGCTTATTTGCATACTTTCCAACTTGTCCAAATAAGTTCTAATATCTGCTGTCCTATCATTTGGGGGTAGAACATGATCAGCTACAAGCTGTAGCTCCATAATTAGTTGGCAAGCTAATTAAAAATTGCAAACTATGCAATGTCCTACCATACATAGCGAGTATGTAACTACGGCGCCGTCGGACGCCTCCTATCTAGGAAATGTTTAGACTAAGCTCAGCCAAAGTGAATTGTTGTGTTGTTTACTTGTGGCGGATAGAATAATAATTTCATTATGCAAATTTTTAATAATGAGAATTCATAATAATTATTATTAGATTTTGATTGAATGAGTTTGGTCGATATCAGCGCTATAAATTGCATAATTGTCATGGCGTAGTGATAGATCAAGAGGTAATCAATCAGTGCTTGGGAATTCTATGAAATTTGTCAGGAGGTTAAAATATGGATTTAATTACCCGAAATAAGCTGAGAATTTTAATTTTGTCAGTAACATGAGTGTCTGATTTGAGTTTCATGACAGTTTAAATAACCAAATCAATGATAATAAGAAAAATTTAATAAATAATAAAGCCATGAATAAATAAGAATATCATTTTGCAAAGTGTGAAATATTTTGTGAAAATCAATCTCCATTTTCAAATGAAATTTAGCACAATTATTAGATTTTCTGGCTGGATTTCGCGTTATCAACAGTTGTTATTTAAAGCCTCCATTCAAAAATATGTTACGGCTAAAACTTCTGGCATAGGAGTAGGGTTGCAAACCGTACTATATTATATAGTATTGTACTATATTTTGTTTCTACGTACCATATACTGTTGAAGAAATATTTAGTAGCAAAAAAAATGTCGCACTTTTCTCAGTTGCGTTGTCCTTACTTTCAAGTGAAAACACAATGTTCAGATAAAACGCAATAAGTCTATTTATTTGCACCAACTGAAAAATAAATCGCCACTATCATTTCTTCAAAATTATACTCGCGATCACTACTTTCTATCGCCATCGTCGCTGGTATCGCCGTTAGATTACAACTTTACTCACCCGTCTCATATACTCGTATATACGGCAGAGACCCTCCAGGAAAAATAGCAAGTTGTTACATTGGTAACTAATTGATTAATGAGTTCGATATTAAATTATTATCAAGAGTAAGTAACTACTTCCTTTTTGCACTACAGTTTTAGAAAATGTAATGCAGTCTGTAATAAGATAGAAGTTTTCGTAAATACGCAAATGCGTGCGGGACTATGGAATTTTCCATCAATAAATATTTTTCTGATGCAATCTATGCGCATAATTTATTGTTATCAGTTGCCTTTGTCAAGTCGAGTCGTGCGTGAGTGAATATTTTGGAGAGTGTTCTATAGTGCGTGTTAAGTGCTTTCAATATTTTGAAATCAATTAAGATTAAAACAAATGTATGTACCAATTCGATTATTAAGTTAACATATTTACGGACGTAAACGCTATATCATTCAACCATACTTTCACAAAATAGTATATTATACTGTTGTGAATAAGCAGTTTTCATAAAGTCCGTGAAGGACCGCAGCGATGTTCTGCTGCCTCGGCAGAGGAAGGTGTTGGTTCCTGCCGAGAATGCCCTCGTCCGGAGACGCGTGAATGCGCTGGCAGGCTAGCATTGCGGTGTCGTGGGGCGGGTTCGTTTTCCCGGCACGAGGACTCACTACAAAACATTTCGCATTCACGAATTGCTTGCAGAGATCAAGAGGACGACCGAAGTCGCAAATCTGTAGATAACCTCCACGAAGGAATTACGACTTGTTGCGAGAACAAGTGCAACCGGACAAGAAAGACTAACTTGGGGTTGACCTCGTCTTTACCCAAATACATTCAGGGCCCACAAATGAAAGAGGGGCAACCGGGTGGTGGTGGAGCCCCTTCATGCCCACCCAACCGGAATAAATCCAATGTTAAATCGTTGAGGTGGCCAGATATTCCTCTTCTGAGTGGAAAACTCATACAACTTGAATTATATGAACTTTCCCATCAGAAGGGGAGTACCCCGGTGACCAATTTATGTCATAGAATTATACAATTGAATTGCATAACTCTATGCCATAAAAAGGCACTTGGCTTGGGCCACTCAACCCATAATGTCACCTGAAACAGAAAAATTATTAAGTACCCGGTGGCTGACTCATATTTTGGGGTGGAAGCCTGCCACCGTACCTGGTCCTATACCCGATTAGAAAAAACCGGAAGGGAAAGACCGATTTTACGTTTAACAATTCATTTTATTTGAATTAAATTTCGATTCAAAAGAAAAGAGCATGACAATATCCATTGACAATTAATTACAGGCAAAAGTAGGCAAATGGAATTTTCCGGGTTTTGAAATGGTTTACTCAGTTTTAATTTGATTTCTCATCAATAATTTTGGACTTGATAATATTTACTAATCCATACAATCTAGTAGCCTTAGCAGCATGTTTCTGTTTCTTTTCCTTCTCTTTTGTTGTTTATATTAATGTGAATCAAAATATGAAAATAATATTATATTAACAAAACGTCGAAAAACTTTTAACATAATTGTTTCATTTTAATGATTTTTATAGTTATGTGTTGAGTAAATTGTATTTTTATGAATAATAAATTACCACTATGCATGTTAGTTCAAATTAACCGAGTATAATTTCTGTATCAAACTCAAAAAAATTCAATGTTGAACCGTCCATAAATTGAAGGTTGTTCAATGAAAACCAAAAAAAAACCAAAATTGAATGTTGATGTCAGATATATGGTGGAATTCGAAAAATGGTTCGAAGCATATTTTAAATAAAATGCCAACTGCGGAACATTTCACAATCGTATCTGTTGATTGTTTTACAAGCGCACAAATTTAAAATACCCTTCCGAATCAAGTGGGCAAGCTGCTCTATAAAAGAAATTTTTATTTCCTTGGTATTAATGCTCTGTTGATAATTTCAACAAACATAACCAGTCTGGGTTCAGTATCAAAAAAAATACAACCAAAATCCAATGTTTCAGAATGATGCGCGATTTGATTTGGATTTAATTATGCTAATACGTTCAATCGCGTTGAATTCTAAGCTGAATACATACAAACGATAGTTTGCATACACATGATGAAAGTGTTAATAGCTTATAGGTTGTGAAGTGTTTTTGACAATTATATTAAGCATGTCAATTACTGTAGATTCAAAAGTGAAACAGAATCAAAAGAAATATGCAGAGATGGTTGGAGCAAAAAAACAGACTTGCTTTGATGGCTTCATAGTTGGGAAAGAATAAAGATCAATCAACCAAAAAAAACTCTTCAATAGATTCAAAATCAAAAGGAATCTGTGTAACATAAAACACTCAAGAAAAGTCTGATGACTTGAAATGTAATTGAGTAAACTTCTATTGTTTCTCTGTATACCAATGCAATAGTGTTTTAATGTATTGTTCGTGACGTGTTGCGATATTCAAAAAATCTGAATATGCCGAATTAAAGCAATTTTCCCATTTGCATTTATACAAGAATTATTTTTATTTTTTTTTTTTTTCAATTATAAATATTAATAAATATATAATTTTATAAATAATTAAAAGATATTTAGTTCACAACGAATCGGTAGATAATAAAAATTTAAATTAAAATGGTACTTACAATACCTTTCCCTCGACGACGAGCGCTCGTTGACTATTTGGAGGTACTTGTGTATAAAATCCTATAAAAATTCGGCTATCAAAGTGTAAATACATGCAAACTTCTTTGAATATCACAACCGTATTGTCTTCGAACGTTTTAATGCTCGCTGCTACTTATTCTACTGCTTCCTATTTCATCGATAAATTGCTTTGACGTTTAGGCGCGGAGAAATTCATAAGTAGTTTAGTTCCTCTAGACACATGCACGAATGGTTTAAAATTACTTTCACACTTCACCGTGTTCCGTATAAGACAACGCACAATTTATGTTTGCTAGCATTAAAATATACTTTAAAAAAAATATTCGAAATAATTCCACTCGAGTGAAATATTCTAAACTGACAGATAAACTACAGTATCCGAAAATCTGTAATTCGGCACCTTCTCATCTTTCATAACCTTTCACAACTTGACAATCGGTCGGGTCTCGTCCAATCCAGCTCGCCGCTCTTCACAAATTGAATAGAAGTCGTGGTTCCTTTAATATCGCATAGAATTGCTGCCGCTGCAATTGTTTGCGGCATATCACTAGAAGTGTGTACTTCTCTAATCTTAACTAGCAATCCACCACGAATAATTTTCATTGGCTCTGTGATGTAGGAGTCCAGCTAGATGATAAGGTTTGTCCAGCAGAGGGTTCATTCTCACTCACAACACCCAATGCATCCACACTCCATCATAACCTACTCCAAGGCGAACGACCTTTCCTGTTTTCCGCTGCATTAATTTTTGCCATTATCCACTGTTATTTTTCCATGTACTCTGCGCAGTAAAAGTACAAATCCTATAAAACAAACGAATGCTTCGCGAGACGGAAAAAGAAATGATATCACTGACGCACGAGCGGGTCAAATACACTAATCGTTGTAAGATTTTGGTTTACAGAGGTGAAAATTTTCCGGCCGCTAGTTTGAACGCTTTAAACAAAATCTTTTCCGACAGCCATTACTAGTTCCACCCGTAGAGCAATCGATTGCACGTCTTTTTTTTTTTTATCGGTTTGCCATTTATGCGATTAATTTACTGCAAAACTGAAAGAACTTTCAATTGGTACGAAGAATGAAGATAACACTTTTTCAGTCACAATTTCTTAAAAATCGACCGTGCGGCTGAGGCAAGCAGATTTTGTTCCCGCTTATTTGCGACTTCGGTCGTCCTCTTGATCTCTGCAAGCAATTCGTGAATGCGAAATGTTTTGTAGTGAGTCCTCGTGCCGGGGAAACGAACCCGCCCCACGACACCGCAATGCTAGCCTGCCAGCGCATTCACGCGTCTCCGGACGAGGGCATTCTCGGCAGGAACCAACACCTTCCTCTGCCGAGGCAGCAGAACATCGCTGCGGTCCTTCACGGACTTTATGAAAACTCTTTATTCACTACAACACTACAAGGGCCAAAAGTTGAGTTTTTGGCCCTGCGAGACTGAGATTTTAACTGCCCGTGTAGTGTTTACGATGTTTCTTCATACCGCCGAAAGTATACGTAGTTTCGTCCCTAATAGCAGGGATAAAGTTTAATATTTACTCCCTGTAAGTTACAAGGGCCGAAAGTTGAATTTTTCGCCCGCAAAGGAGCGAGATAGTCGACGTCATCATGATGCGCAAGACCAAAAATTCAACTTTCGGCCCGTTTAGTTACAGGGATTAGTTGTTAACTTTCATCCCTGCTATTAGGGGCGAAAGTACTGAAGTATGAAGAAAAAGAATAGAACGATGCTATAGAAAATTTAGTTACCTTTTTTAAAACTGTCAGAAATTTTCAGTGACCGCGAACGTGTTAATCACTAAATCAAACAAATGGATCGTTCGGGTAAAAGCAACAGGACTTTGTCACGTTTGATCAAAGAAGAGAGGGATAGATTTCAAAAACGATTGAAAATTGATGAGACAATTAATGTGCCCGATACAAGCGGTAATAGTGCTAACATCGATGACAGTGAAATATTTATAGAAGAAGTTTCACAAATCGAAGAAAGCGGAAAGGAAGAAGAAGCAAGAGTCTCTGAGGAGTAGACTGAAAAAGTGGTATATAAAATATTCGCCTCCCAGAGAAGCCTTTGATGAGCTTTTGAAGGTTCTCAGTCTTGAAAATTTAGATGTACCCAAATCGTCTAAAATAATTATCAGTGATTCACCTAAAATAGCCGTTGAAAAAGTATTACCTGGAGAATACTGGCATTGTGGAATCCAAAATCAACTTGATGAAGTCTCGAATGCATTTGAAAAACATGATACTATTATCTTGGATATAGGTATTGATGGATTGCCCTTGTACAAAAGTTCAAATCAAAGTCTATGGCCTATTCTCGGAAAAGTAGTGAATGTTGAAAACATTGCAGTTTTTCTCATCGGGACTTATCTAGGTAGAAATAAACCGAATAGTCTTGAAAATTATCTTCAGGACTTTGTTGTCAAAGTGGTTAGCTTACTGAAGAAAGGCATTGAAATTAACGGGAGATCCCTCAAATTTCAGATACGGGCCTTCATTTGCGATGCACCTGCTAAAGCATTTCTTCGCGGCACTGTTGGACACACATCCTTGAATGGGCGCATGAGATGTAAACAAAAAGGCAAATTGGTTAATGGAGTAACAACTTTTGAGGTATGAGTTTGCGAGATAGTGACTGACAGCCAATTTAGCGCACAAAACTACCTAGAAATTCATAATTATTATTTTAAAAACAACAAAACGCCATTGGAACAAATTGGAATACGTATGTTATCACAGTTTCCATATGATGTCATGCACTTGCTTGATCTGGGAATACCCAGAAAAATATTGATCTGATTGTTTGAAAACAAAACTGCTTACAAGATCTCCAAAGAAAAGACGAAAAATATATCGGAGTCCTTAGTCTCACTACGACCCTATATTCCTAAAGAATTTTCACGAAAGCCGAGAAGCATTCTTTCTGAGCTTAAAAAATTCAAAGCAACAGAGTTCAGACAGTTTGGGTTATACATCGGAATTGTGGTTTTAAAAGACAATGTACATGACGATTTATATTACCATTTTTTATTGCTTCATTGTGCTTATCGCCTCCAATTGTGTCCAAAGAATTATTTTCGAAACATTGCGAATATACAGGAGATGATCAATTATTTTGTTGAAAACTTTCCTATGGTATATGGGGAAAACCGCGTAACATACAACGTCCATAGTTTACTTCATTTGCCAGATTGTGTCCGAGCGCATGGAATCGTTTCGGATTATTCGGCGTATAAATTTGAAAATTACTTGCAAACGTTAAAAGAGCAAGTGAAAAAACCGACTGGCATTTTACAACAAATAAGCAATAAACAAAAGCATGAAGATCGAATACTATGTCCAATGATTCCGTTTTTCAAAAACAATGCCGAAAAAATTATAAGCTACACTTGCAACTCATATTATTTAAGCGTGAAAGAGCCCAACTGCTATTGCGCTATTAAACCTTATATACCTATAAAAATTATGGGTTTCTTAGAAGGAGATACAAATCTTATTATCGGGAAAAGATTCAAAGATTTGAGAGACTTTTTTACGGAACCAGTACCATCGAAGGACGTTCTGGGTATATGTCTCGCAAATAAAGATTTGAGCAGTGAAGATGAAAAATTCGCATTGGAAGACATAAATTGCAACTTGATGATACTACCATGGAAACAAGAAAATGTTTTGATCATACCGTTGTTGCACAATTGCGATGAATAATGGAGAGTACACCCGTAATTTATAATTTCAGAAAATGAGCGATAACAAAGAAAATACTCCGCCGACCCCAGCAAAACTTAAACGCTACAGTGCAGTTTTAGGAGAAGAGCAGATGTTTTCTTCCTGTAAGTACAACTATTGATCAACAAGACTCCAAAAGTTGATATTTTTTTCTTTCAGTTCGTGAAAAGTCTTGTTTCTGCAATGAATTAAAACAGCAGATAAACAATTTGGAAGGTATGATTTCTACAGCATGTACTAGTGCTTATTGGAGATTAAAAAATTTGATTTCAGATAAAATTGAGCTTCAAAATAAAGCTACAATGGACGTGTTGGCAGCAAATTCAGTGCTACTGAAAAAGCTATACAAGCAGGAAACATTCGAGAAGGAAATATCAACAAGTCTTCCAATGAAAACTTCGGAAGACTTGAAGCTTTTTAATGAAAGGTTAACGCAGGAAGATATTCCTTATTTGGTGAGAGTATTTCTTGCGTTCCATTCGCTAATAAATAATAATTAATTTATTATTAATACTACCAGGTGGAAGCTGTAAAAACAAAATCAAAGCCGGTGGTTTCATTAAAAATATTAAAAAACTTCTGTCAGAGGATATATTATTATTCCACAACTATAATGGTACGTATGGCAAATTGCCATTCCAGACGTATGAAAAAGTCAATGAAATTTTCACAGGTATATAAGAAAAATAAGGTAAAATTTTTGAATTCTACAATAATATTCTATAACACAATTTCAGAGGCACTCGGTGCAGATAATTATGATACAACAATCAAAAAAGCATTCAAAAGAGAAAAAAATAATTTTTTTAAAAAGCATGTGTAAATAATAAACAAAATTAGATATTCTCTCATACCTATCATATTTATTTAATTTGGATTTTTAAGATTTATTTCATTTGCAACAATGAATTGAATTCTAATATGTTTGTGATAATTATTTTCAAAGTTTATGTAGTAAAATTTTTTTTTGAAATGGATATTTTTTAATTTTTAACGATGCTGTAGCGCGAATGGATTCTATCGTTTGAGTGAAGAAATTCAAAACTTCCGTAAGATTCTTTTTTTTTTAACAAGAGAAGAACAAACCAAACAAGTCGGGTAGACAGACCTACGTTCCTGTCAGAAGGGTTTTGTTCTCAAACTATGTTATGCAATCGCCCATTATGAATATACTCAAGAAAATCTTCAGTGACATTCACATGAAATACATACATGGTTTGAAAGAAAAGCCCGCGTTACTTCATTTCAAGCGGCTGTTATTTTGTTGTGGTACTATTAATATTATTAATTGAGTGATATCTCAAAGATTTTTATGTTCTTCATATTATCTGCAAATTTTTAGAAGATTCAAGCAACACTGTAGTGTCTGGTTCGATGGAAAGCCCATATAGTAAAAACGTCACGTGTAGTTATTGTTAAAATGTTTGGATTTTTATCAAAGTTACAGGATATAAGAATCTAAGATAAGAATACTCAAATGTCAAATTTCGTTACATTTAGGAGTATCGTTGCAAATTTAATAATTAATAATATTGATGTATCATGCTATTATAAGCCAAGTTGAGCGAATTTTGACTACTAAGGTATTTGTCGTTGTTGTGCTCATAAAGGACTGTCTTCATGATTAGATTTTTCGGATCAAAGGTGTCCAAACGCGAAGGGGGACACACAAATTTTTCATGCCTTTACCCCCCTGCACTCCAAGAACCGTAGCACTGTTTTAAGGCTCGTTTTAGAAAGTTCTCATCAAGACCATTCTTTTGATTCCCCACACGCTTACCTTCGCTTAACGAAATATGCTAGGGTCCCCTTCCGGTATGGAAGGACCCCCCTTAAAATGTTTCCAATACCTTGACTTTCAAAAAGCAATTACTTCTAATATGCGTACCAATGCTTGGTATCCGTAGCTGCTATAGTTTCGGAGAAAAAGTGCTGTGACACACAGTCGGACAGACAGCGATTTCAATAGGATTCCGTAAGATAGTACAAAGCCCTTAAAATGGATTCCACTAATTTTCAAAATTGTCCGTTCGATTGTTGTTATTATAGCCACTAGAAAATGGAAAGTCTTGGATTGATTGTTCGAATTCCTTCCAAGCACAAAGCCATTCTAATAAATGAATTAATGAATCATATACAAATTGGTTACATTTTTTACCAAGTAACCTGTGATAAAAAGGGGTCCCGGTGACTGGTTACGGAATGGCTCCACTGTAATCGAGGCGGGAGCTATTGGTTACCGCCTTTGACATGCAATGTTAAATGTAATGCAGACTAAACATTTAAAGATCCAAATAAGAACGGGTTCATGATTACCTGGAATCAATTACATAATCATTTACGAACTAATTCCATTTCCTAGTGGGGAGTACCTGTCTAGATTGATCTACACGCATCGCTTTGGTGTGTTGGTAATTTCTAGTAACGTCAGATCATTAATTCCATTATGGATAATCTATTTTTGTTTACGTCGTAGCTTGCAATAACAGTGCTGCGTGATTTTATTCAAACCCTTCACACTGCCCCCTCCTTAGTTCTTTTCGCCCCGAAAAGATGTCTCTTCATCTTGCACTGCAGCCTCATTTGTATAATAGAGGGCAAGGTGATCCAGGTGCACAATTTTCATTTTTGCTCTTGGTTTTCTGGCCTTCTGTATGCCGTACACGTCACCGTTTATTCGCTTGATGATTCCCAGTTTCACTGCAGCATCGGAGACCTACCCTTTCGTCGTTGCGGGTTGTACAGCCACACCAAATCATCCTGTTGGATTCCTGATGAGTTAGCCCTTAGATTGTACCTAGTCTTCATTCGGTCAGTGGCTGATTCGATATTCTTCCGCACTTTTCGATCCACGTTTTCCAGCCAATGTCTTAAGTCACTTGCATACTCGGAAATAGTTTTGGGTATTCTGGCGTGATGCCGTATCCCATGTCTGCTCGTTCCTTCCAAAAACCACTTTGACTGGAGGCTCACCTGTTGACGCATGTTCTGCAGACCTATACGCCATCAAAAATAGGGGGATTTGTAGGTCCCAGTCTCGTCGGTTCTCGTCGACCATCTGCGCCAGATATTATTGAGTTTACAGTTAAATCGTTCAACTTCTCCGTCGGATGTAGGGATTTCGTTCTTATTTTCTGTATTCCCAGCAGCTGACACATTTCAGCAAAAACTTGCGACTCGGAATTTCGGCCTTGGTCCGAATATAACTTACGAGTCACGCCATATCTGCTTACTCAGTGTAGCACGACCAGTTCAGCTACGGTGATCGCTTCCTGGTTTGGGATGGAGTATACCTCCGGCCACTTACTGAAGTAATCTGCCACGACTAAAGTGTAACAATTTCCCTATTCGGACTCAGGGAAGGGTTCCGCGATATCGACTGCAATTCTTTTGAATTGGTCTTCACTGTGGCCCTTTAACTAAAGCGTGAATTGCGCATTTTCGACACCAGCTCTCTGTATCTACGCATGCATGGAGCCCATAGAAGCGATGACGTACTTTTGCCAGAGTTTTGTTCACGCCCAAGTGGACTTCTGATGTTCCTTCTTGCATTTCCTTGACAATATCCTTTATCTGGTTGCGCAGGGGGGTGGTTACCACTTGCATTCGGAATGATATGCCATCAGCTGTTACACGTTTCCGCATGAGCACACCGTTTTCCCCACGAAGAGAGTTCCATTGAGCCCACTAGCTGATATATCCTTCTATTTCGGGTGGACCGTAGCTTCTTTTCATTGCAGCAATGACCCAAGATTCTCATGGGCTTACTGGCCATTTCGGATCCCATCCGGTGACCAACCTTCGTCGATCTCAGTCGTTATCATTCGGGCGTCTACACTTGTCTCCTTTTCTTCGATTTTTCGGCAGTGTTTGCAGTTAAAGCGACATGCGCGACGAGATAGAGCAACAGCATTTCCATGGACACTTCCTTTCCGGTGCACTATTTCATAGTTATAAGACTGTAACTCCTCAATCCATCTAGCAACTTGTCCTTCGGGATTTTTGAAATGAAGCAACAATCTCAGCGAAGCGTGGTCTGTGCGAAGTACAAATTTTTGCCCATACAGGTACTTGTGGAAATGTTTGATTGCGTCGATAATAGCCAAAAGCTCCTTCCTGGTTACGCAGTAATTCCTTTTGCTCTTTAATAGAACTCGGCTATAGTACGCGAGAACTCTTTCTTCACCATTGACTTGCTGTGAAAGAATGACTCCTATGCCCGTATTACATGCGGGGCTTCACAAAGCTTCCGCTTCAAGGTTTCGAAAAATTTTTGACATTGCGCTTCCCAGATGTAAGGACGATTCTTTTTGGTGAGTTGATGCAGGCATTTCACATTTTGGCGAAATCTTTGACAAACCTACGGTAATATGTTACCAGTCCAAGGAAACTCCGTAGTTGGCGTTTGTTACTCGGTGTCGGCCAATTTTGCACTGCTTCTATCTTCTCCGGATCAGTTTTGATTCCTTCAGACGATACAATGTGCCCCAGGTCAGTGACTTCCGGGGCAAACATAGTGTACTTAGTGGGACTCAATTTCAAATTTGTCAGTCGCAATCTTGAAAACACTTCCTCAAAATTTCGGATGTGATCCTGAAACGTTCGCCTTATAATGATGATATCGTCCAGGTATACCAAACATGTCTTCCAGCTGAGCCCTCGGAGCACGCATTCCATTAGGCGTTCGAACGTGGCCGGGGCATTGCACACCCCAAAAGGCATTACCACGAATCGCTACAAACTTGTACTGACTGAGAACGCGGTTTTCTCTCGATCTTTCTTATCGATTTCAACCTGCCAGTAGCCACTCTTTAAATCAAGTAGCCACTCTTTAAATCAAGTGCAGTTTATGTCCATAATGTCGTCAATCCATGGAAGTGAGTAACTATCTTTCATGGTGACGTCGTTGAGCTGCGTATAGTTAGCACCAAAGCGGGTGGTTCCATCCTTTTTCTTGACTGGCACGGCTGGTGAGGTCCAAGGGCTAGCGAATGGTTCAATGACCCCTTGTTTCCCCATGTCTGAAAGCAGTGTACTTGCTTCCTCCTGTTTAGCTAAAGGAAGTCGCTTGCTAAATCAGCTTAGCATCCTGAGTGTTTATGACATGTGAAAAAACGTCGCTATACTTGATGACTAGGTCTGAGACTTGTTTGGACAAATCCGTAGTTAGTTTTGTTTGTTTTAATATCGCAGATACTAGCTCGCTTGTTTTGTGCATCGCTTACTTCCTCTCTAAATGATGCCTGTTTGGAGCTTCCAAAGATGTTACAGTGAATATAAGCTGGCAGCTCCCGAAGACTTCTCCAGCTTTGATACTTGTGTCAGAGTCTCTGGTGTTAAGAACTCTAACCAGCACACAATCGTTCGTATTGGCTGTTACTAGGCTCCTTCCTAGAACCAAATTGTGCAGTGCCGGTGCCTTGGTTGACTTAATCAAAAAGCACGGATTGTCTCCATAGCCACCCTCAATTTTTGCCCGTAAGATACTTTCAGACGATTTCGACAAATCAGTGTCGGGAGGTACAATCACGTTCAACCTAGTGGCATTGTCACTAGCGTCTTCCATTAGAAGCTCGACGTTGCGGCATTTTAACAGTCCCCTGTCCAAATCCAACTTGATTCTGCGTAGACGTAAAAAGTCCATTCCAAGGATGCACTCGTCCACTATGTTAGTGACCAGAAACTGATGTTGGAATACAAGGCCTCCCAATTGCAACTGAACCTTGATCTCACCGTGGACAGGTGCAGTTTCTCCCGTAGCTGTTCGTAGTGAGAAAATTCTGCCCTTATGGATAAGATGTTGTCTGACTAGATCGGGTCGTATAATCGATCGCGTTGCACTGGTGTTGATGGTTGTTGTGCAGTGTTCTCGGTCAAACGTTCCACGCAGACATATGTCTGTCCCTCCGCGGTGTAGTTTGGATACAGTGAAAGTGGTTCTGGGGACGACGACCTTTTAGCCAACCTCTTCACCGCGAGGTCAGCTCTTTCAAGTTTCCCGGCTCAAGCATCTGAGGGGCAGTGCTTTCGGGCTCTACACTTGGTCTCGATCTTCTACTAGCCACACAGGAGGAGCAATAGCTGGGCTTTCTCCGCTGTCCACAATCCCGTTGTAGATAACCTCGCTCGCCACAATTCCAGCATCTCGGCATTACATTCGTTTGCGGCTCTCGACTGATCTCCATGCGTTTGCAACGGCATTCCTCTGCTACAATTTCACGAAACCATGCTGTGTCTCGTGTAGCATTTTTGGCCGCCTCGAAGCTCAAGCTGTATGCTAACGCGTCCTTCACCGTTCGCTTCTCCGCTAACCGCACAGCCTATTGCAGCTCCCGATCAGATAATGAGATAATAAAAGACTCTGTCATGGTATCATCCCGGTGTTCTGGATCGTAGGCCAGATAAGCAAGCAGAGCCAACCTTTCGATTTCCTGTGCGATCTGCTGCGGTGTCTCGCCTGACTTCCAGGATCTGGTTTGGAGCTGAATTCAATTCAATTCAAGGTGCTTGAACATTTTTTATAAAAACATAAAGCAAAGTTTCAAAAACATTATACAATTAGAAAAAGTTAATGGCCCACTTGGCACTCTAAATTTAAACAATATCGATACAATAATTTATTTGTAAAAACTTTATGTGAAATTAATCAAATGAATATTATTAGATATGATTAATCAATTTGAAAAAGGGGAAAAACCAACCAACGCTATTCAAAAATTAAATATAATACAAAGAACACAAAACAGGAATCTTTTGACTTATATCTAATATGTTGTTACTTACGTCTAATAAAATTTACTCAAAAAACTCTAACTTATCCTACTATAATACTTTTACAATACTCCCAACCTACAAAGTAAACCTGCATAATATAACGAACATCACAATATACCTATTTTAAATCCTATAAGCTGATTTTAAATAACACAAACAAATAACAATTAAATGTAGCAATAATGAGCTGAAAATAAAAAGAAAACAAACAAAAACGAGACACGCGAACACGAATAATTTAGTCATTGTCATTCAGCCACCGATACCGTGCCAGCTCCCTCCCAGCTCGATCAACCTCAACAAATCTCGCAAATGAGTATCGCCATTGTAGGTCGTGGTCTCGCGAGCTCAAATTCGGAGGATATTCTATCTTCTTATCGGTGGCCCGTCTATATATATATATATATATATATATATATATATATATATATATATATATATATATATATATATATATATATATATATATATATATATATATATATATATATATATGATATATAATCGGGACACCGTCAGAATCAAAAACATACCAATTCATGTCCAAATACACGAGCGCTTCTGGAGGAATGAAGCCAGTATCCAGACAAGTCTCAATGTACCCGTCTGTAGGGTGGAACGGCTGTGAAATCCAGGGGTTTTCACTCAGAGTTAAGGATCTTGCGATATGATTTCGAATGAGTTTTGAAATGTAGATATCGACTCTTGTCACTTTAGCAGTATGATAAATTCTTCTGTTAGATATATAATGTTTCCAATCCGTCTCAGGTTTTCTGTACAAACCAGTACATGCACGAAGACAATTCATTTCGAAAACTCTTACTTTTCCATTGTCCTAGCACTCAAGTTGTACCACATTTGGCATCCGTATGTCAAAACTGGTCTAACTAGGGTCTTGTAACAGATAATTTTGACCTTTCGGTCAATGTATCTGGAATGAAAGAGTCTTCGAAGGGACATGACTACCTTTTGCGCCTTACTGAGCATGATTTTAACATGTTCGTTATAATACAGATACTGATCGAGATAAACACCGAGGTATCGAACGCAGGATTTATGTGGAATCTGCTCTGTGCTACCCTCACCAGCCATAATGTGGAAATTTTTCCAATTACATTTCAGGTCTTGACTGACCAACTGCAATGTTGTCCGAAATAAAATTGTTTCGCACTTTTGCGCATTGATTTTCATTCGCCAATTGTCGGTGTAGAGCTGCACGTCATTAAACATTTTTTGCAGATTGCTCTGAACTACTGTGGCCTTCCGATCTGCCGTATAAATGATAAGATCATCAGCAAACGCTACCAATGATCGCGTTGGCGATATGTTAAAATCAAAGCCATTCAATAGCTTGCGAATGAATATCGAGAAAAGCAGAGCCGCAGTAACTGTTCCTTGCTGTAGACCATTCAAGACCTTGAAATCACGCATTGTTGTCGAGTTTCCATCAGTTACAAGAAATGATTTCCCGTACAACATATTACACATCATGGCGACAAGGTGTCTGGGGAACTTGTCCTGTAGGAGTTTAAAAATCAGTCCATCCAACCAAACCGTATCGAAGGCTTTCTCCATGTCAATGAGACACGCTCCAACACATTCTCTTATATTTAGTTTCCAACAGATGTCTGAGGTTACTTTCGTTATCGCATGTGTAGTCGAATGTCTGGCACGAAAACCAAATTGGCAATTCGGCATCAACTCATACTTTCCAACGTGGGCGTTTAATGCATCGTTCAGTATCACTTCAAAAACCTTGCTGATGTTAGGCAACAAGACGATCGGGCGATAGCTTTTAGGGCACGAAGATCCTTTTCCTTTCTTCAAGATCGGAAATACCTTGGCCTTCTACCACTGATTTGGGAAATATCAATTGTTCAACATATTGTTGAACAATATACAATAATCTCTACTAGCAACCTCTGGCAAATGTCGAAGTACTATGTTCGGAACACCATCTATACCACAAGATTTCTTGTTGTTTATCCTGCGAAATATGACCCACAAGCGATCATAGCTAACAAAATAATAAACAAGATTCGAGCTCGGTATGAGGTCGGACGTCAATACATTTTTATGTTTTTGGTACTATACCGTCATTCGATCTGAAAATTCGAATCTGACCAGATATTTGTTTTCGTTTTGACGAAAGCTAGATAAAAAAAACATTTGGAGTCGGCAAACTCTAAAGAAAATTTTATTGTAATCATTTCTTATATTTAAGTAAATGCAAAAATATTAATAGTGAATAAGTAACTTGTGGTAAGTTTGGGGTCCCTGATCATCCTCAGCAAGGACGAAATCAACATGAGTATTGCGTGTGGTTGAACGTACGTTCTCCCCTACATGATCCTTTACGGTAGGTTGCTTCAGCCATTGGCACCTCTAACACCAGCCAATCGGTTCCGCTTTTGACTTAGGTCACCCTTTAATTCGTGAATGCGAAACTTCTTTGCAGTGGGCATTTTCCCTGTGTGAAGAGAATCCGCCCTACGACACCATAACGCCAGCTTGCCAGCGCATTCACGCGTCCCTAGGCAAGGCCAACCCAGCTGAGCACTGATCTTTCGCTCGCTGAGGCAGCAGAACACCGCTGCAGTCCTGCACGGACATTTGTAACACCTTTAAAATTACCGCGAGTAGTCATGCAGTCTCTCGCCTGATGCATTAGCATACCAAGTCTTAGTTGGTTCGGGCGCGACTCATCCGGTGGCTCTAGTCTCAATAGCGCCAGATATTTCAGCGGTGGGGGAAAATACTAAGAACATCGAAAATCTGATGGTTACTGCTGCAATCACTACAAAGCGACCGAAGAAAGGATTGTACATCCTAAATAATAACGAACCATCCTGAAGTTCACAAAGCGATTACGGCAGGAAAAGAAAGGAGTGACCAGCCAAATGGAACACGTTTGTGTAATTTCTTCGCCCCGTCGAAAATGCGGCGGAAGTATTGTACTCGGAAAGGAAGCCTATAACCTCTCCCAAGAAAAATGGTCGCAAAATACGTTTGCCAGCCAGCAACATGATGAAGAAAGGCTAATCTGAAAAGCGGGAGATATTCTGAGAAGAATAAAATCTACATGCTACTCGCCAAAAATCAGCAAACGAGTAAAGATTGGGCTACTTGAAGTAAAGGAGTTCCTAGACCGCATAGGGCATTACCGGAGGAGCTAGTTAAAGGTTGAAGAGGATCAGAAGGTCAAAGAAGAGCAGAGGGCTAAAGAAGCGCTGAAGGCCAAGCCTAAAGGGTACGTGCAGATAGCTTCATCATCAAACATCAATAAAAGCTTATTGCTTAGCCCAATCAAAGGAGATCGGGATAAAAGAAGGAAGGAAGAGGCGCTTGATGCACATGGGATGCCAGATCAGGGGTTCCAGATAGTGCTAGAGCGAAGAAAGCCACAAATAAACTCTTTCAAAAAGCATCAGAAAATAAAGCTTGTACGGACGCCCAATAAGAAAAAAGACCTGAGACGAAACAGGAGAGAAAGAAGCCCCAACAAAGATCCCGGCAATAGGCGATGTTCGTAAAGCCCCAAGATGGCCAATCCAATATCCGGGAAAGTGGTAGGTCCAAAGACACAAATACTACCATTACAGCAATACAACCAACGTGGTCGGGCCACACATTGGTCTGATTCGGAGCAGAAGCCAACAATAAAGAAGCAGTAAAGAAAGTTTTCGGCAAAATCAGGGACATTAGAGGCCGAGATAGAAAAGGCTATCAAAAGGGAGTTCACTAGCGTGGGCAGGGTCAAAGCGAGGCTGACTCCAGAAAACCATAGGGGGACCACGCATGGCCGTCATTGACTTCATCGAAAAGGACGCCGAACAATTTCTGAATAAGGGCAAACTTAGAATAGGGTGGGTTGTCTGCAGGATACAGTGAAGAGCAGCTTTTCAATGTTTCAAATGACTTGGCTATGGTCACACTGCACAAGTATGCAAAGGACCCGATAGGAGTTTCCCATGTCACAAATGCTATGAAATAAGACAGAAAAGAAAAGAGTGAAATGAGATGGCACACTGCATTCTTTGCAAGGATACTGGTCCAAGACCGGATCTTGCGCACGTCTTGGGATCGGAGAAACGTTGGATTTTCCAGGAAGCCTTAGCCAAGGCAAAATCGGACCTTCAATGACCCTGCAGCTCAACATACACTGCAGTTCAACCGCCTCAAATCTGCTTGAGCAGTTTGCAGTTTATCTTGGGATCGGAGAAATGTCAGATTTTCCAGGAAGTCCTAGCCAAGGCAAAATCAGATCTTCGATGATCCTGCAACTCAACCTACACTGCTGTTCAACCGCGTAAAATCTGCTTGAGCCGTTTGCGAGCGACGTGAAAGCCGGATTTATGCTGCTGAGTTAGCGACAACATGATGAAAGTTCTGCCGCCATCTGGGTATGGAACAGTGATTCCCAGGCGGAGAGTTGTGGATGGAGGATAGTTTTGCTTGGGTTTGGTGCTCAGGGACCACCTTCTTTAGTGTATACCAAACCCCTCACCGAATCGATATCATCTTTCCACGCCAAGTTTCATGTTTTGGAGGGCACTGTCTTGAATGTAGACGGGAACGTGCTGTTGGGGGGGACTTCAACGCTAAAGCGATCGAAAGGGGCATGCTTCGAACAGATCCGAGGGGAAAACGAATCGTAGAAATGGCAGCCAGGACGGTTTGCGTTACTAAACACCGGAGGTACGCGAACTTTCCGTCGTATTGGTTGTGAAAGAACCATACTGGACGTGACATTCGCCTCGGAGTCTTTAGTACGGAGGTTACACAATTGGAGAGTATTAGAGGACTACTTAGCCAGTGATGATCAGTGAATTCTACTTGACATCAGTGATGATGTCTCCCTACATCCAAGCTCTTGACTTTCTACAATTGCATGGAACATCGGAAAGATGGACGTCGAGGTGCTCATGGCAGGGAGATTCGCAGAGGTTGAAGTAACTGGCAGCTCAAGACGTGGTAAAATCAACTATGAGCATAATCACGACTGCTTGCAACGCTTCTATTTCCCATCAAAACCCTCGGCACGGCAAGTCCCCAATGTATTGGTGATCAACGGAAATCGCTGAAAGGCGAAGGGGTAGCCACAAGCTTCGGCGTGAGGCTCAACGGGCGCGGAACCGTGACGAGGCATGTAATCGGGTAGCAGCATGTAAGTTGGCCAGCAAATGCGCTCGCGAATCGGTTAACAACAACGAGGCTCGCTGCTGGCAAGATCTAGCGAACAATGTGAACAAGGATCTGTGGGGCCTTGGCTACTAGCTAGTTATGCGGAAGCTTGGTGCCGTACGGGAACCTTGCATATCTGATACGGAATAGACGTACGAGATATTGTGGGCACTCTTCCCCACCCATCCAGTCTGTGTTGACACTGTCCATGGTGGAAAAGCAGTCAAATGTCCAGTCTTGACACTGCCAGAACTAGAAGAGGCAGTATTTCACTGAAAGAGAGTAAGGTTCCAAGTCTAGGTAGTGTTCCAGCTGAGGTGTTCCAACTTTTCTATCACCATTATCCTGACTTGCTGCTCAGCACGTTCAAAGTTTGCCTACGGGACGGGGGTTTCCCGATACGATGTAACGTGGCAAGGCTCATGCTGATTGGCAAGGGGAAGGCAAATCCCGGATCACCGTCTGCATACCACCCGTTATGTATACTAGACACTGCAAGAGAAACTCATCAAGGGAAGACTCCCTGACGCGATTTGTGGTGCTGGGTGCTTATCTCCACGGCAGTAAGGCTTTAGAGTAGGACGCTCCACAATTGATGCAGTTGTAAAGGTGGTGATAGCGGTCCAGAAGGCAGAGGCATATAGCCATACCAAGCGACCAATCGTTCTGTTGGTGACACGCGACGTCACAAACACCTTCACCTCCCCTAGATGGGTGGATATTCTGGTTACGCTGGAAAAGCCTTTTCAAATTCCAGAATATCTGATGCGGTTTTTGAGGAACTACTTAAAGGACCGAACCCTGCTCTATGATACGGTACAGGGCCACGGAAGGATGGACGTTACGTCGGGTGCTACCTAGGGATCTATCCTTGATCCAATACTGTAGAATTTGTCTTACAATGGGTTACTACGACTGGGGATGCCAGATGATCAGCTATGTGGTTGATGTTGCAGCTCTGGTCACTGGATGCAGGGATGAACAAGCGCAACTTAGGCTAGGTATGCAAATGCACCAAGTGAGAGACTGGATGACTGCTCGCGGGTTCAGGGTAGCACTGATAAAAACTGAAGTGGTCATCTCCACAAAAAAAAAAAGAATGAGAATGATCAGTATTGGATACATACGAATCGAATCGAATCCAGCGGTGAAGTACCTAAGGCTACTGATTGACTCAAAGATGAGTTTCTCTGAGCAAATCTGGGCAATGGCTGAGAAGGCTGCTTCAGGAACATCTGCTCTGAGTCAACTTATGGCCAACGTAGGGGGACCCAGCCCATCAAGAAGATGCCTCCTTTTGATTGCTGTAGGGTCAGTGCTACTGTACGGAGCAGAAATATGGGGCAAGGCTCTCAGTAAGGAGGTAAACCGAAAACGCTTGGCATAGGTACAGAGAAGAGGAACACTGAGGATCGCATCTTGACATGCGACAGTCTCTGATTCGTCGATGAGAGTTATTGCAGGGGTGATACTTGTTGCTCTCCTTGCTAGTAAGTGCCGTGCTGTTTATCTACGCCGAAGCGAGGACGTGAGGGAGATGGTTGTTCACGAGGAGACACAGCACGCATTCAACGATTGCTAGCAGTCTTGGGTGAATTGCTCGAAGGGAACGTAGATTGTGTGCCTCATCGCGGAAGTGAGATCGTGACTAAATCGAAGGCTTCTATCCGACCCAGCTCTTGGGCGGGCATGGAGGCATGGCTGCACAAAATTGGTAAGTCACGGTTCCCCGATTGTCGATTTTGCCCAGGAGAGGAAGACAATGCCTACCACACAGTTTTTACGTGCACCAAATGGAACATGCTGCGAAAGGGAAGTAATGTTTCATTTCTTGAAGTTCAGTACTATATGAATAAAAGCCATTGTTATAAGAAAGTTATAATGTTTTATCCTTCCCTGAAACACTGTTTACTTTACAGTAGGTATGTGGTTTTTCCACTGGTAGATACGCGGATTTGTATTATCCCCTTCGATATGATTCCTTATACATCACTAATAGATTAATTTTCTCACGCATAACTACTGCGTACTACCTCATTCATTATTTGCGCTCCCATGAAACTGCAATAAAAAATTCATTCATTAAGTTCACATTTAAAGCTATACCGAATCACATCCATAAAAATTCACTTTCGTTCCGCAAAACAAATCGGATTGCTTCGTACGCTCATTTTAATAAGCACTAAAAGTACATTAAAATCCAACTACTGAAAAAACCATAAATATAAAAATTCAATTAACGCAATCTTTCTGTAAACCACTTCGTTTCCGAATTCCCACACATATTCTTACCAGACTGCGTCTAACTTGACGCAGATCTGCCAGTCTGTCTGCTCGCCAGACCATCTGTCTAAATTACACGCAATTTAATTTCGATTTCAATGAAATCTAATGCAGACAGTCTCATTTCCATCATATTCGTATCTGATGCCAAAAAAAGAATTTTGAATTTTTTCATGAAAAGTAAAAATTAAAATAAAATGGTACTGTGCGAAATAAATTGTGGTTTGCCACGAAACTTCTTGATGTATCTGCATACTGAGGCTCGTGCCAAGTGACGAAGGCGGTTTATTTGAATTTAATATGATATTCTGCAGATTGGTATTATTTATAGGTGAAAGAGAAAATTAAGTTTAGTTGTGTTAGTCGGGGAAATTCAGATCATGGAAATTGATGTTAAATTTGGTGTATAACACGCTGTCTGGAAATGATGAAAACCCAGACATCAATGGTTTTCTAGAAAATGTGAGCGGAAATGTGAAAATGCGATTAAAAGCGCTCGTACGTAAAATGAAAATTAAATTAATTTTCCGGTGCTATTTTCAGTGCAGCCACAGGACTTTCGTGTGTCGAGTTTTTCGGTCTAGCGAAGAACACACCAGACTGGCAAATTGACAAAATTTTGGCACTGATTTCACTGCGTCGTCTGATCACAAGTGAGGTCAGCGACACTGATTAAGTGCACATAATCAATTTAATATATTTTTAATTTTTTTATGTTATATTTTGAGATAAATTTTATTATTTTAGCTAAAAAAAAAACCTCTTCTTCGGCTGTAAAAGAATAATTCTAGTTTTATTCTAGACTTCCGTAATTTTTCCATGCCATCTACTATTATTTCAGTAATATCCTTGCATTTCACATTGATTTGGGGCAATAAGGTCATCATCATCGTCCCAACTTATAGTCAACCTTCACCGACAAACGTCTGGATAATTAGAATAAATACCTGCAATTGTGTCGTATTTTTATCTTAAATTATAGCCGAAAATCGTTGCCGTAGTAGCAGCTCTACCCACGAACTTAACGGCCAAACATTCATTACATAACCGCCCACACTCTTCCTATTTTGCCACCGCCTAGAGTTTAATTTGCCTTAATGACAATTTCAGCGCAACTTAACCCAACCGTTGACTGTTATTATTTCGATTACGAATGGTTTTTAAATAGACATCTTGAGCACTCTTGAGTCAGAAGTTGGAGACGAAGCCAAATATAACCTCTCGATCCCTCCTTGCCATTCATTTACCTCTTGATTTTGTAGTCGTTGGTCTTATCTATGATGACGGCTTTGTAACCGAAATTCCAAACTGCCATTTAATTGTACCCCGCCAACGAACGGTTAGATAAATTCTAAGACATAGATTTGCTTTCAATTCGTCATTAAGTGAAGACACTTAATCGCAGATTAGTAATCACCTGTATATTGTATGGATTCAATTAATGGCCGCTCATTATGATTGCGTGGTGATGTTGGGAAGTGATATCATTTAGATATAAATTTAGAATAGGGTGGATGGGTGAAAATAGTATTGAATGTGTAATTTAAGGAAATTATTCCTTTTCATTGAAATGCACAATTAGGATTTTTATTTTTTCAGTATTTTAAAATATGTCTAAATTTTTTTTTAACTGACTCCCATGGAAAAGGAAGTTATCAGTTTCATACGTATATTTTTTAGGTCTTTGTAAAAAAATTTTTTTTACAAAGACCTACTAGTTTTGCGATCTGTGCTCAAAATTTACGAAAAGGTCAGAAGGGATCCGGCCTTCCTAAAGGGGCCCGTAGGTCTTATTCACCAATAAAAAATTTTTTGTATTTTCTTCTCCTGAAATTCTTACCACTTCAAAAAATTGTTAAAAATCGTAAATTAGCAAATAATAACTGAATTTAAAACCAAAAATGAGAAATTGTTCAGAATTTTTTTTCCAATTTGGTGTGCTTATTTTAGCGTGCTGCTCGTGCCGCAGCTGAATGGGCGAGTTTACATGTGGCTGCAATCAAGTTTGCGACCAGTGGCCGCAAAGAAATTAACTGGATACTATCTCAGGTCTACCGGGTTCAACATGCTACCCATGTTCATTTTCTATACTTTACACATTTTATCTATGTATGTGTATCATCCATACATGATTCGCATGATCTTTCCCCTTGAACTATCGATGGATGAATGATTTCCTTGAGCCTTCTAAAAATTTCTGAGGCGAAGCTGATGGGTATGCATTTGTTGTACATCATGCTGCTTGGTTGTTTTGACATGTCCAAACCTTTTTATTACGTTTTGACTTCTCTCGACATCGCGTCCCTTTCGTCTAAGAAAAGTTGATTAACCTATTTGCAATCGGCAGCACGCTGAAGCAAGTGAACCTGCTCAATGTAGGCGCTTCTTATGATTATTGGCTATGATTGCAGCGCATCTGACATTCTGAGAGAATTTTTGGCTCAGATTGCAACACTTTGTAATTGTTTGTCGTTTTCACAACGTTGTGCGAGACAAAGAAGAAAACAGGGGCGATTAGACATAATAACACATTCATTCATTATCATTGTGCATCGACTGGGAGAATTTTGCCGACCGTCTAAAGATGGTGGCGCAAGGGCGCATAAAGTGGGATTTGAGAATTTTAAAAGTATGCACGTTGCATCGCTGCGTACAATTTTCGAAGTTGTTATTCATATGGTCATGGTGAAGCTCTCAATCTCCAAATAGTTGTGCGCTATATTTTTTACATCCACGAATGTTGTTTGTTGACGTTATCTCGAAATATCAAAAGGCAGATCGAGAGTTTTGATATAATTGACGTTGACAGAGTAAAATAAAATCTCGCAATAGATCGGATTCCACTCCCCTTCCATAATACGTCAAATATTTCCATTGACGAGTTGTGAGAAAAAATTTTCTTATCACGTTTTTCATCTCTCAGTTGTTATTAAATTTTGTAGAGATAAAAGTGATCATTGGGAAGAAATTTTTTCAAATTTTAAGACTACAGAAATTAGAAATTTAGCAAACTGTTGAATATTTCATAAATCCTCTAACTATATTTCATTAAGCAAAATCGAGAGTAATCAAAAATAATATTTTCATATTAGATGCATTATGTTCAAGCACAAGTCTGGGGCTCAAAAGCGCTAAGAACGCTTGGAGCAAGGCAAAAAGAAAAGAAACATTGTAAACAGCAAATAAACCTCTTCAGATACAATTTCAGACCGAAAAACTGGATTGTTAGAGCTGTTAAAGGTTGTCAGCATGCTGATTATATGATTTACATTTAATATTATGATTTATCGCTTTTAGATCTTGCGCATTATCTTAACCATGAAAACAACGTTTTACCCGTCTGTTCAGAAAGAGACGAATCAATGGAAGCTGCAAACAAAGACATAGTTATTCAAAACTTGGGAACTGAAAACTCTGAAATCCACATTGATCATGGCTCATCTTCAATGGAAACACAATCCATGTGAAGGACCCAAGTAGAACAGCTGTATTTTTATGATTATGATATTGGCACTATATGCACTGAGTTTGTCTATTCCGACGTGGTGAACGATATAATTCGTCAAGGTCACCAAAAGGTGCCGTCTTCTATTCCACGTGATCGGTACGAATGAGCCATTTTCGCCTCGGAGAAGGTGGAGCGAGATTGGTTGGAGTGGAGAAGCCTTATGAACGCTTTATATTGCTTACTTTGTAATTTGTTAAGTACCAACCTTTTCAATCGTCCAGAACTTTGCCGTCCTACAGGGTACTCAAAAAACCAAGCTTGGAAAAAACTGTATGAGCTATCAGCTCATGAAAATAATCCAGACAACATTCAGTACTACGTTCAATGGCACTCGTTGAAGATTTGGCTTCGAGAGGAAACTTCAATTGATTCACTTCTAAATGAAGAGATCATCAGTGAAACTAGAAAATGGCATGAAATTTTACGTCAAATCATTCAGAGGTGCTAGCAATATTCTCGGAGAACGGAAAAATGGAAATTTTTTGGGGATTTTAGAACTGATCAGTCATTACGACCCGATACTTCGCAAACATTTAGAGAAAGTTAGGATTAGTCAACGACAACACAAACGTTTGCAGGTCCACTATCTTTCGGTTGAGATTTAAAATAGATTTATTCAAATCTGTGCTTAACATGTTAAATCGGTCATACTGAAAAAACGTAAATGTGCCAAATACTTCACTATCATCGTTGATGCTACACCTGATTCGAGGTACGTCGATTGAACTACGTTTATTTTGCGGTACGTTCATTTTAACTCGAAGAAAAAGAAATTTACAATTCGAGAACGATTTCTGGTTTTTGTCAATTGTAATCAAAAAACTGGCCAGGCGGTTGCTGGTTTAATTTTCGATACACTAGAAGAGTATAACTTTCCTTTGGAAGACTGTCGAGCACAAGGATAGGACAATGGTGCTAATATGAAAGGATCATATAACGGGGCACAACGTCATATTCTGAAGAAGAAAAATCCAAATGCTGTTTATTCGCCCTGTGCAACGCATAGTCTCAATTTACGTCGTGTTGACTCTGCAGAATAGTGTGAGGCAGCAATCACTTTTTTTGGAGTTGTTCAGAAATGTATGACCAGTTTCAGCCGCAGTCCACAACGTTGGAAAATTCTCAAAAAAAGTATATCGGGTTCCCTTCACAGACTATCAGATACAAGGTAGTCTGCTAAAACTGAGGCAGTTTAACCTTTTGTCAAACATATTTCAGAATTACATGAAGCACTAGAAGGTTTAACTAAACTTAATCTGACTGCGGAGACTCGTAGTGATATCATTGGCGTTCTGAAATACATGCAAAACTTTGAGTGCATCCTGATATCCTCAATTTGGTTTAACATATTGACAGCTATCAATGAAAGAAGCATCATTCTTCAAGCCAGAGACGCTACTATCGACATCAAAGTTCAAAATCTCGAAAGTTTCCATGGGATGATATTTTAAGTGAATACAAAACGGTTGCCATTCAACTGGGTATTTTATCAACCTTCCCTAATCGTCGAAAGAAAAAACGTAAGAGGTGTTTCGATGAAAATGAAGATGATGATAACACGAGTGCAGGCAATCAAGAGACCAATTTCAAAAGTAACACTTTCTACGTAATCATAGACTCGGTTATTGCGGGAATATCCAATACGTTCAATGCCATAAAGGAACAGCTCAGACCAAGAGCCAGCAACCGCGAAATGTATGTAAGGCTGACCTTACCACTCAAACCATTTGTCGAAAACTGCCAAGGACTTCACGATGATGATATCACATTGGTTTTCTGGTGTCAGCCTCGCTTTGATCCTGCCCACGTTAGGGAGCTCCCTTTTCATGGCCTCTTCTACTTCGGCCAGATCCGTGACGCAGTCAATGTCTCTTATTTTGATCGTTGCCATGGCTCGAGCGAGGCTGTAGTTGCGCTTTTGCCTAGGACTTTCTTTACTGCATCGCAGAATGCTTCCCTATTGTCAGCCTCTGCTCCGAATTCGGCTGGTATGTGGCCTGACCGCGTTTTTCGTACTGCTTTAATGGCAGTGTTTGTGTCTTTGGGCCTTGCGTTTCGCCCGATATCCCGCAGCGCTTCCAAGTAGGATCGACCATCTTGGAATTTTATGAGCAGTGCCTGCTGCCGGGGTCTTCGTCGGGGCTTTTTGCCCTCGTGTTTTGCATCAGGTCTTTATTCTCATTGGACGTCATTGCAAACTTTGTTTTCTATTTTTTGAAGGAGTTTCTTCACTCTATCTGGAACCCCCGATCTTGTTTTGCACGCCCATTAAATGCCTCTTCCTTTCTTTTCACATCCCGATATCTTTCGATTAGGCTGGTCGCCATTCTTTAATTGATTTTTATAGTGGAGCTATCTCCGTTTAGATTTGGCCTGCAGCGCTTCTTTAGCCTTCTGCTCTTTTTCGGCCTTCAACCAGCTCCTCCAATGCGGTCGATTAGCTTCTCTAGTACAAGGAGCCATATCTTTACTGCTTTTCTGATTTTTGGCGAGTCACATCAGATTGTATTCTTCTCAGAACATCTCCCGCTTTTCGGAATAGCCTTTCTTCTTCATGTCACTGGGTGCAACCATCGATTTAGGGAGAGATTATAGGCTTCCGTTCCCGAATACAACACTTCCGCCACATTTTCAACGTTGGCGATGAAATCACACAACATCACTTTATTTTTCTGGTCACTCCTTTCTTTTTCTGCTGTAATCTCTTCGCGGACTTCAAGATGGTTCGTTATTATATCGGGATCTCCGACCCTTGCTTCAGTCGCTTCGGTAGCGATCGTAACAGTGACCATCGAATTCTCGATGTTATTTATATTTTCCTCGACCGCTCGAACATCTGGCGCGTCCCGCAGAGTTTCCCGCTTTCCTTTATAGGACGCACTGCCGTTTGCATTAGTTTTTTGCTGCGCCCAAATGCCGCAGGAATCTGGACAAAGCTGTCTGTTAATCTCCGTTTTTGTCCATTTTCCCTGCCATTGTTTTAATCATCGTTTTTGTCGTCTTTAGAATTGCTCCCGATGTGCTGCTAACATCGTGGCTGCAGCAGCTGGTTGCGTCGTCGTTGTTGTTATTTTAACTTTCTTTTTTTGGGGTTTTGACCTCTTTTTATGGTTTTTGGTTGCTCCAGTTTTATTGGGTCCCCCCTCAAAGCCGCTATCTCCATTCGTGTGTGTAGTCACCTTGGTCCCATGGTTAACTTTGCAGGGCAGGGAGGCCATGCCAGGGATGGCACAAGCCCTTATTGGGACCTCGACCCTAAGGGAGTTGCTGCATTCAAGAAATTTGCAGTCGCAACGCGCTAAGACAAAAAATTTGTTTCTACAGATTTTGCATCCATGTTTGGTAGGATAGTTACAGGTGTTAAGTACGCGCTACTTATGTCCCTTTTTAGGGTATTGTAAAATCATTTTACAATACCCTACTAAAATCGCGTCCGTCCGTCTGCTCGTCCGTCCGTCCATGTGTCACACCACTTTTTCTCGCAAACTACATAAGCTAGAAACATAAGATTTTGTAAATAGGTGTAAAGTGATGCCCTCTTCAAAGTTTCATCACAAAAAAAATTATATGGTGCTCAAGGGGGTCTCCCCATACAGGGGAGTGGCCCCCGAAAAAAAAGTTATCAAATGAAAGGTCTTAATGAGAGCTTTTCAAATTTTGTTTTGAGGGGTGCAAGGAAAAGGGAAATGTACGAAAATTTTGTGTCACTCCACCTCGCGATTGGACACCTTTGACCCGAAAAATCTGAAAAAAATCACATAAGTGTAACTTTTGGAGTACAAGGGCAACAAATACCTTAGAAGTCGTAATTCGATCAACTTCGTTAAAAATAGTACATTTTATAAATTTTACATTTTTGCCTATAAAATCAAAATGGGACCCTTAAATTTCATAAAAACTATAATTTAAGTTTTTTGAAAGCAATTGTATGCGCTCTGAAAACTTCACAATAATAGAACAATAAACAGTTAAGTTATAGCCGATTGAATATTTAACAATTACAACAACATTAACACGTGATACTAGGGAGATACACGTTTGCAACGGACCTAGCCACTATAAATATGTAGGAATTTGATAAAAATTTTAAAAATGGTTTTTAATATTGATGTGTTATCATGACTAATAAAACGACGGGGTCAAAACACTTGAAACAAAATGGCGGCGAATATAAAAATATACTAGCCATAATAATTCTTCCAACACAATTTATGGAATCTGTATATTAGTCAAGTTTTGATATGCGGAATATATTGTTTGATTTACTAATTAGTTTACAATATCCTTCTGGCAGGAGCACTCTCCTGCTACTTCAACTTGTTCTAATTAAAGCTAACGCGACCAACTTTAGCTTTTTCCATGATGTTAACTTTTCTTTTCTCCTTCCAATACTCTTAAAAACATTCTGATAAACAATCACCCTACAATCCCTTTCATAATTTATCATTCGAATCGCATAAATATCTTCAAAATTTTCATTCACGCAGTTTCATTCACAATTCGTTTATTCATAAAGTACTATAAATCCAAAATGCGAATACATTCACACATAAATCAGGCACTCGCGCATTCACGCACGGACTAACACACTTGTAGCACTTAACTATGTCAGAGACATCGTTCTTCTTATCACCGAAATCTTCAGCAACAGCTGACGTATTTTAATCAAAATGATCAATGAGAAAGCTACAAGTGTTTCAGTCTGGGTAAATCACATCATCGATACTAGAAAGTTTTCAACCAAAAATGCCACCAAATTGCATTTTTGACTGCTGCGTGAAATTTAAAGCGTTCACAAATTTATTCACATTGATTGCAATTAATTCGTGCATTCAAACAACTTGATTGCAATGCAGATCACTTACACATTCATTGCGTACACGTTTCATTCCGCCAGCGCGTTGGGAATTTTCTTCGACCAAACACGACGTTAAGTAGGGCAGTATATATGAACAATCATCAACTAAACCAAAAATTTAGCAACAAAAGTAGGTAAATTATAACTCAGTTCGCACTAGCCGTAATCCTAGGGTCTGGAGCACCTACAATTCGTGGTATAAAAGTGAGGAACAACCACGCAATTGCTCAAATCAGTTTCATGGACAGGCAAATCCGGAAGGGGTCAATAAATTCGTCTCAAAATATTACATTTAACAATAAGTTATGCGTGACGAAAGTCAACTTGAACTAAAAAGGCCGAGTTGTTTACTAGGAGAGACCTTACAACCCACGGCGATGCTTGATTGTGCCAGATTTCATTAAACGGTTCCTCATAAATGTTCGGAAAACCGAAAAGTACATTTGCATTTCATTTAAAAAATAGAATTTCATTTGAAGTTAGGGTTTTGGAGAGTTTATGTTTCTTTTTTTAAATACCTCCCAATAATCGCCAATGCTGTTCACGACTTTGATGCGGGGTTAGCGCTGATGATCCATTCAGACAGTGGCAATCACGTAGACGAGAGCTCGTGAGCAGCAGAAATAGCTGTTTAATTTGCTGGTGGTTGTGCTAACGATTCTGGGTCTCGGCCAACCCTTCGTCGTCGGAAAATGAACCCCAAACTTCGATAAATCGATTCGCGATCAATCGATACCACACTCCACAACTGACGTCAATCTCACCTTTGCAACGATTTTTCCTTGGAAGCCTTTGTTTTCCTAATAAGGAAGGCCGCAACGTCCAAAACTATTAACGGCTATCCGATTATTTCGAAATTCATTTCGCGCAGCAACTCTAATGCAAACCAAATTTCGCTCACTTTATATTGTGACAACAAATTTACTATGAAACGTATCAAGGTTGAACTCTGTTTACAAATTTTCCATCATTGCTATTTATGACTTACTCCGTCCAAGCGGCATCTTGCAGTTGGCTGTAACTAACACGGACACATGCGGTCGACTACAGCAGCTTACATTTACTTGGAATTTTGCCAAGGTGAAAAGTGCTTCCAGCGGCTAGATGTGTGATGATACAGGCTCGCAACGAACTCCCGAATTCAAACACAAACTAGGTTTCGAACCGAGCTACTAAACTGATATTTTGATGACAAAATTCCAATCGACTTCCTAATGAAATCTTTCACTTTTCCGTGCATCCTAACCAAAAAAGTTATTTGACAATTCTCGGTCATACAAAATTGTCAACTTTTCCAACTTGGTACTGCTGTATTTAGGCGTTAATGCAACATTATGATTTTCTTCATTGCCCGAAATTTCATCAAGAAATCTAAATTCAGGAATGATAATATTATCTCCAATGCACTTTTCTAATGCTTCAGGGGCTTGTACTTCCAAGGTATTGTTTTGAATGTGTTTTATAGTTCCGTCAGCAATCGAAAACAGGTCCTGATAGCAGTGTATTTGCCTCAAACGTCCCTGAATGCTGGCTTCTTCCAGAGAACTATTAAATGCGTCACAAGTAACCGCTAAGTTAATTTTGGTGCTCTAAATTTCCATCAACGGCAATCTTTTAGGCAATAATCTCGGCGAACACCATCGCATCCATGACTATTCCACTTAATGGGAAGAATAGGAACACTTTTTTGTTGAAGTTTTGTTAGTGGGAAGATATTTTTGGAAAGAATTGAGTCACTTGCAAGAGAACACCATCACTGAACTCGTAAAAATGCTATCAAAAATAGTCCGCAACTATGGGAAATTTAAGCAGTGTAGTGTTATATGTTTGCTGGTTAGAATTGTACTCCACGATCGAACATTTCTTTTACTCTAAGTCGTTTCTTTTCTTCCCCGCCGTTCTCCCCGTGTCGCCGTGTTGCGGTCGTAAGTCCACTCCTCGATCTGTTCCAAACTTGTCTTTCTTCCCTGTAGCAACTGGTAGATCCCAATCAAGCCTAGTTAGCTTGCCTCGGTAATGTAATACACCGTTGGGGTGCACTAAATCAGTGTTCTCATATTCAAAATCTTAAAGAAAAACGAAAAAAATTCTAAATAGTAATAAAAGTTAAATTCCATGAAGTATATAATTAAAGGAAAACGTTTATTTAAAATAGAGGACAATTGATATAAAGTTACATTTAATAATAATAATAATAAGAAAGAAAACGATTTTACAAAGTACGATTATGAATGAATTATTTATCTAAATCTGCCATTAAAATTTTGAATAGGAGATAGGAAGTTTTTCGAGCAGTTTGCTTGTATGATTGCTCGATTATTACAGCTCGGTACCATAACTCGCGCAATAGAGCAACGATAACTTGTCCAACTACGACGACGGTTCTATGTGACCAAGACTTCCGAAGACCGCTTCCTTATTACGGAACGGATCAAGTTTCTCCGCACCAAGGAGCGGAGGGAGCGCCTGTCCCGTAGATACGGCCACACCTGGAGGCGACGCAATCGACTGGCTAAGAACAAGCCTACTGGAGAAGATCACCCGGTCAGCATTAGCTGTGAGCCAAGCTGATCCAATATTTTGTTAGAAAAGGATGCGGTGATTGCCAATAAATGTTTAACTAAGTTGACCTTAGGTGAGTCTACTGAAGGACTCAAAACTATTGGTAAGTAGGAGGTAGCGCGGTTGTGTCTCCCCCCTTTCTGAGGGAGTACTCACCGGTGGCAACTAGCATAAGCTAGGCGCCACAAAATATAACACTGGCCATAAGTTGTCTGAAATGGTCGAGGCTTTTTGGGAAAATCTCATCGTGCTTGGATACAAGCTTGTTTAAATAAAGGCTGCTGTTACTGTATGACAAAACAGTAAAATTCACCACAACCAAGGGCATAGCTAGTATTTTATTTTGGGGGGTGCTGAAACAGGCAGGAAGGTTATAAGGATGTAATAGTTTTATGGGATAAAAAAGCGAACAAGAGACAAAATTACAACAAATGTCAATTTTATTATCGCTTAATCGCTTAGAACAGAGAACGTATTATCATATAATTAATTACATGTTCTATGATTAGTCAATAATTAAAAGTTGTAGACTATAATTAGTTCCATAGATACTTGTAAAATGTAGATAGTTTTTATAGCACGAAAAACTACAAGAGAACAGCCCTCCTCGGCACATTTGCCATTATATCCAACACGTCTTCTGGCGAAACATTGATATTGCCGTAGTGAACGGACCAGAGTGCTAGATCAGTTAATCTGTCATTGTTCATTCGATTTCTCAAATAGTTTTTTACTCGTTTCATTGTCGAAAATGACCGTTCGGCTGTGCATGTTGATACCGAAAAACAAAACCATTTTGTCAAAACGAACAATTAATTATGATTTTAGGCTAGGCTTCTTAAAATTAATGTTTTAACTAATGAGAGTTTGGTTCTTAGAAAAATTTATAATTAAAACGAGCATAAGGTAAAGGTAACTCAAAGTATAAAAGCATAATAACTGAAAGAATAATAAAAAAGAGTAGTAGTTAAAACTTTGTTTAAATTCTGTAATTTTCCAAAAAAATTAACTAAACAATTTAGTTAATATTTTTTGGGTAAATATTAAACTGTTTAGTTAATGTTTTTTCGGGTAAATTTCAGAATTCTTTTACTAACTAAACTTACCTGGAAGTGTAGCCAAGATTTTAAGCAAATGGTGAATGTGCGGGAGAAATATCTTGTCACAGTTATCCAGACATTCAGAAATACTTGGATATTTCTTATTCATTGCCATCTCTTCTTTTTCCCGCTTCTTGCACCATATAAGGTACTCTGCTTTTACAACTACAGCATTTTCTTCGAAATAATGGGAAAGTTTGTCGACTTCTCAACATTTTTTCTGGATGCATGCTGAGGAGCATAACTTTCAGTGCAGTTAACATATCATCCTGGCCGTTGCTGAATCTGTTTTTGAGGTGGGCTATTAAGTCATCTAACGATGGGACGAAAATAGTTCTTCTGTAATATTCCTCAACACTACCGTAAGGGTAGTTTTCTCTATTAGTTTGTCTACCCACTAATCTAGGCACATTCAATGCATCGTCAAAATAGAGTTCATGCATCTTAGAAGCTGACTCAAACAACTTGTGAAACTCAGCATCAATGTCTTCTCTTAATGCCTGCAGTATCTCAATAACAGAAGAAGCATGTCTGTATACTGAGCTTAAATCAACATCTGGACTCTGTACATACTTTGAAAGAGGCAAAGTAAAAGTGAACAATTTTTCGCACGTCAAGAGAGATACCACAAAGTAATTTTTCTCTATAGCAGCAAGAAGTCCACTTGCACGAGATGATATGGAACGGTCACACTCTGATAACTCGATCAAACTGGGGACAATGGTCTCATAAAGCTCAACAAACACATTAACTGCGTCATGTCTTTCAATGAGCCTCGTTTGACAAACAAGGAGCAACCGGGTTTTTTTGCTCTCTGGAACGTACTTTTTGATATTAGATTTGAGTAAGTCCCCTGCATACGCGTTATTTCTGAATAAGTTGCAAATTTCTGTCATAGTGCCAAGACAGTTTCTCTCGTTTTTTTCACTTAAGGCTGATGACAATACAAGATTCAACCGGTGTGACACACAACGAACGTAGATTGCTTTTGGGTACAGTTGTTTGATCTTAGCTTGTAGGCCGTTGAACTGTCCACTCATAGTGCTAACGCCATCATACCCTTGACCAACCAATTTTTTCATTTCAAGACCTAGTTTTGTACATTTGTCTAAGATAACGGTTGTAACGCCTTCGGCAGTCATGTCAATTATAGGTGCAAAAGTAAGGAAATCTTCATGAAGTGTGTTTTGTTCATCAACAAAACGTACAGATAAAGACAGGTGCTCTGTGCCCGATACATCTAAAGTTTCGTCTGCTATAATTGTAAAAGCACCAGATGTGTCTGCTTTCGGTACAATTTTGTTTTGAATAATTTTTGAGGAAATGTCTAATATTTCATTTTGTATGGAAGGACTCACGTAGGTTGCGTTTTTTGGAGAGTTAAGTAGATGACTTTTCAATTTCTCGTCTCCACTATTTGCTCTAAATCTCAATAGAGCTCTAAATTTCTCATCCTTGTGATGTGGATTTTCCAAGGAAACTGGACCGTAGTTTTCAGGATCGTGTTCCTTGCCTCGTAAAGGAAGGTCATTTTCCCCACAAAAAATGACCGTTTCATTTATAGGTTTCAGGGCTTCTCCATTTTCTGCAACCTGTTTCTTTCTCTGCGTGTCAACTTGAGAAGCGATACTGTCAGTTTTCATTCTTATAACATTCAAAAAGTGTTCAGCAGAAGCAGCGCATTTTTTGTGATAGTGAGCATCAGAGTGAGCTTTAAATTTTTCCAACGCATTTTGCCATTTTGTATATGATGAGCTAACTAATGAGCCTATGCTTTCGTGACTCCCTTCTCCTACACTTTCGGAACAAAATGCTACACAATACTTACAAAAAGCTCCATTTAACAATTTTGAATAAGACAGCCACGGGTATTTTACGAGCCAGTTATGTTGAAACTTTCGTTTTTGACCGCCTGCCATAGTAGTTGGAAAACTAAAATTTTCATTTGGTATGATCAAGCAATGCTTTACGCCTCAATTCATCCATATTTTTAACAGGAAATGAAGAAATAACTAATTCTGAAATCTTACCAATGTTGTTTTCAGAAACCGCGCCATATTCTTGCACGCGTGGCTGTGAACTAGTGTTTTTGGTAGTCTCATTCTCGGTTTCAACTTGCAACACAACTATCACTGTCACTGTCAGAGCTTTCATTTCCTTGTGTACTTGTTGAGGCAGAAGTCGAAGCTTCATTTTCAATTGATACTTTTGTTTTTGTTTGTTTAAAAAATAACTCGCAATTGTTTTCACGTGACGACGTTTCATTTTATTTAAGATATAACCGCACTATAGATACTCAGCAACAACATACTAACAGCACTGTTACACGCACAGCACAGTGTAATATACACTGACACCACACAACGTGAGTTGTTGTTGGTCTAGACTACAAAACTGTAATGCAAGCGTAACAAATGTAATATGACAACTTACTGATATGTCACTGTGACTGTGAGTAGAGCCGCTGAACATTTCGTGTAGCGACGCGTCCGTACAGTCAGCCACAAAAGCGACGAGTACGTACAGTCAGCCACAGAAGAGTTCTAATTGTCCGTATGCGTGTTTGTCGTGCGCCAAATAACCTCTCTCAATAGTTCGGTAAACTAACCAGCAAAGCAGCAAAACTAAGGTATTTTAAGAAGGTATTTTTTTAGAATTTCGGTTACGCCCTTGACCACAACTTTGAACTATTCAGTATACCCATTATAATTTGATCATCGATAACGCATTTGTGTCGAAAGCCCAATTGATTTCTTCATATCAAAAGCACGTTATGATCAAACGAAGTTCTTGTGATTACAAGGATTCAAGAGGAAAGTAATAATAGCAGCCATAAAATGTTTTCCGGATTCAAATTATCATAAGTTAGCTTTTGCCCACAGCCCGCCTAGATTATAATTATAATTTTATTTCCATTTGCCACACAATTGCACATGCAAATGCTCTATTTTATTGCGGCTATTTGCTAATCGTTTTATTATGCATATGCCAAATAATGTATGAAACGTATGCAGAATACTATCGATTAAAATTCTATTCACAATTAATCCGGATACTAAACCAATTGACCTTGACTCAAAAGATACGAATATAAAAAGATCAATTGAGATCAGCTTACGCTTCTCATTTTAGCAAGCCTAACGAGCTGGGTCCCTCGTCCACCGCGACTTGGTTTTAACACTACAGTTCCGACACCAATTTGCGTCATAATAAAAATAAATTGTATATTCTTGGTGCAAAAAATAAAGCAAGTTACTTCATGCCATTTCAAAATTACTCTCGTGCTACTACGAAAATAATTATAGCGGATCTTGCAAAGAGATTAACGTACGAGTTACATATGTATATGCAACGGAGCAAGCACACACGAGGGACAATGTGCTTTGGCGCCATTATTCCATAGCAAATGGACAAAAGGTCCCGGTTCGCGCCTATTATACAAGTAGTATATTGTAGCGAAAAAGCTTGTAATACGTAATACTACTCAACCGAATCGGATCAGAGTTAAATGAAAATAGTGGAAAAAAGAATTTGGACGGAAATGTAATGGTCAACTTATTCAGCAGTACAGAAGCTCATGCTAGAAGTGACGATGACTGGGCAAAATGGACTTATATGAAATCTGACGCTAAGACTGCATTTTACGCGTATTCAGATTCAAATTGAGCTTAAGGTATCATTAGTGGCGGATGTGGAGTGAGTTGAAAGATTTGCATAAAATATGCACATTTTCATCAAAGCTAATTCTGGATGGTTTGGAATGCGTCTTTTTACATGAAGATTGTAATTAGATGGAGTAATGGAGATTTAGTGGGGAAAAAATGCTGGGTGAGCTCTATTTTGGTTGATGCAGGTAATTTGGCAATGGTAATTAAAGAGGTGGAATGGGTATTTGCTAATGTTTCAGTAATTTCTTTGAATAAAGACTTAACCGCGCCCAAAATGGGTTCTTAATTCTAGAGCTTTTGCGATGCCCAGCAGAAAAAATATTCAATTATATGCTTGATTGAGCGATTTAATTATATCTTCTGTTCTCGTGCCGAATATCTTTCTTTGAATAATTTTAGCGTGCTATAATAAAATACTGACCTCATATTCACTAATTAACAGTTCACGCATAGTAGGGTCAGTATTCACTCTGTGATATGTGTTACCCCAGTTTGAATTCTACTCTATTTGGCGCCAATTATACTCAATTAAGATTAATTTTTCATTTTAACAAGTAACAAATTTATGTCTCACACTCAAAGCCGCTTAAAACTTTAACTCAAATGGCCTTGACTTCCATATTTCCATGCAATTATCAAACCATGAAAAAATATGAAAGATTTTAGCAAGTTGATAACCATTAATCTATAATCCATTGCCCATAACTTCCACCTCCCATTTTCATTCCGTCTCCGATTATACACAATTATGCAGAAAGCATGTCCTCCAAGGAATTCCCTAAGTAAGCTCTTACCTAAATCCAAGCAAATGGTATAGGATGGATGGATTTACGTTTTGTTTCAACCATCCCCGCCCGTAGATTAAGATCCGACGAATAATGAGTGAGCCTGCGATTCCGTGACTTGCCAATATAACTTGGATTTGATAACCTTTTCGTCTTTGTCGTCGACGCAGAAGTTACCATCGCCCGTTGAGGATCGTAGATTCCAGGCCGGGCGTGGATGGCATGGACAACGCAAGTTGAGGGGAACTCATTGAGATGATTTCCCAAGAATAATGTCAAAGAATGATGGCCCCCTTTTGGCCTGGTGTTGGTACTGCAGTCATTGCTGTTGTTCTTGTCTTGTGGCTGGTCTTGTCTTCAGCCTGGATTTAATACATATAATAGAGGTAAGTAAGGCTAATGTACAAAATGTGATTTGATGCTCCCTTGTTTTCGTTTAATTTCTTGAAAGCACGATTTTCGTAGTATAGGACTGGCTGTTTGTGCTATATGATACTTCTTTGGATACAATGCAGCAACAGTCTTCAGCATCCAGATGATGGTGCTTAGAGTTGCTGAACCATGAAACTAACCAGCAGTGCAGAAGGTATTGTACTGGGGATTTGGTGTAGATGATTTTGAATACTTGTGCCTACTCAAAACAAAACGTGGATGAATTCATTCGGATTCGTGTTTTCGTCAGATGGTTATTTTAGAATTAGTGAGCACTGAATGCGTTTTTGAAAGCGGAGGTCATACATGGCTGATTTTAATACCTGAATATTGAGCGAATAATCATTAGAAAGTTGAAACCTAGAAGTATCACACAAAAATTATAATTAGGTATCATGAAATGGGGAAGTAATTTCATCAAATTTAATTGAATCCTGCCACCACATTTTAAGGTAAGGAATCAATACGTCTTTTCGAAGGTCAGTAAGTAGGTAAAGTAAGTAATTTTAATTTTTCACAATATTTTGAAGGTTATCTGTTGTAAAAAATAATCAGTACATTTGAAATATCCTTGAAAACCAAATAGGTTAAAGGTCCGTAAAGGACTGCATCGATGGTCTGCTGCCTAAGCGAGCGAAGATATTAGTGTTCGCCGGAATTGGCCTTGTCTGAGGACACGTGAATGTGCTTGCTGGCTTGCGTCGCGATGTCGTGGGGCGGATTCTTTATCCCCAGCACAAGGGCCCACCACAAAATATTTAAAAAATTTTCGCATTCACGAATTATTCGATAACCGAAGAAATGCACGATCGAACCGATAAAAGGTGTCGACGGCCGAAGCAATCCACCGAAGGGATTAACTATTGAAATCGACGCCGATGCTCGATTGACGTGGGCGAAAGGGAAACGATTTCGTCCTTACAACCAAACAAACACTTCCGGCCCCAACCAAATGTGGGGCATCCAGTTCAAAGAGGTACCCGCTCGTACCCCTCTCCGGATCAAGATCCATTGTGGACGTGGCTATTTTTTTAATTTACTTGCATATTAAAAGTTTATATGATAGAATCATTTAAAATTTATGGCGGCTGTATACTCTCGCGCAAGTGCTCCCGCCATCCCTCGCCGAGGGCTCTCGCGAGAGAGATCTAGTGACGAGAGCAACCCTGTACATACTCTTTTATTCGTTACGTTTGCAATCGTCGAGAAGAATGGATGCGTTAGAAGTCACGGCAGCAGTAAGTTTATGTGCTATTAGCTATATTAACTATGTGCAAACCTACCACGTAAGTACAGTTAAAAAACAAGGGCGTAAACGGAGATGGTGAGTGCTCAGTATGTATCGATATAGAATATGGTAAACAAAGATTTTAATTGATTTACTCTTCTATAACTTTTTTCATTCTGTTTTATTTTCACAGAGCTACGATGCAAAGCCAACTGGCAGAATTAGTAGCGGAGCCTTCGGATGAATTTAGAAAATTCACAAGGATGTCATCAACGAATTTTGATTACATATCGGAAAATCATATAAAAACAAGTTGAGTAAGCAGGAGTGTGCTCCTATCAGAAGGTCTTCGTAAACATCCTAGGGTTAGAAGCAATGAATTATTCATCCAATACTTAGATATGAAATCGTTCAAATTTATACAAAAGATGCACAGTTTCTTTCATAAGCACAGTGCAGCCGACATTTTAATCTAGCTTAAATGATTTTTCTGAATGCTCGGCCGATTTAACATGTTCAAGTTAAATACTATTCCTTAAATTTTCATGCAAATTGAAAGAAAATAAAAGTACCTAGGTCAATTTTAAATATATATAGGGTTTTCCAATAAGAGGTGTTATTTTGAATAGATCTTCTGATTTAACACCTTGTGACTTCTTCCTTTGGAGCCACGTGATAGAGAAGGCCTATGCCAATAGCCCAGCGTCAATTCAAGATCTCAAAGATGAAATTCGTGAGGCTAGCGAGGACATAGGGCAGCCACTTTGCGATTTGGTTATGGAAAATTTCATGAAGAGGATATGGTCCTGTAAGCGTATCGTAGTAGTTATTTGCCCAATGTTAGTTATTGCTATTAACGGCATATCTTCTTCTTTATTATGAACTAAACATCCGATCATTTATTTTAAAAAATGGCATTTTTCTTTCAATATCAAAATAACACCTCTAATTGGAAAACCCTATATGAACCATAAACACGTGTTATCGTTGTTGTAATTCCATATAATTGAAATGGCTATAACTCACTTGATTATGATTCGATCTCAATTAAATTTTGTGAACAAATATATCTTATATCAGTCTATATAATTGCAAAATTTCAAGAAGTTTAAAGGTACCGTTTTGATTTTATTGGCAAAAATGTAAAATCTACAAATCATACTATTATTAACAAAGTTGAGCGAATTTCAATTTCTAAGGTATTTGTTGCCCTTGTACTCATAAAGGTCCACATTCGTGATAATTTTCAGATTTTTCGGCTGAAAGGTGTCCAATCGCGAGGGGGGGGGACACAAATTTTGGGTACATTTTGCCTTCCCGTGGACCCCCTTATTCATAAAATGATTTTTTTATTTCAGATTCTAAAAGTTCTAATCAAGACCTTTCATTTGATACCCCACTCGACTACCTTTGATGAAAAAAAATTTTTAAGGGCCAATTCGTTTATAGGGGGGACCCCCCTTAAACATTTTTTAAATTTTTGTCAAGGCCTCAACTTTTGAGAGACCATCACTTCTGATCTTTTCACAAAGTTTGAGCATTCTAGCTTCTATAGTTTCTGAGGAAATCAGCTGTGACGCACGGACAGACGGACAGACGGACAGACGGTCAGACGGACAGACGGACAGACAGACAGACGGACGGACAGACGGACGGACAGACGGACAGACAGGTCGCGAAACTAGTAGGTCTTTGTAAAAAAAATTTTTACAAAGACCTAAAAAAGATACTCAGCTAACAGAGGCTGTAGTAATCGAGCAAATTGTAAATTTATTATTTTGTATTATTAATTTAAATTATTTCATAATCTTGGGGAAAGTTTAAATTTTATTTTTTATGTCAATTTATAGATTATATTTTTTATTATTCAATAAAAAAAATGCTCGATTAGAATTCGGCGCAGGCAAAGGGTTAAAGGGAATTCCTGCATAGTAGAGGCCATTTTCATATAGGAAATCCTACTATGGCTTGATAGTATGGAAATTACACATTTTCGCATTCCGCTCATCGTCATCATGATCATACCCAAAAATATACACTTACACTCATCGAACTGTTGGTAACGATTCGTATGAGTGTACAATCCACTGAACACAACTTGAGATTCGATGCATCCCATCCGCGGATGCACTTTTACATGGAAAGATTGGGATGATCGTGGAGCGGAGAACCTGCCGCAAGACATTTTGGGGGATTCTGCTCGGGATTGTGCACCAGCGCGGATGCTGTTGTAACGCATAACGTAATTTCGACTCGTCGTATGTCGCACAATCTTTCTTGTTTTAGTGCCCGCTAAGTTGACAAAAGCATAATTTTCACGGTGAAAATCGATACCAAAAGCTATCCCACAAACTTGATCGTGAAGTTTATAAGCCAATTTGTGGATTAAGTGCACCCGTAATTCAATTGCATCGGATCTTGACATTTTCTTGTCTCGAACGAATTCCATTTAAGTGCGCATAGTGATATAAATTATAATAAAGGTGGTCGCCTATAAGTTGCGTTTTATGTCTAGACGATGAAAGTAAAGTGTGGTACATTCGAAGTCAAAAAGAGAATGCCCAAGTAGTGTACAAAAGATTCATTTATAATAAAAAATTTGCTCAAGCTAATGGTGATACAACATGGCGTTGTGTGCATGTCTTAAAATTATGTTGTAAAGTGGCTGTGAGACAAAAGGGAACGATTTGATAGCGAACGTCGTCATCCGCCACATTGGAGCTGCATTGCAAATCGTCCAATATACGAGGTTGGAGAGAACGTGGGCAAATTTATTAATATTAAAACGGATGAGTCGTGGAAATTAAATGAAAGGTTTCTTGTATCGAAATTCGTGCTTAACCATATAAAAATTGAACGCGTTAGTGATTTAAATCTTTAATGCGCCAAAATATCCGATAAATCAGACAGTAGCTCGTTTTGAACATTTTTGTAGAATATTTGATGTATTTTTAATTTGAATTTCGACAATTTCCATAATCAGGAGCTGATATATGTATTTTGAAACGTTTTCCTTGATACAATTTTGTGAAAGTAACAAATCATGATATCATGGGTTCAAGGCTGGATTATATTATGTTAAACTTTAATTGACCGTTTCAATACTGTAAAGAAATATTTATACAGTCGCAGGCCCTTACCCGCCCCAAGAACGAGCGCTCGTTGGAGGAGGACTGGGTAAGTACTCTTTATTTGAAAAATTTTGATGTTGTTTTTTTTGTATAATTAAAATTTTAGTAGACCCACACACAGTAATGATATATGATTTAATGAAGGTGAGAGAGAATGATTAAAACTTAATAGAGAAGAGAGGACATAATCCTCAGTTTTAGTTATAATATAATAGAATTAAAGATTTAAAAAAATATTATATATAAAATATATGTACAAAAAAAACAAGATTTGTGGTTCATGATATATAATGCCTCACATTATATAGGGTAAAATGAAGGCAAATAAGGTGACATCAGTTTTAACAATTAAAATGACTGGAGTTTTCACTGAAAGTGATAAGGATTGATTTCTCTCATTTCCTATTTAGAGACAAGTTTGCAGTATTAAGTTTCGTTAGTTTACACAACAACCTTCATTAATCGTAAAGTAAAATTATAGCTTAGTAGAACAAAGGGAAAGGAAAAGGGAAAGAACCAAACAATGAAAAAAAGTATGATCTAGTAAGCTTTTGAATTCATCTGATTTGCAGCGCATAGTCAACATATGTTTAAATTAAACGGAGAATATTATAATGGTAACGTGTATCTATTTTAATATAATATTTACTTAAATACAATGGAGTGCTAATTTTTACACAAAATCGGTCTTTCCATTTTTACCATTCTGACCGGGTATAGGACCCGGTACGGTGGCAGGCTTTCACCACAAAACATGAGCCAGCCACCGGGTACACACTAGCCTTCCTTGTTTCAGGTGACGGCGCGGGTTGAGTGGCCCGAGCAAGGTGCCTCTTTATGACATAGGGTTATGTAATCGAATTGCATAATTCTATAGCATAAATTGGTCACCGGGGTACTTCTCTTCTGATGGGAAGGCTCATGCAAGTTAAGTTGTATGAGTTTTCCACTCCGAAGAAGAATACCTGGCCACTGCACCAATTATGGATTTTGATCCGGTTGGGTGGGTGCGCGGGAGCTTCATCACCATCCGATTGCCCCTCTCTCATTTGTGGGCCATGAGCCTCTCCGGGTAAGGACGAAGTTACCCTGATTCCGCCCCTTTTTACTTGTTTCTCTTGTTCCTTGAACAAGTCGTTTGCCCCTACTGTAGTTCCCTACGATCTTTGCAACTTCGGTCGCCTTGCTTTTCTCGACCCCAGAAATTCGTGAATGCGAAATTCTTTCTAGTGGGTCCTTGTGCTGGGGGAATGAACCCGCCCACGACATCGCAATGCTAGCCTGCCTGCGCATTCACGCGTCCCCAGACAAGGGCATACTTGGCAGATTCTGACACCTTCTTCTGCCGAGGCAGCAGACCATCGCTGCAGTCCTTCACGGACTTTGAATTACCTTATTCACTAGAAGGCAATCCCAGCGAAAATTCGCCTGGCAATAACATTGAGGTTCTTGGCTTCGAGAGACAGCTTCGAAAGCCTTCATTACCTTGTCAAGATATCTAGTTCATTGATATCAAAAATAGCACCCTAAGTCTATGCAGCATTGAACGAGGTGTTAAAAAATGAAATTGAGGTTAGTAAATAATACATCCGTTAACATTTGTGTTTATCACATCGTTGATTGATAAACTGAAACTTTTTTCATATAAAATTAAAGTGCAAAGTTGTAATATAAATCATACAAAGTTTTAAAGAAACAATATCAATAACATGGAAAAGTGAGTGAAGACAATGCAAAGCATCATAACAAGCTTTGTTTACAATATTAGAATTTTCAGAGTATTTAACAGGTTGAGCAGGAGCAATTACTTCATTAATAAGATAGTTATTACTTTTGAGGGCATTCGTTGAGGTGGTTCCGGTATTTGAATGCCCGGAATGTCGTCTTTATCATTGTAAATAGGTGAAGGTGTTGAACAAGCTGAGAAATCATGGGATGGAATGAGTTTTTGGGATATGTTCCTATCTGAATATGCCGAATACGATGAATGTGATGTAGGCGAAGGACTGGGAGATGGAATGAATAGTCAACTTTGTGATTGAAGTGGTTTCTTTTGAATGGTTCTGATATATAAGCCATCAATCTCGCACATTAATTGCATTCTTTCCAACTCAGGCAGTTTTCTTAACTTATTGGCTAAGATTTTCCCATATCGCTCACAGTCATCTTCGGGTAATTCTTGTTTTTTAAAGCTTTATTTTTCCGACCTTTGTACCACAGGACTTACAAATGATGGCGATACATCTCTCCTCGAAGAATCTTGTGAAACAATGGCTGCAGCTGAGATCTGTACATTTTCTGCATCGTTTGCAGATGCATTCGCATCACTGTCACATTTGTCTTGACTTATAGAAGGCTGATTATTCTGTAAAACTAAAACGAAGTTATTAATTTACATTTTTATCTTTTCAGATTCCAGATAATGCAAAATCATGGTTGCAAATAGAAGCGGGTTTTAGAAAAAACTTCCCCCAGTGCGTCAATGCTATCGATAGAAAGCACATCGTTATACAAAGCCCAGTGTACAGTAGCTCAGAGTACTACAACTACAAGAAAAGTTTCAGCATCATGCTGTTGGCTTTAGTAGATCAAAATTACAAGTTCATATTTGCTGATATCGAGAGTGTACAGGCGCCTTTAAAGGCCTGTACACTCTCGTTGAGACCCAGCAAGGCACGACGAGTGCAAAAGTGAACATGCTACTCTCGTGTTGTCTTGCTTTGTCTCGCCTCGCCTCGTCAGCCCTCCATTCCGTGTCGGTATTTTGTACGCGAGTCAAAGGACCTTGGCTTTGAATTTACAGGTGCGGTGGGACGTCTACATTTGGATCTTGATCCGGTTGGGAGGGTGCGAGTAGACACCACTTCCACCTGGATGCCCTATTCTTATTTGTGGGCCAAAAATATCGTCGGTAACGATGAAGTCTGCACGCAAGTCCGTCTGTTTTCTCCCGGCACATTTTGTTACTCACCAGCCATAATGTGGAAATCCTTCCAATTACGTTTCAGGCCTTGACTAGCCCCTGCAGCGTTGTCCGTAACAAAATTGTTTCACACTTCTGCGCATTGATTTTTATTTGCCAATCGTTGGTGTACAGCTGCACATCATTAAACATTTTTGAAGATTGCTCTGACCTATTGTAGCTTTTTGCTACCAATAATCGCGTTGACGAGACGTTAAAATCGGAGCTGTTCAATAGCTTGCGAATGAATATTGAGAAACGCAGAGGCCCAGCAACTGTTTATTTATTTATTTCAGAAATCAACTTTCAGACTAGTAGTCCAATTACAAGTCAATTAATATAATATATAAATACAAACATATGAATTCAAAATATGGCAGAAATTAAAGAAAAAAGATCACAATACGATATTAAAAATTAAGATTTATAGGAATATTTATAAATTTGATTTTTCATTGAAGTTTTGAATACGCCAAGAGATTGTGGTAGAGAACCAAGACTTTGCTGGTTGTGCATACGAGGTAAGCGTAGCAAAAGAGAGTGAAAGAAGGTGTTAGTACATGCAAACGGAACCTGAAATTGAAGCAAGGATCTTTTTGCGCGAGCCGCGTCGAATGTATTTATTTGCCTGCATAAATTTTAAGGTAAAAGGCAATAATGAAGCTTGAACAAAAGACATTCGTCAAGGAAAGATCGTCTGGACTCAAGGGTAGGAAGGTTCAAAGTATGAAGTCGGTCATCATAAGGGAAGTAAGGAAGGTTGAATTTGAAGAATAGAGACCGTGTGAATCTGCGTTGAACTGACTCAACAGCATCGATGAGCTTCCTGTGGTATGGACTGCAAATTTGGGAGCAGTACTCCAAATGACTACGTACTAGTGAGAAGTAAAGACACATACAGGATGTAATATGTTGAAATAACGAAGCGGATCGTAAAATAAATCCAGTTAAGCGAGCGGCTTTGCCTGCTGTAGACCATTCAAGACCTTGAAGTCGGGCATTGCTGTCAAATTTCAATCAGTTACAACAAATGATTTCCCGTATAACATATTCCACATCATGGCGACAAGGTGTCTGGGGAACTTGTCCTGAAGGAGTTTAAAAATTAGTCCATCTAACCACACTGTATCGAAGGCTTTCTTCATTTCAATGAGACATGCTCCAACCCATTCTTTGTTGTTTAGTTCCCAACAGATGTCTGAGATTACTTTCGTTATTACATGTATGGTGGAACGCCTGGTGTGAAAACCAAATTGGCAATTCGACATCAACTCATATTTGCCAATGAGGGCGTTGAATGCTTTGTTTAGTATCACTTCAACCACCTTGCTGATGCTTGGCAGCAAGCTGATTGGGTGATAGCTTTTAGGGCTTGAAGGTAATTTTCTCTACTTCAAGATCAGAAATACCTTAGCCTTTTTCCATTCATTTGGGAAATATGAATTGCTCAACATGTTGTTGAACAAAATGCAATAGTTCCTAATAGCAACCCCAGCCAAATGTCGGAGGGCTTTATTTGGAATACCGTCAATACCACATGATTTCTTGTTGTTTACCCTGCCAAATATGAATCACAAGTCTTCATAGCTGACAAAATAATCAATAAGATTCAAGCTCGGTATGAGGTCAGATGTTAATACTTCATTGAAATGAAGAATTGATTGGCCGTTCAGGTTTGATTTGAAGTCGGAAACTTTTGCTTTGATGACCTCTGAAAATATTTGATTCCCTCCCTCAGGGATTGGTAGATGGGTCAATTCAAAATATGTTCCAATCAGGGCAAGTTTCTGCAATCCCTCACATATAATCCTGTTTCCATTTCTATCCAAATTCGTACTATCAATTTTGACACCAGCCCTACCGAGGAGATTTATCTCATCACTAGCGACTCTAAGATTCGATACCTTCACTGGAGACTTCTTACGGAATAAGCCATTCACTTTCATGAAAACACCATCTTGGTCCTGTAGGCTAATATCCCCAGTTTTTCAACCCATTGATTGCTGACCTCACTTCTGAAGTATGAACGGATTAAGTTCTTCAGGTGTAATATCAACAAAGCCAACGAGGGATGGTTGTAATCCAAAAATCGTCGATAAATATTGTTGACGCGTGTGAAAAGAGAGCTTTTCTATCTTTTTAACCTTGCGATGGTTGGTGTTTCATATCCTCCCATATTGCTTAATCTTGGTAACTAATTTCTCAATCGTTTCCAACGTCAGCTTCTCTAAGTCCGACAAATAGAGATCTATTTCATCGTCAGTTAGATTCCTGTCATCAGGAACCATTGAACAAAAGTTGCCATCATCAGAAGGAGGACATTGCTTCTGGTACTCTCGATTAGATTCTTTTGAAACTTTCCCCAGTCTGTTTTTTTTTTGTTTTTTAACTGAACCGATAATTTTTATGTTGAACTGGAATGAGGAAGAGATCATCCCCTTGATGATTGACTTCCGTTACGATTGGGTTATGCTCGCTATCGCAAGGAAGGACCTGCAGTTTCCGTCACTATTAAAGCTGAATTCATGTCTTACGTCAGCAATGCAGAAGTCCAAATATGAATTGGCCCTAGGGTATGTTGGAAACTCCGGCCCATATAGATTACATCTGTATTCAATTTGGTTCTCTGTTATCCACGATTTCAGGAATACAGCTCTTGGATTATTGGTGGCATTCAGCCATGATGTATGCTTGATATTCAGGTCAATAGCAAGAATATATTAATTATGCAGTTTGTTTAATTCGAGTATTATAAACAGGAAGTTGAGCTCCTCCTTGAACTTGAGAACATTTCGACCAGTTGCATAGGCAGAGATAACGAAGAGGTTATCCCTACCTGGCAGTGAGCTTTTGAGAAAAGAGACCTCAAGAGATTCAAAGCTTTTGAATTACCCTATCGTTTCTTACGAATTAAAAATCTTTGAATGTCATGGAGTGCCATGAATTGAGGTTAGTTTCAGTGAGAACCATGATGTCAGGCTTTCGCATAATTATAGATTCAAGAAGATAGTCACGTTGATGTATAGTAACAATGGAGTTGACGTTGATCGAGATCAGATGAATCCTATCCATGGGAATGTGACTGGATGACAAGTTATTTTGAGGCATTTGAAAGGCCTAAACGCTGAAAGACAAGATTAATTTTCATGTCTTGTTTATCGATTTGCTCCGATAAAGAATTTAGTTGCTGATAAATTTTGAGAAGCAGCTCATTATTCCAAGTTACATTATTGCTATTATGTACGGCATTTTATGCTGGTCCTCTAGCGCCAAGTGCAAATGATACTCCGGGCTTGACAAAGTTTGGAGCGAAGATACTGTGGTGAAAATGTGTTTGCTTTGGGACAGATTTTACTCTCGTATCTTGATACCGCGAGCATCCTCGATATGATGGCGGATGACCAAAAGCACCGCAGTTAACATAGTATAATTTCTCTTTTGGCTCCGTATGAGCCAATTTACACACTCACCGGGAGCATGAACGTCTTTTCATTTGACGCACTGATAATGCATGGTGCGATTGGCAGCCGAATGTCCAAATCTTTGACACCGATAACACTGATTTACTTCCCTTTTCTGGAGGCGTTCCCACCTCACCACCCGGAAGTTCAAGTACCTGATTTGTTGAAGAGTACTTGGACTGCTCTTGTTAGAAAGTGGTAGATTCTTCATTTCGACGGTCAATCTTCTTATCTTCTTTAACGAAACTGAATTTAATTTTAGGTGCTATTTCTTTGAACACCTGAAGAAGATCGATGGTATCTACTCCGAAGTCCAAGCCCTTCAACAAAAAGGTCTGATTCTTGTCACTTTTTGGGGTATAGGTGAAATGTGGAGCCTCCCCAGAATTCTGTGCATTTTTAGCTGATTTGAAATCAACCAGTGATTTTGTTCTAATTTTTAATTTCTCAGCATTCATTTTTTTAATCTCAAGATTGGTTAATTTATTTTCGATGGTATCTACTCCGAAGTCCAAGCCCTTCAACAAAAAGGTCTGATTCTTGTCACTTTTTGGGGTATAGGTGAAATGTGGAACCTCCCCAGAATTCTGTGCATTTTTAGCTGATTTGAAATCAACCAGTGATTTTGTTCTAATTTTTAATTTCTCAGCATTCATTTTTTTAATCTCAAGATTGGTTAATTTATTTTCGGCTGCCAAATAGCCGAACCATATCTTTTCCGCTTTAACCGAACACGTTAATTTGCGGAATTTTTTCTGTATGTTTGGAAATTTTTTGAGAGGGACCAGCAGAACTACGACCTAGTTTCTTCTCCTTATTTTAGTTTTTTAAGTAATGCATAAAATTAACATCGTTATCTTGATTAAAATTGCCTTCAATGCATTCTTCAACGTCCATTTCTTGTTGTGGTCAGTCCAGCGCTGCATAACAGTTTTCGCTGTCGTTAGCGCCTCCAGCACTTAGTATTTCTTCTGAAATAGCTTATTTGACAGCTTTCTTTGCCGGAGTTTGCTTATTGATTTGTTTTAACCGGTTCTGCATCTTGAGTTTTGATCTCTCTCTTGAACATATCTTCAAGGGATTTTAGTTGTCGTCTCAATTTTTGATTTTCCAGTTGAAGTCGAATCACTTCTTGTTGGTTTTCAACTATTTGAGTTTTACGTCCGCCATCTGCGGAGCTTTCCTGCTTCTCGTATGTCTTCTTATATTGACGATTGCCGCCAATTTCATTTTGCTACTCTCCCCGGGGTCCCTCAACGGTGGGAAGCCGTCAGGCTTTTCCATACCAGCAGTCCCGAGCTAGTCTCTGGATTTATCGAAGTAAAATAATATTCGATATGATTTCGTGGGTCAATCCCTTCGACGATAAAATGTTTTTCCAGTGAAAATGTTGTCCACGACTACTCTCCTTTGAAGATCAACCAACAAATCAAAATGTTGTAGTAAGTTGCAATAATGAACGTTTTTTTGGACTTTTACTTGTTAATTTCCTTCAAGATCGTCAGACAATAAACGTTGCTTACCATTGTGAACTTTTTGACCAGGTTCAAGCTGCATACCGGTCAAAAAGGCACCCTCAGTATATTCGAGATGTCCTGCTCCTGCACGATAGTGCAGGACCCCAGGCTGCAACCGTAACAACCCAACAATTGTGCGAAATGCAACTGTACCATACTAGATAACCCTCCCTACAGCACTGACCTTTCACCTTGCGATATAGATTTTTTTGGATCTATCAAGGAAGCACTTGAAGGAGAGCGTCTTACGCACGATCATCAGGTTGAACCGTTTGTGCACAACTGGTTGAAGTTAGTCTTAGAAAACGGAATGAACCAACTACCTGTTCAATGAGAAAACAGCATCACTAAGGAGGGTAACTACGTAGAAAAATACCTACAAAGTGTGTTTTCTTTTTAAATGTAAAATATATTTTTGTTTGTAAAAGGCTCGTTTATATTTGAATACCTCTCGCATTCGTGTTCATTCTCTTATGAGCAAAAAAAAAAAAAACGCTATTGCATATCTTTTCAGTTTGTATCTGTAATCACCTAAGCTATCTTAATTATACAAATCATTTACCAATTTTTAATCGAGCGGTTTTTATAATTCATTACAATACAATTTTGATGTGATGCAGATCAACACATAATTGTATTTTAAATGTTTGTTTGTTCTAAAAAAACGTAAGAAATCCAGAAAGCGAGCAGCTGAGCACAACTTATCTATGCCATTGTATCCTTGAGCTGAGATAACTCACAACATCTTTACTTTTCACACTTGGCAACTTCCACTCGTGCTGATTAACATCTTAAGTAGAATTAATCTCTCTTTTAAGTTGCAACACATTCATCCTCTTCTGTACGCCATTTTGCTCAAGATCCTGATGGTGCATAGCTCAAACATCATTTAAAATTTAATACCTCGATAAACTTCATTCGTTTTCGCTTCACTTCATTTTCACTTTTCTTCGTCTTTTATTTTACTAAAAGAAAACTCTCAGAATGTGGTGAGGTGACAACGACTCGAAGGATACAATTTCCTTACGTTTAAATTATGCACACACTATCTTCGTCGTCAATCTGCTATTCAATCATGAAGATGCGCTTCAAGGAGTATCGCACGTGAATTAGAAAGAAAACATTTCGTCCTTCCTGCATTGCTGGAGAAAGTTCCAGGAGGTGTTCTCTAACCGGACTAGCAGAAGCAGCGTAGCAGCTTTATCGGGAGTAAGAACACAGAAGCGGATTGAGAAAGCTGTTCAAAATAACAAAAAATAGAAGTAGAGTAACCGGAGCGTCTCCTAATTCAAATAATTTTCTCCTTGACGTAACACCACACCGCGAAGCGCAAAAAGAATAGAAAGACCAGGATGAAAATAAAAGAATAGAATGGAATGGAGAGGTTTTTAGTCCTCCTGCTGTAAAAGAAATTGGTGTATGAATCTGGGACACCGGGTAACAACTTTTTAAATTTTTTATTATGCATTGCACAATTGAGACAAATGAAGAGTGGAAGAATGTAAGGTGAGAAAAAATGCGAGGAGTGAAAATTTTACGGGAAAATGATGGCTCAGATGAGGTATTCACCCCGTAATGGGTGTCTTCGCTGTTAGTAGGTCTCCAGTGGCACAAAGCAAGGGTGCTAGAATTCGCTCTACCACAAAGCTTAGTCGGTGTACATATAATTATCACCACACACACCTTGTGCCAGATTTTCTCTACGGATTTTGCGCTCATACTTTAAGAGGATTAAAATAATGATAAGAAGGAGAATGAAAGGAAACGGGAGCACAAGTAATGGAAGTCTGGGAGCTGTTTTCTAGGCTGTAAGGTGCTCACAATTTTTCCATGCGTGAATATTTGATTTTCCGGAATTTTGACCTAATTCCTCTTGTCTAGATGATGAAATGCGGAAAATGCTTTGCTGCTACGAAAACATGGAATTCTGACAGAAAAGTCTTGAGAAAGTAAGCTGAAATCTTAAGCAACTCAACTTTAAATTTAAATTCCTTATTATCACCTCGTGCTCCCGCATATCGCACCTCGCACACTCTTATCAGTCACATAGCTTCCTAGTTATAAATTGCTACAATAGACTTGGCCGGGGAGCTGCCTCCTTGATAAATTCCATCCGTAGTGCATTTGTGTACACAAGGAAACTCATATGGACGGATCCACCTCGGCTTGGATTGGGTTGGGCTGGTTCGGTTCCATAACGCTCCGATAGTAAAGTACTTTCTCATGTTCTTCGTACATTGAAAATTCCAGAATGAGTGACGTGTTGGAATTTGATTGTGTACACAGCAGAGTAATGGACGCGGCCGGCATTACCACGGTGATATGGTTGATGATGGTGTACCTGTAAACAAACATCCACTATACTCGTACTCGGTATCTTGGTGTCTTAGCCGCTGATATGGAGGAATTTTCAACTTCTTCGTAGTCTTCTTCCTTGCGTGGACTTCTTGCGTTTTGGGGGATACGAGTATGTTTTCTTATTTCGGGGAGTCGACCATTTCACATTGTTCAGTTCTATGAAAATATTTGCGTAGTGATAAATAAAATTGCTTTGTTTATGAAGAAAAAGTTGTTGTTTGCGTCTTCTGTTGATATTTTAGGTACTATTAAATTATTTGTTGATGATGAAAATATGAAAATAAATGTAGGCATTATTTGAGCCTCGAATATGGGTCTTTTGTCAACATATTTTAAAATTATTAAAAAATAAGTCAAAATTTAAGCGTCATTATTCATCGGCTAATATATGACAAGGCTCATTATTTTTTATGAAACTTTGGTTGAGTTCGTTTGGTAGACAAATAGCTTTGAAATCTTGCAGGGATTAATCAATCAAAATGATTTGATGGATAACTCTTGATTTCTTCTTTCCTCAAAACATTCCTTCTGCTCCTTAATTCATCATATTTACATTAGTGTTGACGTTATATCAACATATTTGAACAATGCTTAATAGTACATCGGAAGAAAATATTTCAGATGAGTGGTCAAAGTCGGCCAAGATTTAGTAATGTCTAAAATATTTCTAATAGGTGTCAGCTTGTGTATTTAAGGTAAATGTGGCGACGAACGTTTTAGGCATCGTTGAGAGAACTACGCCAACCACACACGTCGAAACACATTGCGTGATAGCCAGGCCGTCAACGTACGCAACGCAGCACACACACACGAAAACTTTATGAGTATGAGGAAGTCTAGTTGATAAAAGAAACAAGTAAGTCGATCATTAAAGCTTCAATGAATACAACAAACGCGATGCGAATCTTTTGTTACTCCTATATAATTTAGGAAATAATCGAATGTAAATTCTAATCTAACCGTACTTGCATTATTTCCTAAATTGGTGACTCGACGTTGCCGGACACATTACTCAACGTAAATGGCAGTGAAGTGCGAACCTCCAGCACGTCCATGGCAGTGAGAAATGACGCGCAAGTTAGTGCAATTACATTCAAATTGCCACCCTTTTGGTATAGCAAACCAGACCTTTGGTTCGTGGGCATCGAAGTCCGATTTCGTCCACACAAAGTAACTACTGACGCAGTCCGGTTTGACAGGGTGATTGCGGAATTGGAAATGTAGACATTACTGTATGTCACCGATATCATCGGATCGCTGCCTGAATCCGCCAAATGTCACGCGTTAAAGAAAAGGCTTTTGGCTACATTCGGAGTTTCGGATGAGGAGAGAACGTGCCAAGTGTTGTTTGACATGGAGATAGAAGACCTCCGACCCTCCTAGTTCCTGCGCTGATTGCAGTGTGCGGCAAGCAAGTCCATTCCAGACCTTTGTTAAAAACTGCCACTCAATGTGCGACCCATTCTGGTGGCTAATGATAGCGATAATTTAGAAGAACTGGCAGCAACTGCGGATCGAGTAACTAGTATCACTGCCTCAGACGTAGCATGCATTTTAAAATAGTGCAAAGTCACACTCAACGCCAGAGTATGAGCAATTAGCGAAAAATACTGCGGAGATTGGAGCAGAGCTTAGCTGAATTCAAGCGCCTTAAAGATAAAGCGTCGCATCCACGTGTAGTTCGTGCCACTTATCATACCGGCTGGCTACTCCGTCCAAGGTGAGTCAAATTTGTTTCTCCCACCAGTGATTCAGCGCCGAAGCAAAGCGTTACAGACTGCCATGTGTATTCTTCAAGCGGCAGGCGGGAAACAAATCGAGCCACTAGCTAGTGGCACATCCAAAAGTCGCCTCGAAATTTTTGACAGGAAAACAAAGCTGAGATTCCTCATCGATACGGGAGCAGAAATATCTGTTCTTCCAGTATCCCGGAAGCATCCCGCTCTTTCATCGTCAGCCTTCAAGTTATTTGCAGCGAACGAAACCACCATCGACGCACACGGTGACCGAGCTCTAACCCTCTCTTTGGGTCTACCGCGAATTTTCCAGTGGCGATTCACCGTGGCCAAAGTATCACGAACGTTTCTAGGCGCAGACTTTATTCGGCATTTCGGGCTGGTGGTAGATCTCAAAAATGGCAAATTATCAGATCCCAGTAAAAACTCCTCTGCTAAGGGAAAAGTCAAGGAGTACAATCAAAAAGAATGCAACTTTAACGTATTCCTCTCTCCTCAGAAAGTTTCCAGGACTCACTGACCCTGCAGTAGCTGCACATGCTCCGATTCATGGCATGAAGCATTATATTACAACGACAGGCCCCCCCGTGGCAGAGCGGTCTCGGTGATTAAATCAGGAAAAGCTACAAGTGGCACGGCAAGAGTTTCAACTCCTGTTTGACAATAGATTTTGTCGACCTTCCAAAAGCCCCTGGGCAAGCCCTTTGCACTTAATTCCGAAGAAAAATTGTGGCTGGCGCCTATGTGGAGACTACCGCCGACTAAACGCCTTAGCCTTGCCAGACAAGTACCCGATGCAACACATTGAGAACATCTGACTGAATTTAAGCGGGACACGGTATTTTTCAAAGATCGATTTGTTCCGAGCATTTCACCAGATTCCGAAAGCTGAAGAGGATATTCGAAAAACTGCAATTACTACGCCATTCGGCCTTCATGAATTCAAAGTAATGACATTTGGTCTTCAAAACGGATATTCGTTCCAGCAATTCATGGACGAGGTGCTTCGTGGACTAGATTTGTGCGTGTGCTATGTTGATGATTTATTAATTGCTTCAAACATGAAGGAAGACCATGTGCAGCACCTTTAAAAACTAACTACAGCTGAGGAACTTCGGCGATTTTTTGGAACAATAAATTTCTCGAGGTGGTTTGTTCGCTATGCTGCAGTACTACAGGCTGTGCTCAACGACTTGTGTGGTGGATGCAAAAAGAATGACAAAACCGTCATCGAATGGACGCTAGAAACTAGTGATGCATTTATAAACTGTAAAACAATATCATTAATGCTGTTCTATTAGTCCATTTTTGAGCCAATGAACCTCTCAGACTCACAACTGATGCATCTGACGTTGCAGTAGGTGCCGTTTTAGAGCAGAAGTTGAATAATAATTGGCTACCATCGGCATTTTTCCAGAAGAAGTTGTCCACTCCCGAAAGTTAATATAGGGTATATGATCGCGAACTTCTAGCTATATATTCCAGCGCCAGACATTTTCAGCACTATTCAGAAGGTTCTAGTTTCTACATCCTTACGGATCACAAACCGCTAACGTATGCATTCGCTCAGCCTGCAAGCAAAGCGTCGCCACACCAAACCAGACATCTCGATTACATCTCGCAGTTTTCAACAGATACCCACGTTATCGCGGGCACAAGTAGTGATGTCGCCGATGCGCTCTCGTGGTTGGAAGAGATTACGATGCCCACAGCAATCGACGAATCTGAACTGATGAAAGAGCAAGAACTAGATGTTGAACTGCAAGAACTACTTCATTTTAACACTACATCCCTAAAACTTCTCCACTAGCCTATAGGCTCCAGTGATGGAATAGTGTACGACAAGTCACTACAAAGATTAAGGCCCTTCGTTCTGCTGACGTTAAAGTATTTGACATGTTTCATCAGCTAGCGCATCCCAGTGCACGTGCCACAGGCAAGGCTATAGCTCAGAGATACGTGTGGGTAAACATGAAGGAAGACGTTTGGGTTTGTTCATGCATTCATGCATTCCATGTTCATGCATTCCATCCCAGCGCTCCAAAGTTGCTCGCCATCAAAAGAACCTAGTGCAGCCTTTTCCGATGCTCGCTTTCAACATATCCACGTCGATATCGTAGGGCCTGTTGTTCCGTCGCAGGGTTATAAATATTGCTTGACAGTCATCGAGCGATTGTTTAGGTGGCCAGAGGCATTCCCCATCATGGGTCAGACCGCAGCTACCATCGCAAAAACATTGTTTGACAAAGGGTTGCTCGTTTTGACACGCCTCAAACAATCACCACCGATCAATGTACTCAGTTTGAATCGGTACTGTTCAAAGCCCTGGCTGCATTTATCGGAAGAACCAAAAACAGGACATCACCGTATCTCCCGGCGTCTAATGGATTAGTGGAACGCTGGCATCGGACACTCAAAGCTGCGATCATGTGTCACTCTAACAAATCTTCCTGGCTTGATATCCTTTCCACCGCGTCACTGGGATTGGGCACCAGCTTTAAGGAAGAGTTACAGGCCTCGTGTGCAAAGTTGCTATACGGAACTACACTGTCCATTCCGGGAGAATTTGTCAGTCCTAGCAGTTCCTCCGTCAGCCAGCATGATTTTATTGTTCAGCTTCCGGATGTCATCAATCAGGCCTGTGCACACACATGGTTATGGCGACAGACCAGTTTTCGTCAACAAAAAGCTGAGTACATGCACACATAATTTTATGCGCGTCGATGCAAGCCACTTTAGCCACCGTATACGGGGTCAAATCTTATAGTGTTTACACGATCGAAGTAAACGGCCAACAAGTCAACGTGTCGACGGAGCGCCTCAAACCCGCGTTCATTGAAGCTTCAGCAGACGAATATCCTCGCGATCATACCGGAGCCGATAAGCGTAAATTCGATACCCTATACGTCAGTAGCTACGCAGCCAGGCGACAACCAAACAGGTTATTCCTACTCATAAGCACTTGCAACCGACCTCGCAGTGATCGCCGCGCTGGGAGGGAGTAGTGTGGCGACAAACGTTTTAATGTCGTTGGGGGGTTTGTTTTTAGGTAAGATTTTTTGGTAATTCATCATGAATAGACTCACGCTGCAGCAACTTTAACAAATTATTCTAATTTATTTTGAAAAACAGGGCTCAAAGTTACGTGCATTTTATGGTGCTCACAATCGTCCATCTGAACGCTTAATTCGAGATCCAAAGCGATCAGCAGTAGATGCACAGCCATGAATGTAAAATCTAAGATAAACAGGCAGAAACGTTAAAATTCAGCAGAAAGAAGTTGAGCGTACAGAACTACGCTCATGTCAGAGGGGTTTTGTACTCAGCCTATGATATAAAGACACCAATAATGAATGAACTCAACTAAAACTTTAACGACATCTTATTCAAATACATACTCGCTTTAAACGAAAAACCATTGATACTTTTTTTTTAACCTAGCACTATTTCTATTAAAAATCTACCACCATATTCTATAAAAACAAAAAATAATATAAATAAAAAATGAACACAATAAACAAAAAAATAGGAATAAATTGTTAAATGCGTAACAAAATAATAATGTTATCGCCATCTCTTACCCTTGCACTAGAAACCTAGTCTAAGTTAAGTTGGTTTTATTGCTGGTTCATCAACGTTGTATAATAAATGAATTTAGTCTGATTGCAACCACGATCCGAGTTTTATTATTATAAATCAACAAAAAAAAAAAACAATATAAATAACAGCGAAGACAATGGTTCTAGCCACGACGGCAACGACGACGAGTGCAATGAAAGTGCAGCAAAAAAAAAAACGATGCGAACGTCAGAGCATCCTTAAAAAGAAGAGCGGAGAACTCTTCAGGATGCAGCAGATGCTTAAAAAAATGTTAAGAATATCGAGAAATCAATACTTGTGTTGCAATCACAAGTGAAGCGACTGAAGCAAAGGCCTTATATATCGAAATAAACCCTGCAGAGGAAAACCCAAGCAATTGAATCACATTGGACCGCTCGAAAGAAGAGCGACGCTACCTTAAATCGTTTGTGAAATGCATCATTGCCATCTCCTATCTACAACCGCATTTTTGCAAGGTGATCTAAAATGCAGCTTTGAAACTTGAGAAGCTCCTAGCTTCAATAGACCATTTCAGGCGCATATAACTCAAGGCAGAGGAAGAGCAAAAGATCAAGGTCTCTGAAGTCGCGGTAGTCTTTCCAGTGCCTAATAACAGCAAAATGTTGATTTACACCCAAATTAAAGGAGAGCAGGAAAAGCGGAGAAGGGATGAGTAGGAGTTGACAAATTGTTCCGTTGGAGGAGGATTTCTAGGCAACACTATCTTAAGCAGCCAAAAACCCTGGAACATAAAAAAGTAGGCCTCAACATTCGGGTGATGCTGAGGAGAAGAAGAACAGGAAGCAGCGGAAAGCTATTGGGTAGGCAATACTGATAAAAGTGGTAGATTGTATGCAGATGTCCTGTGAAAGATTAAGAGAGCGGTAAAACCAGTAGAAATACAAGCTGCCGTAAAAGCCAAACGGCTGACTTGTTTGGCTAACCGATTGGTGGCGTTCGGACCAGAAGCCACTAACAAAGATTCATTCGATGATGCATCATAGCCTTGCTTGAACCTGGAGCTACTCTGGAAATAAGTAATATTGATCGTGTTACGGATTTCCTCGAGATGGAAGATGCGTTAAAGTTAGATGAGCAGAAATTAGGCTGACCAATCCAAATAATAGAGGTCAGCGCATCGCCGTTGTCGACATCTTAGAAAAATACGCCGAATAGATGATGCAAAAGACGAAAATCAGAATCGCTTAGATTATTTGTAGGATAAGGTGAATAGCAATCCTTCTCCGATGTTTTAGGTGCGTTGGATATGGGAATACTGCAAGGGGCTTGAAAGGGATCCCTCCTTTTGCTATGATTGCGGCAAAGCTGTGCATAAAAAGAAGGAGTGATCAGAAGAGACACATATTTTTCTCTGCCAAGACACTGGGAAAGTGCTAGAGAAACTCATCAAGGGAAGACTCATTAACGCGATTCGTACTGCTGGGGACCTATCTCCTTGGCAGTACGGCTTTAGAGGAGGACGCTCTACCATTGATGCGATTGCAGAGGTGGTGAGTGCAGCCCAAAAGGCAGAGCCATATAGCCACACCAAGAGACGAATCGTCCAGTTGATGACTCTTGACGTTAGGAACGCCTTCAACTCCGCTAGATGGGTGGATATTCTGCATACGCTGGAAAACCCTTTTCAAGTTCCAGAATATCTCATGCGGTATCTAAGGGACTACCTGAAGGACTACAGCCTGCTTTACGACATGACACAGGAGCAACGAAGGAGGGAAGCTACATCAGGTGCTGCCCAAGGATTTATCCTTATTCTAGACCAGTGGAGCGTGTTTTACGACGGGCTGCTAAGACTGGAGATACCAGTTGAGTCACGCTTGATCGGCTAATCAGATGATGTTACGGCTCTGGTTGCTGAATGCACCATTGAATAAGTGCAATTTGTACTAGGGTGGGTTCAGTTTATCACTGGAGAAAACCAAAGAGGTCATCTTGACAAAAAAGAGAATTCCTAGAGTAACCATGATCAGTATTGGAGACATACTAATCGAATTGCAGCCAGTGGTGAAGTGCCTGGGACTACTGATCGACTCGCAGACTAGTTTCTCTGAGAAAATCAGGGCAACGCCTAAGGAGGCTGCTTTGGGAATATCGGTTCTGAGTCTACTTATGGCCAACGTAGGGGACCCAGCCCATCAAGACGACGCTTCTTGATGAGTGCTATAGGCTCAGTGCTACCGTACTAGCAGAAATATGGGGCGACGCTCTCAGCAAAGAGGTATATCGAAAAAGCTTGGTAAAAGTACAGAGAAGAGGAGCACTAAGGCTTACATCTTCATACCCAACAGTCTCTGATTCGGAGTTGAGAGTTATTTCGTGTGTGATATCTGTTCCCGCACGATTTATCTGCTTCGAAACGAAAGAGATGGTTGCACTCGAGAAGAGACATTGCTCATTCAGTGATTAGCAGTAGTCCTGGGTGAATTGCGTCATGGAAAAGTGAGCTGCGTGCCTCATTCCGGATATAAGACTATGGTTAAATCGAAGGCATGGTGAGACTGACTTCTATCTGACCCAGTTTTTGAGCGGGCATGGGTGTTTTCGGTCTTAGCTGCACAACATTGGTAAGTCACGGTCCCTAGATTACCGGTTTTGTCCAAGAGAGGAAGACAATGCCTGCCACACATTCTTTTCGTGCAAAAATGGGACAGGCTACAATAGGACCTCTATACGGAGACGGCTCACCCTGGATAGTATAGTCGCAGTGACGCTTAAATCGGCTGACAAATGGAACCATGTGGGACATCGAACAGTCCTAAAAGACAAAAGGGACTCACATTAGCCGGGGAAATCGGGGCTGAGGGATCGCTTGTCTAGCAATTCCTCCATCCCTCTCCCTTATCGTAGGAACAGGGATCCCCCAACTTGAAGGTGCCTCATGACGTAATAAAACGAAAGCTACCCCGAAGCAATGTATCAAACGGTGGCAGATTGGGTTCTCAAAATAACAGGCGAGATGTTTAATGGGTAGTCCAGTCACCTTCTTGCGAGCAAGCGAGTCCCACACTCTGCGTGTAAATGACATTTACCTCCCAACCACAAAAAAAACTCTAACCCAAGGCCAGATAATTAGGAACTCGTGCCAGGTGAAGTCAAATGCTGGGGTTTCCAGGAAGCCCTAACAAGCGCCAAAGCACTTCTGCAAGGAGCCATATTCTGTAGATTAATCTACATACAGGGTTTTCCAATAAGAGGTGTCATTTTGATATTAAAAGAAAAATATCATTTTTTGATATAAATGACTGGATGTTTATTTTATTATAAAGAAGAAGGTATGACATTAATAGTGAAAAGTAACATCAGGCATTTGCCGTGACCACCACGACCACGCTTACAGGACCATATCCTTTTCATGAAATTTTGCATAACCAAATCGCAAAGTGGTTGCCCCATGTTCTCGATAGCCCCACGAATTCCATCTTTGAGGTCTTAAATCGACGCTTGGCTGTTGTCGTAGACCTTTTCTTTCACGTGGCCCTAAAGGAAGAGGTCGCAAAGTGTTAAATCACAAGATCTATTCAAAATAACACGTCTTATTGGAAAACCCTATAGAAGCACACTCGCAAAAAATCTACTTGAGTATTTTGTGAGAGACAATCAAGGAGACATGCTACTCCTCAGCGGGCAACATCATAGCTGAAGTTTCCCAACATGGTACTGACAAATGTGGTACAGTCACCACCTGGGATCGAAGCAGCACCCACTTCTAGGTGAGGGCTAGAGGAAAGTATATGGTTTCACTGAGATTCGGTGTTCGCAAACTACACTTTTTTGTATATATCTGACGCCGAACAAGCTTTTACTGTCTTTTCAAGCTAAAACCAATGCTTTTGAGGGCACTGTTTCAAGCAAAGAGCATTACATACTCGTCGGAGACAACTTTCATGCAAAGGCAATTGAATGAGGCATGTCCCAATCAGATCCAAAGGCAAACGAATCCTGGATATGGAAGCTAGAACTGGGCTCGTTATACTGAATACAGGCTATGTCTCTACGTTTTGTCGACCAGGTTGCATTGTAACCATTCTGGACAAGACATTTGCTTTATAGTTCCTCGTACTGAAAGCTAAAAATTGGAGAGTTCTTGAAGTTTACTCCACCAGTGATCACTAGTACATAGCACTTGAGATCTATGGCAGCAGTCTTCGATGCCTGTTCGGTCTCGTGCTCCAGTGAAACACATGGGAGGTAGACTTCTAAAGGTTAGCAGAAGTGCTAACGGCATGATATTCACGATCAGAAGTTTCACCGGGGTGCCGGGGACTAGCAGCTAAAGTCGTAATGCATTCAACTATGAGAATCATTATCGACTTGCAAGCCTTCTATGACTCCCCGAAAACCCTGTGTATTATTGGTCCACTAAAATCATCAAAAAGCAAAGAGAGGGTCATAAGTTCTGACAAAAGGCCCAGCAAGCGTTGTTCCAAAAAGATGCGGGCACCAAATTAATAGTTTATGTCGGCTAGAAAATGCCTCCGCAAATTCATTAGTATCAGTAAGCCAGCCCTGGCAAGAACTAATAGATGACGTGAACCAGAGCCCATGGACCTTAGGCTTCAAGCTAGTCATGCGTAAGCTCAGTGCCCAAAGATTACCCTGCTCATACAATGCAGAAAATATGAACGAGATTGTGTTGGTTCTCTTCGCTATTCACTAAGTATTTATTAAGGCTATCTACGTTAAAACACAAGTGAAATGCCCACTTTTTACAAAGAGGAGAGTGGAAGAAACAGAGTTGGCTTTGAAGAAAAAGAAGCTCCAGATGATTTATCAATACTGCCTTGATTTGCTGCTCAGTATGCTCAATTCATGCGCGAAGGGATATTGCCAAAATGCTTGAAGGTGGCGAGCCTCGTGCTGATTTTCAAAGGAAAGGAAGTCTTGAGACACCTTTTACATACCAACCGCTATATATACTAGACACAGCCGGGAAAATACTCAGAAACTAATCAAGGGCAGACTTGCTGACGTGATCTGTACCAATAGAGAACTATCTCTAAGGCAGTCTAGCTTCAGAGCAGGCCGCTTTACTATCGCTGCAATCAGAGAAGCCATAAACGTGGTTCAACGTACCGAGGCATAGAGTGATTCCACTCGAAAAGGTGTCCTGATAGTTATTTTTGACCTCAGCAATGCTTTCAATCCTACTACATAGGTGAGTATTGTGGAAGCACAAGAAAGTTGTTTCCGAGTGTCACAATATCTTATGCGAGTCTTAAAGGGCCACTGGGTGAACCACAGTCTATTCTACAACATGAAGAAAGGGAGTCAAAGTATGGCTGTTACGTCGGGTGCCACTCAGGGCTCCATCTTCAATTGACACTTTTCTGAAAAGAACCAAATCCATCATCCACATAATCGCTAGCATAAACATTAACCAAACTACTATGCTGCTGTTGTTGAGTTGATTCACACTACAGTGTAGACGAAAATAATGTATTAGATGAGAAAAGTATCAGGTACGAAAAGTATCAGATAAAAGTATCAGGTACAATCATGTATCAGTATCAATTTGTATCTGATACAGAAATTTGATCAGATGGAACAACCCGTCTCTGTGATGAAACAACCCATCTCTATGTTGCATCCGCAAAAAATACTGTTTGGTGCGGTTTTCATGCCGGAGGTGTGATTGGGCCTGTCATGTCACCGTCAGAGCGTTATCGTGTAATGTCGGAAGATTATTTGTGGCCAAAATTGGATAGACTTGACATCAACGACATGTGGTTTCAACAAAACGGTGCCAATAGCCACACAGCATGCCTCAGAATCGATTTATTGAAATTTATTTCTTAATTGTTATGCCCTTAATGGAAAACCCTATAAATTTAAATTTCTCTCGCCATTGAAAAGATCTAATGTCAATACCAGAAAAAAGATCAAAGCAACCATATGACCAATGTTCGGAAGAATTCGGGGCTAACTCCAACTCCCCTGTCTCTCTCTCTCTATCTCTCTCTCTCTCTCTCTCTCTCTCTCTCTCTCTATGCTTCCATCATAATAAAGAATAGTGTTCAACATTGCACAGGGTTATCCATTTCGTGGTTGGGAAAGTATAACCCTGCCATTTGACATCTGTCAAAATTAAATGTCATTCGGATCGTTAAACAGTCAAAGATCACGTTAAAATTATTAAATTTTATTATAAAAATGGTGATTTTGCTGTAGCAACATTTAGGGCTTTACGAGCCGATCACGGTCGACATAATCGACCTACACAGCAAACAATTTCGAACACAGTGAGAACATTTGAAGAGACTGGATCGGTTATTGATGTTGCAAGGCCTGTGCATCATCGCAACATTCGTTCTGCTGAAAATATCGCTTTCGTTGCTTAAAGTGTGGAGGAAGACCCGAATTTGTCGATTCCTCGATATGCTCAAAATTTGGGCTTGTCTTACGGCTCATTGTGGCGGATTTTGCAATTGAAGGTTGTGATCTGAAGGACATGTGGTTCCAACAGGACGGAGCCACAAGCCACACAACACAGGCTAATCGAGCACTTTAGCAAAAGAAGTTTCCAGGACGCGTAATTTCGAAATTGAGTGATGTCAATTGGCCCGCAAGATCGTGCGACCTAACAACTTTGGATTTCTTTTTATAGAGCTATGCAAAAGATCGTGTTTACTGAACAATCTTCAAAATCTTGAGCAATTGAAAACAAATATTCGTGAAGTTATGGCCGAGATATTTATGTATACAAATGAAACATATTTGCTCTTTTACTAACACAGTCATATATCATTATACACATTTATATATGTATACAAATGAAACATATTTGCTCTTTTTACTAATACAGTCATATATCATTATACACATTTGCATCCAAATATTTCGGCCACTTCTTTCCTAACCTTTCGAGCCGCATCATGTGATATCGCGCGCCAATATCAAGTGTAAAATATCTTGTATTAAATTGCATTAAATGAATTGAATACCTGTTAGTGAATAAACTATTTGAATTATTATAACTCGGTGTGTTTTATAAAACTTAAAGCCTATGAACAAAGCAGTGCTAAACACACAAAACGAGCAACATTAAAACATGGTGTCAGGTTTGTGAAAATTTTGAAAAGTCCCCATGAAAACGACAAAAATGGCCGAAGACGAAAATAAATGAGCACTCGGCGTGTTAACCAGTAGACTTCAGGCATTGGAACAGAATCTAAACACGCAACAAGCATCAGCCAGCATAATTCAGGCTTTGGAGCAAACTCTGAATTCGCAACAAGCAACAGCATACGTGAATATCCCTTTACCCGAGCCATTGAACATCAAGGTAGGCGATATTTCTCAGAATTTCAAGCATTTTGAAGAAAGATGGAACAACTGTGTCATCGCCAGTGGACTCGATAACAAGCCCGAGGAAAGAAAGAAAGCGATTCTTCTAACTGCGGTAGGAAATGACTTTTTCAAATGTACGGCAATCTACCTCTAACCAAGCAAGAAAAATCGACAGCTGAAAACATACTGAAAGCTATCAAGAAGAATCTAACACCACGAGTTAATAAAAGGTATGAGCGAGCGATTTTCAACTTAGCTACTCAAAACCAAAATGAAACCTATGACGAATACTTTGCGCGTCTACGAGAGTTGAATAAAAATACGCAATACGGAGATTCGTCGGATGATATACTACTCAACAAGAAAATATGCTCCATAAAAGATATAGGACTCAGGGAAAAACTTTGGCTAGATACAGACATTACCTCGTCAAAAGCAATTAATATTTGCAAATCAAAAGAAAATGCCGCAAAACAGTTAGGGGAATTACAATCTCATAATACGAATAACGTTCACGCAGGCAATACTACCGACATTGTCAGCAAAGTGCGCTAAATTGCAACAAATAAAGCATATAAGCTAAAAATGAACCGAAATAAACAGTCATGCGAATACTGCGGATACCAGTACCATAAAAATCTGAGGGAATGCCCAGCGAGTTCTGCGGTGCAGATCAATCGAACACCCAACATTAAACACGTTAAACACACCAAGCGACAACACTAATCTGGTAACAATTGATTTAGACATCAGACAACAGAGCGACATATTTAGAAACGTCAAATGTATTCTAGATACGGGAGCTACCTGCAATATAATCGGACTAAACAAGTTGAAGCGTGTCACACAACAACGAAAAATAGTAGCAACGCCAACAACAACGAAATTGCAAGCATTCGGGAATAACATAATAGTGCCATTGGGTAAAGTACTGTTGCAGTTAAAACATAAAGATAATGTTTACAATGAAACTTTTGAAATAGTGACTGGAGATCATGCACCACTACTCTCAGCAAGCACCTGCCAGAAGATGAATTTAAACAAACTTTGCTTCAACGTAAACAAAATTTTTTCAGAAGCAGAACGAATTTGCCAGGGTTACGCATCTGTTTTCGAAGGACTCGGAGAATTCAAAGGTGAGATGAAACTTGAACTACAAGAAGATGTTGTGCCTAGAAAGCAAACGCCGCGACGAGTTCCAATTGCGTTACATAATAACCTCCGTTCAATTTTAAATGAAATGGAAAGCGATGGAGTCATTGAAAAGCAAATTGAACCAACGCCTTGGCTGAACAACATCGTTTTGGTCAAGAGAAACGAAAAATTTCGATTGTGCCTAGATCCACGCGAGCTCAACAAACATCTGAAAGACGTTCGATTCACATCGAAGACGCTACAAGAAGCTTTACCGAGTCTAGCAAACGCTAAAATATTTTCAACAGTTGATGCAAAAAAGGATTTTGGCAACTGAAACTGGACAAAAGCAGCAGTGATCTAACCTCATTCAGCACACCCTTTGGCAACTAAAAGTTTTTAAGGATGCCTTTTGGTATAAAACCTACAATGGAATTTTTTCAAATTGCACTCACAGAAATTTAAAGTGGATTAAATGGCGTAATTAACATTGCAAATGACATTTTAATATTTGGCTGTGGCCTAACCGATGAAGAAGCGCTAACCGATCACAACAGGAATCTACGCAAGCTTCTTGAACGACTTGAGGCGGAACGCGTTAAACTCAACAAGGAGAAGATAAACCTGTGCATGAAAGAGGTAAAATTCTATGGCCATATTCTAGCTAAGAATGGAATAAAGGCAGATGAAACAAAAACGTCAGCGATACGCAACCTACCGCGTCCGAGCAACAAAGGGGAACTAGCAAGATTTCTCGGTATGATAACGTACCTTGGAACTTCGAATTCACATAACTTAAGAGAATTCACTCACAAATCATCAAATTTTCACTGGACTGAGGTACATGAACACGAATTCACAGAAGTAATAAATATTCTAACAACAATTCCAACGCTTAAATATTTCGATGCTACAAAGCCGGTAACCATACAAACCGATGCATCTTCGTTTGGTATTGGAAGCGTTCTTTTGCAAGACAATCGGCCCATAGCTTATGCTTCGAGAACACTATCTACCACTCAGAAAAACTACGCACAAATAGAGAAAGAGATGCTTGCAATACTCTATGCTTGTAAACGTTTCGACCAATATATCTGTGGCAAGTCTAATGTTACTATTGAAACGGATCATAGCCCATTAGTGAAAATCTTCGCAAAACCACTGCTAAAAGCCCCAAAGCGACTACAAAATATGATACTCATGTTACAGCGATACAAACTTAATATCAAATATAAGAAAGTTAAAGAAATGTATATTGCGGATACCCTTTCAAGAGATCCCGAAAACATATCGAACGAAGAAAAGCTATATGATATCTTCAGAATCAAAAATATATTCGAAACAATAGAAAATATAAATTGCATTGATGAATTGCCAATAAGTGATAACACGACGAAAAGAATAATAGAAGGAACAAAAAATGATCCGGCAATGATAGAATTATACGAGAAAATACAAAACGGTTGGCCAAATTCTAAGAACCAATTAAACGAAACACTCAAACTATACTTTCCTTATAAAGAACTCCTAACAATACAAGACGGTTTGATCTTAAAAGGAAATCGTATTCTCATACCAGATTCTTTACGAAAGACGATCTTAGCCAGATTGCATACAAGCCATTCCGGAATCGAAAATACTCTCAAATTAGCCAGAGAAACTGTATTTTGGCCAGGAATAAATGGTCATGTAAAATCAATAATCGAAAACTGTAATCCTTGCATGAAATATTCGAAACAGCAACAACGAGAGCCAATGATAACACACGAGATCCCAGCACATCCGTTTGAAATTGTATCAATGGATATTTTTGAAGTTACCATTATGAATCGCGTTCATCGTTTCTTAATCGCCGTAGACCATCACTCTGACTATTTTGAAATTGATGAGCTTGCAAACATGACTGCAAAATCTGCAATATTAATCTGCAAACGAAATTTTGCAAGGCATGGCGTACCAAAGAAGGTGATATCGGACAATGGTCAACAATTCATTGGACACGAATTTAAACAGTTTTCTAAAGAATGGAACTTCCAACACACGACATCTAGTCCTCATCACCAGCAAGGTAATGGTAAAGCGGAAGCATCTGTGAAAACGGCAAAAAAGATGATCACAAAATGTTTAGATTCCAACGAGGACTTCTACAAAGCTCTGTTAGTATGGCGAAACACTCCCAACAAAATCGGATCTAGTCCTGCAAAGCGAATCTTTTGGTGATGGTTGCGATGTAATATTCCTTCAGCTGATTACGAACAACGAGTAACGAATAATGTTCAGGAGTCCATAATCAAAAACCGGGAGTATTTGATGAAATATTACGATCGTGGAACCAAAAATCTTCGTCCTTTAAACGAAGGAGAAAATGTTTTCACCAAAGCTAACGTCAAAACCAAACAGTGGGAACCAGGTGTCATCGTGAAGTCTATCAACGCGAGGTCATACATCGTTCGTGTGGGACGAAACGAATATGTGCGTAATTCGATCCATATTCGAAGGTTACCAAATCAACGTGTCGAGCACTTGGATAATTCCAGGGTTCCAGTAGAAGAGAAATTTGCAACAGACCGAGAACCTTTAGCGAGAGATGGCTTCAACGTTTTTAATCAACAGCGACCGATCAGAAAATCATCTAGAATTATAAAGCCCGTAAATAGACCCTCCCTTGGATTCGTTTTCCTTGGAGCTGGTGCGATTTAGCACCCTAGCTCCCTTCTATCTGTGAGCAATAATTTGCCCACCATTATTAACGAGATTGTGCTATTCTAATTACTGTCAATTAAATTTTCTTGAAGTTAGCGCGGATAGTTGGATAAGTTTCTTTTGGTAGTGCTTTGCGTTTTAAGATACCCAGGGTAGTGTTAGGATGGTTGTCCACTTTGTCGAGCAGTTTGAGTGCTTTGTCATGTACGAATATGTCAACAGGTTCTATTCTAAGGTCCTTGTATATGTCCGTATTTCTAACATACCATGGGATTCCGAAAATTTGCCGAATGCTTTTGTTTTGGATGGATTGTAGTGCCTTTTTGTTGGTCTCTGTCGTCTGGTAGAAGGCTGTACTACCATATAGTAGCGTCGGTCGTATTATTTGTTTGTAGATCAGCAGACGGTTCTTGATGTTGAGTTTCTTGGCCTTAAGGAGTGGAAAGAGTTGGGAAAGTACATTGTAGCAATGTCCTCGTTTGTTGCGTATGTGGTCGGTCCAGGAGAGTTTGTTGTCGAATGTCAGTCCTAAGTATTTGGCTGTTCTTGACCAGGCAATGTTTTCGTTTTCTACAGTCAAAGTTTTCGGTTGTTGTTGTCTTTTTCTTGTTATAAATAATGCCTGGGTCCTGTCTGAGTTTAACTTGATCTTCCACTTGCGAAAATACTTCAAAAGTATGTCTATGGAGAGTTGCAGTTTGGTGGTGATGACTCTTGCTTTTCTGGATGAGTATAAAACACAGGTATCGTCGGCATGTAGGGACTTGTGGACATTCAAAGGCAGCCGAGGTAGGTCTGCAGTAAAGATGTTGTATAGTATGGGGGAGATGGGTGATCCTTGTGGGACTCCAGCTTGAATTGGCCGCATGGTTGAGAGGTGGTTGTCAATTTTGACACGAAATGATCTGCCTTTTAGAAAGGAGCCAATGATTTGGATGAGCTACAGTGGCATTTGGGATTCATGCATTTTGTAAATAAGTCCTGCATGCCAGACTTTATCGAAGGCTTTGGCTATGTCAAACATAACCAAACCCGTTGATTTCCTGCGGTTTAGCCCTATTCTAATGTGTTGGACCACCCTAGTAAGCTGGAGTTCTGTGGAGTGTAATGGTTTGAAGCCAAATTGTTCTTCTGGAAGTATTTCTTTTTCGGTATCAACCTCAGTTAGTCGATTTAGTAGCACCCGCTCTACTATTTTCGACAGAGAGGATAATAGGCTAATGGGTCGCCAGTTTTGTGGGAACATGAGGTTTTTACCAGGTTTTGGAAGAACAATAACTATTGCCGATTTCCATATTTTGGGGTATTTTCGCAAGCGGAAAATTTCGTTAATTATCGCTGCTATTGCATCGAGAATATTATCCGGGAGCCATTTTAACATGGTGTTTGATATTAAATCAAATCCCGGTGCTTTCCGTCTGTTCAGTACTTGTATGATGTCTTTAACCTCTTGAAGACAGGTACTTTGTATTAGATCGGAGTCTGTAATGTCTGACCTCATGAGCCTGTTGGTCAACCGATTGATGTGGTCTTCGTGTTCGTCAAGGTCCTCCTCATCGGATGAATTTTCACAGAACTGTTGTTCTGGAGTATCTGTGAAGGCCTCCACCTTACCAGAACTGTCAAATTTGATACCGTAAGGGCCGTGAATTGGTAGTATTATAAGTTTGTTTTTAATACGAAAATATTTGGAAACCCTCCAGAAAGCATCGCTCTTAGGCTCCAGACTTTGCAAGAAGCTCTCCCATTGTTCATTGTGGAATTTTGATATCCGATCACATATTTTGTTCGTAATTTGATTTGCTTCCTGGCGTAATCTAGGATCACCTGTGTTCCTAGCCCTTCTCCAAACTCGATTCCTCCTCCTTATTAAATTTTTGATTGGTTATGGAGTTCATAGGGGTTTGTCACCCTTGTCAGAGTTGTGACTGTGTTGTCCTCTTTTGCCTGTATTATTTTGTCTGTGATTTCTTCTATCATTTTCTCTGTGTCGCTGGCTGTTTCAGGTGTTTGAATAATGGTTTCTTTAGCCAGTGCGACTTGGAAAGCTTGCCAATCAGTTTTCTTCTTTACTTGTAGGGGTTCGTCCATGTATATTCCTCCTATTAAGAAGAGCACCGGTTTGTGATCGGATGAAAGTTCGCCGAGGACTTCGATGCGTACATCGTGTTCAAAGGTACGTGATATACCAATATCGAGAGGATAACTATTTCGGTAGCCGTAATGTGTTGGTTCGTTGGGAATATGCAGGCTTAGTGAATTATCTGTGATGAATCGGATTAACTCAGTCCCAGCACGATTGCTTCTCACAGCTCCCCAGCTTCGGTGATAGGCATTGAAGTCTCCGGCAAGGAGTATACGACCCTGAAAGTCCAGAAGTTTTTTAATATCTTCAATGAGCGTAACTGCCTTCGGGTGGCTGTATACCGAGACTACCATGAATTCAAGAGAATCCGTCCGCACTTGAATCGCAGTAGCTTCTGGTGTTTGTAACGTAGGTGTCAATACGAGATTATGGTTCACATTCCTTCTCACAAGAATGGCCGTTCCACCTCCTCTGCCTGTTGTTCTGTCATTTCTGTACAGAAAATAGTTAGGGAAGCGTAGGCGGTTTCCAGGCTTCAGAAAGGTCTCCTGGATGAGAATGATGTCAAACTTATAATCAAATATAAGTTGAGTCAACTCACCAGTCTTATGAAGCAGGGATCATTATTGTTTCTTTGTCAGTGTGCTGTTGAAACTGTTTTGTGATGCAAACATTCCCTGGATCATTTTCACCATCATGTCTTGCATCATGGTTTGGAATTGTGTTTGCATGGTGGCAAAGAGTGTGACCATGTTGTTATTTGTGTTTAGTGGAGTGTTTGCTTGTTTTTGTGTGTTTTTATTTTGTTGTTGTGTAGATGTTATGGTGGTTTTGTTGTTATTAGCAGCTGCAACTTGTGCGAACGATTTCCTGACATTCACTGGGTTCCGAGGACATCCACCATAGTTGGCTGGTTGCTCTCCGCCACAGTTCACACATTTCGGCTTTTCCTCTGCTTTTTTAACGCATTTGGAAAAATGGTGGAGCCCATCGCATTTAATACAACGGGCCTGAGCGTGACAATTTCTGGAGGAGTGTCCAAACTGCTGACAGTTGTGGCACATAACTTGTCCTGTACGGGGGCGTTGCGCTTCAACAGGGCATATGGGGTGACATATTGCCTTTATATTGTATATGTCAGTCTCGCTTTTGGGAAGGAGGACCTTCACCAATCTGGATGGCCCATCTCGTAACTTAATATAGTGGATTTCAATGGGGTGAAATCCCTGGCTCTCCAGATCTTCTTTGATGTCGTCAATCGACAGTCCATACAGACCCCTGATTACCACATTTAGATTCCTTTCTTCAGGAAGGATATACGTATGGTATTGTATCGTCATTTCCGTCAAGTATCTTGTAAGTTTTCTGTGGTCTTCTGGTGTCTCTGGGACTATCTGGATCCCTAAGTAGACCCTTTTGGCGGATTCGTGTTTTATTCCGAGGTATTTCATGTCCTTTAGGACCTGGGTCCACTTTTCAGGCTCTCGGAGGATGACAGGTACCGTTGTCCGTTTTTTGTCGTCGTCTGGGGATTTGGATGTGGTGGGCGCTGTGGGAGTGGTCTTCTTTTTTGGTGGGATGGCCAACTCTGGTAGAGCCATTGAGGGACCCGGCGGTGGCAGAGCAGGAAATTCCTCATCCTCCTCAGCAGAGTCTTCCTGCATCGACTCATTTTCATTTTCTTCTAGGATTGCTTCCTCTTCCATCGCTTCTTCTTCTGAAGAAGGAGGAGAGGGCGGTGGAGTCTTCATCTTCCTCTGGTGAGGAAGATGAAGACTCCACTTTTCTCTTTTTGTTTTTGATTTTCTTTTTTGATTTAGCCAGCGCCAAATCCCTCAATTGCTCCATGAGCTCTTTGTTAACTCGGCGTTGTTCTGCCAACTCCGAGTTAACCTCTAACAATTGCTGTTGAGCCTATCTCAACTGCTCTATGACTTCGTTAAGCTGCGCCTGCACAGCTTGCGAAGCTTGCAATTGTCCAATCAGCAGAGCGATCTGCTGATCTTTGTCCATTGTGGATATGTCTGTCATATCCACAATCCGCCCAAACCAAACTCACACACTAAGAAACCTATCCAACAATTTTTACAATTTCTATTCGGATCAATAACAATAATTAAAACAACACGCTCTCGTAAACAAGGAAAGCAAATATCACTCACTCAGAAGAATCCGTGCCTTTTTGCCAGCTTGTTCTTTTCCTGGTAGTTGGAAATCTTCCCTCCTGTTCGCACTTTCACTATTCATTCACTAACTATAATATCACTGCTTATATGAACTCACTCACTGAAATAATTTCGACTTTCGAATGTCCGCAACGATGCACGGCTTCCACAAGACTGTTGGTGGTAAATAGACATGAAGCGCCTTATTAAAAGAAAAAAAAGAGGATGTTATATATGTATACAAATGAAACATATTTGCTCTTTTACTAACACAGTCATATATCATTATACACATTTATATATGTATACAAATGAAACATATTTGCTCTTTTTACTAATACAATCATATATCATTATACACATTTGCATCCCAATTTTTCAGCCACTTCTTTCCTAACCTTTCGAGCCGCAACATGTGATATCGCGCGCCAATATAAGGTGTTAAATATCTTGTATTAAATTGCATTAAATGAATTGAATACCTGTTAGTGAATAAACTATTTGAATTATTATAACTCGGTGTGTTTTATAAAACTTAAGGCCTATGGACAAAACAGTGCTAAACACACAAAACGAGCAACATTAAAACAAAGTCATTGAAAAGTACCTCAAAAGGATTGAGGCCTGTAAGAGGTCTCGTGGAGGACATTTGAATGATGTTGTATTTCACGTATAATGGCAACGTTCAATCTTTATATTATATAAAAAATTTTGTTTCCATCTGAATAGTTAATGTATTTACTTTAGCTTTACTTTCCCAAGCGTAAAATGGATAATCCTGTATAATGCGTTAGTCATCCCGTAACATTTTTCTTGTACCTGCACCAAATCTCGGCTGTTCTTCTTTCACCGTTGGATAGGACCGGGAATGAGATCCACATCAATTGCGAGGTCACTTCATACACCCAGCCATTGGGTTGTGGGTTTTTCTTTGTTTTAGGGGCTCTCGTCAGGATGGAGAGTCCACCTTTGCGGACTAGAACCATCGGGACCTTAGGTCCGGCTGGGAAGGGTGCAAAGGGGCGTCAACCCCACTAGAATGCCCCACGTCTTGTCGTGGGTCAGAATTTTTCTCGTCCAGGTAGCCCGCCTGTTTGCTTGCGGGAGAATAGACCCAGTAAGTAGAAGGACAATAATAGTCTTAGTTCTGGCCTAGGCCATTCTTTTGCTTTAACGAGCCACTTGAATTCGTGTATGCGAAATTGTTTGTAGTATTCCGCTAGGGGAACGAAACCGCACCATGACACTGCAGACGCTAGCCTGTCAGGACATATACGCGTCTCTAGGTCAGGTCGTTTCAGTTAGCACCAATTCTTGGCTCGCTGAGGTAGCATGATACCACTGCTGTCCTTTATGGGCAAATTTGAAAATTTTGAAATTCGAATTTCCACTACAAATTAAAAATAAAAATCAAGTAGTCTTAAATTAACTGAACAGCGTGTATTTTATGAAATGCATCCAGAATTTGATTAGACTTGGTAGTGAATTGGATACCGTTAAAACAAGGGAATATTTTTAAAAAATCTTATTCTAACTTTCAGCAACGATGGTTAAACTGAATATACGTGATTCGTTGCAAAATATTTTATTGAACATTTGAGAACTACCAAACACACTCGAGCAAAGAAGAAGTTCAAATGTAGCCCAAATTAATCATACATTTAGCCACCATATTCGGGGCAGTGCTCCACCTATTGAGAGTCCATTACCAATTAATTCGCCAAACCTAATTTTCAGTTCTATAGAATATTTAAATATTCAAGTCCTTTTACGATTGCATCATGCCTGCCCCAGCTCAACAATGCACCATCTCGCATTTCAATTCCATTAAAAGACTCTGATGAACTAATGGCTAAATTGCGCAACTACTTGAATTAGACCATCCTTATTCGTGCAATACAGCTCGTTCCATCGAAGCGTACCATCATATTGCCAAGATTGTACTTGCTCCCAACAGCACCAGCAGCAACAATCTGCAAAGCATAAGTAATGCATACCTGGTACCTTCTTTAGCATACCTGACCAGATTAAAATCCAAACGTCGTTGCTTCAATTGTATGCATATTGAATCGGTTTCGGATCTGCGAGTTAAACTTTTGCAAGTTTAGTCATTCTATTTGAGTTCCAGCGTTTCAACTTCTTTAGTCTTTTTCAACTTCACTTTTATTTCTACTATGTTAAGGTAGTTTACTTGTTCGCCGTTCTCGTGCTTGCTCTTCACGGTACCTCCTGGAATGCAACCGTTCACTGGCGCAGTATCTGTAATGAAGTAAAAAACATCTTTCGAGTGTAGCTCATGTTAATAGGTGTGGTAATCATATTGAAGGTGTAGAATTAGATTAGATTACATGTGAGTCGTGGCGAAGCTGTTGTTGGTGGATGCACATTCAATGGACGATGATCAAAGCTCAACTTCACTTTTTCTCAGGCGAATTCCACAAAATGTTAAATGTTGATTGCACACAACGTGGAGCGCAAGAATAGCGCGCGAAAAAAGTGTGACTTCGTGCTGATGATCATATATGGATGAACAAGTTCGCGTTATAGCCATGCTTGAATTCATGCATGCATTACATGAAGTTTAACAGAAATACGAGGAGGAGCGAATGTGGGTTAAATTGATGAAACTAAAAGTTATGATGGGAATGGAATTGCAAATGATTCTAATAGATATTGGTTTCAATTAATTATTGCAATCCAATGTCAGTCTTTATGCAGAGAAATTATCGTTCTTCCGGGACTCCTGAAAATTTTATAAAGAACCGGAAAATTATAGTGTCTAGTTCGAAATAACTATGAATATCTTCCTCGATTATGATTCATTTCTTTTCGAATTTTGCGGGTCGATGATCGTACATGTACCAATATGTGATCCTTCCGAACTATCAAGAAATTAACGATACCTTTACGATTTTATGGAGCAAAACGTAAAGACAACCAATCATATAGGGTGATTCAGGTTTTTGATTTCTGGTTTTTAATTTCAAATAAAAGGCATAATATGGCGGAAAAATGGCATATTGCTGGTGTTTAGCGTGACGAGTGCCGTCCTGGCCAACATTTCTAGGACTCTTTTTCCCACGAATCTGCTACAGTCTGTTAAGTTAGAGCGTGTCCAGCATAATTTTGAAATAGTTTATTTAACAACAGTTTTTGACTTGTACATACATTTAATACATTCTGAAGTAACCCGCTTTCAGTTTAATAGTGACTCCAATCATCACCAGCACCAATTATTGCTTGACATCTCCGAGGCATACTTTCCAATAAATTTTCGGCGCATTTGAGGGGAAGCGCCTTCCAAATGAGTCGAATTTTTCGGGAAAGCTGCTTCAAAGTGTAAACGATCTACGGAGCTGCTGCTTGATGTAGACCCAGACGTTTTCGATATGATTTGCATCAGGCGATTGCGAAGGCCAATCAAGTGTCACAATGCATTTTTCCCGTTTCCATTCAGTACAGAACCGGCTACGATGTTTGGGATAATTATCGGTACTCTGCCATTTTACATTGTTTGCGCACAGATGTTCCCAAATGGTGGCGTGTGGTAACTCGAGAGCTTTTTGCTTAAATTTCGCTTGTCCTTGACGTAAGGACAAGCCAGAATTGCGCGAAAACAAAGCCATGATTCGCGTTTCGTTCATTTTGGTCACTTTTCATACCAAACCACGATTTGGAAGGTCACCGACGGTTTTTGACTCTTTAAATCATTGAACCCACTTCTTGACAAACGATACAGACTACTTAAATGTATTAAGCCGCCACTACCTAGTTAATTTTTGATCCTTTAGGGTGTGTGCAAAGGAACGCGGCCTCCAAGCGCTTTGCGTAAATGGCACTCATCGCGATTTTAGTGTTTTCCCGACGGAAAATTGACTTCGACTGAAATTTTTGTTCAAAGCGCCAAAGACAGAGGTCCTCTCCACCGATCAAAAAAATTTGAAGTCGATATCATTTACCGATTGCAAGCTATGCTAGATACGCTCTTACTTAACAGACTGTAATTCGTTTGATTGCTTTAACGTTGCCATTTGCGTTTAAAACAGCACCTTTCAAAGCATAAAGCGGGACTTGGAAAGATGATATGGGCTCGTCTCGCTTTAGGTACACTCTAATGAATGAGCAGCAAACCCACACGAAATGATCCCCCACCCTTAGCCCTCCGCGTGGAAATCACTGTCCCGAGCCCAGATAGTTTAATTAGGATACCATGATGCAAAACTTATATCGTGGTATTGCGCATTCATTCATATAAGACGCGATAGCGCAAGCTGGGCCTTGGTCTCCGGGGTTAATCTCCCCCAATCATCACAAATTCCCGACGTTGTCAGCCAGTTTTTCACTCCCAACAAGGATCTGCTGTCAGCTTCTATCGTGTATGCAACACCATACACGATAGAAGCTCAGCAGCAAAACGTCGGCTTCCATATCCCTCGCAAGCTACTGAAGCAGGTTTTGAGTGGTTGAATTGAATCCTCCTCCACAGCTCCACAACACCGGAGCATAGAATGTCTGCGGAGAGCTTCCATTGGTCCCACCAGCTCTGGATGAAATTTGTTCCTCCATTAAAGCCTAAAAGACCAGTAAAGCATCAGACATCGATGAGATTCCAGTGGAGCTCATCAAATATGGTGGTAATAGTGTTCATAAAGCTATTCACAAAGTCATCTAGCACATTTGGCGACAAGAACATATGCCAATAGAGAAGGGCCAACCAATTATATTCCCTATCCACAAAAAAGATGACAAACTATAGTGCGGAAATTATAGAGGTATATCACTTCTTTGTACGGCATACAAAATATTTTCAAAGATCTTAGTAAATAAAATCAGGTTATACGCCAACAGTATTATTGGGGAGTATCAAGGTGGTTTAAGAGCTGGTAGATCAACAATAGACTAATTACACACAGTCACGTAAGTACTAGAAAAATGCTGGGAGTTCAACACAGACGTACATCAAATTTTCGTTGACTTTGAGTAAGCATACAATAGTATTGATCTTATCGTACTGTACCAAATAATGCTTTGCTTTGGCATCCCAGCCAAGTAAGTCCATCTTACCAAAATGACGATGAGGTTGACGACCTACCAAGTCCGCATCAATAACCAACTCACTGATGCCTTTGACACAAATATCGGACTAAAGCAGGCAGATGGGCTGGCCCCATTCCTATTCAATTTGGGTCTGGAGTGCGTCATAAGAAAGCTACCTGTCGACACACGAGGTACATTATTATACAAGTCGAGCCAAGAAGTGGCCTATACGGACGAGATCAACATTTTGTCACGGTCATTAAGAACTGCCAAGGAACTCTTCCTGAAACTCGACAGCGAATCAAAACTGGTAGGGCTACAAATCAATAAAAATAAAACAAAGCTCATTACGCAGTCAAAAAAACACAAAATATCATACTTGGCAAATACAGTATTGAAAATGTGGGTGAATTTGTGTATTAGGCACCAAAACAACGACAACCGATAACGAAAAAGACGAAATACGCCGTAGAATACAGCTCGCAAATAAAATATTGTATTCAGTTTTGACGATCTTGAAGACCAGCTACATACACAGAAAAACAAAGCTCCAAGTATACAAATCCGTAATAAGACCTGTGTCATGCTATAGGTGTAAAAAATGGACCCTTAACCCAAGCTCCCCAAGTATGGTGAACGCCTTTTAGCGATGGATTGTGAGACGAATAATATAGATGAAGTCAGACGAGGACCAATGGTGAATTCGATATAACCATGAGCTGTATAAAATTTTCGACAAGCTGAAGGTCTCAACGATTGTAAGATTGCGGAAGCTGCAATGGGCTTGACATATGAATCGTATGGATGAACAACGGATACCCAAAAAGGTATTTGTTGCAAAGGGCGGAGATCAGTGAGGAAACCGAGGAAATGGTGATCTAACTTGGTCGACGAAGACAGTTCATCGCCGCTCGGATTTAGGAATTAGAGAACGCGGTCAATGGACCGAGACAGTTGGAGGCGCTTGTTTGGTTCCATTTAGATGCAGGATGAATACGTCGCCTCCGAGAGTGGGTAGTAAATGTCACGGGGCGACGTGATTATTAAATACTGTGAAGTTGGTTGTATGGCCACTTATTGGTTGGACCTCAGCATAGGTATTTCGAGAAGTCTATAGAGCTCAAGGTCGTTGCTGCTACCAGTGGAACCTTTAGTTCAAAGATGACAAAATAGGTGATCACTTTAGCCCTGATTGACGTTATTTGAAAGAGTTGTAGGGCATTCTCCTAGTGTATAAGTAGCCGCTGATTCTCGGGTAGATGCCCTCTGATCTTTGTCACGTCCGTGCCCAATTGTTGCTATGACCACAACAAGGAATCGAACTGCCCGTGTTGAGTGTCCGTGACTAAGCTGGTGAGGGACAATTGAATTCTCTGCAAGTTCACGGTGATGAGTGTCATTTGCAATGAGAGCATGGTGATCAAGTCGAGCATCGGGTTTTGACTTCCCTCAGGGTGAGGAGCCTTGTTGGCATCGGTCAGTCTGGTTAACTCTTGCTCTATCAAAGTGAAACATTTTCGGGACATTTGTTCGGTTTTCCCAAGGATGTTCAGCGTTGAGTTGATGATGGAAATTTGGTTGGTTAGCAGTGAGTTCAGCTTGTCTTGTCTTCCTTGCATGGTTTTGATGGTCCGGGTTATTTGATTGGCATAATCGTCATCAGGAACGCCGAACAATGATCGCGCAAGGCCACCCGCTACATTAATAGCACCTCTCTTGAACCTGATTCTCAAGATTTGGTTGGTGTTGGAGAATGCCCTTTCAAAGTTCCGGAAATGGTCTATAACATGTAGGCAGTTGGTCTGTACGGTTCCGCCTTCGCATAGCTGTTGTAAGATGTTCGTCACGTTCTGTAGAACAGCCAATTCCCGCCAATACGGTCCAAAATCGTTATAAATAAACAACTGCCACTCGCTGGAAGATAAGAAGACTCGACCTTATGGTTGAAAATACAGACCCGTATGGGGTCTGGTTGTTGAACCTTGTGTTAGAAAGGTGTGCGCTATGGGAGCCAGCAGGCACATCAAGAGGAGCGCTACAATGGGCTTGACGGTTCGCATCGATCGCCTCCTTGTCGTTGAGATGTCGTCGCCACTGATCTGGGACCCTTCTTTCGTCAAGTGGGGGAACTTGCTTGTGATGGTTCTTCGTTAGACGGTGCACCGTCGAGTACTGGTAACGAAGCCAGCTTGTGTATTGGCCTTTTCAAAGTTCCGGAGTTGGTTTTGACATCAGCGACTCATACGAAACCGTCAGCGCCTTCGTACGTTTTGAAAATTCGCCCCAGTGGCCACTTCATCGATGGGATGTTATCTTCGCTTATGATGACCACTGTTCCCGGGATCGCATTGGGGTGTGACTGTCTCCACTTGACACGATTCTGCAACTGCGCCAAGTACTCATGCGAACATCGTCTCCAGAATTCTAGTTTGAACGATCGATCTCGCGAGTAGTTTTCCTCAAATTGGCCGGAACCGCTGTCTAGTAGTAGCGAGCAGTGCTTGCGCACTGAGATGGCAGTGGTCGCAATGGATGTCCATCATCAGCAGTCTGGTGAACGTATGTTTGAACGGTAGTAAAATGGGATGTTTGGCATTGAACGTGATCTTGGCAGCCTCCCACTGACTTAGATTATGCCCTCTGGATCTAGAAATGACACCAGTCCCACCAGATTTGCCTCCACAACCAGATTTCCGATAGCTCGCAATTAAAAGTTTGTGATTGTACATACCTCACGATGATCTCCAGGCCTATGGATAATTCATCACTTGTGGGCGCTTGATTTGTCAGTTGAGATTGCTTGACTGCCGGCTTGAGACCACAGATAAACCACATCATGTAGGTCTCTTTGCGCTGCAGCCTCTTGAAGGAGCTGTTGTGTTAGATCTACTAAATGAAGTGTGTTTCAGGAGCCTCTGCCGCTATCATAGCGGCCCTGGTATCATCTCCAAGTCACAAGCACCTCCACTTCGATACTCGGCAGGTCAAACTGATTCCGCCCTGGATAAAAATGGTGGTCATTGCAATCACATACTACAGTGGCTCAATTCAGCCGGTGCCATCCCACGTGACAGGATGTCAGCTGGGTTGTCTTCAGATGCTACATGTTGCCATCGGTCCGGCCTTGAGAGGGTTTATATGGCTAAGACTCTGTTCACCACAAAGGTATTGTACAATGATGCAGTAGAGTTGATCCACGCCAAGACAATCTCGGCATCGGTCCAGAATACCTGAAAAACCTCCTGCGAGCGCTGTCTTAACTCGTCTTGTGAGCTCAGTGCCCGATTTTGCCGTACACAACTCCAGGCGCGGAACAGTAAGTGTTTTAATTGGGGCCACTCTTGACTTGGCGCACAGCAACCTGACGTCGACTTAACTGCTCCTCAGGGTTGACCGCATGTATATTGATGTGCCATATGAGGCATCACAAAAGGTGTGCAACTGTACTTGCGCGGGTTTCTCGCCTGTACTGATGTGACGAGAAAATGGCAGACCACTGCGGAAATCAGATCACTGGATATGGATCCCCACTGGTAATGCTGCATCCCAGTCTAATTCCAATCGCCATAATTCCTGCAGAAATTACTTGGCTGCTTGTATCACAGGAGCCAGAATGCCCAATGGATCGAACATTCTGGCTATATCAGATGCCATCGTCCTCTTGGAGAACTTCGCGTCGGTCGGATCCACGTTGATTTGGATTTGGAACTCATCAGTCTTTGGACGCCAGATGACTCTTAACGTCTTACTATAGTCCTCGTGAAAAACTACTGAAGTCCAGCTGGACCTGTTGGTCCTCAGGCTTAATCTGCTTCAACAATAAAAGATGGTTGGTACACCATTTTTGCGAATGCATACCTGCGCTCGAGAGTATGGTACAAAGCTCCACCTATTTGCAAAGTGCCTCCTCTAAGCTGTCTGCCCCGGTGATGACGTCATCAATGTAGCAATCCTTCTCCAACGCGCTGCTGCCCCGGCGGACCTTTCTACTGGTTCTCTTGTGCTAGAACCTGTAGACATTTTGTAGCTAGATACGGAGCACATATTGTGTCGTAGGTTACTGTTTTCAATTGATAGTATCGCACTGGTTGCGTTGAACTATTTCTCCGAATTAAGCCATGGTACTGATGGTCTTTAGGATGGAGCATTATCTCGCCGGGGCCTCCAAATGTTTGCGCCGGGGCTGTTTTGTCCCGGCCTGTCCTCGTACTCCAATGAAACGTTTGACAGCCCAGAGATTGAAACCTTTTATAATCAAAAACGTTGAGTTAGTTTCTATTTGCACCAATAAGCATAATTTAATCAAATCCCGATACCAAAGTCACATTTGTAATAAATATCTTCAATTATCTTCACTTTTAATTTTAACATTTTCCATAAATTAGCACTTCACTTTTAATTTAACATTTCCCATAAATTAGCAACTACAATTGGAATTGCCCTTAAAAAAATTATTTGAAACTTTGAAAAATTTAAATTTTTAATTTTATAGTTTATACCTTTCACTCCACCCAAAAACTTAGAACGTTCCAGTTAAATCCCGGGAATCGTTATGATCTATCTAGCGTGTCTTTTCTTTGACCAAAAAAACCCCGGTGGGCATTTCATCTTCGCTCAGTTGCCAAACAATTTGCTGACATGACAAACGCGCCAGAGAAAGAACGCTGAGTTTGCGTCTTTTCGCCGGCATGCCTGCCTTCGTCCATGAAATGTGACCTGATCTCTTCGATTATAGATTCACTTCATGGACTTATGCACTAGCTGAATGTGCATGGGTCAGCAATTTGGCTGGGAATAAAAATAGCAAATGGAATATCAGTGTGTGGCAAAATTTAGGGTTCGCAAAGCTTGAATAAAATGTTTGAAATTGAATTATTATTAAATTATTGATTTTAGGTGAAATGTCGGTGAAAGGTAAATGCAATTGTTCATAAAGGGAACAGTTAATGATTGATCAATTGATCGGTGAATTGAATTAAAATGATCGATCAATTGATAAATCAATGAAATAAATCGAATTAATTACTAATGGGCTAGTTATTACAAGTGCTAATTAACCTTAAATAACTATGTAAGTTGATTGAAGCGTTGATGGTGCCGGATCAGGCCGTGATGAGTGCTCAGGGGTGTCAGGAACTCAGCAGTGCTATTTGTAAGAAACGAAGGTCCATGAGGGGCTGTAGCGCTACGAAGAAGAAGAATTGCAGTGTAGGCTTCCCCTGCAGAGTATAGCTCATCAAATTGGATAGGGCTTCTGAGAAAACCCAATATTCTCCTGATCCCAAGGCGTGCTTAAGACTGGATTTTGGACCAGCATCCTTGCAAAGGATACAATGTGCCTCCTTCGTTCACTCTTTTCTTATCTTTCCCGTTTCAAAACATTCGTAGCGTAGGGAACTCGTATCGGGTCGCAGTGCGAAGTGACCATAGCCAAGGCCTTTGAAACACTGAAGAACCAAGGCTTTTCACCATATCATGGAGATGACCCACCCTATTTTAACTTTGCCTTTTTTCAGAAATTATCCAGCATACTTTTCGGTCAAGCCGATGATGGCCATGTATTTTCCTCTATAGTTTTCTAATGTCAGCCTCACTTTGATCCTTCTCACACTAGGGAGCTCCCTTTGATGGACTCTTTCACCTCAGTCAGCTCTGTGACTCAGCGAATGTCTCTTATTTCAATCATTGCTGTCGGCTTGAGCGAGGCTTCAGTTGTGCTTTTGCCAAGGACCTTCGTTACTGCGTCACACAACAAAATGCTTATTTATTGTTGGCCTCTGCTACGGATTCAACCAATACGTGGTCTCACCGTGTTGGTCGTGATATCCCACAACACTTCTGCGTAGTATGGGCTATTCTTGAGTTTTTTGAGCAATGTCTGCTGCTAGAGTCTTCGTCGTGGCTTTTTTCTGTCCTACTTTGCGTCAGATCTTTCTTCATACTGAGTATCCTTGTGACTTCCTTGGCTACTTTCATCAGCACAGTCTTGAACCACTGGTCTAGCGTTCCACGCCCATCAAGCACCTCATCCTTTCTCCTTTTATATCAATCTCCTTTGATTGGGCTAGACGCCATCCTTTTATTGAGGCATGATGGTGGATCTTTCTGCATGTGTCCTTTAGCCTTAATCCTAAGTGCTCAAAGAGCCCATTCTTTATAACTTTGCTTATTTTGGGTGAGTTTTAATCAGATTTTACTCGTTTTAGAACGCCTCGTGATTTTCGGATTAGTCTTTCTTCTTGATGTCACTGGACGGCAACTATACTTGGTGAACTCCTTTCTTGGGAGAGGTTATCAGCTTCCGTTTCTGAGTACAGTATCCCAGCCACGTTTCTGATGGCGACAGTGAAATCACATAAGGACGCTCTGTTTGTCTAGTCACTCCTTTCTTTTTCTGCTGTTATCACTTTCTGAATCTCAGGATGGTTCGTTAGAATTTCAGCATTGTAGACCCTTGCTTCGGTCACGTCGGTAGTGGTGACAGCAGAAATTATGTAACTCTGTATGTTCTTTACATTTCCATCACTGCGTCCACATCTGGCGTATTCTGTAGGAAAACTCTGCTCTTCTTTTTTAGGACCCTTTGTGGTTTGCGTTATTTGTATGCTATGCCCAAACGCTACAGGAATTTGTGTTCAGACAAGGCTGCCCATTGTTGTCCATTTTTCATTCATCTTCGTCATCGTCTTTTTCGTTGTTGGTACCGTTCTCGATGTGCTGTTAAAAGCGTGGCTGTAACTCTTGGTTCCATTATTGTTGTATGTATTTTTTCAAATTTTTTCTTATAAATTTGTTAATCAACTTTTAATGTTTTTAGTTGAGAATGCTCCAGTTTGATTAGGTCCCCCTTCGAAGTCACTACCTTCATACTCCATTTATTGTATGTGCAGACACATTTTTGGTCCCATGGTTATCTTTGCAGAGAATTGAGGGCATATGAGGGTTGGCACATGATCTTCTGGAGACAAGAGCTTAGAGCCAGACCACTGCTAATTGGGAGCCCATCGCAACTGAACCAAGGCCACTAACCCAATAGTGCGAACTTTGTACGTACTCTGAGGCCTGCCAAGGTTTTACCGGGATGGAGGTGGTCTGATAGTTGGATGAGAGTCATTCACGGATGACTATCACCTCGGCAGTACCATCCAAAGCAACTAGTTCCAAACCATCATGTCTGCCAGCCTAAAGCATCAATTTGAGTTCATTGTCCAAAGCGTTGTCCAGATTCAGTCAGGGTCGCTACCCGTTATCCAAGGGGGAAACTCACGCCAACCTCCATATCTTCGGGTCCGTGGTGGTGGTGGTCCCCAAAGAATGCTAGGCTCTCAAAATATTGCTGTCGACCGGCATTTCCCATATGGAAGTCGGGGATGGTTGAGGAAACTTGATTGTTGCATAGATTTTTTTTGCTTTAGCGCTACAGCTCCTTTTGGGCGTTTGCATAGAGATAGTTAGAGTACCTTATTATTTTGATCGAATATATGGGTACTCAAGAAAGGTGATATTGTCAGAGCTACGTTTTGGCTGTATTCCCGTTCACCCAGCTACGATAAATTCTGACTTTAAACCAGTTAGTATCATAAATTAACGGACATATAGTCCATCTGAAAGATCATTTGAAACAAATCTCGTTGTCGCCAACGAGACTCTAACCAGGGACCTTCGGCTTACGGGGTAAGTGGTCTAACCACTACACCACGCGGACTTGATGGTGCGCTGATTGTCAGCAATAAACAAGCTATAAAATTTGCCGCGTCGAACAATTTCTATCTGTACGTTGTTTTTTTTTCGTTTTTTTTTTATTATAAACTCAAACAGCCTAATTACAAATCATAACTTAAAATTTAGATACAAACAGGCCTAGAGGTTCCATTTTTAATTACAAATAATATAAAGGATCATCGAGAAAACTATGATAGGAAGTGAGTAAACGAAAAACAATCATTGCAAAGTATAAAATTATTAGCATTTTCTTGTTAAATTTAGAGTTGATTTTTTTTTAAAGCATGAAGATTACAATGATATATGTCAATATCACACAAATGTTTGTTAAAAAGGTCACAGGCACGCTTAAAGAATGCATTACTGGCATAATTTGTGTTACTAGCGGTGATGTAAAAAGTTTGGTTAAAACGAGAGGAGCTACGAGGGACTTTAATGTTGATTTTTCGTAGAAGAAATGTTGAGTCAATGTTATTATGTACAATTTTATATAAAAACAAGGAGTCAAGATAATTACGCCTTATGTTCAATGGTTGAATATTATGTCTAAGTGCACTGCTCTTATAATCTGTAAAAATGTTGCCAAACTTGTAGTCCAAGGCTTTTAGAAACTTATTTTGGGACCCTTTCCAAGTCGATCAATATGTACAGCGTAATTAGGGTTCCAAACTACACTGCCAAATTCCAGGATACTACGTACGTATGAGTTGAATAATATCTTTAATACGTCTATATTGTAGAAGGGCTGAGATACTCTTAGAATCATTCCCAGCCTTTTATATGCTGTTGTAAGTATGTTATCAATGTGATGGTTAAATTGTAGTTTGGAGTCTAGAGTAACTCCTAGGTCTTTGAATGAATTTGAATGTTTTAATGTAGCTCCAGCGATTTTGTAATTATAAAGTAAAGGTTTGCTTTTACGTGTGAATGTGATTGCGTGACACTTATCCGCATTCAAAAATAACTGATTATTACTGCAGTACTGTTTGAATCTTTCCAAGTCTTCTTGCAGTTTACAACAGTCAGTTGAGGTTTGCACGATTTTAAATATTTTACTATCATCTGCATACATAGAATAACAAGAATTTTCAAAACAAAATCCAATGTCGTTAACATATAACGTAAATAGAAGAGGTCCTAAATGGGATCCTTGAGGAATCCTAGAGGGAGTTTTGAGAAATCTCGAACACTATCCTTTCATTGCCACTGCTTGGCTACGATTAGTAATATATAATTTTATCCATCTAAGTAAATCGCCACGGATCCCCATCTTGAATAATTTTTTAATCAATAGAGAATGATTTATTTTATCGAAAGACTTAGAGAAATCTGTATACACTGCGTCTACTTGGTGTCCTGTATCAAGGGCGTTAAACAGAATGTCTGTATAGGAGACGAGATTCGTGTTAACACTACGACCGGCAAGAAAACCATGTTGCTCAGGAGCTATATATTGACGAGCACAGGAACTTATGAAGTTTGTAACAAGCTTCTCGAAAATCTTACCAAATATGCATAATTTTGAAATAGGTCGGTATTGTGTTACATCATGTATGTTTTTGCCTTTTGGTATGGGGGTGATAAGTGCTTTCTTCCAAACATCTGGAAAAATCCCACTACTCAATGATTTTCTGAATAAAATAATGAGAGGTACGGATAACTCTTTTGCCAATTTGGAGATGAATAAAGGATGAATGTTATCTACCCCTGCACTTTTATTAATGTCTACTTCGCTTAACAATTTAGATACATTATCAAACGATATTTCAAATGTGCTAACGTCAACAACTCCCGCGGAAGCCAAAGAGCTACTTTGATTCGCAGACGCACTATCAGTTTGTGGGACAAAAACAGAATAAAAATAATCATTAAACATATTTGCAATTTTCTCACTTTCGCTTGAACTCTCATTTAAAAATTGCATATAGGCTGGAATGTTATTAACGGTACGCTTCGATTTAACATAAGACCAAAAGTATTTAGGTGACGAAGTGATATTTTTTTCTGCTAACAAGATGTAGTCATTATAACAAGAAACTTGCAAACGTTTTTCTTGGCTACGGAGTTCAGCGAAAAATTGGTAATCCCGAATGTTGCCATACTTTTTCAACGATGCATGTACTTTTTGCTTTTTACGAATAAGTTTAATTAGGGCAGTACTGTACCAGGGTGGATAGTTGTTATTAACGTGCACCTTTTTTAGGGTATTGTAAAATTATTTTACAATACCCTATTAGTTTCGCGTCCTGTCTGTCCGTCTGTCTGTCCGTCCGTCCGTCCGTCCGTCCGTCCGTGTGTCACACCACTTTTTCTCGCAAACTACATAAGCTAGAAACATAAGATTTTGTAGGTAGGTGCAAAGTGACGCCCTCTTCAAAGTTTCAAGACGAAAAAAAATTTATAAGGTCTTTAAGGGGGGTCTCCCCATATAGGGGAGTTGCCCCTGAAAAAAGTTTTCATCGCATGTAGGCAATATGGGTATCAAATGAAAGGTCTTGATGAGCACTTTTCAAAACAGGTCTTAAAATGACAAATTTTGCTTCGACGGGTGCAGGGGAAGGGGAAATGTACGAAAATTTTGTGTCCCCCCCCCTCGCGATTGGACACCTTTGACCCGAAAAATCTGAAAAAAATCATGAATATAGGCCTTTATGAGTACAACAACAACAAATACGTGAGAAGTCGAAATTCACTCAACTTTGTTAGTAATAGTATGATTTATCGATTTTATGTTTTCTTGAATAAAATATTAACGGTGCCCTTAAATTCAATAAAATTCAGTACACAGATGACTATCAATAAGATTAATCTGTCCTGAAAGTTTCATAAAGATCGAATGGTATTGAATGAAGTTATAGTGATTTGAAGTTTCCTGTATTACTATGGAACAATATGCGCTGTATTACTATGGAAACATATCGCTATGGAACAATATGCGCTTTTTACTGACTCAGAGACTACAGTTTTGCTAGGATTTGCATGAAAGTTTCAGGAATCATAGGTATCATGAATTCCTTTGAGAATTGGCTCAGCTAGCGGTATAAGTAATCGTAATGCAAAATAGTGGCTGTTTTAAATGCAAAGATTGAATAATTTTGAGTTATTTCGCCCCAACTTCAACGTTTAAGGCGCATGCTTTTAACACTTGATTCAATTTAATAAATGACTGAAGATGAGTACCTACAATTAATACTCATACGTGAAACAAGTTGAGGAGGCAGGAGAAAGCTCCCAGCGAAAGGGCTTTGTAACTATTCTAGGGTTCGAAAAAATAGGCCATGAATCGATGATTGCAGTACAGGGGAGTGGCCGCTGAAAAAAAAAATTTCATCAAAGGTAGCCAATATGAATATCAAATGAAAGTTCTTTATAAGAGCTTTTCAAAACAGTACTTGAACTGTAGATTTTTCATTCACAAGGGCAACAAATACCTTAGAAAATTTATAATTTAAATTTTCTGAAAGTGATTGTATCTGGTTCGAAAATTTCACAATAATTGAACAATAAACATGGTTTTTCTCTGCTAAATAAACTGTTTTTGGAAGAGAAAATTGAATATAGAGAGCTTTATGGTGCTGGTCTTCACTAGTAAGAGAAAAAGCGCTAAGAGTAACATTGCAATTACAATTCCTTAGTACTAAGTCTAAAATGCGATTATTTTTGTTGAAACAACCATTGTATTGATAAAGCTCACTTATATTCATGAAATTAAATAGTGACATGGCTTAAGAATCGTAATTGTGAACTATCCGCAGCCGGTTATTTCTATCTGGAAGCCAACTGGCGTATGAAATGTTAAAGTCACCTAACACCAGAAAACTGTCACAAGAGTTGTTATTAATAATAACAGACGCATTATCAAAAAAGGTATCCAATTGTATGAAGTGGTTGTTATTATGAGGAAAATAGCAACAAGCTAAGTGCAATCGTATATGTGTTTTGGCACCACTATGAGATTGAAAGCCGTACATCCCACTTGATCCATCAGAGAAACTCAATTGACCGTGATTACTTGTCGTACTTAACTCAAGACTCAGCCACAATTCTTCGGAGTTCAAGGATGAGCACCAATCGTCTCGACGCCGGCCACATAATTCTCGTGGCACCGCAATTAGTACTCCACCTCCCCTGATATTATCACGGTCATAGATTGCACGGTCACGTCTGAATACATTGTATTGATTATGGAAGCATTCACTATCACTAAAATCCGCCGTTAACCAAGTTTCTGTTAAGCAAAATAATGTCATAATTGGATTGCAGAACATTTTTAAGAAAAGAGTGAGACTTCGTTCGTAGTCCTCTTACGTTTTGATAATAAATACTTAAATTACTTATGTATATCCAAACTCATAATGTAAACTAAAAGTATTTTTAAACGTAACACATCGCTTAAATATTCTAAAGTACCCTCGTACCAAACAGATGCGATAATGACTCGGCAAAAGGCGAAAAATGTTAAATTGAAAATAGCAAATATAAAATTGCATTCTCTTAATATGCATAAGCAAAGGAAAGCTAGGTAGATTGCATTTAAAGGAAGTTATATAAATAATGTTCATATTAAAACTGCAGAATTTACTTTTTGGCTGATTTTTACTCAAAGTCAAACAAAAAACTAAAAAAAGGTAAACAAATACATACAAAAACAAATAAGAAAGAAGAATGTAAAGTCACTTAATTTTCAGCAAATCAGATTCCCGGGAAATACGTATCACGTTTGATTTTTTATTTTTCCTCATCAATATTTTACAATCCCTGACCCAGAGGTAAGAGTAATTGTATTCAGCCTTCAATTCTCGTGCGCGCCGTAAAAGTAGCTTATTTGTTGGGGTCCAGTGTTCGTTAATATAAATATTTGAAGCTGGACCATTTATATTAATATCAGTAGTTGATATGACTCTGCGAACTCGGGCGGCTCCAATAAACTCATCTGGGTGACGCTGGGTGAATCTTACAATGATAGAAGGTGGACGCGAAACTTGTTTGTCAGCAGATGCACTTTTCGTATTATTTGGATACGGACGCACACGTGTTATGTCAGAAACTAAGCCCAGAACTGCTGACTCAGGTATAAAGAAAGATAAGAAACAGATTGGATTTCGTTTGCAATAGAATAATTCATAGTTGTGTTTATATTGAGAACAATTTTAAAGAATATTGAATTTCAAATATTATAGTTGTGTTTATGTTGAATAATCAAATAATTCATAGTTGTGTTTATATTGAGAACAACTTTAAAGGATATTGAATTTCAAATTTGCCAGGAAATATTTTCTGATCCATCTAATCAGCAAGATGAATTTACTTTCATATCAATTACAGAAAAACAATAAGTCAGCATAAATATGTTATAAAAGAATCTGAACGAGAGAAAAGACAGTTAGTTCGAGTTTGATCGGTTGCGAGTGATATTAAAAATTAAAAACATTAGTGCTGGTAAATAAAAACAGTTAACCAAAGAATAAAACCCTGTGTTTGAATTAACAGAGCGCGGAAGCTCTGAAAATTTATTTTTTGTAAACTGTGGATAATAAAAACATAAGTGGCGCAGTCGGTGTCTCGCGGAGGGAGAAAGTATTCATAGATCTCCGAGTGACTTATAATTATTTAAAATAAAAGAATCTAACCGCGAATCGGTTGACGTTCGAACGAAAATCGAACAATAAATAAAATTAATAAAACACAGTGACAATTAATGAACAAACATAAAATATCAAGAGTTTGCATTGCCCCGTAGGCTGAATTATAAGAGAATTCGCCTCCTTGCTGTAACAAACAGACAAGGCTAATAACAGTTGACAGGAAGAGTTGCCCCTGTTCAACTAATCACAGAAGGCGGTGAGCAGTCATAACAGTTCAGGGGGTGGCTGAGTTAGGTAGCTACCTTCAACAACGGCCGCCAGAGGCTGGAGATCCAGAACTGTTAATCAGGTAATTGTTGGTAACCAGAAGCACTAAAAAGCGAAAAAAAAATGATCCCGTTCCAAGAGTTACTAAGGGAAGCAAGGGCTATGCCTCCATTCGTGGGTGACAACACATTTCAATTACAAAATTATATAAGGGAAGTCGAAACACTTTTACGATTGGTCCCGTGGGACGAAGGAATGGAATATATCACCGAAATTCTCTTCTCAAAGCTACAAGGTCGTGCAGCAATCACAGCCAGGAGAGTGGCAAACAGAACTTGGGGAAACGTGAAAGCAGCACTTATCTCAGCATTTGGAGTACAGGAATCATACCAACGGCTGAAGGAGCTAGCAGATCGTTATTATGAAAGAAATTATACGAAATTATACAATTACTTAACAGACATTTTAGATAAGTTAAATTTAAAATATACATTAGATGAAGAGAACCCAGATGAGTACAAACTAGAAAATAATGAAGCAAGTATTTTAGAGAAATTTTTATATAAAAAAAACAGATCAGATGCTATGTACCTGCGAACGAAAGGAGTCTTAACTTTGGACGAAGCATACAACGCACTTATACAGAAAGGATATGATGAGAACTATTCCTCAAACAATACTAAAAAACAAAACAGAAATAGAAATCAAAGGAATAATCAAAATAGGACAGAAAAAAGAGAAGAAATCCCACATCAAGGATATAACCAACAGCAAGGAAATAACCAACAGCAAGGAAATAGGGATAGTCATAGATATAGGCAGAATAATAATTCCTTTAGATATTAACGTCGTGAAGACAACCAAAATCAATATTACAACCATAATAACTATAACCAATATCAACCAAATCGATTCGGAAATAATAGGAATAATTATTATGAAAACAGAAACGAGCCAGAACCTATGGATACTAATCCTATAAGTGCAGAATCAAATTTTCAGGAATCAAATTTTCAGGAATCAAATTTTCAAGAATCAAACATTCAAGAACAAAATTTTCAGGAACCAGCCTCGGATACAATCTTCCAATAATTTATATTCATATTAATAAAATTAAAATTAAGGCCCTCATAGATTCAGGATCAACAATATCAGTTTTGAATTTAAACAAATTAGGTAACCATCCTGTGCTAAAAGTAAATAACCAACAGTACAGAACAATTATGGGAACTCAAGCTATTCAGTATGAAACAATTACGAAAACACCACCCGAAATAGGAATAAGGAAGTTTATCATATGGAAATTAGCAAACTTAAACAACAATAGATTTGACGCAATAATTGGAACAAATATTTTAATTAATACTAGTGCGAAGATAGATTTTAAAAATCAAGTGGTTCAATTTGGAAATAATACTATCCCATTTATAACAAAAGGTGAAATCCCCTATAGCTACAATTATAATGAAATTCATATGATGCAACCAACTAATAATATAAATATCGATATGACTGATTTAAATACTGAAGAAAAAAGAGAACTAGAAAAACTTGTTAAACAAAATAGGAGTGTGTTCTACATGGAGGGTGATTGCTTATCAGCCACTACTTTAGTAGAACATGAAATAAAAACGACTACTGACGAGCCTATTTACTCAAAAATGTACAGGACTCCACAAATACACGACGATGAAATTAAACGACAGATCGGCGAAATGCTATCACAGGGGATAATTAGGGAGAGTACAGCACCGTACAACTCACCAATTGTGGTAGTAGCAAAAAAGCCTGATAATTCAGGAAAGGCTAAATGGAGATTAGCAGTAGACTACCGAAAATTGAATTCAGTAACGGTTGATGATAGGTTCCCAATACCAAATATTGACGGTATTTTGGAAAAATTGGGAAGAGCTCAATATTTTTCTACTTTGGATTTGGCAAAGGGTTTTCACCAGATTCCAATGCGGAGATCTGACATAAAAAAGACAGCTTTTTCAACGTCAAGTGGTCATTATGAGTATACAAGAATGCCATTTGGGTTAAAAAATGCCCCTGCGACCTTTCAAAGACTTATAAATCAAGTATTGAAGGATTTAATTAATAAAATATGTGTCGTCTACTTGGATGATATTTTGGTTTTTGGTACATCCCTGGTGGAACACTTACAAAATTTACAAAGAGTATTTAATCAATTGAAAAATGCCAATCTCAAGGTACAAGTGGATAAATGCAATTTTCTAAAAAAAGGAAACCCAATTTCTAGGTCACACAATCGGAACGGAAGGTATAAAACCAAATTCCGATAAAATCGAAAAAGTCCTTAAAGTCCAAATTCCTAAAACTGCAAAAGAAATTAAATCTTTTCTTGAGTTAACTGGCTACTATCGAAAGTTTATTAAAGACTATGCCAAGGTTGCCCAGCCGATGACAAAGTATCTAAAAAAGTATAAAAAGATCAACCTTAACGACAACGAATATGTCGGAACTTTCGAAAAATAAAAAATCCTGTTAACCTCAGCACCCGTTCTCAAACATCCGAATTTTTCCCAGAAATTCAAAGTGACAACGGATGCAAGCAACTATGCCCTGGGAGCTGTATTGAGCCAAAATGGCCACCCAATATGTTACATAAGTAGAACATTAAATGAACATGAGCGAAGGTATGCAGTTATAGAAAAAGAAATGCTAGCAATAGTCTGGGCAGTAAATTATTTGAGACCCTACTTGTATGGAAGGGAATTCGATTTACACATAGACCATCAACCAATTAAATGGTTATACCAGAAATTTAAGGGTAAAGATATAACACCTAGACTTCAAAGGTGGATATTAAAGTTGGGAGAATACGACATAAAACTGGACTATATAAAGGGTAAAGACAATATTCCTGCAGACTTCTTATCTAGAGTTAAAGAATCAGGAGAAATCAATGTTATCCTTGACAATCATAAAAAGAAAAGGAACATTGAAATAATATCCATTCAAAAATTACCTAATAGAGTTCAAGGAATACCACTACCCAGTAATTCTTCAGATGAGGAACAAGAAATACAATTAGTACCTGAAGTTAAAATTATAAAAAGAGAAAAAGAAAATAAAAACCCTCTCAATCCTTCTATAACAATCCATTCTCAAAACGAAAATTTTGGTGATCATATCCCGATAAAAGAGGACATCATTAATAAATACAAGCAGCAAATACTTTTAGTGGAAAAAATAGAAGAAAGACATAAAATCAAAACATTTAATCGAAAACAAATTATCATTCCATTGGGCTCTCTTAATGATCAAATAGAACAATTAAAAGGAAAGCTAAGAGCTGGAAAAGTTGGAATATGCAGCAAAGTTACGGACTCACAATATAATGACTTACAGCAATTGTTGATTGAATTGTTTGATAAAAGTAAAATAAGATTCATTAAAGTTGATAAAATAGTTAAAGAAATCGGAAACGAAACAGAGCTATTTGAAATAATTAAAAATTACCATGAAAAAGAAACAGGACATTCGGGAATCAATGAAAACTATGAAGGTCTCAAGAGAAAAATATATTACCCAAATCTGAAACAATACATAAACAGATTTATTAATGTATGCAACCAATGCAATCGTATGAAGGTGGACCGGAAACCAATAAGACCTCTGTTGAAACTTTCTCAAACTCCAAAAGATGTAACCGAGATCGTACATATGGATTTATTCTTTGTTAATGGCCTCACCATTCGTACAGCAATAGATAAATTTTCAAAATTTGCAACAGGAGCCATCCTTAGTTCCAAAAACATGACAGACACGAGAGAAGGTCTATTGAGTATACTTGCATTGATAGGAAGACCAAAACTAATCATAGGAGATGGAGATTTTGATTCGGTTTTGTTGAAGGAAATTTATGCCGCTAAGAACATAGAAGTTCATATAACGAAACCCCATTCACATACAGGAAACGGATATATTGAAAGGTTTCATGAGACAATTCAAGAAAAAATGAGAGTCGGCTGTAACCAAATAGTAAACCAAACTACAAAAGAAAAATTTTTTGAGGCAATAGAATTCTGTAACAGGCAAATTCATTCAACAACAAAGCAAAGGCCAATAGATATCCAAACCGGTAAAATAGACAAAGAAACTGTCTTTAAATGCATAATACAAGCCAAAGAGAAAATGCTGGAGAAAGAAAATAATAAAAGAGAACCATATACAGAAGAAAGAAAAGAAATTTTTGTAAAAAACCCCAAAGCCAATAGACATAAGCTAGAACCCAAATTTAAGAAACAACTATATACATAATAACAATATAGCCAAGGTCAACATTAAGAGACCTAAAAAGAACGTTATTATTACAGGTAAAGGACAACAAGCTAGTTCAAGTTTAATTGCTGAAAAAGAATCGTCGCAGACAACACTTAATCATGATCATCACGACGATAATTTATCTAATACTCGTATTTCAACCCGTGCTAATATCGGCGACCTTGACCATTGAGGAAGTAAATACAAACATAGGATACACGGAGATAAAAATGGATCCAGTACAACTAGATAACACAAAGAAATTTATAATACATAAAATTGACTTGACATACATAGAAACTGCTATAAATGAAATTAAAAAGACAAATTCTTTAGGTATACATGACCATAGACAATGGACCTTAGCTCAAGAAATTGACGATTTGGAACATCAACTGTATACACTACTTCCACATGAACACCAGCATCGACAAAACGAAAATTTATTGAATAACGAGCAATTTACTATGACCAAACTAAAAAATAAGTAAAATAAAGATATTATAGAAACAACTACAATAAGAAACCCAACAACAACAGATAAATTAAAGGACCTTTGTAGCTCCGTTTTGGCAGCAAAATCAGGATTTAGGGAAATCTGTGAAGAGGGAACTAAGAAAAGATTGATTAATAAAAGAGGATTAATAGATCCTATAGGTAGTATATATAAATGGTTATTTGGAGTTATGGACGCAAATGACAGGCAAGATATTGAAGATCACCTTAAAACTATAGATAAAAATAATCACGAAACTATAGAGAAGATAAACCAGCAGATAGTTATTAATGATAGGTTAGAGAAAGAAATTAAAAAAGTTATAGAAACCATAAAAATAGATAGAGTAATCCTCGAAAAATCAGTAAATGACAGCAATAATAGGTGGAAAACAGAATTTTCATACTTGGCATCCATCATAAACATACACATAATTAAGGATGAATTAGAAATTGTTCAGGACAATCTCGTATCAGCTAGAACAGGAATAATGAGTAGAAATATGTTAACAAAACAGGAAATAATTGATTATAAAATCGGTATAGAAAAGTTGAGTTTCCTCGAGTTAGCAGTAGCAATAAATAATAAAAACACAAAAGAATTACTATTTGTTATAAAAATCCCCCATGAAATTATAACACTTTTTAAATATATTGTAATGCCAATTCCAGACAGCAATCATTATCAAATTAATTTTAAACAAGAAACAATTGTAAAAAATAATAATCAAATATTTACATACAATAATGAAATTAACGTTAAAGATCTTAAACAAAGTCAATTACGCTTTTACACAAATGAAACATGTACTAAAATACAAAACACAAAAAACTCGATCCTTGAAGTAGAAACAGGAACCATATTAACTATTCAATCTAAATTAAAATGGAGTAATACTTGCGATGAAAGAAATCATGACATGGAAGGAAATTACATATTTGTTTTCAATGATTGCTCAGTAACCATAAATAATATAACTTTTAATAACAAATTTCCAGAATACCGTACAAGAGTAATTATTCCAAATTCTATTCCTATGAATTTGACAAATTTTGATAAACAAATTACATGGCAAGAACTAAACGACTTTTACATTAATAACTTAAAAGAAATTAATGAAATAAAATATACAAAGCAGAAACATATTGTATCAAATATAATAACCACACTAATTATTGTGATCGTACTCATCTTTTTGTTTATATATCTATATTGCAAAAGAAATAATATTAACATTAAATTCAATAGAAAAAATAAATTCGAGGACGAATTTGAACTTAAGGGGAGAGATGTTATGTCAGAAACTAAGCCCAGAACTGCTGACTCAGGTATAAAGAAAGATAAGAAACAGATTGGATTTCGTTTGCAATAGAATAATTCATAGTTGTGTTTATATTGAGAACAATTTTAAAGAATATTGAATTTCAAATATTATAGTTGTGTTTATGTTGAATAATCAAATAATTCATAGTTGTGTTTATATTGAGAACAACTTTAAAGGATATTGAATTTCAAATTTGCCAGGAAATATTTTCTGATCCATCTAATCAGCAAGATGAATTTACTTTCATATCAATTACAGAAAAACAATAAGTCAGCATAAATATGTTATAAAAGAATCTGAACGAGAGAAAAGACAGTTAGTTCGAGTTTGATCGGTTGCGAGCTATATTAAAAATTAAAAACATTAGTGCTGGTAAATAAAAACAGTTAATCAAAGAATAAAACCCTGTGTTTGAATTAACAGAGCGCGGAAGCTCTGAAAATTTATTTTTTGTAAACTGTGGATAATAAAGACATAAGTCACGATGTATTGTATCGATGTCGGTATTTTTCTTGAGATACGGGCGTAGCTGATATAGCTTAAATCTTAAGTCACGTTACCCGGTTTCCGGGAGGAGGGGTGGAGCAATCAAATCAAGTTCAAACAGTTTAATACAACTCTTCACCATTTACCTGTGGTGAAATACGCGGTAGGGTGTAGCTTAATATGAAGGAGGGTTGACATAGGCGATAAGGGCTGGAGGGTAATTTCAGGAACTAACTTTTTCCTTTGATCACCAGCAATAAATTAGCAATAAAATATGCCAGCTCCAAAAAGTCCCTATCTGTATTGGTTCTTGACATAAGGGGCGACTGATGTAGCTTAAGTTTTCAGCCAAATTACCCGCTTTACCAGGAGAAGGGGGAGCAATAAAGTTTTCATTGCGCAATAAATTACCAATAAACCTGAACCTACAATGAACGCTGCATAATAAAGTGGATAATGTAACTTAATAGGCATAATTTTTAAAATCCCGGTTGTATTCTTTTCGGGGCTGGCGTCATATATTTTGAGGGCTTAAATAAAAACTGAATGTCTCTTTTTCTATCAGCTGACGCAAATTTTTAATTTCTTAATTGGATGAACTAGTTTTATGCGCAAAATATTCCTCAGTTCTCTTTATCAATGATACTAATTTTGATTCTTTTTAATTAAACTCGTAATTGATCTTTGACACTTAATTTCCGTATTTTGAATAAATATATGTCCGACAATCATTACGATAATGTGAAAGAATGCCGACATGCTGACTCAGTTTAACAGTTAAACGCGATTCAACTTGTTTTAGCGAATGACTAATTTTGAAGGTGCAAAAAAACGTTCATTGAAACATATCAACTGCGATTTGAATAATTATTATTCTTTACTGAGTCAGAATATTCAAAAGATGACTTCAACCATTTGTTTGAACTAACTGAAGGTTTTCATTCAGTTTTCAATGCAACAATACAGCACAGGATCAGAAGAGGAGCAAATTAATTAAATTTTTAAATCGAAGGGGGTTCTAAAGAGCTTAAAATTAGGTTCTATAAAGTATGTTTAATTTTCATTGTCATAATTTTTCATTTTGTATACTTTGCTAAATTTCTAAGCGTGCAAAGTTCGCATAAAGATGTAAAACAGCAAATTATAAACCAGATACACTTTCAATCCGTTCAATCTTCCGCACGCTTCGAATAATAAACAATTATCTGGCTGTAAATAAGTATTGTTTACTATAAATCACGTTTAAGCAGGAACTCAATAGTCATTAAAATCGAAATCCAATAAAACCTGATTGCAAAATATCCGCGCATTGAATACTAAATTACGGTACTAACGCGCAAAGTACTTGCGTCACATATGGACACATGTGTACTATCCCCGACATCCTCAATCCACATGTGAAACAATTAATGTTGCAAGAACAAGCAGTTGCTTCTTCCACGCGATCCCAATTGAAAACTCATTTTGAAAGTTAAGACGAGGAAAAAGAAAATTTTCAATTGATCCTGTCACTTTCATCAGACTAAGTGAAAATTGTTTACACCCGAATCTCCTTCATCTGCTGCTGGGGAGCGCGCAAGCTGGTCTGTTGTGTGTTCAAGTGAAAAATGCACAAATAAACAAAACGTTGGTAAAATTGTAATTACAGGCGATACTCCAGTCCAGGGGAGGTTTATCCAATGACTAGATAATCTCTTTTCTCGTCTATTTCTGGTGTATAGTCCAAGAATAAAAAATTTTCGAGACTTGCGTCAAAAATAAGCTTAAAGTGCGTTCAAAACGACCTTAGTGTTGTGCTCTTTATTTCGAAAATAGATTGGAAGGAGATTGAAGTTGATTTTCTTTGGGATTCTCGAATTTCTGAATATTGAAAATATGTATGTTGGCACCGTTCGTCATAAATGACCTCTTTTCCGAGTCTATCTTCCAGATGCTGTGATTAGGAGTGTGATTGGCTGCACCTGACGGTTGGTTAATGGGGGAATATCTATCGTATCGTTTATTCTGGACCAGACTGAATACTTTCCAAACTCATTTCTGAGTCCTTCATTTCATTTCCTCTTGGCAATAAATTATGGAGAAGTTCTAATTGACTTATGTGGGTTTTAATCAACTGAAAGATATGTTCAACTCCATTTCCTCTGCAACGAATTCTTGGAATTCTTTCCCAAAACAATCTTTCACAAACTTTAATTTAGTCTCAGATGACCGCTAGAAGCAATCTGGCCCATGTCTACATAAAGGTCTTAAACATAAACAATTTTCGTGTAAGACAGTCGATTTAAATGTTCATGGATTGAATTTTCAAACTCGCTTGGAATTTATGTAATCGTGTTGGAACTGACAATTTCCATAAACAGATTTATTGCTAACTTCTTCCATTTTCGGCAATTCCGCATTTTTTCCCCGAATGGTTCGAACAGCTTTTTGCTTGGATGATGCTGGAAAAGATTTTTCGTGTATCTTTATTTTGGAAGCTACTGAATGAGACGAAATAAAAACGGATTTTTCCCCCCGACAGACATGTTCCTGGTCATTAATTTCATTAACGAACCGTACAGATACATAGAATGAACAAGTAATCAAAGAATAATGGATCTATCTTTCCACAAAAAAAGCAAGATAAAATGACCTCATGCTATTTATTAGTGAATCCGTGAATTAATGTTTTGAGCATAATTATTAGATTCAGTTGCGGAAAATGGAAAATGTTATGCAAGACTGTAGAAATTTGAAATCAGATACAGAGCTTTTGGTATGTTGACGTTTAAAATATTTCATTGAGAACATAAAGGTCACAAATGAAATTGTATAGTTTGGTGGAGAGTTTGTAGAGACTTCACTCCAGAGTATTTTAAATTCACCCTTAAGCTGCGTGAACTACTCACACACATTTCGATCTTCAAATTCGTTTTTAAACATTTTGGTGCTTTATTTCAAAGCACTCTGGAGGTTTAAATTTCGAATCACATTTAAACGCTTTGCGAGAAAGTGTTGAAGCGTTTACAGAGTTGGAACATGAACGGTTATTATTGACAAATCAACTAATGAATTTTACGTCTAAAGGGTTCGCCAATAAGAGATGTTATTTTGAATAGCCCGCTATTTCGGTAGATGTCACTTTTGAAGCTGTCATTTTTTGACATTTGACAAGCAAAAACTACACCATTGATAAAAATGGAACGATACATGCTTCAACAACGCATTGAAATTATTAAAATTCACTATAAAAATCGTGAAAATTTGGCAGAGACGATTCGTAAAACTCGAACAATTTTGGGTCGTCGTGAAGTACCTTGTCGGACCGCAATACAGAAATTAGTGGAAAAATTCGAGCTGTTGGGACAACTAAGTGATGTGAAGAATAAAACCCGTGCACGTCACTCAAGAACAGCCGAGAATATTGCTGCTGTAGCCGAAAGTGTTGAAGAAAACCCAGGTTTGTCCATTCCTCGTCGTTCTTTGGAATTAGGCATTCCACAAACGTCATTACACCGTATTTTGCATAAAGATTTGGGTATTAAGGCTTATAAAGTCCAGTTGACACAAGAACTTAGGGCGGTCGATCATCAACAACGTCGTGTCTTTGCTGATTGGGTCCTTGAAGTGCATGAAAATGATCCGGAACTCCATCGAAAAATCATTTTGAGTGATGAAGCCCATTTCCACCTCGGTAGCTTCGTCAACAAGCAAAATTGTCGCATCCGGGGCTCGAAAAACTCAAGAGTTATTGCTGAAAAGCCTCTCTGTATCCTCAACGTGTGACTATTTGGTGCGGTTTATCGTCTGGCGGAGTCATTGGAGCTTACTTTTTCGAAAATGAGGCTGGAGCAACAGTTACGGTGAATGGATTGCGCTATCGAGAGATGATTAATGATTTATTATGGCCGGAATTGGATGGTATTGATCTGGACAATGTTTACTTCCAGCAAAACGGCGCTATGTACCACACAAGCAACGAAGCCATTGATCTTTTACTGGAAAAGTTTCCGGACCGTGTTGTCTCTTGAAGAGGTGATCACCATTGGCGACCGAGATCTTGTGATTTACCACCTTGCGACTGCTTGCTTTGGGGCCACGTGAAAGAGGAGACCTACGCCAATAGCTCAGCGTAGATTCAAGACTTCAAAGATGGAATTCGTGAGGTGAAAATTTCATGAAAAGGATATGGTCCTGTAAGCGTAGTTGTGGTAGTCATTTGCCTGATGTTATATTTCACTATTAACGGCATATCTTTTTCTTTATAATGAAATAAACATTTGATCATTTATGTTGAAATATGGCATTTTTCTTATAATATCAAAATAACACCTCTTATTGGAAAACCCTGTAGTTAACTTTTGCTGACATATAAATTTATCGAAAATCGGTCCAAATTTTTTTAACTAGGAGCATAAAAATAAATTTTGTGATAGGAGCTATTGGTGCATGCGTGCGTGCGTAAAAGAATTAATATACCTCAGGTTGTGATATATGCGACTATAGGAAAAGATCTGATTGAAGAAAAGCCATAAATGACTAATGCTGGAATGGAATATACAAACTTCTCTGAGATATTTAACCTAAAAGCTTTCCAACACTTAGACAAATAGGTATTCTATGGAAAACTTGATAGACAAGATCCAGTGGAAAAGAAGAGGACACACCGATCTGATTTTATCAAACTTCTGATTTTAGCAAAATTTCTTCGTTCTGATTCAGATTGTCTACCTTGATCCATTACTATAGTATAAGGAAAACCAAAACCGGCCATACAATCTCCAAACAATGCTTCGGTACAAGATTGAGCTGACATATCAACTGAAGGAATTGCTTCCGACCAATGGGAAAATCTGTCAATAATACAGGGTGGGCCAGAAAGGCGTACGATTTTAAAAACACTCTTGCGTTTGAAGCTTTAGAGAGGGGACTGCGTGGGTGGTGGGGTTAAGTAGCTCGGTTCTTGGAAATTCAGTCACGATGGATCACTTCACCGGAACGCAACGTGCATTCTGCGTTAAACATTATTAAAAATCACAATTCGTGCGCTATTGTTCGGCGTTTATTTCGGCGTGAGTTTGGATTACATGACCTAAATCAGTGTCCGAAAGAAAGTGTGATTCGATCGTGGGTCAGAAAGTTCGAAGAGACTGGTTCGACTCTCAAACAGAAGCCTGCAGGACGCCCAAGGTCAACAAGAACGGAATTATCGGACCCTACTTCTTCGAAAAAACAAGGCCAATCTGTCACTGTAAATTCTGACCGATACATAGCCATGTTAAGGGATTTTTTCTTTCCACAACTGCAACAATTTGAAGCCTATAATCATGTGACATGGTTTCAACAAGATGGCGCGACATGCCATACAGCTAATGCCTCTTTGGCGGTCGTAAACGAGATGATTGCTGGGAAACTGATATCGCGCCGAGGTGATATTGCATGGCCTCCTAGAAGTCTGGATCTGACGCCACCGGACTTTTTTTTGTGGGGATACCTAAAAAGTAGAGTCTACACCAATAACCCAGTCACGATTAACCAGTTGAAGACCAATATCCGGGAAGAAATGGCAGCTATTCCCCGTGCAATGTGCCAGCGAGTTTTTACCAATTTGAGGGTCAGATTCGAAGAATGTTTGCAGCGGGATGGTGCACACCTGGATGACGTTATTTTTAAGAAATGAATTTCCCAGATGTCAATTTTTATAGAAATAAAAATTTGTATGTGAATTGTACGCAGTTTTTTTTTAATGATTTTTTCAAATTCGCAATTCTTTCTGGCCCACACTGTATGAGCCAATAATTGAAACCTTATAAAGGTAGAAGTGGCCCCACTATATATTAAAAGCCGTACTCGTATGTTATACAAACGTTGAACTAAAGGTTTGAAACTACCTAAAGGGGTTTTAACATGGCGATTGATTTTGTTTTTGGCATGGAAAGCATTGCCGGATCCATAAAGTAGCATCTTTATCCATAGATGGCTAAAAATATTTACCAGAAATGATGCGTCTTGTAGAACGAGCGCTAGGATGTACTAGATTATCAATCGATGAAAAAATTGTCCTTTGAAAAGATTCTGGAACTACCGGTATAATATTTTCTCTAGAAACCTTACAAAGAATTTTGAAAGAGTAATTTGGAAAAAAATTCTCAGATACCTTTTTTTTTTATTTTGACATGAAACTGGTTTCAATGTAATATAATAATAGCCGCTGCAGATCCTTGACCAACACGTGATGAAACTTCCATCTTTTTTCGGCCCTGTATCATATCATGAAACAAGCTTCGGTCCTTCAGGTAGTCCTTCAAAAGCTTTATAAGATATTATGAAACTTGAACAAAAGTTTTTAGCATATTCGAAACATCAACCCATCTAGGGGAGTCACAGAAGTTCCGAGCATCAAGTGTCACCAACAGAACCACAAGTCACTTGGTACGGATATATACTTCCAAATTTTGAACCACCGTTACCACCTCTGCAGTCATATCAATAGTGGAGCGTCCTACTCTAAAGTAATACTGGCCAGCGCCATGAATCACGTAAGTGAGTCTTCCCTTGATAAGTTTCTCCAGCACCTTCCCGGCCGTATCTAGCATGCATAACGGGTGGTTTTCAGACGGCAACCTAGGATTCCCTTTCCCCTTGTTGATCAGCACAACCTCCGCTTCCTTCCAACATTTCAGAGAGACGTCTTCCCGCAGGCAAACATTGAATGTACTGGACAGCAAGTCAGGAAAATGGTGATTAACAATCTACAAATCCTCAGCTGGAACGCCGTCTGGACCTGGAGACTTCATTAGTTTGAGTGATGGGACTGTCACTTCCAGTTTCAACCTCATGAAGAGTGAAATATTTAACTGCTGTTTCCTTATGGACAGCATCAGTAAGGACGAGATGGGTGTAAAAAGTGCCCGCACTATCTCATCCATGTTTTCTGCTCCATATATGCAGGGCTTGCGCAGGATACCAAGCTTCCACATAACTAGTTTGTAACTACAGCCCCGTAAATTCTTGTTTATAATCTCCTCTAAGTATTGCCAGCAGCGAACTTTACTGCTGCTAATCATTTACGAAGGCATTTCCTGACCGACTTATATGGTACTAAGTGGCTGCATGCCTTGCCACGATTTCATGTTTGCGACACTCCCTTCGCTTTTCAGCGATTTCAGTCGACCACCAATACGCCGGGGGCTTGCCATGCTGGGGTCTCCAACGAGGCATAGAAGTGCCACAAGTAAACGTGATGATCCTGATAAATGAATTCACCACGTCTTGAGCATCAATCCCTTCAGTCATCTATGAGCCTTCGAGGAACAGCGCACCTGCCATGAGCTCCTCGACAAACCTCTTGACGCCCATTCTCCCAATGTTCCGACAAAGTGTGGAAATTCGAGAGTATGGGCGTTGGGAGATAGCATCACATATCTCAAGCAGAATGTACTGACGATCACTAGCTGAGTAATACTCTCTAATTGTGTACCCTTCACACTAGGGACTTCAAAACGAATTTCGCATTGGGTATGGTTCCTTCACAGCTAACACGGTAGGAAATCGGCATTTTGTGTTGCTTAGCATGACAAGCCCTACCCTGGCTACCATTTCTGAGAATCGTTTTCCCTGTAGATCAGTCTGAGGCATGCTCCATTTGATTGCTTTAGCATGAAGTCTCCCCCAGGGATTAAATGGCCATCTATCCTTGAGACAGCGTCCTTCACAGCGCTAAGCTTGGCTTGGAAAGATGGTAGCAGTCCTTCCAGTGCCGGGTAAACAATAAAAAATGTAGCCCGTTAACAATGCATTTATCGTACATTGGCGAATGTTCCGCTGAAAGGTACCTGGTATATTCGAGCAGCTTAATGAATGGAGCAGTGACGTCACTTTCAGATGTTGATCATGCTTGGTGGGTTCTCGTGGTTTCGAGTAAATTCATCTTGTTGATCATGAGGTTCTTAATGGTTGTGAAAACAATTGCGACAGTAGCTCGCAGAATTATTTGTACATGTAACAATAGATTGGCATAAAATCGTTTGAAGATCCTGCAGATATCAATAGTTAAATATGATAAATAACGAGATCCGCCAATGAAGGAGACAAGATACGCCGAAGATTACAGCTCGCACTTTGCTTAGTTTTGACGATCTTGAAGACCAGCTACATACACAGAAAAACAAAGCTCCAACTATACAAATCTGTGATAAGACCTGTGCCATGGTATGAGTGAGAAGCATGGACCCTAACCCAAACAAACATCCCGAACACCTTTGAGAGACGGGTCCTGTGGCGGATAACTGGAGCAAAGCTAGATGGAAACCAATGGCAAATTCGATACAAACATGATCTGTATGATTTTTTTGACGAATCAGAGGTCTAAACGATTGTAAGATTGCCGAAGCTACAATGGGCTAGCCATGTGGATTGCATGGACGAACAACGGATATCTAAAAAGGTATTCGTTGGGTGAGCTGAAGGCCGGAGATCAGTGGAGGAATCGAGGAAATGCTCATGTGACCCAGTTGACGCAGATAGTTAATCGCTGCTGATTTATAAATTGGAGGACGCGATCAATGGACCGAGGCAGTTAGAAGCGCTATTTGCAGGAAACGAAGGTCCGAGAGGGGCTGTCGTGCTAAGAAGAAGAGGAAGAAAGTGATGAACGTATTTTAATGGCAACATTTGAAATAGCTTGCATTGAAAGTGTTTACGTAGCAGAAAATTTTTGTTTAACAGTGTTTGGTTTTCAAAGTGGTGGCCAATCAAATTACTATTTCAATTTGGTGTCTAGGTTGATGTGACTTCACTTGAGTTTCTGTTGATTCTGGTGCTGGCTCTTGTGGTTGTTGCAAATGCTTGGATGCATTGCTTTTTACCTATATACATTTTTTGTGGTTCAGTGTTGATGAATTGTTTGGTTTATATTTAAATAAGGAAGGTAGCAGATGATGGAGGTAGGGAAGGTTTTCAGTTATCACTTTTTCTGTGTCTGTCACCAAAATATTATTCTTGGTCAACTTATTGACTTATTAGATGATTGGTTGGTTGTTTGTTTTATCCAAGTGTATTACTGCTACAACGAGTGCTGTAGTGATATTATCATTTCGATGGGATTCAAGCTAGTCCTCTGCTCCATTTTCCTGAGCCTTATTCACGTTCATCCAATAGCTATATATTCCTCCGGACTTTCTCCCCTTCTTTCCCGAGAACTGGAGTACTTGCTACAGTTCTCTTCATGTTTCAGTTACCGTCTGGCTTCAATGCTGCATCCCCTCAAGTATAGCTGGTAGGGTCAATACAGCTAATAAACTGTTCGTGGAGATAACATTGAGGGTTTCCCTTTAAGACGTAATAATTGGAAGTAAGTCCAACAAAAACTTGATAAACTTAAAAAAACGAGCTGGTCATGGTTCATCGTCATGCTAAGATCGTTTATAATTAAAAGAAGTAAAGGAATCGTTTATTTGATGTTGCCTTATTTGGTAGCCGTCATTCCCCTCTGACCATCCTGACAGAATCAGAAGTGGGATACGGAACCGTAAAATGCCGACCGAGAAAATCGAATCATTAACAGTTGAGCAGCTACGCACTGTGCTGCAGTCACGAAAACGTTCCACCGGAGGAACAGAAGCCGCACTAATAAACCGTGTCTCGGTAGATGTGGGCTCAGACGAAATCGAATTAGACGATATTCTAACCGATTTAATGCCACCAGTGTCGCGCAGTGAATTTAACGAACTTGAAAACGAAATTGGCGCAATCGCATCGTTACTAAAAGGATTCGTTGTAGCAGTGCCCAATGGCGCCATGGTACACGCACACCAACCATCCGCCCGCCACCGCAAATACAACCACGGTAGAATGCCCGACCAACACCAACGTATTAGCCGAGAGCAACCGAGCCGTCGATCCACTCTCGCTGCCACGGTCATATGCAGTGAACAGCGTACTATAAATTCGAACAAACATCGCATGTGTAGACATAACGATCACCACAAAGCTCCTCGTCGCAATATGAAGACATATGCCCAACGCGCAGCAGTTGCAGGACCGACGCGAAAATGACACAACAAAACGACGAAAGAACGAGTCAAACAATAAGCGACATGATCGAGGGAATGTCACCAATGCAACCACGCCGGCTGTGAAAAACGAAAATGAAAGGAGATCCTGTGTTAAAATTGCTGGGGTAGCGGGCACGTCTCAATCAATTGTCAACAACCGCAACGTAGAGAACGATGCGCAACGTGCTCTCGCACTACACATTCAACCGCCCAGTGACCCGAAAAACGGAACCCTGCGAATGTCCGCCGCATAACAGATGGCACAGCATCCATCTGCAACAAGGAAATTTTTCTAGACGGGAAACCCGTGAACACATTCATTGACCCAGGGGTTGATCGCTTGCTCATACAAATAAACACCGCACAAAATGGATGCCGAATTGTTGAGAGTGACACCGTTATCTTGACGCAGGAGGGACAACGCAAAGCAATAAACACGTCATCGTCGAAGTGATTATGGATGATTGCACGCAGACAGTAAAACTCATTGCCATGCACGACGATCTCATCCCATGTCGTGTGCTACTCGGCAGAGATGTGCAGTGCACCGAAGATAGTCAACTCGTAATGAGCTCGAATACATGCCGATTAGTGAAGTTTCACACCAACAATGTCCGCATCGGAAGTTTATTGACCGGAGACGAGCGTTGGAATTATACCGCATTTTCGTTGAACTCCCCGATCGTTTTGCAAATAAAATATCCGAGCTAGGATAATGCCGAAGCACCAAAATGAAGATAGAGGTTAAACCAGAGGTGAAGGTTAACCTAAAACCGTACAAGATTCCGTTTGCAAAACGGAAAATTTTTGGCGATATAACAAGCGACCAACTCCAAAACGGATTGGTGTTATGTCCATTGTTTTCTAATGTGTAAAATATAAAATAAAAAGATTTTTTTTTGTTTCTCTAAACATTAGATTAATTTTTATTATTGTATAACGAAACGTTTTCGACAACTTTTTGTGTTCTTCTTCAGTACAATGAACTAGTACATTCAGAAAGCATGCTTATATACTAACAACCTTAAACTTAATAACCCTTGCTTCTAATTACCCTTAGCAGTTTTGAATCGCAATTGCCTTCATCGGTATTCATCCTAATCCCTGCAGGTGCCTTTCGTATATATATTGACTCGAGGACATCTAGCTTATTGGGGCAATCTACACTTAATATCTATCTTATGATTTTCGGAGATTATGTGTTTTGCGATTGACGATTTGATTTGAGTACCTGGTTGCTTGGCTGCTATGGTCACTTCTCGAAGATGGTTGAGAAATTCTTGAATGCTTTTTTTATTTTTTTCAGATATTTCGTGTTGTTTACACTGATTCGCCTGCACTCTGCACTTTGCTTGCCCAATGTTGTTCGCTTGCGTATTTGTAGGTTATTCTTCTTTTTCTGGGTTATGTATTCGATTGTGTTGCTATCGAACCCATTTATTTTTGCTGTGTTAATAATCCATTGTTTTTCTCGGGTATAGCGCTCGTCGTTTAGCGGTGTTGTCAGAAGCCGGTGTATCATCAAGTGGTATGCCGCCATTTTGTGCGCGTATGAGTGAAAAAAGTCGCTGGTTACTGTACGCCGAGTGTAACTTTGTGTCCGATAAATGTTGAATTCGATTTCACCGTTATTCCTGATAATCATCATATCTAGGAACGGAATTGCGTCATGTTGTTGCGTTTCCATAGTGAATTTGACTTTCGGATGGATACGAATTATGCATTGGAAGGTATTTTCCTGTTCATCTCTAGGAAGTATGGCCAATATGTCATCTACTTATCTTGCCCAGAATCTTGGCATCAAGCCTTCCTTTTTGATGGTGTCTTCAATATAAGCCATAATGATCTCGCTGATCACTGGTGATATCGGGTTTCCCATTGCCGTTCCTGATGTTGTTTTATAGAATTTGTTTCGGAACATGAAATCATTCTCGTTCATTCTCAACCGTGCTATGGATTCACATAACACTTCACTTTCGCTTTCCATTCAGCTGTATTTTCAATGTTTAATAACCAGGTTTCAAAAAGATACAATGCCTCCTTCACTGCTACACTCGGGAACAGAGCTTTCACATTAAATGAAACTATAACCTTGTCTGTTTTTAACACTTTCGATATCCTCCAATTGCTTAATTATTGCTGCTGAATTCTGGATAGATTTGCGGCTTATTGGTGTTCTTAGACTTTCGATTTCTTTCGTTAGAAATTTTGCGATTTGATAAGTTGGCGAGTTTGAATCAGCTATTATTTCACGAGCCTCATCTTTATTTTTGTGTATTTTTGGCTGTACTCGTATGCGGGGAAGTGATGGGTTATGCATTCTGAGGTTTTGTTGATTTAGTACACTTTTACATTCTTCAAGAGTTTTTTCCGCCCTTTTGATTGACTCTGGGAGGGGGTTCGTTCTTAGTTGCATACAGTGGCCATTTGTTATGCAATTGTTGACCAGTACATCGTGTTTTGCATTGCTAGTGATTACAACTGTATTGCTCTTATCTGCTTTAAGATAGTGTACTGGCTTTGTTTTTAATTGTTGTAAGATCTTATGCTTGTTATTTTTATGCTGATAGTCTTTGGTTTCTAATATTTTGCTTATATCTTGCCTTATTTCTTCTTTTGTGTCAGTATGGAGATATTTTATTCCGGACTCAATATGATGAAAAAGTTCAACGGGGAAGATCGACTCCGCGTCGACTACTGAGCATTGAATGCAATCACCGTCAGGCACCATTCCCAATGCATTCCGTCGACGAGCAATTGGCACTAACCTCAGGAAATCACTTCTTTACAACGTTTGACCTCATGGCCGGATACTGTCTAGTTCCGCTGGAAGAATTCTTGAAGAAATACGCCGCGTTCATCACCCATGACGGTCTTTATTAATTTGATGTGAAGCCTTTTGGTTTCGTCAACGCGCCATCCGTGTTCACACAATTAATGAAAAGATTAACGCCCGGCGAAGCAGTTCCATACGTAGACAAGCTGATCATTCCAAGCTGGACAGTCGAAGAATTACTTCAAGAAGCCAGAATGACACTACGATTATCGAAATGCATCTTCAACACCAAGGAAACATCGTTCTTAGGAACCAGGACGCCTCTATCGCATCGAAGGAGACAACAGGAAGTTCGTCATACCACGCGCTATCCGTTGGCGCATCGTGAAGCTCTACCACGATAATATGGGCCACTACAGAGTTGAAAAGACCCTGCAATGCATACAACAGCACTCCTGGTTCACGACGATGCGGATCGACGTAAAATTCTATATCAGGTCCTGTTTGCAGTGCTGCTGTAACTAAACTGCTGTCAGGAAAGCCGAAGGACAACTTCATGTGAACTACGTTGATCCAATACCTTTCCGCGTGCTGCACTTGGACCATCTTGGGCCATTCCCACGCAGCACAAAGAGAAAAGCCTACATCATCGAGCCTCCGACCCTTTCAGCAAGTATGTCATGCTGAAGGCCGTTCGATCGACCAAGTAAGCACCGGTAATCGAAATGCTGAACGCATTGACATTATTCGTGGGAATACCCAACTGGATCGTCACCGATCGTGGGATTGCCTGTACATCAAAGAAGTTTGAATCGTATTGCCGTTATAACCACATCGAACATGTGAAGATTTCCGTTCATTTGCCGCACGCGAACGATCAGGTCGAGCGAGTCAACCGCAATATACTCAATTTCCTTCGAACATCATCGACCGACCAACATAAATGGGACCAAACGTGGAGCATGAACTCAATGAAAAGTTCTAACACCAAGTTCAGCCCGAACGAAATCGTCTACGACTTTCCTTTGTGGGACGTGATCCACAATCAACTGTTGCTGGTTCTGAACGACGACCCATCAATTCAGCATGAGCAATCAATCAACTCGATGCCGGTCGACAAAAATGAACTGAAGCCGCAAGCAATAACATGACCGAGCGAAACAAATGGAAAATCAGATTTGATGAAAGACACAAACCACCTCGGACATACCAGCCTGCCGATTTAGTAATCATCGAAAACACTCTAGCATCCATCGAGGAACCGCAAAAATTGGAGCTGAGGTACCGTGGACCCTACCGGGTTAAGAAGGCCTTACGATTTGACCGGTATGTGGTGGAAGCATTTCCGAAGGGTGATCAACTGTCGAGGCCCTCATCGGTTTATTCAAGCGACAAGTTAAGGCCATGGTGCAGCGCACATGCCCTGAACCGCATGAGACGGAAGATAACGACACAGAACTCGGGTCGAGCTCAAATTAGGATTAGCCGAGCTGTCACCGATCATACGCGACATTCCTGTGCGAGTCGCACCAATACCAAACAATATGTGTCTATCATTATGAACTGGGAGGGAGACGTTTGGTTCGGAGTCGGGAGTTGCTCGTGGTCCGTCGTCATGTTGAGATCGTTTATAATTAATAAAAGTAAAGAAATTGTTTGCTTGATATTGACTCGTTTGGTAGCCATCATTCCCCTCTGACCATCCTGACACAGGACAATAGTACTGTTACATGTACAAATAATTACATGTACAAATAATTCTGCGAGCTACTGTCGCAATTGTTTTCATAATCATTAAGAACGTCAACAAATGAATTTACTCGAACCCACGAGAACCCAACAAGCATGATCAACATCTGCAAGTGACGTCACTCCATTCATTAATTTGCTCGAATCTACCAGGTACCTCTCGGTAGAACATTCGCCAATGTACGAGAAATGGGTGAATACGTAGAGACCCTATATAAAGGCGAGCTGAATGAATGGGGGGATCATTCATTACAACCGCGATAGAAAACTGCGATATAGTGGAACGCGAAGTAAAGACAATTGATTGTTTGAGTGCGAAGTGATTTCAAGTGGACAGTTGAATGACAAATTTATAGACTTAGTGAAAATTAAAATTGTGAAATACTAAAATAAGTAATTGTGCATTTTTGTGATTAATTGAATAAACTGTTTTAATTTAATTTAAAAGACATTGCGTTTTCACTTCCCCGGAACATTAAAATTATTGGCCGCGAACCGAAAACACGCGACAGTGGTGTCGAGAAGTGAGATTAAAATTTTGGAAGTGAAAACGTTTACACAATTTTAAAGTGCACAATTGTGAAAGTTAACGTGGAAAAATAGCCGAAACAATAAAAATGCCAGGAAATTTACACTTAAAAATTAATCAATTGAGCATATCGGAGCTCAAAGAGGAGTTGGAACAACGAAATCTGGCTACACAAGGTACAAAGGTCATACTGATTGCACGCTTGTGTGATGCGATCGAGTCGGAAGGCGTGAATCTGGATTCGAGTGAGCTCTCAGCTGCAGAAAGAGGCGCAGAAGGTGGTGAAGCCGAAACACCAAAACCAAAGGAACCAGAAAATGCGCTGATGCAAATGTTGATGCTGATGCAGCAAGAGCAGCGACAACAGTCATCCAATTTAACTGCGAAGCTAAATGAACAATCAGCGCAGCTAAATGAACAGACATCCAGTTTAGCTGTGAAGCTAAATGAACAATCAGCGAAGCTAAGTGAACAATCAGCGCAGCTAAATGAACAGACATCCAGTTTAGCTGTGAAGCTAAATGAACAATCAGCGAAGCTAGACCAACAAGCGCTCGAAATCAAGGCAGACATCGCACAGAAGCTGGAAAAACAGTCCACCGAAATAAAAGCGGAGCTCAGTAGTCTCAACAGCCAAATTAAATGCGTCGAGGAGAAGGTATACCAGGTCGAGGAGAGAATCAACCTTGAGATCAGCCAGGTCAACCATGAGATGGAAAAAGTGAAAAAAGACTTGGAAGCAACGAAGGCAGTAGTAACCGCCTCACCAGCCCCAATTATAACCGCAGCGCAAAGCTCATCTAGAAATGTGCAAGCACCAATATTCGATGGGCAAATGGTCTGGACTATTTACAAAACCCAGTTCGAAGCAGCCGCTCGCATAAATCACTGGAATGAGCAGGAACGAGCAACTGCATTGATTCTTGCTCTAAGAGGCCCAGCTGCCGAGCTGTTGCAGACGATCCCCGTTGAATTGCACTCAAACCCGAATGCTATAATGAATGCGCTCGACATGCGTTATGGAGACGATCATCTGAAGCAGATTTATCGGTCACAGCTAAGGCATCGAATGCAGAAGTCTGGTGAAACCCTACACCAGCTAGCTCAAGACATTGAGCGACTGGCACTTTTGGCTTATCTAGCCTTCGACCCAGAACATCGAGATGATGCAGCGACAGAAGCATTCATCAGCGCACTAAAGGACCCGGAATTGCAACAAGCCGTGCGTTTAGCTCAAAAGCAAACGATTAAGGACGCATTGGCTTATAGTCTGAAGGCAGCGAAAAATGTGACTCATACTACTGCCCGGGTTCATGAGGTAGTGACAGACGAGTGCAGGTGTGAGCGCGTGGAAAATGAGCGATATCCGCATGTAAATGGTGCGCCTAGATGCTGGAATTGCGTAGAGAAGGAGCACCTGCAAAGAGACTGCAAGAAGCGAAGAAAACCGAGCTATTGTCCAGGGTGTGCAGCTAGGAGGAGATCCAGACCGAGTCAGGAGCCCAGAATGGAAGCCCTTCAAACAGAGGGGTCGGGAAACATGTAAGAGCCAACTTCGTGGGGCAGAGGTTGGCTAGGAGGATCGACGCCCCCAGCACCACCATCACCGTGTCAAGACTACATCGTGGAGATGCGGACTTATGCCTTCCGGGTCAAGTTGAGGGAGAACAATGCACCATAACAATCGACACTGGTGCAACCCGATCGATTATCCGACCAAACCTAGTTAGACAGCAACAATTTCAAAAGGGCAGAATTTTCTCACTACGGACAGCTACGGGAGAAACTGCACCTGTTCATGGAGAGGTCAACCTCCAGATACAGTTGGAAGACCTTGTGTTCCGACACAATTTTCTGGTCGCGAACATTATGGATGACTGCATTCTCGGAATGTATTTTCTGCGACCACATGGAATCACGTTGGATTTAGGCAAACGTGTATTGAAATGGCAGAATGTCGAAGTACTGATGGAGGATCCAAGCGTCCAAATTCCCAAGATGAATGTAGTGGTATGTACTGACACTGATGTACCGAATTCTTCCGAAAGCATTGTATGGGCCAAGCTTGATGGTGATTCTGGAGACCAGCGATCTTATCTGATAGAGCCAACGAAGACATTGGCATTGCGCAGTTTGATTGTAGGACGAAGCCTTGTAAGATCTTTAAGGAACGGATATGTGCCAGTTAGAGTCCTTAACACCGCAGACTCAACCACGAGCATCAAAGCGGGAGAAGTCATCGGCAGCTGCCAGCCTGTTTCCACCATCACCTCTTTGGAAGCTACTCATGACCATCATTGGAAAAGGAGGCAAGACATAGACAAAGCCCGGGAATCCACGTCTGCAATATTGAAGCAGGTCAAATTGCCAGTGCAGCTATTCAAACAAGCCTCTGATCTGGTCACCAAGTACAGTGACATCTTCTCAACAAGCCCAGATGACCAAGGCCGAACGAGTATGGTAACTCACGTCATAGATACACAAGGAGCCAAGCCAATTCGACAAGCACCGAGACGTCTTCCTATAGCCAAACAAGGAGAAGGGAGCGCGCTGATTACGGACATGGAAAAACAAGGCGTTATTGAACCTTCTGTGAGTCCATGGGCCGCGCCTGTAGTTCTAGTAAAGAAAAAGGATGGTAGCACTCGTTTTTGTGTCAACTATAGGCAGCTTAACGACGTCACTAAGAAAGATAGTTACCCGCTTCCACGCATCGATGACATCATGTACACTTTAGCCGACGCAAAATGGTTTTCTATACTCGATCTCAAGAGTGGCTACTGGCAGGTAGAAATCGACAAGAAGGACCGAGAGAAGACCGCATTTTCAGTTGGGACCGGATTGTAGCAATTCGTGGTGATACCGTTTGGGCTTTGCAATGCTCCAGCCACTTTCGAACGCTTGATGGAATACGTGCTACGTGGTCTAACCTGGAAAACCTGCTTGGTGTACCTAGATGACATCATCATCATCGGGAGAACGTTCGAAGAGGATGTGCGGAACTTAGAAGAGGTTTTCTTCCGATTGCGGCTGGCGAATTCGAAACTTAGTCCCGACAAGTGTACCCTTTTTGCAGCTGAAGTAAAATACCTGGAACAGGTCGTATCAGCAGAAGGGGTCAAAACAGACCCTGGGAAAATTGAAGCCGTAAAAAGCTGGCCAACACCAAACAACAAGCGCCAACTACGAAGCTTTCTGGGTCTGGCATCCTACTATCGAAGATTCGTCAAAGACTTTGCCAAAATAGCTAAGTGTCTCCATCAGTTAACCGAGAAAAATCGTCCGTATGTCTGGAATGAACAATGCCAGACAGCCTTTGAGACCCTCAAGGAAAAGCTGTGTGAATCACCCGTGCTGGCATATCCGAAACCCGGAAAAATGATTGTAGTTGACACCGATGCAAGCAACGGCGGTATCGGAGCTGTACTCTCCCAGCAGATCGATGGCGAAGAAAGAGTCCTCTCGTATTACAGTCGAGTTCTTTCAAAAAGTGAGAGGAACTACTGCGTGACCAGGAAGGAGCTATTGGCTATAATAGAGGCCACCAAGCAGTTCCACAAGTACCTATATGGCCAGAAATTTGTTCTTCGAACGGACCATGCATCACTGAGATGGCTGCTCAACTTCAAAAACCCCGAGGGACAAGTTGCGAGATGGATCGAAAGATTGCAGTCATACGACTACGAAATTGTTCATCGGAAGGGCGGAGTTCATGGAAATGCTGACGCCCTATCCCGCCGTCCATGTCCAGCTAACTGCAAGCATTGCCGACGGATTGAGGAAAAGGAACCGCCCGTTGAGCTGCGATTGATAACGGCCGAATTAGATGAAGGTTGGTCACCGGAGGAGATTCGAAATGCCCAGTTAGCCGATGAAGACATCGGACCATTGCTCGTATGGAAGGAGACGACTGGGCAGCCTGAGTGGAAGGACGTTTCAATGCATGGCGCAACCCTGAAAAGCTATTGGGCAGAATGAAACTCCCTTCAGGTGGAGGGTGGCGTTCTCAAGCGGAAATGGGAAACGGCGGATGGTAGCTCCTATAGGATGCAAACTTTACTACCCAAATGCCGAATCCACGATGTAGTTGAGGAAATGCATGAAGGATCCTCGGGAGGCCACCTTGGTGTTAACAAGACCTTAGCGAAATTGCGGGAAAGGTTCTACTGGCTCCAGGCTCGAGAAGACGTAGAGGACTGGTGCCACAGATGCACAATTTGCGCTTCCGTCAAAGGCCCAAAGCGACGACTGAGAGGACAAATGCACACCTATAACGTGGGGGTACCGTTTGAAAGGATTGCTGTTGACATCGCTGGACCCTTTCCTGAATCTGAATGGGGAAATCGATACACGCTGGTTGTAGCCGATTATTTCAGCAAGTGGCCCGAGGTCTACCCCATTCGCAACCAGGAAGCAGCTACTGTAGCTGAGCAGCTAGTGTTAAATTGGTTGGAGCTGCTGGGAATACGGAAAACAGGACAACACCGCTGCATCCCCAATCCGATGGAATGGTCGAACGTTTCAACGGCACGCTCAATAAACACCTGGCCAAAATGGTTGACGAGAACCAAAGGGACTGGGACCGACACATCCCACTATTTTTAATGGCGTACAGAGCTGCCGAACATGCATCGACGGGCCAAGCCCCAGCCAAAGTCATTTTTGGAAAGACTATTCATCTGCCAGCCGATATAAAGTTCGGAACACCCCCTGAGAAACCCCAAACGATCTCGGAGTACGCAAGTGATCTAAGACAACGGTTGAACCAGATACATCGGACAGTGCGAAAACACCTCGAATCGGTTACTGACCGCATGAAGACCAGGTATGATCTAAAGGCTAATTCTACTGGCTTCCAGCAAGATGACTTGGTGTGGCTATATAACCCGCAACGGCGAAAGGGTAGGTCTACAAAGTTGCAACATAATTGGGAGGGACCATACCAAGTTACAAAGCGAATCAACGACGTCGTATACCGAATACAGGAACATCGCAAGCCGAGAGCTAAAATGAAAATCGTGCATCTGGACCGTCTTGCCCCATATAACACCCAGGGAGAATTGACTACAAATGGCGACACATCTTTTCGGGGCGAAAAGAACTGAGGTGGGGGCAGTGTTACATGTACAAATAATTCTGCGAGCTACTGTCGCAATTGTTTTCACAACAATTAAGAACATCAACAAAATGCATTTACTCGAAACCACGAGAACCTAACAAGCATGAATAACATCTGAAAGTGAGTCACTGCTCCATTCATTCATGCTGGAATGTTCCCGCTAATTCACCAATATACGAGAACTGAGTTGAATGATTAGACACCCTATATAAAGGCGAGCTGAATGAATGGGGGGATCATTCATTACAACCGCAATAGAAAACTGCGATACGCGAAGTACAGGCGATATTGATTGTTTGAGTGTGAAGTGATTTTAGTAGACAATTGCGATAGAAATTTATGGACAAGTGGAACGTAGAATTTTAAAAGTGAAAATTAAAGTTGTGAAATCGTTAGTGAAGTGATTGTGCATTTTTGACGAATCAAATAAACTCTTTTAATTTAATTTAAAAGACATTGCGTTTTCACTTTCCCGGAACATTAAAATTATTGGCCGCGAGCCAAAAACACGCGACAATATGTAAGTGGGTTGAATTTATTTTATCAGAAGAAAATTTATATTGGAAGATTTTGTCGTAAAATACAATATATTACTCAGAATTTGAGTATAGTAAACATTAACTTTTCCTTCCTTGCTATCACATAGTTATATTTCTTTTCAGCTGTGAAAAGAGTGACTCAGGAATTCTTTCACCGGGGAGATAACCAGGCAGGGAGGCCTGGGAAAATTGATGAAGATGGTAGTGCTTGGGGGGGAAGTGAACACTAGTGTGGTTCCAGTTCTATCTCGTGTTGTCGGTGTCAGGAGATAAGGAGGGCGTTAATTTCGGCAAACTGCAAGATTTGTTTGGCAGCGTAATATTCTAACTCGTACTGCGTGGTAGGGTTCTTGGAAGGTGATCTTTGCGGTTAGGTGGCGGTGAGCACCAAAACGTTTTCAAGTGATAATTTCGCTCCGAACGGTCGTTTTCTCGTTTGGACGGCCTTTTGGAGTCTCGGTGAATCGAACGAGTGGCGCCACTCTCGTCTTCGGGTGAGTTAGTTGGGTCGGTGGAGCCTCAGCCGGATTAGCCGCAATATATCAGTGTTGTGGCAAGGGAATTGGTAATGCCGTGCCTTATTCACATTCATCCGATAGCTATTCATTCACCGGAATTTCCTCCTCCTATTTTGCGAGTACTAGGGTACTTGTATCTTTTCTCTTGATTGATTCATGTTCTAGTGATCGTCTGGCTTCAATGCTGTATCATATCTGCTGTGTTAGCCACGTAGCTCCCCTCAAGTATAGCTGGAAGGGTCAATGCAGCTAATAAATTGAGTTCGAGATTTTCCCTTCATTGGAAGTAAACCCAACAAATAGCTGAAAACAGGAGAATAGTACTTACCATTGGCCAAAAATTAACTGTGTGCAAATGAAGAACCACTTTCTTTTCTTTGTAATTCGATGACACTCATGCAAAGGTCCCTTAGACAATAATATCCACCGAATCTTCAGATTTCCTGCTGTCTGCCTATTTCAATTGGGTACTAAATTTTCATGCGTTAAAAAATTGGGCTGCAGTGAATAACTGAATTTTTACGTTTATAAATTTCAAACAAGGGACAAAAAGAAAAAAAGAATGAATTTCATCATGTGAATGTCCTTCCATATTTTATTTCCTTTTCAGCATCATTCATTTAATTACAGTGTACGCCCGATGACAATTTTTCCCAGGCAACTATCTCAAAAATTCCAACATATTGTTCTTCCTGAAATTCTCATCAGAAAATCAACACCGTGAGAAACTTCCTTTATCTGAGCTCATGATAAGAGGAAGCAAAATGGGCCAAAAAATTACGACCCCTTGCTCTTGCGAAATCAACCTTCAACGTCAATTCTGTGAACTTACAAACCCATAGTGAACGTTGAAACTAATTGACCAGCGATCGTGTTCTTTGAAGCAAGGAATGTGGAAGACTCCTTCGGTCGTGAAAGAGCAGTAACAGCTGCTGCTGGTATTATGTTTTATAAAGGTAGGGTAGGGAAACTCCTAAGGAGATTTATAATGAATGGAATTTTTGGTGAGGAAGAAAGAAGATCGTTTAAATGAAGGTAGAAGTTGATCGTGAAGATCAAAAAAGCTCAGGTTTAATGAACGCTGCTAAGTCAATACCAAAATTGGTTGCTCCGATCCATAAATCGTTACAGAATGCACCTAATAAGTGATTAATGAACATTTGGGAAAAATGGGTAGAGCGCATGTTGTCGTGAATACCTAATACTGCAGGTGAACCACCTCATTTTCCATTTGAGCGAGAAAGCATCCTTGCCGACTTCAAATTCTTAAATATGAATGGAATTAATCCTTCTACCGACAGCTTCATATCATTTCCTTTATAAGCTCATGATCCCATCAGACCAAATCATCCACAGACCTCGAAGGAAACTATCTGCAGTATCAACTTTTGTCTGCAAAACCAACATCCAAAGCTTCCGATGACTAACGAAGGAACTCCACAACAGGATTTTTTCCTGAGTTCACTCAATTGAATTCAATTACTCGATCATTGATCGTGCTCATTGTAATTTCCTATAGCCAAGCATTCACGTACTCGTACCAGACAGGTATTCTATATACTCGTACGTTGGATTTCTCGCCGTACCTTTCGAGGCTTGGCAAGATCATGAGTAAAATTTGCGTGCATAAATATTTCACACAGCTGACGCCATGATTTTCTACCTTAGCAACAACGGCGCAGCGCAATGGGAGTTCGCAGCGGCCGCGAATAAAACCAAAAAGCCCGCGATCGTGTGAACTTGCTGGGTAACCTTTTGATAGAATAGACATCGCTTCCACCCCTTTTACGTGTACCACAAAGCTGCCCATTCGCTCCACTGTTGTTCGCTCCTCATTCAAAATATCTTTGGGATTCGCGGTGCCAAGTACTGTACAATCTCATACATATCGAAAAGTATCTTTAATGTTCTTTTTATTGATTCGGTTTTCCTGTTGAATTCTTTTCATTTATTTTGCATGCCAAGACTTGTGTTGCGCTCAGATTTTTCATTTAGGATGGTAATTGTGATCGACGTCGCATACCTGAACGCTGAAATTGAACGGTTGTATAACATCCGGTAACGATCACACTGCGATCAAAGTTGCTTGCGTAGATACTCGTATGTGTCGAATCATGGTAAAATGACCCATGAAACTTTCGTGTTTGATTGACCGTTAAAAATCGGTTTAGGGGTTAATCGAGTGGATCAAATTTCTTAGGCTTGGAGATATGTGGCATGTTATGAATGGGAGAAGAAAGATGAGAAGTTTTGTTTAGATTCTTGATTGTACGATTATTTTAAGATGGGGTATCTAATTATTAATTTTTTTTAATTGGTGTATTGATGATTAAATTTTTTTAGCTAAGAATACCAGAAGGAATGAAAGCTACTTATTTTTTCCAAATAATTAGTTTAAGGATTTGAATGTATAACATAAACTTAAATTTGTATTTGAACGCAAAATCACACAAGATACGATAATTTATTGTATATACACCTTAATCTGCATGCCACCCCTGGTTGCTGATGCATTAGTGTGGTCAAATTATTTAATTCGTAGGATTCTGAGTCCCAATTGTATCAAGTGAGCGCCCGACAGTTTTACTTCAGGGTGCCAAATACCAAAGCTTAAGTGATAATGACATGTGCTACAGATGTGTTTCCCATTATGATAGACTAAGAGCATAGGGTACAGTTCTTTACACTTACCCAAACCGAGTTCAGAGTTTAAACTCCTCCAGCCGATTTCTAAAAATATAGGTACGTAATTGACTAATCTCAAATCTATGTAATATGTTATATACAGGGTTTTCCAATAAGAGGTGTTATTTTCATATTTGAAGAAAAATACCATTTTTAACATAAATGGTCGAATCTTTATTTAATTATAAAGAAGAAGGTATGCCGTTAATGGTGAAATATAATATCAGGCAAATGACCACCACCACCACGCTTACAGGACCATATCCTTTTCATGAAATTTTCCATAACCAAATCGCAAAGTGGCTGCCCTATGTCCTCGGTAGCCTCACGAATTCCATCTTTGAGGTCTTGAATCGACGCTGGGCTGTTGATGTAGACCTTTTCTTTCACGTGGCCCCGAATGAAGAAGTCGCAAGGTGGTAAATCACAAGATCTCGGTGGCCAATTGTGATCACCTCTTCGAGATATAACACGCTCCGGAAACTTTTCCCGTAAAAGCTCAATGGTTTCGTTACTTTTGTGGCACGTAGCACCGTCTTGTTGAAAATAAACTTTGCCCAGATCAATACCATCCAATTCTGGCCATAAAAAATCATTAACCATCTCTCGATAGCGCAATACGTTCACCGTAAAGCCTCGTTTACACGATGACAGTAGCTGTCATGACAATATTGCCATGGCAGTTGACTTCCATGGCATTGCGACAGTACAACGTTTACACGGTGCCGCGACAGTCGTGTTTTTCAATGCACATTCATACGGTGAAATTGAAATTGAATTGTTGTTACGCCTATTGAAAAGTGAAAAGCGAAAATATAAGGATAAACGGTAAAATTTAGAATTAAAGTAAAAGTGGAAAAATAAAACTAATTTCAAAAATGGAATTAAATTTGTAATTTACTAGTGAAAAAGTGTGTTAAATTTTCTATTTAGGTTACTATATTCGAAAAAAATGGAGGAAGCCGCAGCGCTTGTTGTAGTTGGATCAGTTATAAAAAAATTATACGAATCTCGTTAAAAAGAAAACCAAAAGAACTTGTTGGACTCGCGAATGGATTCGCAGACGAAGCCGCTATGGAGCCTCGGACACTCTAGTGAAGGAACTTCGGTATGAAGACCCGAAAAGTTTTTTCAACTTCTTCCGAATTGGGACAGAAATGTTCGATTCTCTTTTTAAAAAGGTTTGTTGAATCAGATACCTACCTACAAAGTTGCAATTATATGTATCTATCTATATCTATTTTCAGGTTGGAACCAGGATACAAAAACAAGACACGATTATGAGGAATGCCATACCTGCGACAACGAAATTAGAAATAACTTTGCGCTTTCTCGCCACAGGCGATTCATACGCCAGCCTCCAATATTTATATCGAGTTCCAAAAAGCACTATTTGTGTCTTCATTGAAGAAGTATTGGATGCCATTTACGATGTATTAAAAGAATATATTAAGGTAAATTTTGATTTTGAACGAAAAATATATTTGCATGAAAAACAATGACAAATTATATTTAAATGAGATCAAGATTTTCACACTAAAATTAAATTTAAATACATAATTCATAATTCCGGTTTTCAAAAAAGAATTAAATTGACAAAAACTAGTGTAGTATGTTGTTATTCGAATTCGGTCCAATTAGTGAAAAATGTTGTAACACCAGGAACTGTCTCACTGTCACACTCGTTGATGTCTCTGTCCTCCACGGGAATAGTAATATGCTGATGGCTCGCTATATTGTTTACATTTTCACTGCGCGTGCTTGGTGAACCCTGAAAATATGGAGGTGGAGCCAGTGCCTTCATACGGACAGATGTGATTAAATTTTGTTTGTCAGCTTGTAGCTGAAGTGCTTCTCTTAGAGGTAGAGCCTGTAGCTGTGACGCTACGTGCTGCCCAAAACAGGTGAACTCATCGCTTCGTTGAGATCGCTGTGCTACTTCTTGAAGCACTTTTACAGCATTGTCCAACGAGTCTTCCAAATGTGCCTTTTGTGGATTAACCGTTTTTTTCCTTTTCGGTACAGAGCTGCATATTTCTGTTAGACACTCCTCTGAATTATTTGGTCGCTGTTTAGTTGGGCTTGAGCGTGAATGTGCCGGTGTTTCATTTTCCACTGTTGTTAAAACCTCGCTGTCTGTACTATCATGTTGTGTTATATTCTGCAACGAAATTTTTAACAAAAATTTAGCTTGTAATAGATATGTTTATTTTTTTCAGGTACCTAGCTGTGAAGAAGACTGGAAAGAAATAGAAGGAGGGTTCGATAATACATGGAATTTTCCAAGCTGTGTCGGGTGTATCGACGGTAAACACGTCATGATTCAGTGTCCACCTAACTCGAACTCTCTTTACTTTAACTACAAGGGAACCTTTAGCATTGTACTATTGGCTATGGCAGACCATGACTACAACTTCACATGCATTGATGTGGGAAGTTATGGGAGCATCGCGGATGGTGGTATATTTGCAAAATCAAGACTTCGTAGTGCAATTGAAGGAAATAAACTAAATTTGCCTGACAATGCTGTAATTTTGGGAGACGAAGCATTTCCACTGAGACCATATCTAATGAAACCATATCCGAGGAGTAATGTTTTATCATACGAACAAAATATATTCAATTATAGAATTTGCCGCGCAAGACGAATTGTGGAAAATGCATTCGGAATACTGGCATCCCGATTTCGTGTATTCAGAAGTTCAATGCTATTACATCCTTCGAAAGTTGTAAAGATTGTTAAAGCTGCATGTGCTTTGCACAATTGGATCAGGAAAACGCATAAAAAACATAATTATACGGTGGATGTTGAAGACCATTTCACAGGAAACATCATACCTGGTTCATGGCGAGAAAGCAACAACAAACAACAAACACCAACGGCTTTAATGGATATTGCAGCATCACAACATCGCAACTACCTCCTAGAGGCTAGAGAAAAAAGGAACAACTTTGCCTCTTTCTTTATTGCGGAGGGGGCAGTCACTTGGCAAGATAGAATGATACAGTAACAGTTTTTAGCATGTCAAAATGTCAAAAAAATAAAAAGTAACTAAATCATCTCATTTCTAAATCTCCATCACTTTGTTTTTTAATATGAACTTTCTCTTTTTTAATCACTTATTCTTTTTTATTTTCAATCTCTTCAAGTTTCTATCAGTTTTGTTTTTAATATTAACTTTGTCTTTTTAATCATTTTTTTGTTTGTCATTTTCAATCACTTTCAAGTCTCTATCACTTTGTTTTTGAATAATAACTTTGCCTTTTCAATCATTTTTTCTGTTTAATCACTTTCACGAATAATCCAACGCAAATTAATACATACTTATATCTAATCATCTGTCAAATTTTGTGGACATGTAATATACTGTCACAACAATGCATTTACATGCGACAGTTGTTCTTGACAGTACACTAACTCCCACGACAGCACTGCCGCAAAATCAAGACGAGGCTGATATGCGACAGTTGTGTACGACAGTACTGCCATGATCGTAACCATCGTTTACACGGTGACAGTAATCATGACAGTCGCTGTCTTGACAGCAACTGTCGCAATTACTGTCACCGTGTAAACAAGGCTTAACTGTTGCTCCAGTCTCATTTTCGAAGAAGTAAGGTCCAATGATTCCGCTGGACCATAAACCGCACCAAATACTCACACGTTGAGGATACAGAGAGGCTTTTCAAAAATAACTCTTGGGTTTTTCGAGCCCCAGATGCGACAATTTTGCTTGTTGACGAAGCTACTGGAAATGGGCTTCATCACTCAAAATGATTTTTCGATGGAATTCCGGATCATTTTCGTGCACTTCAAGGACCCAATCAGCAAAGACATGACGTTGTTAATGATCGACCGGCTTGAGTTCTTGTGTCAACTGGACTTTAAGACTTGAGACCCAAATCTTTATGCAAAATACGGTGTAATGACGTTTGTGGAATGCCTAATTCCAAAGAACAACGAGGAATGAACAAACCTGGGTTTTCTTCAACACTTTTGGCTACAGCAGCAATATTCTCGGCTGTTCTTGAGTGACGTGCACGGGTTTTATTCTTTACACCACTAAGTTGTCCCAACAGCTCGAATTTTTCCACCAATTTCTGTATTGCGGTCCGACAAGGTACTTCACGACGACCCAAAAATGTTCAAGTATTACGAACCGTCTCTGCCAAATTTTTACCACTTTTATAGTGAATTTTAATAATTTCAATGCATTGTTGAAGCGTAAATTATTCCATTTTTATTAATGGTGTAGTTTCTACTTGTCAAATGTCAAAAAATGACAGCTTCAAAAGTGACATCCACCGAAATAGCGGGCTATTCAACATAACACCTCTTATTGAAAAACCCTTTATTTGGTTATGGAGATGAACGGAAGAAAACTCGTTATGATTGATTTGGAAGTTGCAATTCCTGGAATTTGACTCGAAATCGTTAATCCGATATTGTTGGAAATTTGTCTACCGTTACTTTAACCATTGCCCAGTCACAAAAAGAAACCAGTTTTGCAACCAGTCAGTCTCACTACGCCCCTTGAGACGTTTGGTTTGCCTGTGCGCTTACACGCTTCTTAATTTAATAAATTTGAACCCTGTGATACAAAAGATAGTCGTTTCCCGTAAGATCTTCTCATAATTCGAATTATTGGTAAATCGAGCTGGATTGCGCTACGGAAAAATTTATACGACAATCGGATATGTGGGCGACACGTATCGAGAAGTTCGTCTCGAATACCAGAAAAACCGTGAAAGTGAGTCGACCGGTGAGTTTTCTGCATCCCCGAAATGAGTTGTTAGAACAATACGCTGTAGTTTCAGTGCCACGTATGAGCAGTTTGAGCAAGAGGTTACACCTGAACAAATTAGGGCGGGGGAAATTATCAGCGGCGATCGTTTTTCTGCTGCCGACGTGGCGTATGCGAAATGTTGGTGCTCGCAAGAAATCACCACTCAACAGCGGACCACCCTAAATGCAGGCTCCCATAATCCAACACCGGTAAATTCTCATGCCAGGATAAAGCTACCCAAAATAGAACTCTCAACCTTCGATGGTGAGTTTCTGAATTGGCCTTCTTTTAAGGACTTATTCGACTCGTTGGTCCATTATGCGATGTGCAGAAACTTCATTATTTGAAGTCAAGTGTCCACGGTGAAGCGAAACTTCTACTTCAACATGCAGCAGTTACAGCGAACAACTATGCGTCAGCTTGGAACTAAATGTTGTCACGTTTTGACAAGATAAGAGCTTTGGTCAACGCCAATTTACGTGCACTAGTGTCTGTACCTACAAGACAAGATAAGAGCTTTGGTCAACGCCAATTTACGTGTACTAGTGTCTGTACCTACTATGAAAACTCCCGCCGATGAGATGAGGCGTGTATTAGACAACTCCAGTCAACACGTAAATTCACTCGAAAATATTTTTCAGCCGGTTGATCATTGGGACAGCTGGCAAGTGTACTTTATGAAGGATAAATAAGATGCAAACATACAAAAAGACTGGGAATCGTCGCTGGCGCATAATACTAAAGTATCTGCCTATAATGGACTCAAAAGATTTCTTAAGCGCGGCATGTAGATTGATCTCGTACACATCTCAAACGGCATCTACGCAACTCTCTGCTTCAACCAGTATCGCTAAGATGACCAGAATTTGCCACTGCTGCCAAGACAATCACTTGTTGCTATTCTGTTCACGATTTTCAACTTCGAAATTTACGCGGCAATAATTCAAAACGACACCCGAAGAGCTCTCCCGAAATACCTATTGCACAGACGACTAACCTCAGCTACGTATTGTCAGGACAAGCTGAATAGAATCAACAACTTTCATGTGAAGCCTGGAACATCGTTAGCTTTCAGACATCTGTAAGAGACATGGATGATTTTTTTCTACGCTTCTTGGAGATAGAGGAGCCGTCTAAGTCGACGACACTCACACCTCATGAACTCAACTTAGAAGAAATTTTTATGAAGACTCATCGACGTTCTGACAACTGCCTATATGTATTACAGCTTCCACTATAGAGCCCCACAAAGGGACTAGGATCATCTAAGGAGGTCGCTACTTACTCGTTGCTGTACCTAGAAAAACGTTTCCAGAAGGACGAGCAGTTGAAACGTTCTTACGACGAGGTTATTGAGGAATACATATATTCCAGCCTACTAGTTTTCGCATCATGTGGTATTAAGACATACCAGCACAACTACAAAACTAAAGGTTGTGTATAATGTGCCAAAAAAACGATATCGGGAAAATCCCTCAACGATATTCTTCTCACCGATCCCAAGCTACCAAACGATATTTTCACAATCCTCATACATTGGAGACTATTCTGAGAAGCTTCTAGCCAACATTGCACCGGAAAACTTCGAAAAGCGTGCGACTCCAAAGGTTGTTCACGATAGCGACATCAAGGCTCTAGGCGAAGTCTCGGACCCAAAAGCAGACTGTTTCCAATTTCGTGTAAGTTTTGATTCTTATCCGACTCCTGTGATTTATTTATTTATTTAAATTCCATTTAACAGATAAACATAATCCAATTACAAAATGGAACAAAACAAACAGAAAAGAAAATTAATGAAAATTAGAATTAAGTGTTAAAGTTAATATAAAGAAGAAATTCAATGGTACTAACAACAATAAATATGCGTGTAAAATTAAATTAAAGCACACAAAAAAAGAAAATAAGGTCTAATATTTACTCCAGTTGAGTTTTAAGAATCCGGCTTCTTAACCTCAATTTAAAAACTAGGTATGAATCGGAAAAAGGACCAAACTCAAGCTTGTCATGATTCCTTACCATTCGTATAATAGGAGAGTGAAAATATAAATTTGTACGGGCATACGGTGGCGCGAAAAAATTGTTTGCCCGAGAAGAACGCGATGATTGACGAAGAGGTAGGTCTGCAAACAATGTTAATGAAATTAGATTGTGGCAGAGTTGATACAGAAAACACTGATCTAGATACATGCGACGGGATGACAGAGTAGGCAAACGTAGGAAGGATAAACGGCAGTCATAGGGTTGATATGAGATTTTGAATTTGTAAAACAAGACACGAGTAAATTTACGCTGGACATTCTCTAACGAGTCAATGAGATAGGAGTATCGGGGAGACCAAACTACAGAGCAATATTTGAGGATAGGGTGGGCAAGACAGATAAACAAGCGGACAGGGGTAGATATATTGTTAAATTTGTGAGCGTGCCTGAAAATAAGTCCCAATATTTTCGAGGCCCTAGTAGTCGCGATGAGAACGTGTGCATCAACATTGAGCTTAGGATCAAAAGTAACGCCAAGGTCCTCAGCAGAGCTCACAGCAGCGAGTGGGACTTCATTCAACATATAGGTAAAATTCAGCGGAGAACGATTTAGATGAACAGTCATTTTATAGCATTTGGCAACATTAAGACAGAGGTAATTAGACGAACACCAGTTACTTAGTGCAATCAGGTCCACCTGAAGATATTGACAATCTTGTACAGACCTGATATCTCGAAAGATTTTAAAATTATCGGCATACAGTAGGCAATTGGAAGCGATAACCAAAGGAAGATCATTTATAAACAATAGGAATAGGAGGAGACCTAAAATGGAACCTTGAGGAACACCAGAGGACGGATAGAATGGAATAGAGGTAGTTCCACAGTAACTAACACAACATATACGAGAAGACAAGTAGGAGTCCATCCATGATAAGGGAGGGCTGACAACCCCAAAAGTTTTCAGTTTATAACAGAGAAGTTGATGGTTGACCGTGTCAAATACCTTTGAGAAGTCAGTGAAGATTACATCAACCTGCAATCGATCGTCTAGGACCTTAGCAATGAAATCGGTGAATTCAATTAAATTTGACGTCGTAGAGCGACCTTCGAGAAACCCATGTTGTTCTTTCGACAAGATAGGGGACAATGAAACTGAAAGCCGGTTGTGTACCAGACGCTCAAGCAATTTTGGGAAACAGGAAATTAAGGAAATAGGACGATAATTGGACACAGAAGAAGGATCACCACTTTTAAGAACAGGAACAACGTTTGCTCTTTTCCAATAAGTAGGGAAAATACCAGTCTTTAGACTGAGGTTGAAGAGAAATGCCAGAGGGATACAAAGAGAAGACGCTAATGACTTGACAAAAATATTCGGCAAGCCGTCAGGACCAGGTGATATATTAGGATTAAGTGAATTAATGAGAGATTCAACTTCGATATGGTCAGTGAAAAGTGAAGAAGTATCAATGGAGTGAAGTACAGGTGTATTAACTGGATCAGAGACATGAGAAGAAGGAATAAAAGTTGACGAGAAGAACTGAGAGAACAAGTTGGAAATATCCTGTGGAGAAGAGCTAACTATATTATTCCAGCGGACTGAAGGAGGGACAGAAGAGGAGGACTTAAAGGATCTAATGTATGACCAGAATGGTTTCGCATTATTCGCCATGAGGGAGCTCTCCAAGCTACTGAAGTAGTTTTTCATTGCAGTCTTTAGTTCTTTTTTTGCTGCAAGACGTAGATTACAAAAGCGGGCTCTGGATTCTTCAGTACCACAACGCTTGAAATGGCGGTGTGCCTTACTTTTAGCATTCAAGGCACTTAGTACTTGCTTGGTTAGCCATGGTTTCTGCTTTACTTTGCGAAGAGCTTGTAAAGGTGTGAAGTGCTTAATCAACTCATAGAGGTAATTATAAAACTTATTCAGAGCTTCCTCACACTCTAAATTATCAAAAAACTCCTGCCAGTCAATCAAGCTCAGCTCGGAGGCTAAAGCTTCGTAGTTTGCTTTGAAGAAGTTGAATTTTGGCGAAGAAGCAAACGTACGACTTGACAAAGGTGTAATGGAGAGATCGAGCGATAATGGCAGATGATGACTATCGATACTCACTAGAGGATTTAATGCAGTGGAAACAGATAGACAGTTTAGTGGAAAGTTAGAAAGAACGAGGTCAAGTACTCGACCATTAGCATTAGGGATATTATTGAATTGCGATAGTGAACAGAGTGATAGAAACGAGGAGAGGGATAAAGAAGATGCATCGGTTGATGAAACAGAGAAAGGAAGGTTCTTCGTCCATTGCACTGTTCCCAAATTAAAATCACTGCATATTAGAATTAAAGATTGCGGATGTTGCAATAAGACATAAGAGGAAAACTCGTCAAAGAATGTCTCATACACATACAAAGTAGAGTTACTAGGCATGTAGACAGAGGAAACTAATAAAGATGTATTGTTAGGAAGGAAGATCTTGACAATCACACAATCCACAACACGGGAAAAGGAAAAATCAGCACAATGGGAGCTACGCACTGTATTACTAATAGCTACAAGAACACCACCTCCATCTACTTTATTTGCAGAGGCCAAGTCCCAATCACAACGGTACATATCAAAATCAAGGGATATTTCCGAGTTTAGGATGTTACTATTTAACCAGGTTTCCGTAAGACATATAAATACATCTTCGCTGAGTTGTAACGATAAAAAGAGCTTATCAAGCTTGGTCCTTAACCCTCTTACATTTTGGTAATATACTGAAATATTTGAAGTTAAGCTACAGTCATGAAATCTTATACTAGTTTGTAGGTTGCGGTCTACCCGGTGCACGAAAGGACTTCCTTCTTCTTGAGCTGAATGGTTTAATAAGTACTCCAGGCGACCATGCTTCAGGATTTGAAATAATATCACAATTTGAGGGCACTGTAAGCTTGAAAGAAGCTACCACTCTGTCCTCCAGATTGATGAAGGGAACCATCTTATTGGATGTTAATCGAATATTTGACCCATTTAGGTGGCTAGCACCAGTTACCATCGAGTCTAACATCTTTATTCAACGCTTGTCGCTAGAGAATATAGACTGGGATTATAATTTTACTGAGAAATTTAAAAGAAATGGGTAAAACTGCGTGAAAAACTTGCAGACTTGCACACTGTTAAGGTCAACCGCTGGGTTGGCACCACCAAGTTGCAATCAAGCCTAGAACTACATGGCTTTTGCGATGCTTCTTTGGACGTATACGGAGCTGCTGTATACCTGCCAGTTGTAACCAACATGCTGAAGATCGTGGTAAATCTGTTCACAATTTCACCACCCAGACTGGAATTAGGCGGGTTGGCCCTCCTAGCTGACCTTGTAGTCGCAATTTGCAAAAAACTGAACTTCAGTAACGTACAAGTACACCTTTGGTCCGACTCTACTGTCGCCCTGCACTGGCTGAAGGAGCATCCATCCAAGCAAAACTAAGTTGAACGCATAAGTAGAAGAATTTCCGCAGCTGAATTCAGTGGAGAAATTTCTGCAACTGAACAGGTTTGGACCTGTTTGGCTCAAAAAATATTCTAATTTATGGCCAAAATCATCATATTTGGTTGCCAGTGAGGCAACTGAACATGAAGTGCGAGTATTCCAAACGACTACTAGCTACCCCACAGACCCGGACATCGAGCTACTGCAGAACTACTTCTCGTTTTCGAAACTAATTCGAATCACGGCTTATTGCATGCGGTTCTATAACAATGCACACACCAAGAACAACCAAATCGGTCCACTCAGTATGACAGAGGTTAACCTTGCTCTTACTACTTTGATGAAAATGATTCAGTCCTCATTCTTTGCAACGTAAATATCCCACGCTACCAAGCAAAGGGCTGTACCGACTACCGTTCATGGATCAGGATCAGGTATTAAGAGTCGGAGGACGACTCACTCACTCACAGCTGCCGTACAAAGAAAAACATCCGATTATTTCTCCAAAGGGGGAGCAACTTTACGCGATAGCTAGTTTGACAAGCATATAACGTTACATTTTATGGTATCTTTGCTTGAGATACTGGATTATTGGAAAACTAGTTTAGTTATGCAAAATATCTACAAGCCGATATAAAGCATCAGCTCATGGCTGATCATCCAATCAATCAAGTGATTCCTGCCAAGCCATTTATTTACTCAGGCACGGAATATACCGGCCATTTCTTCGTAAAGCCACAGAGGGTTCGTAACCGAATGGTCTGCAAAACTTACATCTGCATCTTTGTCTGTTTTGTCACCAAAGCAATGCACTTGGAGTTAGTTTTCGACTTCACCGCAGATTCCTTCATAGCAGCCTTTTACCGTTTCGCCAGCCGTCGAGGACGGTGCGCTAAGCAAAGAGCTAATCAAAGTAGCTGAGACGTCTTAGGCTCTGTTAAGGGAAGGTACTGAATGGAGCTTCATTCCACCCGGATAACCACACTTCGGTGGTCAGGTGGTCGAGACCCACTTACTTGATGTAGGGGAGAGCTGACTCTGATCTGCCAGATAGAGGCATTCCTCTACTCAGTCCACTTCACTCCATCACAGACGACTCATAAGATAAGAATGCCTTGATACCAGGACATTTGTCGATCGGGGAAAGCCTGTTGGTCGTTCCAACACCATCTAACATGGAGTGTCCGATTAATCAACTTGGACAATGGCAGCTAATTCAGAAGATGCAAGAAAATTTATGGCATCGTTGGCGCACATCATTCACAAATGCGGCATAAGTGTCAAAATGTGAAGGAAGAAGCCCAAATCAATGAACTAGTTATATGAAAGGACAGAAATCTGCCACCCACTCAATATGCTCTGGGTAGAATCACAAATGTATATCCCGAAGCTGATAGTCTAACACGTGCATTGCGGTAAAATATGCTGACAGTAGCATGAAACGCGCAGTCTGCGGAGGTCTGCGTGCTTCAGCATCCCTCATGGCACGCGGAGTCTTCGCATTACTTATTTTTTCATGCTTCACATGACGTGGGCCGATTGTTGGAGATTTATATACCACTACTATAACCATTGTCCAGCTGCAACGAGAAACCCAGTTTTGCAACCAATCAGTCTCACTACGACCTTCGACACGTTTGATTCACCTGTTCACTTGTACGCTTCTTAATTTAATAAATTTGAACTCTGTAATACAAAACGTACTCATTTTCTGTAAGATCCTTTCAAAATCCACATTAGATAGTGATTTGTAAACTTGGGTCGGGTGCGAAGAAGTTTAGCCAGTGAGTTATTTTGTGTTTCAGTACTTCCTTTGTTTTTAGTCTTTCGACCATTCGAAAAGTGTGGAGGCTCTAGGTGAGTGATGAGTGAAAGGCAGTTAGACACATGCTTCGCGAGAGAATTGTGAAGTTGTGATGATATTTTCTCCGTATACAGGCAGGTCAGTTGCTTATGTTTTTTTTTTCTTTTTTCATGTGTCGTGGGAGAGTCGCATAGTTTGTTTTGGTGATAGTTTTTTGCTTTTACCGACAGATCAAGTCTAGGTTTTTCTTTTCTTTTTTCCTATGTAGAACCACGGTACGGTAAAAAAAATCAATGAGTTGGGATCTGCCGAGTCGTAGTCTCACTCGGCGGCTCATGGGGCTTCACAGGAAGTGAGTTGCACTCCACGCTCGTCTCCAACAAGCACATCGGTACTGGGAAGCCCCACCAAAACCATTCGCCTTCAAGTGCGGTACCATTTCGTTGGTAATAATTTCTTTCATTCCCCTTGAGGAACCTTTCTTCCCTTCTGTCCACCCCTTTGCGTTTATGATTTACCCGATAAGTATGCAGACAAAAACTGTAGTTGGTCAGCTCAGGATACTACCTTGAGACTCAAAATTCTCTGGGATATAAATAAATGTCTAGGATTGCACTGCCTACTGTGACCACTAGAGCCTCTAGGTAAAAATGTATTTATTGGACCTTCCTCGGTTCTCCGCATTGAGACATTCATTTTCAATAAGGTTACACCCCAAAAGTTGGGTGCTCCGGCGGAGCTGCGAACCCGGGTAAGCTCGTCCGCAGAAGCGCATGAGAGTGCCACTCGATTGTCCAGTAGAGCCCAACAAGCCACCAAGCGAGAATCCGACTCGCCTGTGGATGGTATCGCTTTTCCTTGTAAGAACTTGCTGTGATACGGCTGATCCTATCGAACAATTTGGACAGGTAGTTTTCTGTGTTTCAACCCTCCCACACACAAAGTATATTTGAAGCTCACTGCAGGCCATTGAGGTATGACCTACTTTCTTACAACTCTAGCAACGGATAATACCAGTAGTCCCTGGGAATACAGCAACTCCTCCTCCCCTTGTGGCCTCACAGTAAGCCAAGTCTGGGTCAAACAGCCGCTAATCTAAGACGGTCATCATAATCTAGCGGTGAAAATTCTGTCTGTAGCTCTTGTTTCACACCATCCCAGTTGCTACATCTATGTCGATCTGAACCAGGTCAAGGCTCTACCTTCGAAACAAAATGGCGGCCACTCAAAGGTCGGAAAACGTGCAAAATTTTGTTGTTGTAATAGTGGTCAAAGCTTTCAACAGATTTTCATGTAATTCGGCATTTAGATAGAAATTATGAGTGTCTAAGGTATTGCGTGAAAAATTTGGAGGTCAGGTCACAAAAAACAAAATGGCGGCCAGTTGAAACTCAAAACTTCAAAGGCTTCTAAAAGTCGCAATTTTGATCTGATGTATATGAAACTTGGTTTCAAGATAGGCATTACTTAGATCTACAGTTTTTAATATTTTGGTGATCATGCATGTGCAAATTTCAAAATGGCGGCGTTTTAAATATGCGATTTTCAGGTTTTTGTGACCCTCTAGCGGTCACATTTTCCTGCGGATTTTGATGAAAATTGAATGAAAAATAAAAAAGTCGAAAATTTAAAACCCAATATTTTTAAGCTGCCATTTTCACTAAGAATTGAATTATTTTGCCCTGTCTAGAGTGAAACTCCGATTTGAACGAGATTCGGCACATTGATTGATGAATTCCTAGCCCACAGAGATTTAAAATTGTCCAAAATCAAATGCATGCATTCAAAATGGCGGCCCCCAAAGGTCAGGAACAAGCGCAATTCGCTATTTTAGTAGCAACTGAAATAATGAATTTTTTTCATGGAAACGTTTTAAATGACTTATCTTGAACGTATTTATAAATCAGAATATTTTTTAAATATTGTAAAATATTTTTAACAATACCCAAAAAAATTGTAAAATCGCGACTTGTCTGTCTGTCCGTTTGTTCGTGTGTCACAAGTTTTCTCGCAAACCACATGAGCTAGAATGAGGAAATTTTCTACGTAGGTCAAAAGTGGTGCCTCTTGAAATTTGCAGTGTAAGAACATATTTTAAAGTGTTTAAGGGGGTCCCCATACAGGGGGTGACATAAACATTCGTTTTATTTCTGTGGCCTTCTAGCAGCCAAGTTTCTCAACAGATTCCGATAAAACATGAAATTATAAGTTATTAAGGCAAGTTAATTTAATTTAATGATGCAAATCGGATGACAAATAAAAAATTCGAAAATTTACAGCTTAATAATTTTAGCAGCCGTTTTCAATAAGAATTCAAAATAACGGCCCCTGATGGTTCAGAAAAGAATCGAAAATGTATACTCGTATATTAATGGCAATGCAAGTGCTGATTAAACTTTTATGGAAATTTTTTGAAATTAACTATTTGAGCTATTTAAGCCAAAAAGTTATCACCTTTGTTTGACAACCACTGTCAAATGTATAAACAGCAAATGTGAGAAGGGCGAAACGAGTATAAATATGTTTATGACAATTTATTACCCGCCGATTTTCAATATGTGATCCATACGTGTGCAACTCAATTTAATTAGCAAAATATTTGCGCCTCTATGAAGCGTCTCCAAATACGAACGGCGGAAGATCCTTTCTGTTAATAAATACCCATGTAGTGCTACAAAAATTGCAGTAAGAAGTCCAGTAGTAGATAAGCTAATTTCTTTTTCGAAACCTTACGCTACATACGAGAAATTTACCTTTCCGGCTGGTGCTGCGAACGGGGATTTTTTTTAATTGAGCCTTTACTTCGTCATGAGGGAGTTTGGACTGAATTTTATTCAGATTATCTCAACGTAAAATACATTACGCAACATTTCCCAACAACCAACCATAATTTCATCGAATTTCTAATTCACAACTATATCATTGCTGACATAACAAACAGCACTAGTTGTTTTTTTCTGTAGTTTAATTTCAAACAAATTATCATAAATCATTACTTTGTCAACAACACTTGAAACAAACAAAAAAATAAAGAGTTAACGACCACAACAATTTTCTTCACTTAGTTTTTAAGTCTTCTTTAAAACTATTGCTCCGTCTTACTTTGAATACCATCATCACAGTTGAGGATTCTTCTTATTATTTTCTACCACTTTGAAGGCTAGTCTTAGCCTAGACAAGTTGGTGTTGTAATCCGATTTAGTGTAAGACGAGCAAGTGAAAGTGAAAACCTTGTAAAGTTTAATGATAGAATGCAATGAAAAAAAAAACCAAGATGAAGTCTAAGTGCTAACAATTCTTGCTTAACTTTTTCTTTCACTATACACTATAAAATTATTATTAATTTGAGCTTGGGCATGAGAAATTGTTGTCATAGTTTGAACTATTTATGCATAGACAAAAGAAAAACGAAATAGATAACTAGCAAAAAATAAGTGAGAAAACTTCTGCTTGTTGCAGAAGTTATTGGACTAATTGTTGTTGTGGTAAAAGGGCTGACAGAAGGGTGCTTGGATACAATGTTTTACATCGAGTTAACTTTTCAATGACTTTTGATGTAAGAATTCTGCTTGAATGGAATATTTGAATGAGCTGACACCCTGCCCCGTTTAGTTTTCATGTTAAGCTCTTCTTATGTCGTACCAAGGGAAGTGATTACAATAGTTTATGTAAAAGGTAATTGAGAAATTGGATTTCAACTTGAGCCTAGTGGTGCGTAAAAATAAGTTGAACGTTGAATCAATATGAAAACCCATAATAAGCAAATTGTTTCCTTCAATTCAAATCTCGCCAGGTTCAATAAAAAATACAGGTCATGCATAAATACATGTAGATTAGAAATTAGTAAAACCGATTATTCGAAAGCTTCCCAGATAAAGAAGATGTCCTGAGATCTTCAATATCCTCAAAGCTCTCATTTTTGAAGCATATGGAAATTTACCTTAGGAAACATTACTTCAATAATTTTATTTGTTTGATATCCGCAGGGCCAATTCTCTTTTTTCTTGAAAAGCCGTCAGAGCTGGCTTTGTTGTGTGAGAAGACGCCTATCAACTCCTTTGAGCCATCTTCAGTGTCTAAAGGATGTGTATAAGGCCATGATTTTCTATAGGTGTAAGATGGATTAAGCAGGTAGGTACTAAATTAGGCCAGGTAAAGGGATATTAGGTTTTCGTCTTTTGGTTTTGTTGAGAGAAAGAGATAGCATATGTGTTCTCGCATCATTCAATTTCTTAATCTGTTAGTCAGTTGGTCCGTATTCTGCAACCTGACCGAATCTAAGTTATCCTATTCATTGAAATAAATGTTATGTTTTTACTAAACGCTTGTTTTACAGCACAAACCCATCAGGTTATGGGCCCAGTGCAGTAGTGAAATCTTTGAAGAAATCGGATAATGCAATTATTCGAATGACAAAACCACATATATCGCAAATTGAAGTCATGAGTGACGATAAAATACCTTTACTGATGAAATCATCTCAAGAACCATAGCTGTTTGAGGTTGCCATGTACCTTAAATTGTATGGACTGTTGAATTTCACGGATGGGACTCAAAAGTGGCCAGAGGAAGGCAAACTAGAGGATCAAGAAGCATGGCACAAAAAGGATGCGAAAGCATTTCGTATTTTGACTGCCGGTTCGTGTTATGACGATCATTTGACAGTTCGAGACTGTGTCACTTCGAATCAAGTCTGGTGTAAAATAAAATCCTTGTATGAACAGGAAACCAAATCGAACAAATACATCCTGAATCAATCGTGCTCTGAGATTGCAGTCTTGAAAGAACGGTTAAAATTGAAGAACTAATGGACTCTGCAATTTGTAGTGAATATAGGAATGTACAAATATGTCCATGAAGGACTGCAGCGATGTTCTGCTGCCTCGGCAGAGGAAGGTGTCGGTATCTGCCGAGAATGCCCTCGTCTGGAGACGCGTGAATGCACTGGCAGGCTAGCATTGCGGTGTCGTGGGGCGGGTTCGTTTCCCCAGCACGAGGACCCACTACAAAAAAATTTCGCATTCACGAATTGGTCGATAGCTCAAAAGGCGACCGAAGTCGCAAGAATTGTAGATAACCTCACCGAGGGAGATGTACTTGTTACGAGAACAAGTGGAACCTGAAAAGAAAGGCGAACTTGGGGGGTGACCTCGTCATTACCCAACGAAGTTCATGGCCCACAAATGAAAGAGGGGCAACCGGGTGGTGGTGGAGCCCCTTCGTACCCACCCAACCGGAATAAATCCATAGATAGCTTGTTGAAGTGGCCAGGTATTCCTCTTCTGTGTGGAAAACTCATACAACTTGAATTGTATGAACTTTCCCATCAGAAGGGGAGTACCCTGGTGACCAATTTATGCCATAGAACTATACAATTTGATTGCATAACTCTATGCCAAAAAAAGGCACTCTGCTTGGGCCACTCAACCCAAAACGTCGCCTGAAACAAAAGACGGATTAATGGGTACCCGGCGGCTGGCTCATGTTTTGAGATGGAAGCCTGCCACCGTACCGGGTCCTATACCCGGTCTGATTGAGCGAAAGGAAAGACCGAAAGTTACGGGGTATTAATTCATTTTATTATCTATTCAAATTTTCACTGACAGGGAAAATATCCATATGTAATCTACGCAATAAGTGAACTTTATGTTATAATTGAACCAAGAAATTGTATGTGTCGTGCAAGACAGGCATTAAATTTAACAATAATTACTATGCAAACAGCTAGGTGTGCTAAAATAAATATCTTTTTCTTTTCGTACGAAAAAAAAAACTTTTCTGCTTTATTTTTAATTCTTATTGCAACATAATAGTAATAATAATAATAAAAAAAAACTAAAAGTGTCGCTAAGCTATTATGATCACGATTTCTATTTTTTTTATCGCATGCCAACAAATCGTCGTACAATTTCTTCTCTGTTGTTTCTTCTCAGTTCTTTTTACGCTCAATATCTTTTTTTTTTCCTTTTCCTCAGCTAACATCACAATGCAAAAAAAATCCGCAACTTACCTAGGCTATTATGAGCCAAACAAATATCTTTGAATAGTTCGTGTTATATAGATTTTTCCCAGTTTGTCATATGATTTTCAGATAAGATTTTCGATCGTTCATCAACCACACTTCCTCTAGGTATAAGGAACAATTATTTAATAGCAGCACCTTGCACGTTTCAAAAGATTCAATTGCAGTTGTTCTCAAGATTCATACAAATTAATCGTGCGATAGCAAGGTTCTATACGCAATTGATTACCTTATGGTGCTATAATCCTGAATTATATATATAGTAAATCTGGCATATCAAATATAGGGAGGAAAATTTGTTGCAACACATTTTTCCCTACTGTCCTGCAAATACTAATTGTGGTTGTACAACGCGGCTATAAATGTCTTGCTAAGCCCTGACTGCTATAAAACCTTTTCTTTTGAAAATATGTGTACAATATCATTTATCAACGACTAACTTAGTCACAGGATGAAAGCGTAGGAAATGCCTGCCTATTTAAACTTGAGATATGGCCTGCGTATGATGGTAAGCGAAAACAAAACGCTCGTTAAAAATAGAAAAGCCTATCGAGTAAATAACAATAAATTCTGTTTAAAGTTTATTCTAATTAATAATGATTTTACGAATAACTATTCACCTATTAATATATATTTCTTGAAGTATCGTCTGTAGATCAAACTATTCTCCTTATTTTGGGATAGGTTTTAAACAACTCAAAGCTTAATATTGCTTACTATGACATAAAGTATAATAACAGAGACCGACCTTGCAAATATTGATCAAGATATATCCCGACGTCAGGATTGTGCTTGAAAATCACCTTCATTAGAGTGGTCGTGTCTAGTCGTCTTTCTGCCTTTCCACTTCCTTTTGATCCACCCCGCGGTCCTGCACTGCCGCCGCGGTACCAGTCTTCACCACGTTTCGAATCAAATGCGTCACCGTTTTGATAATTTTCTTCGTTACGTCGTGTTGGATAATTTTCAAAGTCAGCTCCGCGATCTACATGCTGGTCTCTATTGTTGAACCTTCTAGACTTGCTCCCTCCATGAAAATCTCGATCACCTGTATAATCTCGTTCTCTATCGTTTCTAAAGTCTCTGTTATCGCGATAATCACGATCTTTACTAGTTGACGTTTGCGAATTGTTATTCGGGCCTCTTTTCAAATGGGGTGGTGCATCAAGATCAGTATTATTTGAATTAGACGAAGAATTATTGACAGGGCTTCCGTTATTGGCTCTTCCGCCTTTCAAATCCAGACCAGCAATCTGCTGCTCTAGACCTGTACCATTTTATTTGATAATATTACTCATATTACTTCCAGTCGGAAGCTGATTTTGCCTTTTGAACTACCCGCCAAAAGAATGAGTTCTGAGAATTTGTACGAGTCCGTTTCTATTTCGGTTGCTAATTTCACAAATGCTCCACCAGGGAGGAATGTTCGCTCACTTTTCACGCGGGTACGGCACGGGTCGTTGCGATTCTCGCGGCGATTACAACACTTGCTCTTGTTTTCTTTAGGGAATCTAGTCTGATTAGTTCTTCACTAAAAAAACTGTTTATTTCGAATTTCTCATTACCTCATTTCACTCTGTTACTTAACTATGCCGTTAAGAAATCTTTTCTCTTAATGCTTCTTTTGGTATCTTAAAAATTGTGCTATTAAACCACACGCAAACTTAATAGTATGCTTCACGACTTCATCTCGAGAAACCCAATTGTTTACAGTCGGCTAAAAGTTTATTCGACACCGGAAAACTAATTCAGGGGTTAACGGTTATGACATAAGCCAAACCAGACATGAATCTAATTTCGCAAACACCCACCGCGCATTTACTAGTGTTAATTATTTGAAACGAACCTTCACTCCGGATGTTACTTTAGTTTTAGAGTTTATTAAATGATTTTGCGATCTAAATCCCTTCGCAAACGCATAAATACCGCTTCAATATCTTGTAACTAACATCAACTCTTCCGTCGCGTGGTGGGCAGTCCTTTCGGGCTCGACTGCCTTCAAGGATATCCTATGGCACAGCAAAATCGAATTAACAGCGATCACACACCACTCATCGTTGAAAGCGCGACTGTGACTACGATGCATTCCTTCGTGTCTCCATTTACATCGAGGCACCCCAAATTTGAAGAGCTTGAAGTGACGCCTACTCGATCGCTTCAACTTCGATATTCCTGTCTTAATCGCAGCTAGCACAGTACAGCCCTTCTAATGAGCAGAGTCCATCCTCATCTTACGTCCAGAACAATCCTTTAGTTCACAACGCTGCATTCATTCTCTTCACATTGACGACTCTTGAACCTGTTACTTCTGATTCAGGTTTCATGCCTTCGGCCAGTACCTCGTATTTTTTATGTAATGCAACTCTAAGACACACTACGAATACACAAAAACGGCGGTGGACACATTTCACAGCCAACACGTCTCCAATGATCCAATTCAAATTACGATGGGAATACGGTTAATCGAATTTCTTGCACGGCACATCGAAACCAACGCAATCTCCAAGGGACATATGTAATGTTGCAACCATTAAAATGCACTCGCGGCGCTTTATTTTGGGAGCACTTCGCGTGACCAGGGTGCGAAAACTCAAGGCGTGAATGCGTCACCTGGTGGCGAGTTAAATTACTCGGCGAGCCGTCAACAATTCCACAATGTTGACAATCTTATTTCTCGACGGGGGGAACATCAATTCGAACGCGCCTCAATTAGGGAAGATCGACAAAAATATCCCAACCAAGTCGGACTGAGTTTAATTCTTGCGGATCCTGTTTTACCGACGTCGTCACCGTGCCGTTCAAAAGCCGACTCCCCTCTCGAGTCGCGAAATCGATCGCAAATTAGCCGCTTCGTCATCGGTTGGCTCCAATAACAGTACTTTTTCTTGAACGCCACAAGATATCAAACACCGCGCGAAGACATCTGCGTAAAATTGACATCTAGTTCACCTCGCTTTCGTTTGTGGTGAATACTCCGCCGGTGGTTTATGCCTTCGATGAAGCCAAAATATAGGGTGTTTTTTAGGATGTATACAATTTTCAAATGAAATAAAATACAGATAAATTGTATTGATTGTCATGAAATTGGTTTTATTGGAAAGATAATTCCCTACCATTTTTATTTGAATATAGTTTCGGGTATGTGAGCGCCACAACTAGCGCAGGGGAACTCCAGACGAAGGGTCAAATTTCGACTACTCTAACCAATGATTGAAGCCGTATCTCGCAAATAACGCGGTGAATATTGTCTTCCCGGGAGTTAAGTACAAAAGACATTTTCTTGACTTATTTTTCATGCGAAAAAAAAAGAGCGAGTGTTGCGATGGGGAAGGTGACTGAATGGTTACTCATTGTTAAATTGAGTTTGTGCTGTGGGCCTGTGGCAGCGCTGGCTTTTAGAGCCCTACTCCTCGATTACTACAAATGGTTGGAAAATTGCTAATGGAATCACCATCAAAGTCTGCTGCATTTCGAGATTCACACCTGATTCAGTAAGCAGTGGGTACATCTCTCACGTTCCAAAAAATTAAGATACAGCTGTTGCTAATTGAAAGAACGCCGATTAAAACAGAATTTCATGAGTCTGGAGAAGCATTAGTGGTGAAATGTGACAAAACCGGAAAGCTGAAAAGCAAAAACAACAGCAACCGTGGCAATTCCAAAAATGTTGAGTGCTTTTACTCTCACGAAATCAGTCATTTTTGAAGTCAGTGTCGTGAGTCCAGAACCGGCAAGAAAAGAAAAAATTTCACAAAGCAATTCAGCAGTGGTAGTGTATATACACTATATCAAAAACTTGCACATACAGCATTTAGTATTGGGAAAAGATTCAGTGCTTTTTTAAATAAGAAAAGATAGGTTGACTTCGTTTTAGATTTTAATTATTATTTCTAGTTAGTTCTTTTAAATGCTAGAATCAAACATTTCTGTTTACTTAATTTTCTTATAAATATTATCTTTTTATGTCATAAGCCATAATATGCGCATCAAAAAATTGCATATACACTTCAAACTAATCTCGTATTCACATAACAAAATCCTTAGGGTACTAAAATTTCTATGCAGGTTTACGCTCCCTTATGTTTTAATGCTAGCTGCAGTCACGAAGTTCTTGTGAAAGTGTTTAGTAGCTTTATTCACGTCGATCATTTTAAAATGTCGCAAACAAAGAAAAAGGTTCCTATTGAAGTGAGAAAACTGATTATCAACCTCAAAGAGGAAGTGAAAGTTATGCAGACATTGGAAAGATCGTAGGACAACCACGTGCAACCATTCAAAATGTTATAACAAACTATAAAACTAATAACAGTTTCGATATTGCTCCGGGGAGAGGCCGTAAGAACTTACTGAGCGAACGTTTAGGAAGGCAAATAGAACGGTTAGTGAAAAATGATCCTAAAATGAGTGCTCCGAAAATAGCCACTACCCTTGAAAATAATTGTGGAATATCCGTTAAGCCCCATACTGTACGAAATTTCCTACATAAGAAAGGCTACAAGGGCTGTGTTCCAAGAAAGAAACCATTCATTTCTAACATTAATATAAAAAAAACGATTCCAATACGCCAAAGAATATGTATCGAAATCTGAAGAGTTCTGGATAAATTTTAATTTTCGTAGATGAAAGCAAATAAGATGTTTTCGGCTCTGATGGACGGCGATTTCTGTGGCGTAGAGTTAACACTGCGTTGGAATCAAAAAACTTAAAACCCACCATAAAGCATGGTAAGGGGAATGTGATGGTTTGGGGTGCGATGGGGGCAAATGGAGTGGGTAATTTAGTATTTGTTGAGACAACGATCGACAAAGTTCAGTATTTGAACATTTTAAAGGACAACTTGAAACAAAGCGCCGTCAAAATTGGCATAAACAGTAGGTTTTCATTTGTCCAAGACAATGATCCCGAACATTCTTCTAGATTAGTGCGTGAGTGGTTGCTTTACAATGCTGCATCTGTTCTTCCACATCCACCCAAATCCTCCGACTTAAACCCAATAGAGTATCTTTGGGATTTTTTAGAAAAAAAGGTGCGTGCGCATCGCATAACCAGCCGTGCTCAATTGAAAGACATTATTTTAGAAGATTGGAATAAAATTACACCCGATATAACTCGAAAATTAGCACTTTCAATGCAGGATCGTCTACAAACAGTAGCAGCAACCAAAGGACATCACACTCGCTATTTAAATAGTAAATAACGTGAATTTCTTAAATGTATGTGCAATTTTTTGATGTGTATATAATGACTTCTGACGTACAAATAACAATATATATAAGAAAATTAAGTAAAAAGATATGTTTGATTCTTGCATTTAAAAGAACTAATTAGATATAATACAAAACAAAAAATGAAATCAACTTACCTTTTTTCATTTGAAAAAGAACTGACTCCATTCCCGATTATAGATGCTGTATGTGCAATTTTTTGATATAGTGTATCAATGTCACCAGTGGGTCTTCTTTTATTGCTAAAAAGTGTGAGCCGATATCTACTGACTGAAGTGTGGTGCATCCTTCCACGTGATGAATTATAAATCCAATTTTTTTGGCTTTGAAGCTATACCTGAAGGCAAGCTATACATCACAGTGAAAAATAACGAGTCGACAAAGGTGGCCGGTCATGGAAAATGCCCAATAGTCTCGAAAAGTGTCGAACAACACACATTAAATGAAGTGATTTATGTCCTAAAAATCAGATAAAACTTATTTTCACTTGGTGCTGTAACCAAAAGAGGGTTCGACCTAATAATGTGCGAAAGTGAATTAAAACTCATTAAAAACAGCAAGCTTGAAGCTACTGGACAGCAAATGCCGAGCAATTTGTATTTGACGGTCTTTGAGACCATTTTCGCGGATGCTTGTTTGGCTAGTAGTGAAGTTTTGCTGCATATAGTTAGCCACGAAATGAGTTATGACCGGCACAAAATGAATTATAACCACCACGGAATGTTTCCACAAGGCGGGGGGTTATGACGGGGCTTCTCCCTGCCAGATTGCTCATCGAAGACAGGCGTGGGGCGCTACTCGCTCCCTATGAGGCTTCAAGAGTCGTCGAGCGAGACTATGAATCACCACAGCCCCTTAAACTGCTTTTGCCAGTTGGTAATCTGCGAATTGGAAAATTCACAACAACCGGAAATTTATGAGAAATTAACGAAACTAAAGCGGACCGCAATCCAACGCACCAATAATTGTCGAGTTGGCCAACTGACTTGCGCCAGCCCCAAAAAAATGAAGACTCCTACCCTCTTCTAAAATTTCACCAAACATTCTCTCACTCCCTTACACTGCAACCCATCAGAGCCTTCTTACTATTGGAAACGAAATCTATTTCACAAATGAGCAAAAAAAAGAAAAATGCTGACTTACCACATCGCATCCAAGTTCACTACTTAAAAAGTTTGGCATAAGATGCTTCGTCATAAGAAACACCTTTCGTCAAATTTCTTTTCTAGATTTTTGCTTACTTGCTAGGCTTTTTGACCTCAATCTACGGGGCGCATCTGACTTTCCACCTGTTTCTTGGGTTAAGTCAGTTCGAAATTGATTGTCGTTGCCAGCTGCCTGTTTCTTTGTTTGCTTCAGCATTTAAGCTTGATTTTCGTTGCTGGCCGTCTTCGTTCTTCCTGACTTGTGGTGACCATTTCCATTTGTTGGCGGTGTACGTTTTGATCAAGACGTCTTCGCCAACATCGCATTCTCTCCATTTGGCTCCGTGGTACTGATTAAATTGCTGCTTCATTTTCCTCTTACGCTTGCAAGGACGGTCATGCTTTGGTTTCAATAAATCCAACTTAGTCTAAATAGTACGACCGGTCATTACCTGGAAGGGTGACTTCATTCCATTTTTTTCCTTTTTCCTTGCTCCAGGAGATCTGTCTTTCTCAATGTCTACGCGCGTAAAGGGAGCTTGATCATCTCATCCAGCTTTCACTTCGCCTCTGTTGTAACCACCCCAATTTCTTCCAGTTTTTCTTTCTTTCTCGGTCGATTCAACTTTGATTGCAACACGCGCGCTTCACCAGTGGTTCTCAAAGTGGCTCCATCACTTCCACTGGTGGCGTTTATGCATCGCTTACCGCTTGCCACTTGATTGGCATTATTGGCGTAAGTTATGCAGCCAGACTAGAATGCAATAGGCGTGGAAAATTCTTTGGCAAGCTACTGTCGGCTACAATAAGGTGGTTTGCACAAAGTTTTGATGCGATTTAATTTGATGGTTTTTGAATTGAACGAATTCATTTTCGTATCCAACTTTACATCATTTGAGTTCAATCAATAATTTAATGATTTCATCCTTTTGAACCAAGTTACATATATAACTTATGGGGTTGTGTAATGCCGGCTTATGGCCCAATAATTTGATAATACCATTTATTTGACTCGTAGCAAGTTTAAAACAAAATTTAAATTCTTTCCAACTAATACGATCATCCAAACGGTCTGATGTATTTTCATCAATTAGGTTATAAGCGGGAATATCTAAAATTATTTGTTCAAGATTTTGGCGAATTGTAATTTGGTTTTTGCTAGGTTCATATCACAATATGCAGATTTTTTTACTCCTTTATATTTTTAGAAGCTGTTGGTATCCGCGGGTAGGTCTCTCCTTGTACGGACTTCATACAGGTATTATATAAATTTTAAATCATTTTCCCCTATTATTAACCGATTTTCCGTTGATGCATCATATACTGATTAGAGATTTGGCAACTAAATGATATTCGATTCATTTCATCAGCAATTACATGATTCATTTCATCAGCAATTACATGGTTCATTGTGCACTGGTGATCGCTTTTGAATTTGGTTGATAAATCTAAATGTGAGTATTCCAAGTCTTTACACATTTTCCCAGTCAAATTTTTGATTTCTTCCGCCACATTTGTTGAAGTTTTCAATGACGATATGACCTGCATCCATTCGTATAGCCAGGAGTTGCTACTGCTTCAATTCCATAGCAAACTTCAAGGTAAGACCAAGCTCTTGATTAAATGGATCTCTTTTTGCATGCTCCAGGTCTCCACAAAGAGATTGGCAGAGGTGTCAACGACACGACGCATGATACGGTACTCTTAATTTAACTCGAAATTCTACTTAGAAACTACCCTTAGAATCACAACAAAAATTTAATATTACTCTAGTTTCAAGTTTTTACTTCCTTGGCTTGAGACAAGTTCGTTATGAAATAATCAACTTTAGAGTGACTGCAAATTTAATTTTTGTTCCCAAAAATAGTGGCAGACACTGGCTTTGCCCCAGTTATCTGTAACAAGACATGGCATCGTATTATTAAAGACATGTCGAAAAGTGGAGCCGTCGACGGGTTGAACATTAAACCGGATTTGCTAACTGAACTCGACAGCTATTTTTGTGAAGGTTGTGTATTTGGAAGGCTTTGTTATAAATCTTCCCAACATATTGCATCACATGCAACTCACATCGGAGGAATCGTTCATTTTAACATTCTCGGACCAATGCTTACAAGATCGTTTGGTGGTGCACTGCATGCCATAACTTTTGTTGATGACCATTCTGGGTTTGTGTGGTCTAAACTGATGAAAACAAAAAGTAAAATAATAGATAAAATATGTGAAGTAATTGCTCAACTAAGTACTGGTGGCCATAAACTGCATAAATTACATTCGGATAACGCAAAAGAATTCAAAAGTGAAGAACTTTCAACATTTGGTCATTCACGAATTCGCGCGAACTATACACTGCAACAAACGGGACGATGCGAGCATCAAAATCGTCCATAAAAATCGTGCACTAGTTCAAAGCGCGCATTTCACGATTTATTTGGCTGGATTTCCTTTGGGACTCTGGGCTGAAGCAATCGTTACTGCTGCTAGGCGGACAGGTATTGACTGGTACACTTTAAACAAGGAAATCCTACCAGAATTGTCTCAGACGCATCGGATACAGCAATCGGTGCTGTACTGGAACAGCATCAAAACTCGTGTCTCAATTCACGACGAACATTAAGCATATCCCGGGTAGAAGAAACTAAGTTGCCGATGCCCTCTCACGTGTGGTAGCCATCTCAATGCCCCGTGTAGTTAGTGCAGAAGAATTAATCGAGCAACAGCATTCGGGCACAGACCAGCAGTTACTGCTGAAGTACAACGCGTTATCGCTGCAGCTATCCCACATTGTAATAAATGGTAAAAGCCATCCCTTTATACCCGCTTCATTGCGTAGAAACGTCTTCAATCAGTTCCATCAAGCATCACACCCTAGTGGCTGCATAACGTGCCAGACTACCTCCCAAAAGTTTGTATGGCCTAATATGCGTAAGGATATCCACGAGTGGGCACGTACTTGCATCCCATGCCAACGTTCCAAAGTCGGCCGTCATCAGAAAATCACCCCTCAGCATTTCGGCGTCCCGGATGATTCATTTCAACACGTCAATTTCGACATCATAGGACCACTTTAACTGTGCCAAGGATTCAAATATTGCTTCACACTGATGTACCGTTTTTCCAGGTGGCCAGAAGCGTTTCCTCTCAGCGATCAAACTGCCAAAGCATTCTTCAGCAGTTGGGTTGCACAATTTGGCGCACCATAGCAACCGATCAAGGCACGCAGTTTGAGTCATCATTGTTTAAGGCACTCGCCAAACTCATCAGCTGCGAACGAATTCGGACATCGCCGTATCACCCAGTGTCGAACGGTGCTGTTGAGCGCTGGAACCGATTCTTGAAAGCAGCAATTATATGCCATGAGCGAAATTTCTCTTGGGTAGACGTAATCCCAAAAGCGCTGTTAGGCCTTTGAAACACCGTGAAGGAGGATCAAGGTACATCGTGCGCAGAGATGCTTTATGGAACAACACTTTTACTTCTAGGAGAATTTATAGTCCCTAACAACAAGACGAGCGATCATCACCTGTTCTTGGACTATCTACGCCAAGTGATGCGAAAACTTCGACCTGTGCCTACTTCAGATCACAGAAAAGCATCGACATTCCAGCACAAGAATTTAAACACCTGCTCGCACGTTTTTCTTCGGGTCGATCTTGTCCGAAAAGCTCTCGTCCAGCCATTTACCGGACCTGACAAAGTAATTGAGCGGCGGTCCGAAGCGTTGTTTACGATTGACGTGAATGAGCGCACAGTAAATGTATCAACCGAGTGACTTAAACCCACATTCTTTGAATTAGCTCCAGATACGCCTGGCAATCAGATCAGCCCTGCATGTGATACTGCGTCGGTATCAATGCAAACGGAGCAATATCGTCATCCCATCGTTCACGCTGATAGCCTACAAAAGCTGCGGATCCACTGGACACCAATTAATCCACCGCCACCAAGCATCACAAAAACATACCCACTAGCCAAACGTTATTTCGCGGATGACATAAATCAGGAGGGAGTACTGTGGGTTGTTCTCCACACAGAACTGAAATATCGACTCAGCTGTTTGCGAAACCGCCCCTGGCAGTCAAAACTAGAAACAGCTGCCTGGTTGCTCCGCCAGATACACATGAAACTCGCTGCACATGACGCCAAGCCCTCTCGCTTCCCGACCGTGCATCGAAGCAGTCACATCTAGTAAAGCGCTTTTCAAATTAGTATAAGTTTCAATCAGTAGAAATAAGAAATAAATATAATCGAATAGAATCAAATGTATAGTAATTGATTCCACATATCCATTGAAATAAACGTTGTGTGTTTGTTGGATATACTTTTCTTCTGGTTCGTGTCACTTTCGTTGCATGGTGGGGTCTCGTACTGAAAAAATTGCGTAGGAATTGATAATAAGTTGTTCGTTGATAATGCTGCCACCTGTCTTTATATGTTTATATATTTCAAGATTTTCTAGGATGTCAAGTCTTGGTCCTTTGCTTTGTTTATCTAACAATGTCATAGAGTTAACCATAGTGTCAGCCTCGTTTGTGTAGTTTTGTAGGGCCGTCGCATAATTGGAGTCTACAATGTTGTGTAAGAAAGATTGTAAGCGCTTTTTGTATCTTGTCCTTGGTTTTCATAAGGTCCTTCATATGTATGCTATGTCAAAGTCCTTGCATGTCAGTTTGTATATGACGCTGCTCTTGTATATTGATGTGTAATTCGGTTTTGATTTCAGTTTGTTTCCAATGTTGTTGCTAGTTTCGAACGCAGTTTGCAGTTTGTAGTTCTTAAGGAAGTTTGTTATTTTGTATGTCACTTTGCCTACGTATGTTAATGAAATCCACTGTTGGTCGTCCTTGCGCATTTCAGTCAGGTGGCGTTTCTGTTTTTGTTTGTATCGTGTAATGAGTTTGGCAATGTCATGTTGTTTGTATCCGCTATTACTTGCTTTATTGTAAATATTGTTTACTTCGTTTCTATTTACCTGTATTTTGTGGTCTAATCGTGTTTGTTCTCATGTCGCGGTTATTTCCATATAGTTGAGTTCCTCGTTTGTTTCTTTTTCCATAGTGAAATTTATGTTTGAGTGTATTTCATTGATATAGGTAAGTAGTTCAGCTTCTTTATTTTTTGTGAATCAATAATAATTAAGCAATTATGTACATATTATTCGTGAAATAGCCGACGATTCACATATCAACTACTCAATCTCATAAAGACTTCAACCAAGCAGAACTTTTTTAAGGTCAATAACAACACTTGTATTGCCAAGGATGGCTTGGGTATGGGATATCCAATATCATTAGTAATATTAGAAATATCTGAAAGTTGGATTTATACTCAAAATTGTCGAAAGGGTCAATGAAATATTTTACAAACGATATGTGGATGACGGTTTCATCATGATTGACTCACAAGTAAGTAAGCAAAGACAGGCCCGAAAGCTTTTGAAAAAAAAACAACAGAACTTCCGTTAAAAGTCTCCTTCGTATACCTTAATTTTCGATCGTATCAAGGGTTGGGCCTTCTTAGAAGATACCCAGAAGTGAATACTGAATCGGAGATACCAAAAATTCTCTTTAAATATTTAAAAAAAAAAACAACTACAACGAGAGAGAGAATTCCTTGCAACTTTTTGCGGCTAGGTCATTTAGATTTCATCTGCCCCAACTCATCAGATTTACCAATATTCTTTTTTCTTGAATCATTTCCAATACAATTTTCATGAGATCATAAAAATTATGTAAATTGCGGAGGTTCAAAGCAGCCTTAACGAAACTTAGTGAAATATTATGATCTCATTATTAATGACCTCCTCAAGCAATTTTTGTTTATGATCAGATTATTTAATTGAAGGTTACACTATTCCTAAAAGTAGGTTTAATCCGATCGTTTTGACAATTTAATCATATTTTCCACTGCATCTGCTCATTCATTCATAAATTTTGCTCGTATGACTCAACGTGAACCGCCCATTCAAAAATTAAATCTTTTATGAAGTGAATTTGTCCGCTTAAATACGAGTACACACGCACAACCACTTATGAATATTTAATTCAACACAAATTAACTCACACTACTCGTTGCTGTCCTTACCGATGTACAATATTTAAGCCAAGCAGTCGAATAATCAAGTTAAATTTAATTTTTTATTTCTTTTCTTTGCTGTTAATAAAAATTAATGCAATCTCAGCACTACACAACGTCCCTCCCAAGTTGGCTAGTTTGCGGACTTGTTGGCTCACTTTTGCAAACAACCCACGTCCCTAGACACCGGAATTAATCTGTTTTTTCTTATTTGCTTGCCCTCGCGAGAAGCCCAGAAGAAACCCAAAGAGACGACGACGACGACGACAAGAAAAACACCCCAGCGCAGTGCAAGACCCGTTTCAGCATGCATTTTCATATGTGATGTGTGATTTGTGATGTGGACCTCTTTTTAGGTTACCGACGGCGTACGGCAGACACGGCCCAACTTAGCAGATCTTTAAATACTACGTGGGCTCCCATTCATAAATGATCAGCTGCCGAGTTGTGGATACTCATTCAATTGAATTTCATTTCAAAAGAGAATGGGCAAAGTTGAATGGGAGATGGCAATACGTGGTGAGATGTAGAGTGCGAGTAGTGGTTGAATGCAATATTGTGGAGGTTCAGTTGAATGATATTGTTGCCAGTCAACTTTGAGTTGAAAACAGTAGCTCGTAGCTAAAATTTGACTTATAAAAAATGATTTCAGGGAAGTGTAGATCAAAATAGCGTCGATTTTATAATTAATAAAAAATGCAATTATTGTTACATCTGAACTTACCATCGATGTCCGCCATCTATCCGGCAAGCTACAAAGAGTAAGCCTATTACGCAGTCGTATATCAGAAGTAACTACTGGTTCAATTACGGTATCAATAAATGCTTAAAAATTTCATTAGGGAGGATATATAATATTCAATTATGAGAACCTTTCAAAGCAGGTCTTAAACTTGCATTTTTTGTCGAGGCAAGTGTGGAGGACCTGCCAGCAGGGGAGATACTAGGTAGCTCAATTGCTCTTGATTGACGTCTTAGAATTTTAGGAGCTATTAGAGAGGATTGGATACTGCAGACGCAAGTGGCCGAGGGCTGAGATAGCACTAAGCTGAGACATTTGGCAAAGCGCCAGTCGTCTGTAGTGTTTACAGGTATTCAGGTGTCCGTAAAGGGCTGCAGCAATGGTTTACTGCCACAGGGAGCCGAAATTGACCTTGTCTGAGAATGCGTGAATGAGCTTGCAGGCTAGCGTTGCGGTGGCGTGGGTTCTTTTCACTACAAAAAAATTTCGTATTCACGAATTGTACGTTAGAAAGATAACACATCGACGATGCCAAGGCGGAGGTAACCTACCAAAGGCATTGGCATTTGGAAAACGACGCTGATCCTCGATTAACGCGCGAGTTACAAGACTTTTACATCCGTTTTATAAAAAAAACAAAGGTTTTGATCTTTTAAATTATTTATTCGAACACTTAGTTGTTTCCGAAACAAAAGATAATCACGGACTGAGCTCATTTACGTTAAACAATGCAAATAATAATGTAATTCAAGTAATGCAAAAATGTTATTTTAAATAATGCTGATCAAACAGCATGTGCAAGAACAACGTGAGAAATAATTTAGATGATATGAAGAATTCAGAATATGATCTGTCTAGACAATTAGGTGTCAGGTAAGTCAGCGATGAATCTGAACTTTATACATAACTCCTCCCCCCTTAGAAGGGCGATGGTTACAGGAACACCGGTGACGTGGCCATCGTAGGATCGCGTCTTGGATTCAGGATTAGTTTTATCTCCTTGCTGCGTAAGTATATGAAGATGATTGTTGCCAGGATGATGAGTGCGATGATAATTTGTAAGGTGTAGTTTTGTTTTGAGATCTCGAACAGGTTAATTTCGGTTGTATCAGGGAACTTGAAGTTGGTAAGTGTGTGAAGATCGATATTTGGGGGACCAGTCTCGTTTTTTCCAGGAGTGATCGAGAAGATGTTTATGGTGTCCCAAAACACGCTGTTGGTGCTGCTATACGTTATTCCGTTTAATTTGATGCTGCATCCTTCAAAGTGGATTAGTATACTTCCAGAGATTGATCTTCTTGTCAAATCACACGTCATTTCTAGAGGCGTCTCGGGGATATTGGTGGCGAGGACATAGTTCGGCTCTGGTTGCGTGATATCTGGCATACTTGCATCAGGTTCGGATTGGCAGGATGCTGTTTTTCCATTCATGATATCAGCGATGCATCTAGAATTACTTGCCAATTTGTTAACAATATGGTTATGTTTGCAATAAAAGGTTCCCTCAATTTTAGGACACATTTCATCAAAGAATTGAACACTTTGGGGTTCCAGGACGATATAGGGTGTAGTTATAATCTTCGAGTGGTTTTGTAGAGGGAGTGGAACAATATGGAAGCAAGGAAGGGTTGTATTGGAAAAAGTGGGTATTTGGACATTGAATATAATATTGGTGTTATTATAGTATGCCTGAAGGTTTAGAAGTTCGTAGATATGTTCGTCGGATCGGATGTTGACTGATTGATTTTGTAGGGTTTTTGAGATTTCTGTAAGTTCGATTTTGTTTAAAATTTGTTTCGAAATGATGTTAAGTCTGGCTAATATGATAGCTTCGGAAATGTCTGAAAGGTGATTATTTAGGAGGTCAATGTTATAATTAATTTGGTTCATGTATTGCATCTGCAACATGAAGTCGTGTTCTCTTCTTATTTCATTCCGTGATTGATTTAGCTATTTATTTATAGTTTCGGTCTGAATATTGATATGTTTGGTAATGTTATCGAATCTTTCCATCGTCAAGTAATTTAGCTTTGATTGACTAGTAATCTGAGATTTCATTAAGGATTGATTTGACATTAGCTTTTCGATGTTGTTATTAATTTCTACTGCGTCCTCTGCGTCCATGTTCCCAGTTATACCCTTGATTACGGAGCCAAGCCCGTTTATAAGTCCTCGTTTGGTTCTAAGTCTAGGTTTTAGTGTTTCAAGTTTGTGTGTGAGTTCTGTGATTTTAATTTTTTTAATAGCTAGAGTATCTGGAGTTGTCTGGCCTTGGTTGAATTTCGTTATAGAAGTCCTGATGTTGTCGATTGCTTTTTCGTAAGTCTCTAGTTGAACTACGTGGATTAAGTTGCTGTAGGAAATTATGTTTCTAGTCAGCCCCAGTCGGAGTGGTAGTCCCTGGTTGTTGTTTAATACTTGTATCTCTATCTTTTGCCCTTTCGCCATCAGCATCACCCTGAAATTTACGTTTAGCTTTTATTTTGGATTTGTGTAACTTTTGGTTTTTTGTTGTTATTAATGTGACTTGTTTATTGGTTTTGATTTTGTGCTTACTGAACCTAGGTGTTATTTTGTTTCTTCTGCATTCTTTACGAAACACTGTTTCATTTTCTTTCAGGCTGGGTGCTTCTATTCGGTTTTTATTTAATTTTTCTAAATTTTTGTTAACAATTTCGTCAACTTGTCTTTTGATTTTTGGATGAATTTGGGATCGAAACTCGTTTAACTTTTTCAAATAATCGTGTTCATCATTGAATTCGACTTGTTTCTCGAAGGTATGAGTTCTACCAGAGAATACTTCATGAGGGGTTAGTTTGGTTGTCGAGTGTATAGCGTTATTGTAAGTTATGAGTGCTTCGTTTAATATGTCATCATGGTCCGTGTCCAGTTTTTCCTTTTTTCGTTTTTCTAGGATTATTCTGTTAGTTTCTGTAAGGGTAGAGTGCCATCTTTCAATATAAGCGTTGCTGCTTGTTTGTTGGAAAGATGTAAAGTGGACTTTTATGTTGTATTGCCTACAGAAATCTTTGAATATTATTGATGTCATTTCTGTGCCCTGATCTGCTATTAATTTTTTGGGAATACCGTAAAGGCTTATGAAATGTCTTAATGATTTAACGATGTTTAGGCTATTTTTGGTTTCTAAGGTATAAGTGGCGGCAAATTTCGAGAAGCGATCTATAATTGTAAATATTGATTTGCCATTTATGGTGTAGATGTCTACGTATATATTGTCTAGAGGTTTTTGAGGGCTATCGGAGTTTTGGTATTTGATTTTCAATGGTTTCCTATCGTATTTCTGGATTTGGCATGTTTCACAGTTGTTAATGATTTTTGTTATTCTCTCTTTTAAGTGGGGGAAATAAAAGTCTCTTTTAAGGTGTTGGAAACTTTCATTGATGCCTCGATGGTTACTATTTTAGTGATATTCATTAATTAATTTGTCTTGCTCATCTGTTTCAGTTATGTCTGTGATCAGCTCCATGCATCGAATTAACTTGAAGGTGCGTGACTGAGAAAGGAATTTTGAATAGACGGATTGTATTACTTTAAAGATTTCGTCGGATGTATATATGGCGTTAAGTTTATTAGGTGCTAGGAATTTTTTGAATAGTTCTAAGACATTATTTTCGTCGAATGAGTGCATCTGAATGGTTCGTCTTTGTCTGTTTTTGAAAGGCATTGCTAGTGTCGTTTTGGGTGTTTTGTCGGTTTTTCTTAAAATAATTTGTAGGGTAAACTCATTCAAGGGACGTTCTGAGATCGGGATGCTATCATCCAAGTTTTCGATTGCTGAGTGTATGGTGGAGCCATGTTCCGTTTGAAGTGAGGTGTTATTTTCGTTGTCAAGTGTTTCATTGGCATTGGCTTCGATAGGTTTGAAAGGACTAGTTTCGTTTAACTTGATTCTGCTTAAGGCGTCAGCGTTGGAGTTTAGACTTCCTTTTTTGTATACAATCTCATAATCAAATTCCTCAAGCTTTAAACGCCATCTGATTAATTTTGAGTTGGGTTCTTTTAAGTTCATTAAATAAGTTAAGGGTGTATGATCCGTTATTATCTGAAATTTACGCCCAAATAAGTATGGCCGGGAATATTTGACAGCCCATAAGATCGCCAATAACTCCTTCTCAATCGTCGAGTAGTTGACCTCAGAGTCCGTTAGGGTTCTACTAGCGTAACAGATGGGTTTGTCGCTACCAATTGGTCCTTGGGATAAGATTGCGCCAATCGCATAATTGCTGGCGTCGGTGGTCAGAACAAAAGGTTTCCCGAAATCAGGATATTGTAAGATGGGGTCGTTTGTGAGGAGGTCCTTACACAAGTTGAACGCTGTAACATACTTCTCCGTAAGTTGGACGGTTCTGCCTTTCTTTAAACGCTCGGTTAAGGGTTTAGTAAGTTTGGCAAAGTCCTTAATAAACTTACGGTAATAACCGATCAAGCCCAAAAACATTTTGATCTCCTTTTGTGTTCTAGGGATCGGGAAGTTCTTTATTGCTTTAATTTTATCGGGATTGGGTTTTACTCCGTTTGGTGTGACGATGTGGCCTAGAAACGCTATTTCCTTATGAAGGAATTCTGATTTATTCAACTGTATTTTAAAATTTGCTTCACGAAGCTTGTTAAAGACCTTTCTCAAGTTTTCGCCATGTTCCTGGAGTGATGTTGAGAAGACAATTATATCATCAAGATAAACTAGGCAGATCTTTCCTTGAAGATCCCGTAGAACATTGTCCATGACTCTTTGGAATGTTGAGGGTGCATTCTTGAGTGCGAAAGGCATTCGTGCGTATTCATGGTGCCCGTTATCGACAGTGAAGGCTGTCTTTTTGATATCCTTGGGGTCCATCTCAATTTGGTGGAACCCGCTTGCGAGGTCCAATGTAGAAAAATAAAGACACTTTCCCAATTTGTCGAGGATATCAGTGATATTTGGAAGAGGGTAACGGTCAGTTATCGTCTTTTCGTTTAGTTTTCGGTAGTCGATAACTAACCTCCACTTTTGCTTGCCACTTGCATCCTTCTTTTTAGGAACTATCCAGACCGGTGAGCTCCATGGTGAGTAGCTCGGTTGAATAATTCCCTGGTCAAGCATATCGGAAATTTGCCTTTTCACTTCATCCCTATGAATATAGGGGTATTGGTACGATTTAGTGTATATGGGTGCATCGTCTGTTGTTTTGATGCAGTGTTTGATTTTGTTCGTGAAACTTAACTTTTGGCCCTCCCGAAAGAATATACCGTCATAATTTTGACATAATTTTGTAATCAGTTTTTTCTCCTCTTCGTTTAAGTGGGAAGTACGGATCAATTTAGTGATATCATCAGGTGAAGAGTTATCAGCATTGGTGATGGGATCGATATTAAAGTTGTTTATGTCTATAAATTTTGAAAGTTCTGAAACTTTGAGTGGTTGTTCCAGGAAAAGAAGCTTTTCATCGTTGGATGTGTTGTTGATAGCTATCAAGCTGTACCAGTCCTTGGCTTTATAAATACCTTCCTCGATACGCAGGTTAGGTGCTACTTCGGTAGCCTTAATATATATATCGCCATCGCGAACATCAACAGGGAGTTTAACTATAAATTTTGATAATGCTGGTACAATGAATTTCTGGGAGATTATATTGGGTTTAAATTCTAAGGGAATTGAGGCATTATTGATGGACAGTACTTTGCTTGCTAAGTCGACCTTCGCTCGTAGCTTGGATAAAATATCCAAACCCAGTAGCCCATCAAAGTATTGGTGGAATCTAAAGATTAAGAATTTCACCTCGCCTGGTTGCCTAAATTCAACGAAATTTGGACGTGTCACTTGTTTGCTTAACACATGCTTATTCAATACGGTATTAATTATAACGGGTTTAGTATTTTCGATTTGGCTAGGGTGTACAAATTCAGGGTTGATGAATGAAGTCGAAGCACCTGTGTCGATTAGAAATTTCAAGTCGCGTCCAAATGGAGAAGATATTTTAATGTATGGTAAATTAGATCCGTGTGAATTTATGTCTATGTATCCTGTTGGTTGTGTGAGGCAGCTATAATAAAATTTTCGTCATCGATTTCGCTAATATCTGGTTCGCAAATCGTATTAGGTTGGTCTAGTCCTTGGACGTCTTGTTCGTAGTAGTCTGCACTAGGTTGGGCAATGTCCGTTGCGTCAGGGTCTTCGTAGTAATAAAAATTGTCGAGTTCTTGTCTGTAAGTCTTATTTGGAGCGGGTTGAAAATATATGGTATTGTTTGTGCCTTTGGTAGTTGGTTCAATTTCGTTTATGTTATGAAGTTCTTTAGAAGTAAAACGGGGAGGTCCTGTTTGTCGAAAGAAATTATTATTAGAAAAATTTGGTTGTTGCGTCTGTCTGGCTTGGTTATTGCGTAAATGTGTATTGCCGGAGCTTGTATCCATTGGCTCAGGCCTAGGTAACGCCGGTTGATTGTATTTTAATCCAAATTGTTGGTTATTCAGGTAACTTGGGTAACTACTAAAATTATTATTTGAGAAATTTCTTTGAGGGAAGAAGTTTTGTCCTGATTGTCGAGGTCTAAACATTGGTTGGGTAGGCCGGGGATATGGTTGAGATGCACGAAACATTGGTTGGTTTGCGAAAAAAGAAGGTTGATTAGACTTAAACTGTGGTTGAGAATTACTGCCATTGAAAGGATATGTGGGTAGCTTTAAATTTTGGACAATTGGAGCTTTAGACAAAGTATTTTGATTTGTTGGGAATTTTCTTTGTGAAGTCGAGTGATCGTGTTTTGCGTAGAATATATTTTGCTCCTGAATGCAATAAGAAAATGCTGTTGCAAGTGAGTCTGGCTTCATGGCTCTGATCGTTGCACCGAGAGAAGTCCAGTCAAGAAGCTGTTCAAACACATTTCTGAAAATAATTCTCTTTTGGCCTTGATCACGTTTCCATCTGTTTCATGGATGAGAACGTGATTAATCATCGTAGAAAGGAGTTCTATTATTTCACTATAGAACTTTTCAACAGTTTTTTCACTTTGGCGTGTGTTATGCAGATCACGAATCAAAGAGGTTTCATTCCGTTTATCGCTGTAATGAAGCGTGAGGTTTTTCTTCATTTCCGCCCAATCCAAGGGTGTTCCGTACATGTTAAGGACCTCATTGGCGGGACCCTCAATTTTGTTGCGAATGGCTCGCAAGAGGATTTTGCCATAGGCAGGTGAAGTTGGAGATATAATCGTGAGAATTTCCTCGACATTGTCGATGAAATCTCGAAGCAGTCTAGGATTACCGTTGAATTTCGGTAGGTCCTTGACCGCATCAGGAACTCTTAAGGAGTTAAAAACATCCGCTATGGTCGCCATTGCCGGATCAATCGTTAAGTTTAGTGAATGGGCGGAACGTTCCGATAACTCGCTATTTTCGGGTAAATCAAGGTTCGCGTCAAACAAATCACCTAAATCAACCTCACTTCCACTATTTTGTTCAACAGATATATTTTCTAACGGCACTACTTTTAAAGTTCGTTGTCACGGATAGGGATTATTACGACTCCTCCTATTGAAAAATGGCATAAGGGGTGGCAATTTGAAAATATAATTAAACTATTCAATTTTTCAAAGAAAATTCTGTAGTAGGACAAAGTGCAATTGGAATCAATTAGTTCGATTCACTTTGTAGTAGTTAGTTATAATTTTCTTTTAATTTGCACTACACTAAACCAACACTGGCACCATAACACTTTATAAAATGGAATTTATCAATAAAAAAAGGATTTATTGTTAAATATATAGGAATGAATGGAAAGTGTTCAATTGCTTAGACTTACGTGACTAAAATTAAAATCCAGTCCTTCATTTCGATGATCCTTCGAGACGATTATCCTTTGTAGTACTCGTGGCAGTTGTTCGATGTTCCTTCGAGGTTCACAGGTTCACAGGTTGCTGTTAATCACGGTTCGTTTTTCGCACTTTTCTTTTACTTCCCGCGTTTACTCCCGAGAAAATGTAAAAAATTTTTGCAAAAATTAAATCCGCACGACTGCGCCAGTTACAAGACTTTTACATCCGTTTTATAAAAAAAACAAAGGTTTTGATCTTTTAAATTATTTATTCGAACACTTAGTTGTTTCCGAAACAAAAGATAATCACGGACTGAGCTCATTTACGTTAAACAATTCAAATAATAATGTAATTCAAGTAATGCAAAAATGTTATTTTAAATAATGCTGATCAAACAGCATGTGCAAGAACAACGTGAGAAATAATTTAGATGATATGAAGAATTTAGAATATGATCTGTCTAGACAATTAGGTGTCAGGTAAGTCAGCGATGAATCTGAACTTTATACATAACTCGCGCGGGACGAGTTTACTGCTAAAGTTTGATGTAAATGATTTGGCTGAGTTACAATATTTACTTCCTTTGATCTGACATGAATATTCATTGGCGCAATTTCAGATACAGATAGAATTAAAACAATTAAAGTATCACGTGACCATTTAAAAGTTTACATTTCCCCACGAAAGTTATGATGATAAGTATCATGGGTTTCATAATTATGGGAACATTAGAAATAATTTAAGTAGCTATTAAAAATACCTCTAAGATTTTTTTTTAAATTTTATCACATTATAATTCGTTGATTCTATTATTTTTTAAAGATTAAATTATTAATTTTTTAATTTTTTGATGACTATAAATGTTCATTTATCCTTAAAAGAATTTTTATGGCCTGTTACATGCAGACTAATGGCCCCTTGTAAGTAATTTATTTTCATGGGCGGGATGAATCTAAAGTAGGTAAGGCGGTAATGCCATGTGGACTTTTGCAGGTTCGTCCTTCCTTTGAATGTCCAATTTGGTTTTGTGCGGATGTATTAATCCGATCGAAATTTACCTGACTATCTGACCGATACACTCGATGCAGCTGAGTGCTCGATCTTGATCCAATTTTTAGCCGGCTTAGAAGTTTTTCAGCTATCAGCTGAATAAAAGAAGCACCAACTAATTTATAATCAACTGAAGTTGTAATTGAAGGGTAACCGCCAAAATTTTGGATTGTTTTCTTTTTACTTATATATGCTGTCATTGCAGAATTATTGCGGATTAGTTGTAAATTTCAACGATGTACTTCGTCTGTTGAAGGACGAGCTATTCCTTGAAATCCTGTAAGACTATGACTTCACGACTTCAACTACTATTTATTAGTGTATTTACTCTGTGAAAACTTCTGAATCAATATAGTTTTCTCTACGATTGGACACTGCGAGCAAAATACGCGATTAAACTTCGACATAAAAGGATATGTAGTAAGGAATTGAGTGCTTGCTCAGGAAGATGTAGCAGATATTTCTCGGGATCAGTCGATGCAGAATCCAATAGCAGTGCCTCGTGCACTACGACTAGCCATTTGACAAGTATTCGACGTTTAGTTTCCAGGAAGCTCGTAAGAAGCATTCCCGTAACGAAACCTACAGACTACACTCCTGATGTTAAGTGCTGGTTCAGTGGCAGAGCTTTACTTCTCATATCGACAACGTCAGGTGGTGTGTAGTAGCAGATATTTGTCAGTCCAACACTTTCCAGCTGGTTGAAATAGTGTAGGGATGACCAATATATTCTGACTATCGCTACGCGAGATATGCAAAAAAGTTTGTGGCATAATACTGCCGCTAAAACTGCATACGCATGGCGAATGAATCTTGCGTGTGCATTGGCTGAGTTATCGAGTAGTTCACGGAGCGAACTGCTTGATTAATGCACATCCCAACTCCTATTACCAGCAAATAGGTGGCCGTACTCTAACAATAGATATGACAAGAACAGGAGGAAGGATGCGGTTCCCAAGGAGCATACAGCGTTGAAAAAATGTTCTAAGTAATCCAATTTAGGATAGCAAAAAAATGCAGCCAAAAAGCTTCTCCAAGCCGCAAAAAAAACGCAGTAGTGCAATGTAACCCAAGCTAAAGACAACCCCTAAGGTAGGGTCTGCTGGTCAAACTAGCGGTCTTGCGTAGATGTTCTGTGTGTTAGTAAAAAGGGCAGTTAAGTCAAGTACAGTACAAACTGCCTTGGGCCTTGTGGTCTGCTGGTGGAATTTCGGTCAGAGGTAACGAACAGCGACTCTTTTCATGATACAGTCAAAAAGCCCTTAGAGAGAGCGTTACTGTAGCCTCCCTTGAGTCTATGGCAGTGCCCTGTATCAGAGACGTTGACTGCATCACCAAAGCAACATAGGTTGAAAATGCCATTAAACATTAGTTTCCTGGATTAACTGGAGTTAAAATAGTGTCACTAAAGCAAAAAGTAGGGGGCAATGCATGTCCATTGTTAACCTTCCTGAAGAGGAGGCACAATGAATGCTTAGAAAGGGTACAATAAAAATAGGCTGGGCTATCTACAGGAAACGGTGCCTTGGTTATGGCCATACTATAAAAGTAGGAGTTTATTACAATACTACAAGTGTAGCAAACGGCAAATGAAATGAAAGCCAACTTAGGTTGGAGTTACTCTGATGAATCAGGTACTGCCGCCATTTGGGTGCAAAATATCCTGATGAATCTATTACTGCGCAGCGCCAATTCGCGAGTCCAAAGTTAAGGGTAGGGCTTTATATGGGTTTGGTCTGTGGGTACAACACTCTTTAGTTTGTATCTCACGCCAAAGAAACAATTCACATCCTCTTAGGCCAGCTTCAATGCTCAGGAAGATGCCACTTTGAACGCAAAATGGCATGTTCTAATTGGGAATGACTTTAATGCAAAAGCAATTGAACGAGGTATTGGAACCTAGGGGAAAGTGAGTGCTGGATATGGCAGCCAAAACTAGGATTGTTGTATTAAGTATCAAAAAAACCCCTACTTTTCACCACTTATGCTGCATTAGGACTACTCCTGATATGACATTTACATCAGAGTGCTTAGTACCAATGGTACACAACTGGAAAATTTTAGAAGACAAGGTCTCTAGTGATCATCATTATATAGCACATGAGATCAAAAATAGTCTTTCTTGACGAATTTAGACTCAGTCTCAAAATCTCGGGTGGAAAACTGGTAAGATGAACGATAAGAAGATTGTTGGCATGCTTATGGTATGGGCATTGATGCTGGGAGCTTTGCAGGGGAGTAACTTTTATTTGTGTAATTTTCATTGATTTGTAGCCCTACTAGTTTTGCTTCGCTGTCAAGTTTCCGGAAGAGTACTTTGGCAGTTTTTAACAACCGTGACAAAAGTTTTGATGTCATCAGTATAGGCTACTGCTTGGCTCGACTTGAATAATAATGTGGCTCGTGTATTGACAGGTAGCTTTCTAATGACGTACTCCAGAGCCAAATTGACACAAAATGGGGCCAGCGCATCTCCCCGCTTTAGTCCGATATTTCTGTCAAAGGCACCGCGGAGTTGGCTATTGATACGGACTTGAGAGGTAGTCGAAATCATTGTCATTTTAGTAACATGAACTAATTGCTTGCTTAAAGTCAACGAAAGTTTGGTATAAATGTATGTTGAACTCCCAACATTTTTCAAGTACTTGCTTGACAGCGAAAAATTGTTTTATCGTGGACCTGCCAGCTTTAAGACCACTTTGATACTTCTCAATAATAATGTTGGCGTATGATCCTCCTTTTTTAAAATTACCCCCATACCCTGCCACTCTTTCCATCACTCTTTCATCATCGCACAGCGATCTTGTGACCTGCAATTCATACCTCGTCCTAAATGTGCCTACTTAATCTATTTTTCTGAACACCTTTTCTTTCAAAAATCTTAAACTGACTCTATTCTTCTTAACAGCTTTTCGTTCCAAAATTTTAAACTGACCCAATTTTTCTTTACAGCTTTTTCGTTCAAAAATCTTGAACCGACCAACTTTTTTCTCAAACTTCTCCAATTTTTTTTAATTTTCCCTCCTATTTATGTGTATGTGTCAATTGGAATGCATAGTAAATGAATGAGAAAAATGTTTGTGAAATGTATAATGTTTGAGTATAACGATGAATAATTGTTTTTTTTTAAATAAATTTACAATTTAAATTAATGCAAATCAACGTATTACAAAGAACATTGAGAAGTTTGTTTAGGTGCTCAGGGCAGGTGCGCAGTTGCTGGAAGATTCATGGGAGACTGAGAACCTAGCAGCTTAGAACGTGTTGAACTCAACGATGAGCATCATCACTTCTGTTTGCAGTACGAGTACTCCTATGTGCCGTTAGAGAGCCCAGTACAGCAAGCCGCCAGTGTACTAGTGATCGACTGAAATCACTTCAACGTGAAGCGCGACGAAGGCATGCGATCGGTTAGCAGTATATAAGCCAGCCCGCAAACGCTTACGCAAAATGATTAACAGCAGTAAGGCTCATTGGTGGCAAGATCTAGTGGACAGTGTGAACAGGGATCAACAGGGCCTTGGCTACAAGCTAGTTATGTGGAAGCTTGGTGCCATGCGCAAGCCCTGCATATATGAAGCAAAAAACACGGACAAGATAGTGCGAGCACTTGTCTCCACCTTTCCTATCTGTGTTGACGCTGACCGCGGCAAAATATGAATTGGATGCGCACTCTTCACTTAGCTTGGACTTGAAAAGGCAGTCCGATAATTGAAACCAAGGAAGGCTCTGAGTTCAGACGGCGTCCCAGCAGAAATTTTGCAGCTCGTCGATCATCATTGTTCTGACTTATTACTCAGAACGTTCAACGTTTGCCTGCGGAACGGGTTTTTCCTGAAATCATGGAAGCTGATGAGGCTTTACTAATCAATAAGGGGAAGGGGAGCTATCTGCACACCACCTGTTACTATCTCCTCGGCAATATAGCTTTAAAGCAGGATGCATACCATTGATGCAATAAGAGAGATCGAAACCGTGGTCCAAAAGGTGGAGGCACATAGCCATACCGAGCGATGGGTGGTTCTGATGTTCGGAATGCCTTCAACTCCACTAGATGGGTGGATATTCTGGATACGCTGAAATGCTCTATTCAAGTTCATGAATATCTTATGAGGATACGACGCAGAGCCCAAGAAGGATGAAAGTTACATCGGATTTCGCTCCAGGATTTATCTTTGGTCTAGACCAGTGGGACATTTTACAAGATCGTCTACTGTGACTAGAGCTGCCAAGTGAGCTGCACCTGATCAGCTATGCGGATTATTTTGGGGCACTTTTTGCTGGATGCACAATCAAATAGGCACAACTTCGACTAGGTATGCTAACGTGCTAGTCGAGAGACTGCATGACTGCTCTAGGGATCAGTCTAAGCCTGGAGAAAACAGAAGTAGTCATCATGACGAAGAAGAGAGTCCTCAGATTAAGGACGATCAATATTGGGGAAATACTGGCTAGATTGAAACCGCCACTTAAATACCTGCGATTACTGATCAACTCGAAGATGAGTTTCTCTGAATAAATCAAGACAATGGATGTTAGAGCTGCTTCAGGGATATCGGCTCTGAGTTAACTTATGACCAATATAGAGGGACCCAACCAATCAAAAGGTGACTTTTGATGAGATCCGTAGAGTCGGGAGAAATGGGATGGATTTCATCTTTATATCAGACAGTCTCTGATTTGGTGGTGCTAGTCATTGCAGGCATGATACCTATCACTCTCCTTGCTAGAGAGCGCCGTACTATCGTCCTGCGTTGAAAAGAAGGCAAATAGGATACAGTTGCCCGCAGGGAGAGAAAACACTAACTCAACCATTGGCAGCAGTCTTAGGTGAACGGCACGAAGGGAAGATGGATTGCGTGCCTCATCTCTGATTTGAGACCGTGGCTTAATCTTTTGCTGTCTGACTTGCACAAGATTGGTAAGACATGGTCCCCCAGCTGTAGGCTTTGTGCAGGAAAGGGAGATGATGCCTGCCACAGCATTTTGCATGCAAAATATGGGACAGGCAGTGCCAGGACCTCTACAAAGAAACAGGAGAACACTCTATGGATAGTTTAATTTGAGAAATGCTAAGATCAGTAGCAAATGCAACCCATGTGCCACATTATGCTTGGGTAGCCCCCATAGGAAAAAGCCTCACAACTGGCAAGGGTGTTGCGTTCGGGAGATCACTTTTCTAGCACTTGCGTTTCCTCTTTTCCCTCCCACAAGAGGAGGGATCCCCCAACTTGAAGGTGCCCCACGACGCAGCAAAACAGGGTTTAGCTCAAAGTAAAGTGTCTAACAGTTCCAGATTAGGTTCCCAAGTTGTTAGTGGAAGTATTTAGTTAGTAGTTCAGTCATCTTGCGAGTCTGGAAGCCCAATACTAAGGGCGTAAATAGCCTTCACCTATTAACCACAAAAAAAAACATTCTTCCAGAGGATAGTAGAGAAGATTGTGCTCGCGACCAATGCTGCAAATATTACGTTCCAGTCCTTCCAAATATAGTAATAGAGCAGTCGTCAAAGCAATCTACTGGAAAACCATCATAATGCTGATCCAGTTTTAAGTGTTAATTTAAAAAAAAAATTATTTAAATTTACATTTGAAGTTTAGGTACGGTAATTCCTTTATAACGCAGCTTATCCACGAATTGCATTACCGCACTGCAATCTCCATTGGATGGGTGAGTGGGCTCATCAAACGCCGTTGCGGCATGTACCGTACGGTGGCTGTTCGCAACAAGAGAATGGATCTGTTTTGGCGGATCGGGGGGTATGTTGCGGGACGCAACAGAGGGTACATGTGCGATAAATTAAAAGTAGAATTCAATCTGTTTTTGCTCAGATATTTTAATCAAACTTCTCTAATGGAGGCACGTTCTAATCCGAATTACAGCATCGATCAATAGAAAATTATCATGCGCGTCATTTCCGCCACCTGGTCGACCGCTTATCGGGAATTTTAACTCAGAATTCCGCCATCAAAGTGATCATTCTACGCGCTGGCAGTTGTCCCTAGTATTGTGCAAATTTTTTGATCTTGGAGAGGAATTTCCCTTTACGTCTTCCTTGGACGTCCAGGAAGTGTTTGTGGATGTATTAAATTTAAAGTGACCATGCTAGCTGGAAAGGAGTGAAATTTCAAATTCTATGTGGCACCACAATTTTTGTCGTCGAAAATTCATGTCGTTCCGAGTGCGGTGCTAGAGGAAAAAGTTACACACTCGTGGAGAGGATTGCGATGCTAGGGTTGCGCCCAATAATGAGCATTGGTGATGATTAAGCGTAACTAATTTGTGGCTTTTTCGTCGCAATAAGCAAAGGAAAATGCTGAAATTCGACGTGAGTGACCACAAACTATGGAGCTAGAGATCTTGCGACCGGGCAGCTAACACTTCTGATTGGCAGTGTCAATGAAGTGAAAACAGGGAAATTGAAGATTTCACTCAAATATTTATTTTGGGTGCAAATATTCCATCGTGGTGTTCTTCGTTTTCCGGTCTGACACCGAGTGTGCATTGACCGTGAGCCCAACTCATTTTCTGTGGTTTTTTCACCTGAGCCAGCAACTTTCGCAGATTACGCGTTTGATGGAACGAACGAGGAGGCAACAAGAATTGACGATACCGGCGAATTTAAAGAAAGGCTTAACTTTGGTAAATAGAACACTTTCCAACGGCCAGGTGTGACTTTATTCATCTAACAGGACACAGATGTTTCAAAAAAGTTTGAAGACAGTCGCTCCGCATGTGGAGAAGAAAAAAATTTGGATGAAGAGATTTACAAATTGGAAAATTTCAATATAGACGATATTCAAACTTTAAATGATCAAAGACTCAGAGCTTCCAGATGAAACAGAGTTTTTTTTTAAATGTTCGAAAAAAAAATTCGCAAATGTTTTGTGTGCATTCAAGAATCACTACTTTGCCACTTGAGAGTGTGAAGGAAATAGGGGACTATAGAAGTTTGAAATTGTAACTCACTTGTTAGGGAGGTAAGCATCATCCTTTAGACATCATTTTCATCCAATATTTAGATGTGATTATCATTCAAATTGAACCGGAACTAGTTTTTCGAAAAATGAAGCCCTATCGTCATCATCCACTAGAAACAAAGTGCTGAGTAATAGTTTCGCGATTAAAATTAATAATACCTAGTTAAGGAAACTAGAATTTAACAAATCAAAGTGTGAAACTAGTGTAACAAATAATGAGGTAAGAAAAAATTATAGCGCTAACTCAGAAAATTTTCAGGCCATATCCATCCCGTCTACGAGCGCTTGTCGAGGAGGTTGGGTAAGTACTCTTCATTGTATTTAAAAATTTTTGATTTTTTTTTTTTTGAAAGCATACAGTAGAACTCCAAGTATCCGAATTAATGGGGACCGGGACCCATTCGGATAATCAAATATTCGGATAATCGGATTTTTAAAAAAAAAATTGCCATTGGAGAGAATAAAAGCTACGTTTTGATATTGCACTATTTTTTTATTGAATTAAATGAAAGAAACATGAAATTTTCACATGTTTTAAATATAAATAAAATGTACTTATGTACAAGTTCAGAAATAAAAATCATTGTTTTTTAAACATCTCCGTCAATGTAAGCTGTTTTGCGGTCTTCAACCGTTTTCGGGCAGCCAGGTCACGCATTCGCTTGACGGTGAGCAGTTGCAAGTGGTCACACTCGGGCTGACGCTCCATCCACTTCAAAGCAGTCTCGAGGCCGGCAAATGCTTCACTAGCTGATGGTCCAGCGTCTAATTCAACATCAGCAGAAAGTTCTTCTTCCACTTCCACTTCAACATCTTCTCTCACACTTACAACAATTTCATCGTCATTGAGAATTTGAAAACCAGGGTCAGACGTGTCACAAGCCATCCACTCTCCTACATCTTCAGCACTTACTTCTGTACAACCAGGAATTTTTACAATCATTTTTCTTATTTCCTCTAGTGACAACGCATCTTCATCATCATCATCCTCTCCATATTCTTGTTTCTCATTTTCTTCAGATTCTTTTTTTTTGTTCTTCTCAGACGGTAGGCCTTTCAGTTTATTCCACGCACGTCTTAGCGTCACTGCCGTAACCAAACTCCAAACTTCCGCTACCATGTAACAGCAGTCCTTTAAATTTATTTTGCTATGATTTGCCAAAACCAATTCTTCATCTTCAGCACCTTCGATCAGCAGTTTTCTCAGCAGTTGCCTTCTGTAATGGCGCTTCATTGTTTCAATAACAGACTGGTCCATGGGTTGCAGCAAACTTGTAACATTGGGAGGCAAAAACGTCGTTTTAAACTGCCCATTCTCTCTTTCCAACAGTTCTGCTGTACGATGAGTGGGTGCGTTATCAACAATTAAAAGCACCTTACTGCCTTCTTTTCCCACCGATTTTTGGTGCTTTTTCACTTCAGGAATAAACACTTCATCATACCATTCGGTAAACAAAGCTGCAGTCATCCAGGCCTTGGGTTGACTTTTGTAGAAGAGTGGAAGTTTTTTTACGTTTTTAAATGCTCTTGAATTTCTTGATTTTCCTATCAAAAGAAGTGGCAGTTTATGATTTCCAGTGGAGTTGGCACAGTTAAGCACTGTAACACGTTCTTTACTGACCTTATGTCCAGGAGCACTAGATTCCCTTTTAGAAGCCAAAGCGGTTTTTGGTAATGCTTTCCAAACAAGGCCAGTTTCATCGGCATTATAAACAAACTCCGGATCATAGGATTCTGATGCAGTTTTAAATTTTTCAATAAAATTTTCAGCAGCTGCAGAGTCTGCTGAAAGCTTCTCACCAGCCAAATCTAACTCGCGTACACCATGCCTGAATTTAAAATTCCTTAGCCAGCCGTTACTAGCCTTAAAAGATGAATAACCAAGCTTTTCTGCTAAGATTTTGGCTTTTTCACAAAGGATTGGACCTGAAATCGGATTTCCCATAGAACGTTGCTGCAAAAACCATTTAAACACGGCATCTTCCAAATTTTTGTTGGTTGCTGTCTTCATTGTTTTCCTGGAGGAACTTCCACCTTCATTTTCAAGCACCGAAACAAAGTTTAAAAGTGTTGACTTACTGTTTTTAATGTCAGAAATTGTTGCTTGTCCAACACCATAAATCTCAGACAACTTCTTACCCGTTACACCTTTATCGAGTTGCTCTATAATTTTCAGTTTGTCCGCTAACGATAGCACAACACGTTTTCTTTTTGAAGCCATGGTATAAAAACAATACAGTATTGTACGCGCACAAACAAAAGTAAGCCGTAGCGAAAGAGTAGCGTCCTCGAGCAAGGTCAATAGCACACTGGCTAATCAAAACAAACAATGACAGGTGCGCCGTGACTGCAATGCGCCGGAACTTGTCTTAACTTAAGTCAGTGTAGGCGCAACGGCAAGTTAAGACAAGTCAAGTCAAGACTTAACGCGCAAACACTGGCTTCGCGGGGGGAAGAATAATAGCGCACTTAGACTTTTTTTGGACATTTTTTTGTGATTCGGATAATCGGCGATTCGGATAGTCGGAGTTCGGATAATTGGAGTTCTACTGTATATGGTTTAGTAAATCCATGTCTGTCGGTTTTCACTTAAATGTGTTGGTTATTTTGAAGGAATAGTCCTGAATGATATTAAACCCCACAAATTAACAGAACTTTTTATAACATTTTCTATCTTCAGCTAATAATAGTAATCATGATGCGATGCTGATTATAACACTATACTTTAGGAAGAAAAATGGATTATTACATTATTTTGATGACTGGATAATTTATATGAGAGAATTACGAAAACTAATTGAAAATGTAATTAAATCAATACTTTTCGTTGGCTATATTTTTGAATCTTTTTTTTTTACCGAAGCATTCAAAAGTTAGATTAATAAACTTGAGTAAAATCAAATGCATGCACTTTATGGGCATTAAAATTAGAGAAACATTCTTATGCCCTGTTCAGGTGCAAGTAAAAATGTGTATTTGTGATTTTCTTTAAATGAGAAAATAATAATTAAGAGATAAACTAAATTATAAACTCAGTCTTTCCATTCTATCTAAAATTCTGACCGGGTATGGGACCCACCACGTTGGCTGACCCCTCCACTATAATCAGCTAGCCATCGGGTGTGCTCACCCCTTTCTAAGAAGTTTCAGGTGCGCTTGCAGGGTAGACTGGCCTTACGCTTGGATTTCCCATTTATGTAAAATTTTATGTTATTCCATCATATAAGACTTTAACATAAATTTGAAACGTTCATATTTTCCATTTAAGGGGAAAACTCATCAGAATTACGTTTGTATGAGTTTTTCATATAAATGGAAAATATACGGCCATGTCTACATTGGATTGGGATGCAAGGGGGCACCGCTTCCACCTGGATGCCCCACTCTTATTTGGGGGCCATAAGTATCGTCACTAAAGACAAAGTCCTCCCAAGTCCCGTCTGTTTTCGCCAGGCCCAGTTTACCGTTTGCTTTAACAATTTCAACCCATAGTAGGTTACCTCGTCCTCGACTCCGGTCGAAACGTATTTGTTTCAGAAAATTCGTGAATGCGAAATATTTTTGTAGTGGGTCCTTGTGCTGGGGAAAAGACCCTGCCCCACAACGCTGAAATGCTAGCCTACCAGCACATTCGCGCGTCCTCAGACATGGCCAATCTTGGCGAACACCACCATCCTCTCTCGCCAAGGCAGCAGACCATCGCTGCAGTCCTCTACAGAAAATTTAATCCACCCTTTTTCACTGCACAGTCCTAATTTTCGTTTTTACATTATTACAACGAAATAATTCACAATTTTAAAATAACATCTTTGGAAACTTTGATTCTATTTATATTTATTTACTTATTTATTGAAATATAAACGGACAACTGTCTTTATAAATTACAATTACTGAGTATATGGTAGCTTAGCACTAAGATAAATAATTTGCAAACTAATTTGAATTCTAAAAATAAGAAGAAAAAGAACTTAATAATTTAAAGAAAAGAATGATACATGTGTCAAGTGCAACTTACATTCAGCTAACAGGATTCAGTGACTTCTCTTTAAATGATTCATACTGCGTTCAAACCTTATCTTAAAAAATTACTGCATTGGTTCGGGATGGCTTCAATTTACATTATATCTTATACTCAACATTAAAAATTCAACCCTCAAATCTTGAAACATGTGCGAGGCTTCGGTTCTATGCAAGTATATTGTAATAGCATTTAGTGTATAGATTCGGAAACATCCTGGATTTTTCTTTTTAATTGAAATTTGTGAACTTATTTCCGTCGTAAATTTGATTGATCGAATACAAAACCTTTCTGGTAGGAGCATACTCCTGCCTATTCTTTTGCTGAGGCAATGTCTTCTGGAGCGTACTGTATACAAATGAAGAAAGGCTACTCCAATTATCTAACTATTTTCGAAATCGTGGCTAGATTTGCAAGTTTCAAGTCATAAGAATAAGCACCGTTCCAGGTATAGGGATGGCCGTTTCTTCGGTTTTTGTCATCTTCTGTTTAACCGGGCAATTTTCCACAGCCAAATAACCGGTTTCTGGAAGAACCTGTTTTTCGGGTTTTTCTTACCAAATATTTAAATAAAAAAACTAGTGTCAGAATGGCAGAATGGATAATGAAAAAAACCAATCGAATTCAACCAATTTAGCTTTTTTATTTAATTAATTTCTCTCCGTAAGCAACACACGTCTACTCGGCTTCGCGGGCGTGCTCGACTGACTGCATTTCACGACTGGCATCCGTTGTTGCCAGTTGTCCAGTTTCTCCAGTGTTGACACTAGAATCAAAATTAAATGTATGCTTTTACGTCCATTGATTAACTTTAGGTGTAAACGGTTTTCGGATGTTTTAATTCACTAAATTATTCAAATCAAAATGAACCGAAGGATATTTCATCTTTGTGTTAAAAATGAGAGATTTGCGTATTAAAACCCAAGCGGATAGCTTACCGTTAAGCTGAGTCATTTATTTATAGTATAAGGATGAAAGAACCTTCAGTTCAGTCCCCAAGCGTTTTGCATTTATTGTGTATCGTGTGCTAGCTTCACTTCGCACCCTACGTAGAGTCCTCCACATCAAAATGAAATATAAACAACTAACACCAAGAACCAATCAATTATAGGAATTTACTTTGCTCTGGTGACTGTGGTCATTAAGACTGCCTAGGTAGGGAGGGCGAAGAAAACTGTTTTCCGTTTTTTGTCTTCGGCATTTTTCTATTCTTTTGTATCCGGCTCTTAAATTTGAAAGAAAAAACCGGTTTAAGCCGGGAGTAAAAAACCCACATAAAAAACCGTGTTCTCGAACAGAAAAAACCTGGTTTTCGGATAAACCGGTGCGTTTGTTCCCATCCCTGTCAAGGTATCGATTAGCTCTTATGTAGATAAGCTTGTAGAATATTTAAAAATTATTTGCACGAACTGCAATATTTCTGCAGTTTCGAGAAGATCCACCAAAAATTTATATTTATTGAAAGTTTGAAGGTGTTATTCATTAAGTACTTCGAAATCATAACATTTAATCTGCATAACATACTTTTCGTGGACTCAATATCAAAATAGTCACTTTCTACGAACAACAAAATGGTTCGATTCGAAGAAAGATATCAAGACATAATGACAACTAATGCGAAAGAATATTAGCTTGGAATAACACAAAACATTCCTGAACTTTTCCATGTTTCCTTGAACTTCCAAAGGACATTCGCCCCAGCTTTTGTTTACCATAAATCATTTATTTATTTTCGAGTTAATGTCAACCGTGATATTTTATCCAGGCAACAGAAGGTCATAATAAAAATCATATCTCGATAATTCACCCGTGGCCATTTCCATCGAAACCAATCCATGAAATTATGACAAATTGCCGTCGAACACGGCAACATTGCCCACATTGGGCGCATTTGATTTCAATAATTACCCCTCCGGCTCAGCTATCGCGACTCAAACTCAAAATAACTTTTACTTTATATCTCACGAGTCGTGACACTCGTCTTGATTCAAACAAACGCGAACAGCGGTACTACTTGTGTAATTCGTCATGTGATTTGTAATTACATGAGTTGCTTTCTGTTCGCTCTTGTTCATTTTACGTACGGCAGTTCCACATACGATATAGTTCCACCATACTCATATGCTCGCGGTGTGGTTGATTTTGATGGACTCATTGCTCGATTATTGTCGCATGGTGGTTTGATATCTTTTGTTGATTCCACCAAGCTCGAGTGCATTATTTTACACACGCCATAGTAATATCAAAAGCTGTTGTTCAGCAAATATGTACTCGAATGTTGTTTGTCTGTTTCATCCGCGATGTGGTGATATGTGATACTTATACGAGCCCGCGACTCTTTTGAATTGGAATCAATGGCAAAACGCTGATTCGTCTGAGCCGCTATATCGTCGCATTATTGTTGAATCGTTGCAGTTCGTTAATTCCTCAAAGAGAAAGAGAGTCGTCGAGTTGGGAACCAACCAAGCCAAAACAGCTATACGACACGACATGAGCCACCATGCACAAACTTTAATCGTCTCAGATACTCGCGTATCTTTTCTTCACCACACTGCAGAGTGTAAATAATTTTCTTTTCCCCTGTGTGTTTTTCAGTTGATTACAACGTGTCGGACGGGAGAGTATCGTTGATCGCATTAATCAACGATTATTAACGCGATTTCAATTAATTCGATACTAATAGATACAAAGATTGATTTCGTGCTGACACACATTTGGCAATCTATCTTGCCTGAGCTCATTGGAGCCTGACTTGTCGATATCAGCGAAGAGGTTCATGTGATCGCTAGCGATCAGTGTGAGATTCTAGCGTTATCGGTCGCGAAAAGTGAATTCTTTCTTCGCCCCCCTTTCGTCACACAATGAAATTCTTTTTTGGCAGTTCCGTTTGATTCCGAATCTTAAGTTTACCTAAAGATTTTGTCAGTGAGTCAAGTGTTTCGCGATCATATCGAAAGTGAATTGATTGTGGTTCATATTAGAGGAGCTTTGTCGACTTTGTGCTTTCTGAATATCTGTGGGAAAATTCTCGAAGTGCAAATAAAAGATATCCATCTTACAATAATTGATGTTATTGAAGACTATCACGATTTTTATTAGTTTACTTTGTTTTCAAGTGAATTTAATGGTTTTGTGAAATTCAGTACTTTTAACAGCAATTCGATACACCATCAAGGATACAGTGTAACGCAGAAACCGTTGTCAAGGATTTAATCTCTTCATTCTTTCAGGTAACGCTTCACTCTCTACTATGGATATTATACTTTCAGATCATTAGGCACTAAGAAATCACCTGTTCAATCGATACTCAGATACACGTATGAGCCGTGTATGGTATGAACGCGAATGTTAGTTGATAGATTTTACGTAGATTGGTTTGTATATGTGCACTATGAGTCAGAGGACAGCGATTGATCTGGGCAGGTAAACCGCAAAAACACCATGCAGACCCAGATACTGTTCTCAAGGCTATCTAGTTAGCCACACTTAACCCTTGATCGTTAGATGTGATTGGAATAGTAAAGAGTTGACTATTTATGGACACATCAAAGACTGAGGATCTTGTTTGAACTTTCAAGCGGTCAAATATTTCGATGGAATAATTTGTAGACGTTCCAAGCTGATACCAATTAGACTATCGGCTAATAACACTTGATAACAAAGTCATTCATATGACGAGTATATGGTACTAGAGCTTCCGAATAATTATGGGGCTTGGTCTTATCTGATCAGTATTTCAGAATGATTTAAAAATAAATAAATTGTTTGATATTCTTCGAAAAAATATTTTGAATGTCAGTTTTTATGGGCTATGAATATATTGCATTTTGAATGCAAGAATAATTCAAATTTATTTTGCTTAACACGTAGACTGCCATGAGTACTACGTATGGTGCTCAGCAAATGGTCACGTATATTTTGAGGGACACGGTATGTGTCTCAAGGAATGTCGGTAAATTTTGTTAGAATTAACATATACCGTACATCTTTAACTGTTTATTTGGATATTTTATTTTTAGTTCATCTGCAGCAACAAAATATGTTTTCAGCGACGGAATTTTCTTATTAGGGCTCCGTACATGCAAATATGAAAACGAAACCTATATAAGATCTCTCATGCATCTGTCTGTCCCACTGTTACAGCCGATTTGCTCGGAACCTATCGAACCAATCAAGTTGAAATTTTGTACACATATACAGGGTTTTCCAATAAGAGGTGTTATTTTGATATTAATAGAATAATACCATTTTTTAATATAAATGATCAAATGTTTATTTCATTATAAAGAAGAAGGTATGCCGTTAATAGTGAAAAATAACATCAGGCAAATGACCACTCCTACAGGACCATATCCTTTCATGAAATTTTCCATAACCAAATCGCAAAGTGGCTGCCCTACGTCCTCGATAGCCTCAGTAATTCCATCTTTGAGGTCTTGAATTGACGCTGGGCGGTTGGCGTAGACCTTTTCTTTCACGTGGCCCCAAAGGAAGAAGTCACAAGGTGTTAAATCACAAGATCTTGGTGGCCAATTGTGATCACCTCTTCGAGAGCTAACACGGTCTGGAAACTTTTCCCGTAAAAGATCAATAGTTTCGTTGCAAACGTTGTCCAGATCTATACCAAACGTTGTTCAGATCAATACCATCCAATTCCGGCCATAAAAATCATCAACCATCTCTCGATAGCGCAATCCATTCACCGTAACTGTTGCTCCAGCCTGATTTTCGAAAAAGTAAGGTCCAATGACTCCGCCGGATCATAAACTGCAACAAACAGTCACACGTTGGGGATAGAGAGGCTTTTCAACAATAAGTCTTAGGTTTTCCGAGCCCCAGATGCAACAATTTTGCTTGTTGACGAAGCCACCGTGGTGAAAATGGGCCTCATCACTCAAAATGGACCGAATCAGCAAAGACACGACGTTGTTGATGATCGACCGGCTTGAATTCTTGTGTTTACTGAAGTTTATAAGCCTTAAGACCCAAATCCTTATGCAAAATACGGTGTAATGACGTTTGTTGAATGCCTAATTCCAAAGAACGACGACGAATGGACAAACCTGGGTTTTCTTGAAAAGTTTCAGCTACAGCAGAAATATTCTCTGCTGTTCTTGTGTGACGTGCACGGGTTTTATTCTTCACATTATATGTTGTCCCAACAGGTCGAATTTCTCCACCAATTTCTGTATTGCGGTCCGACAAGGTACTTCACGACGATCCAAAAATGTTCGAGTTGTACGAACCGTCTCTGCCAAATTTTCACCACTTTTGTAGTGAATTTTAATAATTTCAATGCGTTGTTGAAGCGGGTACTGTTCAATTTTTATCAATGGCGTAGTGTTTACTTGTCAAATGTCAAAAAGCGACAGCTACAAAAGTGACATTTACCAAAATAGCGGGCTATTCAAAATAACACCTCCTATTGGAAAACCCTTTATTACTAATATTTTCCATTAATTTTTCTGCAGTGGGATTAGTAGAGGCATAAACTTCCGATTTCAAGAGGTTCCATATATTTTCAATAGGGTTCAGGTCGGAGAATTGCCAGGCCATGGAAGAACAGGGATACTGCCACCATCAAATACTCGTATATTACGCACGTACTGGGCACGGTGGCATGGAGCACTATCATGCATAAAGATGGCGCAGGTTCCACCGCATATCATATAATTTAAATATGGAATTAATATGTCTTCCATGACTTCAGAGTACTGGAGAGCATTCACTGTCCCGTTGGCAAAGTACAGTGGTCCACATCCATTTGCTGAAATGCAAGGCCATACCATAAAGGCTGGTGGACGCTTAACGGTCCTCACAACACAAGCTTCATTAAATCGCTCATGTAGCCTTTACCGAATGAACTGGTGACTTTCGGTTACCGTTTCTAACCTGCATTCGTCGCTGAATCTGAATCTGAAAATTGAGGAGCCCATGAATTTTTCTTTTTCGTACTCTACAAAAATAAAAACATGCATTCTCAAATACTTACAATACCGTAAATATGTTGTATTGATTTTTGAAATGTCCGTATAGGACACAGGTGCCAGTGGTCTGGCACAAGTGTCAGCGAGCTATAAACAACACCGAGCTCAGCTAACTAGCTTCGCTTAACGACCGCGTACGCGTGCTTGGCGACTAACATTTGAGGGATCATATGAGGCGGGTTCTTGTCGAGCCACGAAGCTACACTACAAAATAGTTATCACGCCTGAAATCTGGAGCAAACTGAATTGGCCTACGAGTTAATCAAACCTCAACTAAATTAATGACTCAAACCAAGAAGAAAATTCCAGTTAGACTAGTTAGAAAAAACAAGGAAGAGAGTGGAGACTACGTTGCAACGATGAGTGGTATGAACTTTTTGACGGTCCACTTGTATCCTTATGCGTAAAGTTACGCAAATTACAAATGTGAGCCATATAGACAGAATGGAAGATAACCGACCACCCAAAAGTTCATTAATGGGTAGAGCACAAGGTAGACGGCCAGCGGAAAAACTGAGGGCGCGACGGGAAGACACGATAGAAACTGACAGCAGATCATTGTGAGGAGTAAACAATTTGCGGACAAGGTCGTGGAACCGTGATAATCGGAGGAGATTAATCCTGGTTGTCAAGGCCCACCTTGGGCTATCACACCGTAGATGATGATGATTTTAAGTAAACGTTTTACTCTTCTGATGCATGCAAAAATTGACATTAGGCCTCGGAGAACCTAAAATAAGTTTGTATGGTGGCGTGTTAAGCTAATAAATAACACTGATAATTTTTTTGCTCAGGTAATCAAATCCAAGACAAAATAAAAAAATTATTTCCATTGCATCAAGTAAAACCGAAAGGAGCTATGTTACATTTAGAAAAATCTTTGTCAAATCTTATTATTTTAATGCCACAAAAGCTCCTAGGCATTTTTGGGTCAGTAAAAGTTGGTGTTATCAAAAAATTTTTATGGATTTATTTTGTGTCGGGTATTCAGGTAAATCATCCGAATTCAAGTTCAACCGCGCAATTTCAATCCTACTATCTTTCTATCAATTTTAATATTCATTGTCTCTCCTGCCGTCACATACTCATTGTATACTATCATTCCACATTCTTTTTCCTATTGGATAACTTTTTATTCATTAAAATGTTAAAAATATTTGTTCATTAAAATGTTTACTTACTCAGAGAGGGTCTGGAATCGAACCCATATTTTGTCGATCACAAGGCAGACGCAGTTTCATTGAGTCATGTCACACCTTACGCAATCCTAAACTACGAGTAAATCACGTGTGCAGGACAGATTCGAATGCATGATTACCTTATGAACATAATTTACTCTTTATAATTGAATATTTGGCCTAAATTGATTTCGTGGAATTTTCTTAAAGCAATACAGTAGAGTCTTGATTTGCATCGTCTCACACTGGGTTGTTTTCACTTTGCTTCGTTTTAGAAGTAGAACCATTTTTCGATTTATGTTGTAAAAATTCGATTTGTGTCATTATTAGATTGGCCACAATGCATCAGTTTCTTTGTTTTGCGCAGTTGTAGCGTTGTGGGCTTTTTGTATGTTTGGTTTCTTCGATTTTAGGTTCAAATTGGTTGTGAGCTTTGTTCTATTTGTTTTTCAAAACGCGCACGGATTTTATGTTGGGTAGGTCACAATTGTTGCAGAACATGTAATCAATCAAATTGTCTGCATAATTTGCGATTGCCATAATGTATGCTGGGGTTGAGATAATGAATTCCGTCTTTGGACACGAAGCTAGATGTTGTAGTGTTTTAGTGGTTGTTAGACTGTCCGTTCAGGACTGCAGCGATAGGCTGCTGCCTTAGCGGTTGAAACATTGGTGCTCAACTGGAATGGCCCTGCCTAGCGACGCGTAAGTGTGCTGGCAACTAGCGTTGTGGTGTCGTGCGGCGGGTTCTTTTCGCTAGCGTAAGGACCACCTACAAAAAATGTTGAGCTTACGAACTCTTTTTAAACTTCAGATTAGGATTGGATACATTTGGCAGGGGTCAAAGATCGAGGTAACCAACCAAAGGGTATAATAATAGTGAGACGCGATGACGACGTGGATATTCACAGCCCACAAAAGAGTCAGCAGATAGAAAATCTGGTGGACCTGTTTAAATTACTATATGTGGGATTTTCACCAGCTCAAAAATCTAACCTGCCGACCACTGGAGACTCGAGCTAGAAACCACTTTCGTATTACTTCAGTTTGGCAGTACATGTCACCTTCAGGTATCAACTAGTTTGCTTGATAATCCATCATTGGGTTGAGAGTCCGCAAGACATCATTCCTGTCGCTCCAGTCGTCGAACTATTTCAGCGTACTGGGAAACTATTAGCCAGTTTTCCGCACTGCTCAACATTCTTCCAACAATCGTGTCTGTTTCGATGGTACCAATACAGTTGTTAAATGCATGTCTTTGAGCTATGAATCGCCCACAGTCACGTCTGACTTTCCTACCCACAGCATCATCCGACTCTTCTACCCAGTAACGATAGAAAGGATCTCTTACTTTCCCCACTCCATGCAGATAATTTCAAAAATACCCGTGGCCTGAGAGGAGCTGACACAATTAAAAATTTACTTCCCCGTGATCCCGACTAATCCATGGTTTGATGCTTTTCATAAGCCTGGCCATCCACTGGACTTAAGTGCTCACACTCCAATTTCACTGCCATGTGATAAGTGTGTGCACACGGGCTGCAGCCGCAGCTCTTGCCTGCCCTGTCAGATTACTTTGTAGGTAGGTGTTATTCCTTTCTAAGGCTAGCAGGTCCATAGGAATAAAACTCGCAATCACCAGCGCTTCATTCTCCAAAACCGTTCGGTAGCTGCTCGCAATTCTAAGTGCATCAGCCCATATCTCTGCCCCACAGAGCATTACGCAATGAATAATCAACATAAGGAGCCGTCGCTTCGATTGACGGGGCCCTCCGATATTCGCCATGACTCTGATTAAGCTTGCTATCGCCTTAACCACCTTTTCACTTATATTACATATATGTTCCCAGTAGGTGAGCTTCGAGTCAAGGGTCACTCCTAAATATTTCGCTGCATAAGATGTGGCTATAATTTGATTTCCAATCGTGACTGGAAAATTAATTGGAGTTCTTTTCCTCGTTAAGGTGACAATTTGGGTTTTCGCCACAGTTAACTTCAGCCTGTGGTTGTCAAGCCAATGGCCAATTCGCCCCATGACCAGATTGATTTTCAGCTGCGCGAGGTTCGTGATGTTATCACGTTATCGACATATCCGACTAAGAAGGTGTTTTGCAGCATTTCTAGACTGATCAGGCCCAAAAATAGATCCTTGACCTACACTGGCAGTGGTTCATTTCTTTTCGGTCCGTCGCAGGTTTCAAATTGGATAGCCCGAATTTGAGGTAATCAATGCGAAATCTATGCTTTTGAGGGTTCACTATATCAATTCACCCCATTGAATTAAATGCATTTTTTATATCCAGAGTAAACAGAATCGCGATTGGTCTGGCCTAACGGCAAGCTTTCTCTGCTATCTTTACTGCATTCACCACTTCGTAGAGTGTATTGATAGTTGAATGTCCTTTTTGGAAACCATGATATTTCAATAAAAAGTCACCTGCAGCCTTTATTGTGCCCGCAATATGCTTTCAAACAGTTTTTCAAAAGTATTCAGTATACAAAGTGGTCGGTAAGCTGACGGGGCCACTTTTCATCTGGTCAGGAATGTCCCAGGCGACAGATATGCGTTAAACATTCACAGAAGGAGCTCTTGTGCATTTTTGACAAGTTAATTGCATTTACTGGTAAACCATCAGACCTTGGTGCTTTTCTGTTTCTCATTTTCGAAATGGCATCAAAAAGTTCTTCCTCAGTGATTTCAGGGATATAGCACTCCAATAGTGCGTGTGGTTTATCCCTCCTTTCTTGATGTGCTAGGGAGAAAATATCAACAATGTGGCACAACCCATTGGTTTCAAGTATGCTACTGGGTTCCATATCGCTTAGCTGACGAGTTACAATCCTGTAGCTGACGAGTTACAATCCAGTTGCCCCCATGGGTCGGTGTCTTTTTCTTGGAATACCGCTTGCCATTTCAGCGCCTTGCTTTTCTTGATCATTCTGCAGCAAGCATTGCTTCCTAAGGTGTATTTCTTCTCGTTAAGTTCTGCGCCAAAGTAAAAGGGCATTTCGTCTGAGGGCTGCAATTTCATCAGTCCACTAGTAGCCTGTTTCCTGCAAAACTCGACCTTTCGGAGAGGCGACACATGCTCGCCAGATGTATAGCATAGTGACCTTTTCTTCTTCTGCTGCATGAGTCTCTACCGGAAGCCCCTTTCATGTATTTGTGGATTCAATAAACTCAGATTTATCCAGCTTTCAACCATAGGTATTAAATCATCTATTTATTTTGTTGGTTCTGCTTTTAATGTCGAAAGTTATAAAATTGTGGTCGCTTGAGTGTACTGTTCCATGACCTTCCGCTCTTTCACAAAGGCAGTGAGGTCTTCCGAAGACACAGTCGCGTCAGAAATTGACCTTTGATATGTGGAAGTTGAGCCTTCGTTGAGGATGATTAAGTTTAATCTGCCAGGCATTTCAACAATAAGCTTTCTTTTTTTGTTTTCGCGAGGCATTTTCTTTTCTAGAGCCCTCCCGTTGAAGCCGCCGCCTATCAATAATTTCCCAGGCATATCACGTAGCGTATCTTCCAGTTCAACTCATTTCCCCTGGAAAACATTTATTAGGTTATTTGGTTACAAGTAACAGCTGACAATGTTCATTTCTGGGGTTATTATCCACACAAATCTGTTACCGCAACCATTCTTGCAAACGCAGACTTGCGTGAGGTCAGCAACCCAGATACCAGCATATCCAGTTAAGTCCGTGAACCAGTTGTTAGAATTTTGCTTGCAGGCTGGCTCGCTGATTAGCACTAGTTGCGTCTGAGTTTCCCGAGTGAGCTCTGTAAGTAGGTCTTCTGCTATCTTGCAACGTGGAAGGTTATCCTGAATGACTCTAATTTTCTATCTGTTCGTTTGGGTTTCAGGGCATCCAAAGCTTCCTGAAAGGTAGGATATCTACTGGAACCCAAATTATGAGCCAAATCTTTTCGACCTGGCTCTTTTTTTGCATACTATAAAGCTAGGCTGCGATCAAACTTTGATGCTTGGTGGCCTAGGAGGCCATATTTCTAGCATATTTTGCTTCGGTTTGTGCCATTGCATATTCTTTTGGTATGATTGAAGTCTAGACATCTGAAGCAACGAATTACCTCTATTCTTTGTCTGACTTGTACGCTAATCCAACAAAATCTTCTTCGTCCAATATTTGCAGCCTAAAGACCTTTTCTGCTTCAAGTTCAACAGCTGCCAACCTTTTCTCTCTGCTGTTTGGGGGCAAAAGTCTCACCTTTGTATCGCCAACTATGTCCGCCCCGAGTTCGCTCTGAATAGATTGCAGAATTATGTCCTCGGTATTAAAGCAGTCAAGGCCAGATAGTTCAAATTTCATTGTTGGCCTGAGAAGCTTAGCCTTTCCTTATATTCCAACCACCGCTTCAATATTATCTTGCAGCTTGGCATGGTACTCACGTTTCGCTTGCTTTAATAAGACGTCATCATCAGCACTCTTTCTAATTCGGCATTTTTGCATACATGAGTCATTTGGACGGACTGATGTTTGAATTGCTCCCAAGGCTTCTGCGTATGTCTTTCCCTCAGCTGGCCCTGATTTCAATTGCTTGCTTTCTATAGTTATGGGGCTTTTTCTTTCGTTTTCTCCTATATTTACGGGAGGAACGTTCATTGCTAAGATCTTCGTTTTTTACATTATTTTTGGTCAGCACATCCATTTGTTTCTTTTTCCCCATAACTGTCTGCCATTCGCGAACTGGGTGATGTGCTTTATCAGGAGGATAAATTGCGTACCAGTGGTGTTTTTGGTAGGGAGTAGTGGTTTTTTCTGTACGTTCATTTCATGCTCAGGTTGTTCCAGTTTGACCGACATGCATTTATGCCATCTTTGATTTGCCGGGCGATATTTTTTTGAGTCATTGATTGGATAATTTTTTTTCAATACTGCACTGCATTTTGTCCAGGTGCCTTCCTCTTACTTCTTCTGTTGATCAATGTTTTCCTTCCTATTAGAAGAATCAAATTGATTTGGCCCTCAAGTGCTTGCCATCATTTTGTTCCTCTTGATGGTTGATATCATGACGATTTTTAAAATTGGTCTCTGATCCTGCACAGGCCGTAACGTTATTCAAATCCAGAGCTTCCAAAGGCCTAGATTTAAATCGTTCACTCAGGAGCGTTTCCTGAAATATCCGCAATGTTTTCGTATAAGCCCGCGGGCTCTTTTGATATTTGGCTTCACTTTTTGTATCAGATGCTCTACAAGGATGATCGATGGTTTTATAGTTTCACTCGTTCTCTGTGCGCTATCATTACGAGGAGGCGTCTGAAGCAACTTCGGTGTCCGGGTAAATACTTCTTTTTCGTGTTCGCTTGTAGGGGTATCTGATATAGAGGCCAAGTTCGCCATCTTTATAACATTCCAGTCGCTGGATGACAACAGCTGAAAGCCTGCTCGCTCACTCCCCACTGCCGCCGATACTGGGGTTCTGACCCATAGCACCGTAACTTTTTTCCCTTCGTCAACTTTCATCACTGGTTTTATATCTGGGTTCCTGTCCATAGCATTTTAACTAACCGCCAAGATTCATGGATATTTGTGGTGACCGCAGCTACCCCTTAGACTCTCCCTTCTCTGCCGACCGCTGTCTATAGGGGTTTATTGTGTATTCACCGCAAACCTTCCCCGTGCTCAGTTCCGTTGTCTTCTATTTATAATAATACATGTAAGTATGAAGTAGTGCGCTGACATGTTCTTACTCCGGATTCCAGTCCCTAATTTAAACACTAAGTACTGGCTGACGACACCGTGTGAACCAAACCTGTGATGGTGCCTCTTTCTACGATTTGCTGGTCAGCAGGTGGTCAGACGACCGCAAGTTGGAATTAGGGCTTGCTGATTGGAATTTCCTGCTGAACCTTTTCGCCGTTTACTGCCTACTCGCAATCGCCAAAGAACTATTCCTGAAACTCACAGCAAAGCAAAACTAGTAGGGCAACAAATCAATGAAAATATAACAAATCTCATGATGCAGTCAAGGAAAAATATCTCAAATACAAAAACATCACACTTGGCTAAAACAACATTAAAAATGTGAGCGAATTTGTGGATTTTGGCACCAAAATAAGGGAACCGGTAATGATGGGGACGAAATATGCCGAAGAATACAGCTTGCAACTAAACAATTTTAATTCAATTTTGGCGATCTTGAAGACAAGCTATAAGTATACAAACCTGTGATAAGACCTATGCTATGCTATGGGTGTGAAACATGGACCCTAATTCAAGAATCCCCAAACATATTGACCGCCTTCGAAAGACCGGACCTGAGGCGAATATTTTGAGCAAAGCTAAACGGAGACCAATGGCGAATTCGATACAACCATGAGCAACATGAAATTTTCGACGAGCCGGTGGTCCGACCACGTGAATCGTATGGACGAACAATGGACACACGAAAAGGCAGTCGTTGGGAGAACTGAAGGGCGGAGACCAGTAGAGAAACCGAGGAAACGCTGGTCTGACTCGGTCAACGAAGAAAGTTCATCGCTGCTCGGATTTCACAAAATTGGAAGGCGCGGTCAATGTATCGAGACAGTTGAAGGCGCTTGTTGCAGGAGGTAAAGGTCCAAAAGGAGCTGTAGTGCTACGAAGAAGAAGATGAATTATATATTTATTTTCTATTAAGGGCTATTGAGGGTTTCGAATTTACAGCTCTAGCTGTGGCTGGATGGAAATAAATTTGGCCTCGATGCTCATCAAGATATAACATAGTTCAGTTAAACTTATTAAATATTAAAGTTCTTCACTTTTTCGCATGTTTGCCTTGATAAAGCCTTGCAAATACTTTGAGATTGTTGTAAATATGCCATTAGCCTTGTCGTCCTCAGAACATGAAAAGCTCCTCAAACAAACCATTACAGGGTTAATTGATGAAATTTAATCCCATCACCACTACAAAACCAAAACATATTTTGGAAAAATTCTTATCAAAATGATCCACAGCAGCATCCCTAACCAATCCACTTAGGAAGCATATTTTATACATGGCCGACATCGAAGGTGAATGAGCTAACAAAAGTACAAAAAATTCCTTCCACATTCTTTTCCAGATTCTTGAATTAATCTTAAAGTCGTCTCTTAAACGGGCTTAGGTCGATGGATCCCAGTTATTTTCTTATTTACTTTACTTTTCTTTTTCTTCCCAATATTCCATTACATTCCATTCTTCCTCCTGACGCAACCAAACAAAGTTTAGATTTGTCGCATGAATTTCTTCGAGAAAATCTCTTAAGAAACGACGATCAGTTGGATCTTATTCTTATCCATATTGTGAGGTTCCTGAGGTGGTGCACAGTTAAGTAATTAACATAGTTGCCCTTAGTTCCAGAGCAAGACGAGGAAGAATTAAGAATCTATGTGATAAGGTTAAAAATGGTAAAGAACAGCCTCTTGAGGCTGGGTTGGAATGTTCTATTCTTATAAGACTGACTATATATGGATACATGTTAAGATGTTGTTTATGCTTCGAGACTATACTTTTGGGTCTAAGATTTTTTTCTTAAGGCATTTATATGTTATTCATCTCTGCTACATCCGGATTATAGCCATAAAGACTGGTTTTATGGAATTTTATTTTGTTTAGTTCGAATTAAGAGAACTTATCTGACTCAAAAGAGTGACGATTGCTGTTTTGTTAAATAGAACTTGAACCACCTTAGAAAGGTGATTAAGCAACTGAATTGAATGTTAAGATGAGCCTTGAGCAGGATTTAAATTGAACTGATTTCTTCTTCGATATATTTCCTGATTAGAGTGGTCCGATGGGCAAGTTATGCTCTACCGCCTACACAACACTTCTTAAAAGTTAATTTATGGATATTATTTTTTGGTAGTGAACTCTATCGAAAATTTATTAGATGATCAAACGTAGTTTAGAAAGTGATTTAGATAATTATTGTTGAGTATAAATTTGATAGGCATGTGTGGGCGATTGAAGGCTTTCAATAATAGCTAATAAGCTGAAATCGAGGTTAAGGCATGTAGATGTTCGCGGTTGGGTAGTTAAATGTGAAAAGGTTATGAGGTAACTTTAGAGTGAGTTTTATGTTTATATTTTGCCGGTGATTTGTGGTTTGATTTAATTCAAATTATTTTTTACTGGGTTTATGTAGAGCAAATTATCTGCGGTGACTTTGAGATTGAATGAGTGCTTTCTCAGTAGCACATATTTTGATGATGGTCAATGCTTTTCATTAGTTATTGATATTTCTCAAGATTAATTCAACCAGGCAATTTCTTCGTGGTCTAAGATATTTAAGTTCTTTATGCAGATTTAGAAACTCGTGGGCAGGAAAATTTATTTGTTCAGAATAACAGTGATTCTGTATGTCATGCCATAAAAAGCAGGAATACGTAAGCGCTACAAATTTTCTTCTTATCCCTGAAATCGCCTACAAATCCTCCTAATTGCTTCAAAGACAATTCCCTTACCAATACAGTGTACGCTTTTGCTATCAGATATCGATCCTCCGATCCCTTTTAATTTTCTTGTACTTCCTCTTACTGTGCGCCCTGCGAAGACAAAAGTGTCAAATTAAGATCTGTTTTGAAAAGTTCTCATGAAGACCTTTCATTTGATACCCATATCGGCTACCTTTGATGAATTTTTTTTTCGGGGGCCACTCCCCTTTATGGGGGGCGAACCCCCTTAAATACCTTATAAAATTTTTCTGTTGTTGAACTTTGAAGAGAGCACCACTTTACACCCATATACAAAATTTGATATTTCTAGCTGAAGTAGTTTAAGAGAAAAAGTGCTGTGACACACGGATGGACGGACAGACAGGACGCGATTATAGTAGGGTTCTGTAAAATTATTTTACAAAACCCTAAAAATGACTGCTTGTGAACTTGCAAATAACATCGATTGCACGATGAAGCGTATTGTTACTTCCAATGGTCTTTACTTTCTAGGTTCACAATATGTTTCATTGAATCCAAGTCTATTCGCAGCAATTAACAATTTGTTTATTTCAACTTGTCAACAACTATATCGGTTAGTCGGTTGCCAGGTCAAGTGAGTTAAGAGGAAGAAAGATTGAGATATATGTTCGTTCTCCTCAAGAATTTTTCTCTCTCACGTCATCAGTGCCACTGTGGTAAAGGCCGACGCTTTTGGCTTGTACTTCAGTAGGCTTTGGATCGAAAGCGGAGAAGCTAGAATTTAAACGGAGCAGGTGACAGATACTGTCAAGAAGGGGACCGCATAGTTGTCGTGCTATAGTGAGGGAATGCTGTTGCGGAGTATTTTTCCTTGCCAGACCTATCTTTTCGTTGAAAGTAATTGAGCGTGTGAAGATTCACGGAATCGATTAACCCATTAAAGCCCTCTGGCAACTAAAGTTGCCATGGCATCCTGTGTGCATCTCCAAACTTCGAGCACTTTGGCTGATGCATAGCTCATACATGATGTATTATCTTCTGAATAGAAAAACTGTCAGTCAGTCTTTTGTTTTCGTGGGAAGTGTGAGGATAAAGTTGTGCAGAGTTGTCGACCACAGATTTTAAGCAATATGGCAGCGACTCCTAACTAGTAAGTAAAGCTATTATGGTATGCGTGGACGTCAATTTTTTTTAATTGTCTGCTTTCAATGCAAATGTGGCAATGTTATTTCTATACTTTTGTTTGAATTTTGTGTAAGCGGTTCGCATGGAAGGCACTCAAACTTTGTTGGAAAACAAAGTTAGCAATGGGGTGAAATGACTACAATTTCGGCAGAATTCAATTTTTCAAGAAATGGTTATCTTGACAGGTATACTCGCGGAACAGAGGCCAGTGGCTTATTGCTTCATGAATTTATTGATCTACTCAACGAGGACGAAGAATTAACACCTGGTAACAAAGCTATATGCCCGCCTAATGAGCCTCCAAATGCAGAGAAAGATAAAGACTCTGATTTGTCCGACGAAGAGGTGGTGGGCGATATCGATCATCTTCCTTCCCACATAAATTGGCTGCCCAATAAAAACAAACTATCCTCAAATATTCCCCAGCTTAGTTGTGAATATTTTCCAACCGTAGAGGATTTTCTAAGAGAAAATGTGAAAAGCCCAAACAAAGCTTTCAATGTATTTTTTTTTAGAAGCTGTATTGCATCAAATTGTTTCCAAAACTTACCGACACGCTATACAGAAATTTGTATACTTAAATGCTACACCTGAGGAAATTATTTCATTTATCGGAGTGATGCTGTTGTCGGGATATCACCCTCTCCCTTATAAACGATTATACTGGTAACATGATTCCAATGTTCATACCCAGTTAGAGTCAGATGCAATACGCCGAAATCGTTTTGACGAACTGATGAGCTGCATTCATTTAGCTGACAATGAAGCCAATGACGGAACCGATAAAATGTATAAAGTTGGTCCAGTTTTTGACCTATTAAATGATGCATTCCAACAAAGTAGGCTTGAATCTACTGTTAGCATCGACAAAAGCATGATTCATTACTATGGAAAGCATGGCTGTAAGAAATTTATGCGTGGAAAACCAATCAAAATCGATTTCAAGCTATGGATTGCTGCAGATCATTCAGTGTGTATCCATCACGTTGAGCTCTATTGTGGAATTTCAACTCGTCTTCCTGGTACTGGTCTGGGTCAAGGAGTAGACGTTGTTCTGGATTGCTTAAGCATATGCAGTTACCTAAAGGATCTCGTCTCTACTTCGATAGAATCCGCTCGACAGTAGATGTATGATATACACAGACAGTAGATGTATACTCTACGCAAGGCTGGCTTTTATATTGTCGCCAAGGTCATGCCATATCATAATTAGAATTTTGACGACAGGCGACGATTGCCATTCTGAAGTTTTATAGAACTCCTCCATCATCATCCGGTGTTCGACCATCCTTCAAATTTACACCTGTCCTTGATGTCATCAAAAACGACCGAGCTGGTCCTTCAAAGTATCAACGTTGCTGGATTTGTAGCAGGCGTACTCATATCAAAGCAAAAAATGTGAAATCCCGCTTCATCCTGATGAGTGTTTTGAAGTATTTCATGACGAAAATAAAAATACCAGAACTTCTGCAATGTGATACATTTTGATCTAGTAAAAGCATTTTTAATGTGTGCGTATTTGATTTGTTCATTATTTCACAATCAGGTTCCATTATCCTTAATTGATCAGATCACGATTTTATATTGTTTTATGGGCTATACATAACAAATGTACCAAATTTCACTAAAAAATATTCACTTGGGAATTATAGGCTTCAATGGGTTAAATTATTCAAGTTTTAGTGCTCATTAAACTAATCGAAAATTCGAAAGTTGTTTGAAGTAGATATTGCCGTAAAATTAAAGGGAACATTACACCCTTGCTCACCGTGAACTTCGGTTGGATTTCGACATCGATTATTGGATTGTCTCAGCTTGATTTTCACCCGAGTAAATGGCGCCGCAAAGTGGTAAGATTGTGCGAAAAAGAAAAAAATTCATTTGGACTAGCCACATTCGTATTATTGGTGTAATTTGACTTGTCTTCCACTTTTAAGTGTGCGTGAAAGTAAATATAGCTGACGGGAGTTCCTGCAGTGAACGTGTGTCGGTCAGTATGATTGGCGACGGTGCATGAGTGTTCGCACTCATGTGCCTCTATTATGAGTCACCGAGTACAGCTTGCGTCTGGCCGTCACGGCGCAAGACAGCAGGAACCTGTAAAAGGGTTATAAATAAAAGGTAAAGGTATGTAAATCTCTTGTTGTACATGCACGTCACCGAAGAAACATATTGACTGAAAAAGGTTCATAGAAATACATACACCAAAACTTACAAGTGAAGGTGCTGTCAACGTATTTTCCATTTGGTTTTTCAAAGAATCAGCGGCTGATTTTGATAGGATATTGTAACGGTTTCCTACCTCCGTCTCGTTCGATCGCAATTAGAACCGACCTCTCATCGGTTCGAGACGTGCAGTCTTGGAAGTGACAACGGACTGTACCCTTCAGGTCAACAAGTCCGGTCACACTTAGTCTACTCCGTGGTGGCTGCCTGTAGGCTAGCTAGTTCGGAGAGGAGTTTCGGTCGCGGGTCTTACGCGAGCAGACTAAGTCCGAGCTACGTAACTCAGCCACCGATTCACATGCCCGATTTACAAACGCGTCAACAACTAGTCATCCACAACAGGAAACCTACGTTACGTTAGTTCTGGATGTGATCTCTCCACAGATCTCAATTCGAAATCCTACAAAATCTAAAACCATAGGCGCGTTACCGAATCACCGACGCGGTACCAGAAAATAAGCTAAACTACCTCAAGTCCAAAATAACCTACTCTAATAAAAAAGACGAGCGCAAACAAGGGTACCGCGGACCGTAACCGACTCGAAATCAATCATCCGCAGATTATAAAAACCTAACCCTCTTCAAGACATACTTACCCTCGGTCATCACTTCCGCTGCAAAAGAAAGAGCATGCGGAACGGAAAGGCTTATGGCTTCTTTAGTACTTCATCTTTAATTTAAATTATTTTTTCCTATGTACATAGCAACAAATGTAGAGAACATATTCAGCTCAAAATTATTTTTCGTTGATTTTTTTGCTTTTTATAACTGGGGTATTTTTTTGTAACAATATAAGATATATGTATACATACTATAAATTTGATTCGTTCATATTTTCTGTTAAACATACTTTAATAGTCTTACAATGACTTGCAATAACATATCTTTCGTTTGTTTTTTATTTTATATTAAAATACAATATTTAGAGACGTCTCTTTTTTTTCGGTCTGTGTGTATATAATTTAAATTTATATATAAGTGAGCTTTACATCAAGCTTTGATTTGGACTTTCTTTTTATATTAAAATTTACTGAAATATTGTTTTCGGACTTTTGATTTCTTTGTTGTTCAATTTGTTTTTTTGTTGTGAAAAATTCAAGTTGTATAAATTTACAGTATTTTATCACTATTGTGGTTTTAATTTTTATTAATTCATGCATTAATTTTACGGATTAAAATTAAAAAACTGAGAGACTGATTTTATCTTATTTCATATTTAATGGCATTAAGGCAACATGTATGCAATTTGGTTCATTTAATTCTAAGACTTAAAAAAAAAGTTATTTTGCGTTCTTCCTTTTTTTGAAAGTTTTTTTTTTTTTTAGTAGTAAGATCATTTATTGTACATTTCTTATTGATTTATTTCTTTTTTTTTCAGTGTCTTTAGAGTGTTTTTATACTTTTTGAAAGAATTTACCTTAAATTTTTTTTTTTTTCATACATAAATTTTTCTGTATGAAATTATAAGTGATGAAATATATTTCTAATCTTCTTTTGTACTGTACATTATTTTACTTCAATGACTTGAGTTTAAAGGTCATTTACTTCAATCTCGATTCAACAGGAGTGGCTTCTGGGCAATTGTGATCTTGATAAATTCAAAGAATTCAATCGGATTTCTGTCAGTTGAAGTGCAGTCCTTGTTTTTCAGTTAAATCATATCCTTGTTTTAATTCTGACAAATTGTTAATCACATTTACGCGCTAACTTGCTGAATTTCAACGATTTTTATCGAGTTTTGCATTCAAATTACTTTTCTTACAATAATAACGGAATGAGTTTAAATATCATTGAACGGAATCGCCATCAATTCAATTAATTAAATTTATTAACAGGGAGAAAGTTCAATTTTATTTTAATTCGAAATTAAAATGCCATGAATTTATAAATATACAGAGAAAACTCGATTCTTGTGGAAAACCACCATCAAAACTTTACAAACAAAAATAAATCCTTTTGGAATTGATTAAAAAGGAAATCCGCTTTATAAGAAAACTTATTTAGAAAATTAATTTTGACTCAATGCAAAATTTAGTAAAAAGCAAAAAATAATTCAACTCGAAACCGTTAATTATAGTGTTAAAAGAGCTCTAAATTAAATTTAAGTTTAAGACTTCGTGGTCACAGGACTCGCAATCCTCTTATTATCCTTCCTTGCATCAAATTTTATACATCTTTACCTTCATCTCAAGAAGGTAGGAACTAGGATTTTATTCATCTCAAATATTCCTCCCCAAACCGTTCAATTCCCAATGTAACAAATGCTATGAATGCAATTTAAATTTAAGGATGCTCTTATAAAATTGTATTAAAGCTCCCAATCGAATTATCCTTCTTTCCAATCAAACTTTTCACATCATCCAATTCATCCCGGGGTGAAAAAAATTATAAATTCACTCCTTTATTATTATATTCCTCCCCCAAACCATTTCAACTCCCAGATAAACTATCCAACACAAATCTAGGAGCCGGCCTAGATCTGATCCTGATTCCCTCGTTCTTTTGTTATAGCCAAGAACAACAAGCTTTACATACCTCGAGATCGCTTTCACTTCACTCCTTTTTTGGTCAATAGTGACCACTTATCAGAATTGACTTTTTTCTTTCCGCCACCGCTGAAATTTCTAATATCGCTCGCTGTGGGCGAAGTATTGTTCTCCCTTTCTTGCCTGACATCTCCGACCCAGCTGCTATAGTTTGATTTCGGTTCAGCTGTATAGAAGCATTAAAAGCCGAATAAGTCGATATTCCTAATTAAAATGACTTGAAATTCCAACAAGATTCACCCTCTCCGCTAATCCGCTAACCCTCACGAGACTGCTCCCTCATAAAGTCCCGTTAGTTGTCTAATCTACTTCATATCTAGAAAATTTTTTTATCTAAAACTCAATCTTCACTTATATTTTCTATCATACACAATTTCATTTATGATTTTTTTCAGTAGTCAAACTCGATTGTTTAATCATTATGTACGAATTCTAAAACCAGTGTCAAAATAAAACCATTTTACCACTTTAAGCACACTCTCACTCATCGGACAGTTAACCGCGAACACCTTCTGCCTCTTTGACATTTGGATGGCAACTGTGGGAGGCATTGCCAGATAGATATGCTTCGAAATGTATCAGAGTTTTACTTCAGCGGCTCACATTGACAGAAAATATTTCTCCACAAATATAAATATTTGAAGAAAAATATTTTCGGAGCAATGCTGGCTGCACGAAAGATAAAGTCTGCTTGCATTTCGAAGTCATACATCTCTGGCCGGGTGCCAGGGTTCGGGATCGGAATCACTCCGATTCCCGGGCGTAGGCGTCACATTACAATATGTTCTGTTGGCGCATTTTTTCGGGCGAAAATTCAAATACACATTGACACCTCATTGAGTTCGTTCAGCTTGACCTATAAGGGTCACATAAATATCATTATCATGAAGTTCTTTACACAATTAGGAATATTTTAACTGCTATTTTCAAGGATCTTCAAGAGAAACCTGTTTGCTATCTTGACCAATAATATTATTTAACTCTTTTAATCAATGTACGTTCAAGCAATCAAAAGAAAATATCAGCAACTAACCAGCCTAAACAAAGACAAAAATTTAGCCTTAAAACATAGAAACACCCTCCGCATCCTATCCTTATAAACTCTAAACTAAATGGTGTACACTTTTATATTAATTAACGAGATGAAAATATATAGTTCCATGCAGTTAAAATAAATCAATAAAGTGAAATCAAAAGGCTGAAATCAAGACACTATTAAATATTTAAAAAAATTCAATGTATATATGCATGCACGATCTAGTTTCTTCGAATTAAAAAAGATGATATTTAACTACTGGGAAAAAAAACATAGAATTTAGTTTACACTATTTTCAACAGTTTCTCAAAAACGATTCAAAGTTATTATTTAAATGTTACGATTTATTTATGAGATATCTCAAGTTCGAGTTTGTATCTTATAACGTATTCCGTAACATTGAATTACACGTAAATGACTGGGGCATTTTATACTCCAAGTCAAAAGCGAATTGCTCTAAATTTTCATACGAATTGCTCTAAATTTTCAAAGAATATGAAGCAAATTACAAACAATAAAAATGCAAAAACTTAATGGTCCAAATGGGTCTCTAAATTTATACATTATCAATTAAAAACATTTAACCAAAACCAAAAACAATATCACATACAATTTATTTAAAATTATTACATATTTTTTACTTCAATTGGAAAAGGGAGAAAAAAAAAAACAACCAACACTATTCAAAAACTTATTTTAATCAATTATTTTGTTCATTTGATATCTGCTGGCCAATTTTTTTCTTGAAAAGCCGTTGGGACTTGTTTTCTTGGGTGAGCAGATGCGTTTCGATTCTTTTGGGTCATCTTCAGCGTCTAAAGGATATGTGGAAGAAAATGACTTTATAAAGATGTAGGACAGGTTGACCAGGTAGGGACTAAACTAAACCAGGTAAAGAGATGTTAGGTTTTCCCCTTTGGGCTGTGAGATGTCTGTTTGTTCTGGTTTCTGTCACTTCCGTTTTCGTCCAAGGGTGTGGTCTAGTACTGAAAAAATTTTGACGCGGTTTTCTCAGTACTAGACCACACCCTCCGACGAAAATGGTAGCGACACGAACCAGAACAAATGAACAACCAACAACCCAAGAGACACAAACCTAATATTCCTTTACCTGACATAAATTAGTACCTACCTGCTTAACCCATCCTACACCTATATCAAGTCATTTCCCTTCACACATCCCTAGATACTGAAGATGACTTAAAGGAGTCGCGACTCATTTGCTCACACAAAAAAGCAAGGTGCGACAGCTTTTCAAGAAAAAAAATTAATAATTATATTAACACAAGAGAACAGTGAACTTTTATCCTACATTTAATGTGTTATAACTTAATTCTAATGAAATTCAATCAAAAACTATATCTTGTACTTATATAATGCTCCTAGCCTAAACGTTAAACCTTATCTCTAAACCTTATATAATATGGAAATCTTTCGCTAATTTTTAACGTTAACCAACGACAACACTAAATGTAGCAATAATGAGCTGAAAGTCAAAACTAGGCAACGAAAAATAGAAAACAAAAACGAATAACCACCAATAATTTAGGCATTGTCATATAGTCACCAGTGCCTAGATTGCTCCTCGACCAGCGTCAATGAATCTAGAAATGAGTATCTCCATTGTCTATATATCTGATATATAATTGGGACCCCGTCAAAATCAAAATCATATCGATCCATGTCCAAAATACACGAATGTTCCCGGAGTAACGAAGTCAGTAACGGGGAAAGTCTAAATATACACGTCTATAGGGTGGAATATCTGTGAAATCTAAAGGTTTTCGCTCAAAGTTACATATCTTGCCATGTGATTCTGAAGAACTTTCAGTATGAAGGAATCGACTCTCGTTACTTCGTCAGTTTGCGAAATTCTTCTATGCGATATGTAGTGTTTCCATTCCGTCTCGGGTTTTCTGTATAAAACAGTACATGCATGAAGACATTTCCTCTCGAAAACTCTTAATGACAAACTATTTGGAGGCATATTGGCCTAACCGTTGAAAAACTAAATTGATTTTTTGATCTTGCTTATTTATTCTCTCTGAAAGAGATTCAAGCCGTTGATGAATTTTGAGAAGCAGCTCATGATTGTCTCTTACATTATTTATTTTATTTACATTGTTGTATGCCGGTCCTCTAGCAGGAAGTTCAAATGACACCCCGGGCTTGATGAAGTTGGAAAGTAGCACACTGCGATGTACTTGGGTTTGCTTTGGGGAAAATTTAACTTTCGCATCTTGATACGGAGGGATGCTGGATGGTCAAATATACTGTAGTTAACACAGTATAATTTTTCTTTTGGCTCCATCTGAGCCAATTTGCATTCACTGATTCAATGAATATCTTTGCATTTAACGCAGCAACAGTGTATGGCACAATTCGCAGCCGAATGACCGAATCTTTGGCACCTGTAACACTGGTTGATCTCAGTTTTTTGAAGATGCTCTCACCTCACAACTGTAATGTTGAAGGGCACTTAGCCTGCTATCGTTAGAAATTTGTTCCAAATAAAATCGTCATATTTTGCCTTCAACAGTTGGTCTCCCGGTAGCATAATTTTTCGCACTAACGAATTTGACAGCTGGTGCTCAAGGAGATCAACTGCATCTTTCCCACAGTCCAAACCTTTCAACAGGAAGTTCTGATTTTTTCCGCCTTTGGCATGTATGTAAAGTGGGGAGCTTTTACACTACTAAGAGCATCTTTCGCTAGCTTGAAATCAGCCAGTATTTTTGTTTCAATTGTGAATTCATCAGCGGTCACTCTTTTAAATTATCGATCTTATGTTCGGCTGTCAATAGCCGAACCATATCCCCTCCGCGCTGCTCAAAGTCGTTAGTCGGAGAAACTTTCTCAGTTATCTTATTATTTTTAATAGGAGAACCAGCAGACAGACTGGTTGGCATCTTCTCCTTATTTTTTGATTTTAAGTATTCAATAAAATTATCGCTAGAATCATTAATATTATCTATGTTTTCTTGGCACTCTGTCTCGATGTCCATATTTTCATTTATCGCAACAAGTACCGCATAGTAGTTTGTGCTTTGGTTAGCATGATATCAGCATCATGGATCGTTGTCTTTTTCGTATCTTGTAATGTTGCGTTATTTGTTTGTTGTGCCTTTTTTCGTGGCTAATCTACTTTTTTCGTTCGTTTTGTTTGCTGTCGCTTCTTTTTTTTTCGTTTGTCTTATTTATTGTCGCTTTTTCTTTTCCAGACGTATTTGGTGGCTTGATACCTTATGTTTTGTTGACGTTTGTTAGTTTCCGGATGATTTCCTCCAAATTTTGAATTCTGAGTTACTTCTTTTCATTTCCTTTCGTTAATCTTTCCAATTCTTCGCTTGCCATGCTCAAAGTTTTCTTTGTCGTTTTTTCGTTTCATGAGTTTTTAATGACTAGCATTTAAAAAACCTGGTCCATGATCCCCCAGCGGTGTAAAGCCGTCGGGCTCCTCTATGCCCCCGGCGAAAAATACGTTTCTTTTTTTCTTGAACTTTTTGAGACTTCTGTGGGTATTACACAATACTATACGATCTTCGTCACTGTATATAACTTTATTTAACTAATAACAAAAGGTTACAAAAATAAATACGATGTCAAGAGGGCTAACGCCATTTATATGAATGATTGCGGAGTACGTTCGGTGTACGACTCGACGAGATCTGGATGAAGAGTGACAATACCGCTGCTGTGGTCAGTGACATCTACTTATCGTATATGTCTTGACCTGCACAGTACTCCCCGTCGTGGAAACAGATATCATGAACAAACTCACAATACGGTATGGCGGCACTTGATGACGTTTGTCGATGCGGCGGCACGCGGTTGGGGTAATGGCGGGTTGATGCTGCAGTGGTGACTGTTGATCGGATGCGGTTTGGCGACGGGTTGCTCCATCGCAAATGTCACTGATCGGGCATGCGGACTTGTGTGAGTTCGGGCATGTGACATACTGCGAGGTTGGGCATGCGTCGTTGTGTGAGGTCGAGCATGCAACCCATGGCTGTAGCGCGAGGTTGGGCATGCAAATGCAATAACGCTGTCGGGCACGTGAGGCGACAGTATCGGGTATTCAATATTTGAGGGCGATGCGCTTAGCAGTAGCACGCCCACTCGGATGCGACAAATTATGAGCTGCGTCGAATGCTTGTTTGCGTAGTGAGACTTGCAAGTAGAGCTTGATAGTGCTGTCATGTTTGGTGCAAACCAATGAATATCCGTTGAGCTTGGGGTGTCAAAGCTTGAAACTAGGGATAGCTAATAGGTGCGGTAGCTGTTCATCTTTCTCTTGCTCAGCGCTAATGGTGCTGAGGTTGCAGGCGGCAGAAATGCAGACAGTTTCCACGCGAGAGTGTGTCGACTACAGCGTTTTCTTCCCCAGGTGTGTATTCCAGCTGGGTATTAAACTGCGATATAAAATCGAATTGCCGAATCTGCCGAGGCGATACTTTTTCTGATCATTGCTTGAGTGCATGAGTGAGCGGCCGATGATCTGTATAGATGGTGAACTGCCTGCCTTCGAGAATGCGCTGGAAATGCCTGATTGCAGTGATTATGGCTAGAAGCTCCCGCTCGTAGGTGGTACATTTCTGCTCCGCATCTGAAGGCTTTCTCGAGAAGAATCCTAGTAGGACGTAGCAACCGTCAGTTAGCTGCTGATCAAAAACTGCGCCTATGCCGGTTTCGGATGCATCCGTGCGTAAAGCAAGCCGCTGAGTGGGTGAGAGAAAAGCTGAGGTTGTTGCAGAAGCTATAGCCTATTTGCAGCGCATAAAAGAATCGTTGGCCTGCTCAGATCAGGCAAGCTTAGCTTTCTTTTTCATGATTCCTTTAAATGCCGACAAAACTCCGCGTGTAACTGAACTCGGGGATACCAATTATGGGTATAACTCAATACTATGCAATCGTCGTCACTGTATATAACTTTATTTCACTGATAACAAAAGGTTACAAAACCAAATATGACTTCAAGATGGCTGACGCAATTTATATGAACAATTGCGGAGTACGTTCGGTACGCTCGGACTCGATCAGATCTGGATGAAGAGTGACTTGAAGGAATCCTCTGACAGCAATCCTGCAACACCGCTGCTGTGTCCAGGATCATCCACTTGTCGTATATGTCGTGACCTCCACCTTCTTTGCAAGTAAAATGCAGATACTTGATAAATTGTTCAAATAATTCGACGATAGAATAAGTTTTAAAAAAAATAGTTTCGAGTTGACGTTTAAAACATTATTTTAGGTTTAAAAAAATTCTTGACAGGAGCTTTTAAAGCACATTTAATATATACGCAACGAATGCTAGCCTTGGAATTTTTAAACACATCTGTAAGCAAAAAATGCCAGACGTAGAATCCAATTGCATAATCAGTGTCGCCTAAAAATCACATGAGATTTTCTTTCCGTGTGCTGTATTGGTCTTCAGGTTTCTCGGTCTGAAAGTGACCAATCGCGATATACAGGGTGGGTCAGGAAAATCCGGAGAAACCACATTAATTTGTCGCTGTGGTGGATCTCTATGAAAGCAGTCATTTGTTGTCATTTCAACTGAGAAGATGTGTGTGCATTCGTACGTGAATTCGAAATGGCGGAGTTAGTGCAATCGAGTGCGGAATACAATCGAAGAGTGGTGTTTATTGTAAGTTTTCGCGCTGGATGGTGGTTTTTCGGGTATCCGAAATTCACAGTTTACGAAATTGCTCAGAAGTATTCGGCCGCGAAAAATTATGAGCAAGGTTTTCCGAGTCCAGCAAGGAAAACTCATGCGAAGCAGAAGATGGCGCGGACCCCGGAAGTTGTTCGAAGGGCTGAAGACCCCATTTCAGTGGATCCTGGGAGCTTACTCAGAAAAATGCGGCCATTGTGGGTGAAAGTGAAGTTTGGATGCGTCGAATTGCTGAAGAGGCCCTGAAGTGCACGTCCTACGAAATAAAGATGCGACAGATCCTGCCCAAGGCTGCTAAAACAACAAGAATTGTCTGCTGTCACTTGCTTCTGTGTACACTGAAGAACGATCCTGGCCGTTCAACAGCCCAGATTTAAACCTCCTGGACTATTACGTGTGGAGCTTTATTGAGCGGCTCACTAACAAATCCAGGCACCCCAATGTGGCATCCCTGCAATTTAAAACGAGGGCAGTTAAAGAAGGCGTGCTCGTGATTCAGGCGGAGAATCGAAGCTGTGGTGGAAGCAACCGGCAGTTACATTGAGTTATAAATTTAAAGAGAATACCTGAGATTAAGATATAATAAGTTTTGTGGTAAATGTTAGTTTATAAGTAATACATAATTACATATTGTTATAAACTGCAAATGAGAATCCATTTTTCTTGTAAAATATGTTGATTCATTACTGTAAAATCATTAAAATACTTGAAAATTTTCCCATGATATGTAAACATAGGATTCAAAACTCTAAACAGATAGCAATAACACTTTTACAATCAAAGAAATGCAATGAAATGTGCTATATGCTCCATTGCGTTTCGTGCATTTCCCTACACATTTATGCACTTGACAGCGTTGCTTCATAGCCCGCACTTATGCAGAAATTCACTACATTACTCCAAATCATTCCATATTTATGCCGCAACCCACTGCATTATTTTGTATTATATTACTGCTATATTTCACTGCATTTTGAATTTTAGTATACACTAGTTTTTGACTTGCTTCCTCTTGCATGATACCATGTCGAGATTCACTATTTTTTATTTCTTTGATTTCAAACAATAATTTAGTTAATTTTGTGACATATTATAGCTTTCTACAACAGGTATACCATGATCAATTTTATTTTTATAGTATGCAGTTTGTAACTTACAAAAAATTATGTTACAATACAAAAATTGATATTTTGCCATCGGGCGTTTGGTCAAAAATTCAAACCTGTGAAATAATAAATTCCAAAATGCTGTCCCACCGTGGGCGCAGCACCTCTCCAAAAAGGTCCATCTGTTCGTTCCTTACAGTTTCATTATTTTGAAATTATTGTGAGGGAGAGAGGCAGAGGGCGTAATATTTTATTTTATAGCAAATATTAAAAAAAAAGTTGACCTAGTAATTCGCCAGTTTCGTTCTTAAATTTGCTTTTGCGATTCAAATTGACTGTCTTGCAACATACAATTAATTCTAACAAATACTAAATTCATTTAATCAATTTTTATCATCAATGCACACTTAAATCACTATTCTGTTTTACGTTCACCAGCAGCCAAGTAGTTTTCCTCAAAGCAAAAAGTTTCCAATCCGCAGAAAAGCATGGTATACAATCCATCCCATCCAAATATCAGCTGAAGTCCCTGTGTCATAGTCCAGTCAAATTAGTCCTTAAAATAGAAATAAGGTTACAAAAATTCTCATAGAGCTAAAAATTGGTATGAATGTTCAGAATACTATTATAAATGAATTGTGACAAGTCCCCATCAATCCCGACTGTGCAAAAAATTTTATTGATGGTGAAAGTTTACCGAAATAGGGTTTTCGCGTTTTTCAGCTAAACGGTGAGTTTCACAGCAAAAATAGTTCAGACAAAAAAACGTAGATCATCCGATTCTCTACAAAAAATATATCCACACTTTTTTTCATAAGTATTGCCATTTCCGTGATATAGCGGTTGAAAGAATTGTAAAAAATATTTTATTCACAATATGCACACAGTTCCACACCACCTATGAGGTAGTGTGCTTGGCACTTTTTTTTAAACGTGTTTTCCCCGGTAGGCCTATTCCACGATATTGAGTATCTTGAATATTGAAAATGATGAAAGCTGTGTAAATTATGTAATATATAAATGAAAAAATTATTTGGAAAAATTATTCGTCGGATTTATAATAGTCCAATGGAACTTCTAGTGTACTGTCTTCGTTTTCTTCATCTTCCTGCTGGATACAAATATGTTCTAAAAGTGATTCATCATATGTCTCATCACTGATATCGTAATTATCCTCATCTAGTATCGATTCAACATTGGAGCACCACTGTCTTTGACAATTGGTACATGCTAAAGAACAAAACAGTCCAACCTTTTTACAGCGACATTTAGCATTGCAACCTTTTTTGCAATTGCAAAAGATGGTGTTAAGGAGTTAAACAACACTGATTGAAGCAAAATGTATTCACTTACTCGTACTCTAGTACGAGGATGACTTATTTTTGATGAACCAGCTTCTTCTTCTTGCCGCCGTCTTTTCACGGCATCAATGCTACTTTTTCGAGTATAGTTTTTTCAACACTGCTCATGAATTTTTACAGATGTCTGGTCTTTCAGTTACTCTGAAAACTCATCACCTCTTTCAATACTTGCATCAATTAATGCTTTCGTGCCGCAATGAACAGTAACAAATCCACTTTCAGTCAAAGGTTGACTACAAATAAAGCAGAATTGCTTTAAACAGTAAAATGCACAAACTTTGTTTCAAAATATAAGCGATGGCCACGAGTTGTCACTATGAAAGAATGCTTACGACTAACAGTATTTTGTTGAATATGAGACCTTTGAAACGGAGCAGGTATACGAGCATCGCCACGCTGACAATTGAATGGAAGAGAGATGTTACTCAAGGCCAATGCGGCTAAATGAAAATAGGGGCGGAGTTTTTGACGTTCATTTATATTCTGAGAATTTTATAATTTGTTTGTATAAGATATAGGGACTCATATAACGGTTCAAAAATGTATATAAAAGTACATTAACGTGCATATTAACAAAAATATTTTTTTCAATTCTTACAACCGTTATATCACGAAAATGGCAGTATTTATGAAAAAAAGTTTGGATACATTTTTTAGTAGAAAATTGGATGATTTACGTTTTTTGTCTGAACTATTTTTGCTGTAAAACTCACCGTTTAGCTGAAAAACGCGAGAAACCTGTTTTTGCAAACTTTTACCATCAATAAAATTTTTTGCACAATCGGGATTGATGGGGACTTTTTACAATTCATTTATAATAGTATTCTGAACATTCATACCAATTTTTAGCTCTATGGAAATTTTTGTAACCTTCAAAGTCTTATTTGACTGGACTATCAGCAATATTGCGCTAGAACTTAAAAAAAATATATAAAATCTTTAAAACAGGGTAGCATTTAGTTTCATTGTTTCAGTGGCTTACCTTCTTTTTGGAATTGAGTCTGTCATCTCAAGTATCTTCAAGGGTTCATTATATTGTCGAATTTAGCCTTCGTGAGTTTAGTTAGAGATGCAATTCCAGGAAATAATAAATACTGATATGCAATTACAACTTGGCCGCAACATCTCAACAAAAAACTTTACCTGTCTTTGCAAGGACAGAATTTAAAGGCCGTTACAGAGAGTAGATCCTTGCAAGGGATTATGTAGCCTATGGCTTGCATGGATCTTTCAGGAGTTAATTCAAAAAATCTTTATTTCAGAGAGATCTTCCTATCGCCTCATCAGTTCCATTGTTTATCGCCCCATAATAATTCAATTGATGTGGTTTGCAGATTATGAATTTCTTATCTATTGCTTTAGAATAGGAGATTTGACTTGATATGATGACAGGATGCATCATTTACAGTACTTCCGGCCAATTGTCCCAGGTCTCATGAAAAACTACAACTGGATAGAAAATCGCCACGATTTTATTCATGCATAGAAGAAAATACTAAGTTTCAATATGCTCAAAAAACCGGAAGTGGAACTAATCTCAATTGAATTCCAATCGCTCAAGTTAACATATAGGTCACTTCTTTATCTGTCTTTAAATCCAATTACGATTGATTGCCAACTCTCATAAAAATAAACTTATCGACAAATTCTTAGCATTTACTAACTGTATCCTATAAAACTTCTATCCAAACCAAGCAATCTACGAGATACTTGAGCAAGTTTACTGCACCATTGCATACTATGCCATACCAAACTATCTAATAAAAATTAAATTCAAGACTCAATCTTTTCTTGATTACACATCACCAGCGGAAATTGGTCTCTAAAAGAAAGAAAGTCTTTCGCCACTCCCTATCTCTGTCTCCCTTCCTCAAATTTCTTCCTAGTCTCATGCATGACCGCGGCCGCGACTCTTTTCCTCGAGAAATCGTAACCGTTTTATTGTCACAGCATCTTCTAAAGACTTCTTTTTCAGCAAGTAAACGAAGAACGGAGCGTCATTGGAGCCAATGATCCATTCATTAGATGGTAAGAGTAATGTTAACTTGGATGGAGAATTCGCTGCCAACTCGGGGAGACCTCAATTTTATTTTTAATTTAATTCGAGTAATTTCTTCTTTTCTGTTTTTTTGCCATACCATTTAGTTGTAGTTAGTACGCATTTATGGTGGAGCATGGCGAGCAAAGGAGTTCAATGGTTGGCGGACTGGTATTCGTGTTTATCTCTTGCATCTTAGATATTATAATATCATCAGTATAAAGATTTTAATAAAATGCATGAATCCGTTGGATGCTCGTTAAATTATAATTACTACTCAAGTACAACGTCTTTTACTGTTAGTTTCTCATATAGTAGGACTGGTTAGGAAAGCGTATAATGGATTTGAGATATTTCTAGTTGAGTTAAGGGGAGTAGATGGGAAAGATTCCACAAGAAATAGATAAAAGTATCTTGAACGATAAACTATCGATTGAACTGTTCAGTTAGTCAGGAATGCTGCGTAAATTCATGCGTGTGGTTAATTTTACTTTCCTCAGCGCTATGCAATGAATAATACATCACTAGCTCTTGAGGATGTTTTTTTTATCCTTTCCACAATCATTGTCGAAGACGCTACGGAACTTGCTAATCGCTTCTCCTTCTCTCACTTGAAATCCAATCTACCCCATTAAACATTTCAATTTTCCAGGATGTCATAAATATCTACGGTGGCGACAGTCTATCGTGCGTCTCGCGATTTTTATCATTCCGCAAAAGTAGTGTCCGTCGTTGACGCCACGATTGCGTGTCGTGAGATTCAGACTTTCAAGGGAATTCGCGAATTATTTCCGTTTTAATCATAATCAGCGTCCATTCATTCAATCGTGCATTTTATGTAACACCAACTCACATAAGAAACGATTACACTCGAATATGTATGTATGTCATAGTACTCGCTGTTATCTGCAGTCGACAATTTGTACTTGATTCACTCGACCAAAAAGATACTTCTCCACACTCGCGTGCAGTGAAAATTGATATCGCCATTACTATTTCCTCAAGTAATTTGATAAAAAGATGTATTACAGTAGACACGCTGGTGGCTCGGCGATAGAGAAGCGGAATATAGCCCCCAGGAGTTACTTTATTGTCGCCAGCAGCCATCCCGGGAGGTGAAGAGATGGAGGAGATGATAGTGTACCGAGCGCGAGTATTCGTATCTAATTTTTTCCTCTTTTCGAAAAGAGTTTTTTTTTGAAAAGTTAAAGCGATTCGAGTGCGACAAAATGGAGCTACGTCGAGTAGTGTATGAAATTGAATCCGGACGTCTATGACTTTATTTTCCGACAATCGTCAGCCACCAGTGGAAAGTAAAACGATATACCGTGCAACTAGAAAGGGATGCACAAGGGAAAAAAAGTAAAATGATTGCTTGTCAACGAAATATATCTACTTATATAAATATAAAATGGCAGCAATAAAACTTCTCAATTTCTCAATGACGATTCATTTAAATTGTTTCTGTTTGATTTTTCCTTTTATTTTCTCTCCGAACTGAATTTAATACCAAGTATCTTCTATCCATTTGAGATCTGTACCAATAATACGTTGATCTGTCTACAAACCGTTATCTGTATCTTTTTCTACGTTTGCTAGACGAGAAATGGCGATTTGCACAGTAGACAAGCGAAATTGGCTTGATGTGGGGCTTCACAAGTAATTTTCTCATTCCTGTCGTTAATTAGATTTAGTGTGGAGTTAAAGGAAAAGTTAAAAGGCAAGCGAAATTCTCTAATAACTTGGACTGAAAGCGTACCCGTAGTGTGCAAGTGAAAGAGGATTTGAGAGGATGCTGGAAGGAAATTAGTTTGTGGCTTTTTGTCAGGAGAAAGTAATGTTTGGAAATTAGATTTTCAACTTTACCATTTTGAATAGCTTGACAGATTTATGAGAGCTACGATGTCAATCATTCTTTTGCGATTGAAATTGGATTTGACTTGAGGGAAATCAATAATTCAATACTCAACATTTAACAATTCCAATGTCAAATTTTTACAAAAATTTATGAAGATATTTGTCAGAGGGTTATTTTTCATTTTATTTTCAGGACGCTTGCTTCTTTTCTAAATAGAAATAAAAACTGAATAATGAAGAGCTAACCCTCATGACCCCATAATTGATGTGCATATTACCATCCAATGGACGAGGTCCTCCACAAGCAGCAGTGGAGAAGAGGAACGGCAACACAATGGTGTTTTCATTGAAAATAACTTGCCCTTCTTCTGTTCACATATAACCAGGAGAACAAACAATGCCTCACTACTTGGTCGTGCTGTTTCCAGCCCATCGCATGCTATACAGAGTTGCCAGATTTTTTGCTTAACACCTGCGCAGAAAGTCATTTCTAGTAGCTCGAAACCGCCCAAATCGAGTTCTAGTCAAACAAATTTACAGCAAAAAATAAAAAGTATTCAAATATGACAAAAAAATTAAAGCGGCTTTGTTGCAGAAAGCGACAATCATGTAGATTATCAAGGGAATTGGAGATTCTGCGGTCGAACAAGTGATTATGGAAAGGTTCTCGATTTGTTAAAATATTTGATGAATTATGAGGGATTCCGAGGCGCATCGGGAAATAAAGTGAAATTAATTCGACACTAACCAGTAACAAATCAAGATCAGCACTTACTAGAAATTCGGATTTCAAGCAGCTATTCAGGCAGTAACAGCAAACATTCATCTGTTCGATGTTACAATTGTAACTAGATTGGGTCCTTACTCACTGGCTGTCCTCAACCTCCCAGAGCAAAAGGTTCATGTTATAAATGTGGCAAGGCTGATCATATCAAAAACTGTCTAACTAAGTTCAAAATTCATTGTATAACTACAAAGTGGTGCAAAATTAATCATCCAATTAAGTTTTTGAATAATTTTTTTACTATTTTTACTAACCTTAAAAAAATGATTTTGATTGATGGAATTCTTTGCTTGGACCTTTACATTTTTTTCTGTTAAGTGGAAAAGATTATATCCATCAAGTGGCTGCCGCCAGTATTGATTCACATTTGTGTCTGTTTTATCGCATTTTCCATGACTTTTCGTAAGATAATTAGTTTTCGCATCTTTGGCGAATATTCTCCTTAAGCTCTGCGATTGTCTGAGGCTAGTTGGCATAAATCCGCGACTTCCAGTAGCCTTTGAGAAAAAGTCTGGGATGGTTGAATCGGGCGATCTTGCTGGCCATGCTAAATTGCATAAACGGGAAATTACGCGACCAGGAAACGCTTCGTTCACAATATCCATTGTGGCTCGCGCTGTGTGTGTGGTTACACCGTCTCATTGAAACCACATGTTTACCAAGTCCCGCTCATGCAATTCCCGTTGTAATAAGCAGTTTATCAGGGCCCTGTAGCGTTCGCTAGTAACAGTGACCGTATTGCCGATGGCGTCCTCAAAAAAAGTACGGCCTGATCACTCCTCCCTCGTGGAGGCCGGACCACACGGTGGCTTTGAATATATGTATTGGCTACTTGCGCATCACACGTAAATTTTCAGTGCCCCAGAAACGAAAATTTTGGTTATTGACATAACTGCTTAAGTAGAAATGCACCTCGTCGCTCATAATGATTTTCGATACAAAATCGTCCTCTTCGTTGTTGAGATTGAGGATGGTTTGACAGTAATTCACAAGCGCCTGATGATCGGTAGGCATCACCTGATGCACTGTTTGCACTTTTACTAAAATTTGCTGTTGGGTCCATCTGGTGGTGTTCAATTGCATGTCCCATCGTCTGGTTGATGTTCCATCGTTCTCAGCGACATCTTGATCGAACGACCAGTCCGGTGGCGGCTTGTCCTGCAATGTCTCGTTTGGTTCCAGTTTGTTCGAGTCGAGCAGCTAAGCGCCTGATTGTTTGGCCAGTTGGCGCTCGAAACGATTCCGAAATCACCGTCACAATTCACACTGCGCCAACACCACCCACCGATTATTGGTCAAAAAATCTTTGAGCAAATGTATGTGTGTTTTTCATCTTCCAACTATTGATGGGAGGCACTTACTACTGCAACTGCCCAAAAAGTAAAACGTTTGATTGAACCACCCGGAGACGCGTGAATGCGCTGGCAGGCTAGCATTGCGGTGTCGTGGGGCGGGTTCGTTTCCCCGGCACGAGGACTCACTACAAAACATTTCGCATTCACGAATTGCTTGCAGAGATCAAGAGGACGACCGAGGTCGCAAATCTACTTATTCTACGGCTTTTAATGCTTAATATTTCTTTATATGCAATCCGTTGGTCAATATATGGATTGAGTGATTTGACTAATTCTCCTGGATCTAACTTTTCAGTCGATTTATCACTCTTTGTTGAACTATGTTTGACTACACCATGCGCCTTTTTGCATCCAAACGGTGTGTTTTCCCAGAAACAGGGAGTACGGTCCCGCCGTTTCCCAATCAACATGTGCCGCTCCGTACAATGAAGGTCTTCACCTCGGCCTTCCAACCACCTGTTGCACAACACTTCGGGACCTAATGCTGATGGCTCATGGCGATATTGGCAGCTGCTATCATTTTTTTACAGGCACTGTCGTAGAAAAAGTAGCAATATGCGAAGTTTTTCTTTTTTTTTTCTTCTTTTCTTTCGCTGTGCATCCACAGGATGGTAGAAGTTGTCTCTGCCACAAACGATTTTCTTAATAAGACTCCCTCGCCAACCATTCAAATCACTTCACCTGACACTTCACTGGCACTTACTCGTATCCGCCTTGTGCACGGAGCGGTTTATGGGAAACTGTTCACTCAAAACATGTTCGAGGCACACGCAATAACCTCGCTCGTACCATGTGGAAATAGAAGTGCCATCTATGTGTGAACATGCGGTGGTGATAATGCACACTCATTTCGGTTATTTTTAAAATTCTAAATCGTTTTTTTTTTTTTTGTAGATTCGATTAAGTTTTCAATTGAAAGCAATTTATGTTTATAATTATTAGGCGTAATTAAGGGGGAAATAAATCGAAAGAATAGGACAGGCACGCGTTAATTACCGACAAACAAAACAATTTTTAATTAATATTATGGTTGGAATGGGTAAAATTTGACAAATTTTGTGGGGTTTAAATGATACAATGATTTTATCGTTCCTATAATTTAAGGGGTTAACCGTTTCGTTCTAAGCATTTGCATACCGCGTTACACCGCAATTAGTTAAATTATATTCAAAAGATATTGAAATAAAATCACTACACATTAAAACAGTTTTAGAATTTTGTTTCCCGGGTGTTAAGTACAAAAGAAATTTTTTCTTTACTTATTTTTCATGCGAAAAAAAACGAGTGTTGCGATGAGGAAGGTGACTGAATGGTTACTCCTTGTTAAATTGAGTTGGTGCTGTGTGCCTGTGTCAGCGCTGCTTTTAGAGCCATAGCTCCTAGATTACTACAATCGGTCGAATTATTTGTGTGCAGATCAGCAGACGGTTCTTGAAATTGAGTTTTTTGGCCTTAAATAGTGGATAGAGTTGGGATAACACACTATCGCAATGTCCAATTTTGTTACGACCCAGGAAAGTTTGTCGTCAAATTTCAGTCCTAGGTATTTGGCTGTTCTTGACCAGGGAATATTTTCGTTGTCAAAAGTCAGAGTTTTTGGTTGCTCTCGACTTTTTCTAGTTTTGAATCATGCCTGGTTCTTGGCTGTGTTCAACTTACTCCAAAAGTATGCCTGTGGAGAGTGGCAGTTTGGTGGTGATGATTCTTGCTGTCTAAATGAGCAACAAATACATGTATCGTCGGAAAATAGGGACTTGTGGACATTCAAAGGCAGCCGAGGTAAGTCTGCAGTAGATATTGTATAGTATGGGGGAGAAGCTGAAGTTCTGTGGAGTGTGCTGGCTTGAAGCCAAATTGTTCTTCTGGAATTATTTTTTTTGGTAACAACCTTAGTGTGTTGATTTAGTAGCACCCGCTCTACTATTTTGACAGAGAGGAAAATAGGCTAATACGTCGCCAGTTTTGTGGAAACATGAGGTTTTTACCAGGTTTTGGAGGAACAATAACCATTGCCGATTTCCAGATTTTGGGGTATTTTTGCAAGTGGAAAACTGCATTTATAATCGCTGTTATTGCGTCGAGAATGTTATTCAGGAGCCATTTTATCATGGTATTTGATATTAAATCAAATCCCGGTGCTTTCCGTCTGTTCAGTACTCGTATGATGTCTTTTATCTCTTGAAGACAGGTGCTGGGTATTTGGATGGAGTCTGTAATGCTTGACCTCATGAGCCTGTTGGTTAACCGATTGACGTTTTCTTCATATTCGTCAAGGTCTTCCTCATCAGATGATTTTTTACAGAACTGCTAACTGTCGAATTTGATACCGTAAGGACCGTGAATTGGTGGTATTACAAGCTTGTTTTTTTCACACAAAATTATTTGGAAACCCTCTAGAAACCATCGTACCCAGGCCCCAGACTTTGCAAGAAGCTCTCCCATTGTTCATTGCGGAATTTCGATATCCGATCACGAATTTTGTTTGTATTTTGATTTGCTTCCTGGTATAATCTAGGATCACCTGTGTTCCTAGCCCTTATTCGAACTTGATTCTTCTTCCTTATTGATTTTTTTATGTCGCTAAGGAGTTCATAGGGCACTTCACCCTTTTCAGAGGTTTCACTATGTTGTCTTCTTTTGCCTGTACTATTTTGGCTGTGATTTCTTCTATCATTTTTTCAGTGTCGCTGGTTGTTTCAGTTGTTTGTATAGTGGTTTCTTTAGCCAATGTGACTTGGAAAGCTTGCCAATCAGTTTTCTTCTTTACTTGTAGGAGTTCATGCATATTCCTCCAATTAAGAAGAGCACCGGTTTGTGATCGGATGAAAGTTCGTTGAGCACTTCGATGCATACATCGTGCTCAAAGGTACGTGATATACCAATATCTAGAGCATAACCATTTCGGTGGCCGTAATGTGTTGACTCGTTGGGGATATGCAGGCTTAATGGATTATCTGTGATGAATTGATTTAACTCGTCCCAGAATGGTTGCTTCTCACAGCTCCCCAACTTTGGTGACAGGGATTGAGGTCTCCGGCAAAGAGTATACGACCCTGAAAGTCCAGAATTTTTTTAATATCTTCAATGAGCGTAGATGTATGAGTATGTGGGCGGCTATATACTGAGACTACCACAAATTCAAAAGAATCTGTCCGCACTTGAATTGCAGTGGCTTCTAGCGTTTGCAAGGTAGGTGTGAGTATGAGATTATGGTTCATATTCCTTCTCACAGGAAAGGCCGTTCCACCTCCTCTACCGGTTGTTCTGTTATTTCTGTACAGAGAGTAGTTAGGGAACGATTTCCAGGCTTCAAAAAAGTTTCCTGGATGAGAATGATGTTAATTTATAATGAAATATAATATGAGTCAGCCTTATGAAGCAGTTAATTTGCATTCCATGAGAGAATGGCTAAATGATCCATAAAGGTCATCATTGTTTATTTGTCAGTATGTTATTGGTGCTGTTTTGTGATGCAAACATGCCCTGAATCATTTTCGCGATCATGTCTTGCATCATGGTTTGGAACTGTTTGGTGGCAAAGAGTTTGTCCATGTTATTATTTGTATTTTGCTTGTTTTTGTGTATTTTAAGTTTGTCGTTGGATAGGTGTTATGGTGGTTTTATTTTGATTGCTAATGTATTTGCAGCTGCGACTTGTGCGAACGATTTCCTGACATTCACTGGGTTTCAAGGACATCCACTATAGTTGGCTGGATGTTCTCCACCACAGTTCACACATTTTGATCTTTCCTCTGCTTTTTTAACGTATTTTGAAAAATGGTGGAGCCCATTGCATTTATTACAACGGGCCTGTGCGTGACAAATTTTGGAGGAGTGTCCAAACTGCTGACAGTTGTGGCACATAACTTGTCTTGTACGGGGACGTTGCGCTTTGACACTGCATATGAGGTGAAATATTGCCCTTATATTGTATATGCACTGTCATCAGCCTTGGGAAGGAGGACTTTCAGCAACCTAGATGGCCCATCTCTTAGTTTTATGTAGTGGATTTCGATGGGGTGAAATCCTTGGCTATCCAGATCTTCCCTAGTGTCGGCAGCTGACAGTCCATACAGACCCCTGATGACCACATTCAGATTCCTTTCTTCAGGAAGAATGTACGTATGGTGTTGAATTTTCGTTCCTAACATGTATTTTGTCAGTTTTCTGTGGTCTTGAGGTGTCTGTGGAATCATCTGGATCCCCAAGTAGACCCTTTTGGCAAATTCATGTTCCAATTTTATGTCTTTTAGGACTTAGGTCCGCTTTTCAGGCTCTCGAAGGATGACGGGTATCATTGCCTGTTTCTTGTCGTCGCCTAGGAATTTGGATAGATTGGGTGCTTTGGGAGTAGTTTTCGGTGGGCTGGCCAGTTCTGGTAGAGCCATTGAGGGACCCGGCGGTGGCAGAGCAGGAAATTTTTCATCCTCCCCAATAGGGTCTTCCTGCATGGACTCATTGTCCTCATCTTCTTCTTCTATGGCTTCCTCTTTCATTGCGTCTTCTTCCGAAGAAGGACAGCTCTCTGATGAGGAAAATGAAGACACCATTTTCCTCTTTTTGTTCTTATTTTTTGATGAATGAACTAGCGTCTGATCATAGAACTGACAACCCTGTAAAGTCGTTTGAAATAGAAATATTTAATGCGTCATTGGATATTGTAATTAATCAGATACAAAACAGGTTCTCTAGTTTACAAATGGTTATCGAGAACTTTTCTATTTTGAGGCTGGAAAGCTTAACAAAACTTCCTAAGAAAGATATTACAGAAAAACCAATTGTCCTCATATATAAGCATCCTGATGACATCAATGACTAGCTTACGGGAGAAATATTGTCGTTTAGGTCATTTCATGAGATAAGATTGCTGCAAAAAAAACTGTCAGAGATATAGCAAATCTGCAAGCTGAAGAAAATAATTTGATCTTAAGTTGCTTTTCAAACCTTGCCACAACGGTGCAACTGTACCTCACCCTACCAGTGACGCCTGCAACGGCAGAAAGAAGCTTTTCAAAATTGAAGCTTATCATGAATTATTTGGGAAGTACTATGAGTCAATCAAGACTTAGTGATTTGGCGATCCTCAGTAAAAATTGATAAAATTGTGGAAGATTTTCTTCTTTTAAAAAAATGCAGATTGGCCAACTTCAATAACTCAGTGTGTGTGAAATATAAATTATTTTTCGTATTGAATTTACTTTAATTAATATTTAACATATTTTGTAATAATTATCTCATGTCTCAGTAGTAGATTTTTCATTCGTCCTTTGAGTGCGAGTGTAAGAATAACGTATACAAAAATTATATATTTAATTTTATATTGGACATCCTTTAGGCTGAAAACTGTTTATCATGGCATTCATGCAGTAAAGGAAATGTCGGATCATATACCTCGGCTAATGAATAAATTAACCCGTTCACTTGTTGATATAATAAAGATGCTTCACTACTCTCGTTTACTTGCCGCTTGGCAAACGTACGGTCTACGTGAACGTGCTTCGAGTCTGAGAGGGTTGCGCTAGGATAGGTAGCTACAACAGCTAAACTGGCACTTGACCGATCGATAGAAATTCTCTACTAACCTAGGTTAAAAACATTGTCTGCAGCCATGCGGGTTGCATCAACTGTCCTCGCGGTCCGAGTGAAGGCGCTAGAATAGATGAAATACGAAATGCGATTAAGTGATGTGTGATTAAGACTTAGTTGTGAGTCGGCAGCGGAATGTTCGCAGAAAGGTCTTTGCCTAGGATCCACCCGAAATACCTGTAATAGTAATAATGGTTTTAAAGATACTAAAGGGGGGGAAATGAACAAACTTGCGGGAGGGCCCGCTGGTTTTTATCGCTGCCACTGGTTGTAAGTACAATCAAACCTAGGTACATAAGCATCTTCCGTAGCGCTACAGCCCCTTTCGGGCCTTTGCTTAGAGATAGTTAGAGTATCTCGTTATCATGATTGAATGTGATAATGAATTTCTTTTTTTCAAAAATCCGTGTAGGGCAAGGGGCCGATGGTCTGACACAAGTGTCAACGAGCTATAAACAACACCGAGCTCAGCTAACTAGCTTCGCTTAACGACCACGTACGCATGCCTGACGACTAGCATTTGCGGGGTCATATGCGGGTTCTTGTCGAGCTACGAAGCTACACTACAAAATACTCATCTCGCGTACTGTACTCTACGAGACGTACCAATCAATTTTTATAATCTTTTGAAATGTTATATTATGTGTCAGTTAAGCTACTCTACAGTACTTCAACATTTTTTTGCCTCGTTAAAGTTAGCGGTCACGGAGGCTTGAGACAAACGCAAACATTTTACCAAAAAGTAACCGTTACTTTCTCCGAAGCAGGCCGTTGCATAACAGGGGGAATGTCAAACCTAAAAATGTCAAAGTGGCTGAAGTGAATCACTCATCTCGGCCAAAAGGATGGAAACTTGACAAACTAAGCAGCTTCGACGGGGGGACCACCTAATCACTTCAGGAGCAGCCACTCCTGATCACCGCGGGGCTGCTCGACTGCTTGTGTTTATTACAAATGAAAATAGGTAAAAGGCTTTAAGAATTTTAAAGAATTAGTTCACTGGTATGAACTTGTAAGTTCATTGACATGAACAACTAACAAAATAAGTAAGTTAATGCTGTAAGTACAATTAAACCTTGGTAGAAGTATTGGTGGACCGACATAAGCATAGTGGAATTGTTATTAGAAATATTGTGAATTTATCCAAGAAAATTATAGTGAATTATCCTTTTTAACAGAAGCAAAAATCGTAGTAGTAATTTGAAGGTGCAATTGTGGAATTTCGTTCGGAGTTATTTTTTAATACGACAGAGGTGTGTGAACCTGGCTCAGATGTGATGAAGTAGAATTGGTGAGTTGGCTCTATACTTAAATAGTTCTGCATTTTAGTGTCTAGATAGTGTGACCGCTCTGGGTGAATGAAGTTTTGGTGTAGCGACAGATTAGTAGAGCATTGAACTTTTCTCAGCTTTACTGGCCGCGGGAGAAGTGTTTAGATGGCTAACATTTTGTTTTAAAAGCATCGTACTTTGGTTTTCTATTTCCCTTGCTTAATCCAAGGCACGGGAAATCAAGAAGGGTTTTGGCGAGTCCTAATCTCGCTCGACTACTTACGGGGCTTCATAGGAAGCGAGCGGGGCCCAACGCCCATCGCCGACGAGCGACCGGGCACCAGGAAGCGCCACCAGAACAATTCACCTTTAGGTGTGGAACCATTAGGTCGCAACAATTTTATTGTGGAACCATTCCGTTGCTAATAAGACCTTTTCAAACAACGAAGGTTTTTCACTGTGACAAGTGCATCGTAGAAGACGTACCCGATACTGGAAACTGGGGACGGAAATATATTTCTGTCTATACGATAGACCGACTCAAGCTATGGTGTCATTGGAACGATTTTTGGTCAGAAGTGCCCGAGCTGTCAACTCAATTTGGGAATGTCGACCCAGCGAGAGTAGAGCTCACCATTTTTGATGACTAACCGAAGGTGGACACTGAGTGAATAGCCTTTGCGTGAGAAACATCGAGCCTGTTCCGGTACTTTAAAGGGTTAAAAAGATGCATTAAACAACCACGAATCTTTTAATCCAAGAACCCTTCTCCACTCCTGACCGTCCCTAAAAGTTATACCAATAAAGGTAAAAAAAATTAAACCTGCGTTTATATTTTCACTTACCAATTTTGGTGTTAGTAGACGGTGGCATTCTACAACCCGCCCGGAGCTAGTTATGCCACTTTTGTCGCCCCGTGCCATACTCGTAAGTAATGAACAAATGAAATAAAATTTTTCATTCAACGCGACCGTCACTCTTCCTGAATTATTTTCAAATCAAAGCAACCATATAAGTTTCCTCTTTTACGAAACTCATAAAAATCGTTAAGACTATTTGACGAAATCCGCTTGGTGTAGTGGCTAGAGCGCTCGTCCCGTAAGCTGAAGGTCCCTGGTTCGAACCCTGTTGGTGACAGCGAGATTTGTTTCGAGTTATTCTTCGGACGGAGTATAGGACCGTTCAGCTATGATACGTGCTAGTTTCAAATCAGGACGTATCGTAGCTGGGTGGACAGACACACGGTCAAAGCATGGTACTGACCATATCACCTTCTTGAGTGCCGATACATTCGACCAAGATAATAAGATACTCTAACTATTTCTAAGCAAAGGCCCAAAAGTGGGTTTAGTGCTAAAGCGAAAAAAAATTATACGAAATATTTTCCAGTAGGTCACTAAATCAAAACAAGCTACTCACGGTCACAATCTCAATAAATATGAGGCACGTACAGCCACTAAAGCCAAATATGAAATATCAAATAAATCATATCAAGGCAGTTTCCTTCGCTGTATTTTTCCAAATCCTGCACAACACAATAACAAGTAAAATGATTTTCATGCTTTAAATTCTGATTTGAATTCCGCCTTCTCACTCTGCCAAAAAATAAGGAATCCTGAAAAGAGGAAATATTACATAGTCCTCCTTCAATTTACTACTCAACTTATATGGCACACAAGATGAATCCACTCATGGTTGTTCCCATCTAAACCGCCACACCATGATAATTGGATTTCAAATGCCATTCATGCCAGGATTTTCACAGCTTAAAATGATTACATTTTCACGATATCCTTTTTATATACGTGCAGACCCTGACAACATATTTATTCGTCATATAAAGTACGCCTCAGACGGAAAACTTGGCTTGTCGGAGGCCTGTCAAAACGGAAAATGTAGTGAGACTTTTCTGGCGCGAAATCTTACATGTAAAATTGATGTTGAAAATTAATGACAAAACATCTTTTATACATGTTACTTGTACTTTAGCGAGCGCGTGTATTTATTTGCCGTTAGAAAAGTTCGCTGAAGAGGTGTTTACTGTTTATTCCCTTGGCGAAAAGTTACGATTGTTTAAACGTGTGCTACGATTGAGAAAATTGCGCTAATAAAATGTTGTACTTAAATTATTAGCACCTGGAAAAGTTTGGTTGACGTTAATGGGATTTGTGCACCTAATGTGGGTGTTTTGGCGGGCATGTTAACTCATTAAACGTGGGAGTGTTAAGATAAGTTCGGTAATTTGTTTGATAAATGAGAATAATCTTCAAGATTGAGGATATTCACACCCGGGTAGAGGATTTATGCTATCGAAGAAGTGGCTTGAATTCATGATAGGCCTTCAAGGGAAATGAGTGAACTAATCATTTTTATCTGATCATTGGCTGTGTGAAATTTTCATTCACTTATGCAAATCTGTACGGCTAAAATTATAATTCGTTCCAACTTGTCTTTTCTAACATAATCGATATCTATTAACAAATTTTCAATTTATCATTAATATGTGGGCTTGCAAATTCACCCACACGTGTATCGAGTGGCTGCAAGGTAGCATCATCGACATATAATTCAATAGACCTTCATTGAAAATGTTTGCAGAAATGCATTCACCAATTGTGAGATATTTTTGTGCTGTAGGAGGTTACATAAGAAAAAGAAAAAATATTTACGTTTAAATTTATGAATGAACCCTACATAATTTGTTAACATTCACATTTATCCAATTTTTGTCTGCGCGACAAAAACAGTGGATAAAACTTTTGAATTATATCTACGTTCCTTGAAAGGTGTCGTACAAATTTCATATTTTTTCCGTTTTCCATCTTAACAAAATTTAATTAACAACGAAAAAGTCACACTTCAACTCAATACTTATTTTACCTTCTTACATGTTATCAAATTCGTTGATGCATAAAAATTGATTCGTGGTCTCAGAAGAAAATTATTCACTTGAATTAACTTTTTAAATTTTTTGTATCTGATTGTGATATAACAAAGCAGAACTACGTTGATTTTATCAATTAATTTCACACTGAATTAATATAAAAAAATTTCATGTACGTGTTGTACCTGTTGCCATGTAATACTCTGAAGACTTTGCACTTATTTACGTATGCAATATGAATAACTTGTACTGAGAATTTTTTACATATGGTTCTGCATATTCATTAACATGAGACCTTGATCGTACCACGTTCATATTATTATCAATGAGAATTCTACATGCAATCTCATATCTAAAAAGACAATCACATAAAAACAAAGAATAAATCTTTGTTTTTATTTGAGTTCTTGATGCTTGTCAATTTGAAGAATGATTTTCAATATTTATAGAAGCATGTGTGAGTAATTGAAATATAATTTTCAATGATTTTGTTTTGATAGATTTTGATGAGTGGGTTGAAAGTATTTTGAATATTTGTTTCTGGTAATTTATGTATTTATTTAGGAAGTATAGAGTACATTCATTTCTATAAATGTTTTGAAATTGGTATATTGCTCTGTTCCGGAGATATTTATCGACCAAATCATAGTATAAATGAATATTAGTCTATGCATGATAAATTATCGGAATAATATTTTATTCAATTTAAAAGCATTGCAAAAAATGAAAAAAATTCTAATGACATTCTGTTTGAATGTGTCTTATTGCGACAATGTTTCTTTAATTTTCTACAAAATTCATTACATTATCAAACAAAGCTAATAGATATCAAGACTTAGTGATATGATACCAAAATTTGGATTCAAAGTCTACAAACTTACATCGTTCACTCCTTTCAACAACGTCATATCTCAAAAAATGTGATTTTCCAGGAGAATGATTTTAATGTTTGAAAGTGGCATAAAATCTTTTAAAATAAAAATATTAAGCTACCGCTTGAATTTTTCACTATGCAGCAGACTGTTTTAGATAATCACTGAGATTTTCTCAGTTTGAAAAGGATAAACAGAAAAAATGGATTGTGCTTGCAGCATTTCAAAATATGACGTTATTTTCCTTAAAATAATTCAATATGGAATTCCAGGATTAAATTATCTTGAACTATGACATTCTTCGAAGAATAATTACATTCAAAATAGACTTCTTATTTTTTAGATTATTACTTAATGGTTGAGGAATTTGTTGAAGATAAAACACAGTTTGAAGTAAAATCATTTTATTTTTAAAACGAATCCAAAATTTCTTTTTTTTTTATAATTTAAACAAATTAAAATATAATTCAATAGTACAATAGTAGAAAAGTAAAGAATATAAATGGATATTTCATACTGAAGTGGTTGCATAAGAGTTAAACTTTAAAACAACTGATATTGTTTCTGACGATTACTATAGGTTTTCGTAGAAAGTTTTGTAAACTTTTGGTATTAAGGTTTTTTCAATAAGTCGCATAAGGTCTCTCTTTTTAGTCTCAGAAATCTTAGGATTTTCTTCGAAGGCAGCTTTTAAACAGACATTACCCTTGGCTTTCTTTATAATTGTGGCTTCCATGAAGTCTGAATCCTCATAAGAGTTCTTGTAAAAAAATGAATTTGGGTAATCTTGTTGAACTTTCAATACTTTGATTTCTTTAAATTTAATCGGTTGATTTTGTGTATTTTTTACAAAACGCAGAAGACCGATATCAGTTGCTAAACGTTTCAAATCGAAGAAATCTTCATACGAAAGCCCATTTACAGAAAATGATTCGCCCGTTTATTTTTGCTGTTTTGATCAAAGAAATGAGACCTTCTGGCGTTTAAATTGGGCCGCTTTTGACTGCTTGTTTCATTTTTCTTTCAATCAAAGAGTGAACAGAATCTGCTTCATTTTGGGTGTGGCCTTTAATTAAAAATTTGTGAGTGATAGAATTAAGGTTGTATTTACGAAGAGCAAAGATATATGCGGCTACCATAAATTGATTTTTTTGCTGACCACTACAGTTATCGGAATAGAAAGTGACGTCCTTGTAGGTTCCAATATTTTTCTCTATATATTTTAAAACACACGAACCGAGTTCATTTACCCCACGGGGGCCGTTTGATTCATCCCAAACAAAACAATCAGTGGTTTTATTAAGAAGATCAGTTATCGTAAAGTTAACTACATTTAATTTGCATGAATAGTAAAACGCTGAGCAATCGCCTTTTGGCAACGGCATTACAGCTTGTAAATCGTAAACTGATAACAAAGCTTTGTTCCCTAGTTCCTGTTTATCTTTCTCCTTCTCTTTTCTTGATAACTCTTTCTCAACCAAATGCTGATCGTAGCTTGCTTTTATGCTCACTTTATCTATTTCTGACATATTCTCATAAGCAACACAAGTTACACACTGATCTTTCTTTGGTTTGAAAAAAACTTAAATTGAAGTCATTGGCGAAAATGTTGTAGAAGTAATTGAAATTACAGAAAGTAACATCATCTCTTCTGCAGTTGCTCACATAATCGTTATATATATCTGTTATGGTCCTACCTCCTTCAATGTAGTGTTTAGTGGTATTTTTGCGGGTATAATGACTTTACATTTTAGGGATTTTGTTGATGTGTTCTGTTACTCTCTTCCTAATAGTTTCGTCCATCTTGGGTTGCTTTCCATGTTTTCCTCTTATATCCTCTGCCATCACTGCACCTGCTAGCTTGTCTTTTTTCTCGAAGGCAGTACGAATAGGGCGGTCATTTAAATCTAAAGTATTTTTAAAAAATAACTTACATACATGAATGCGTCGGTCACGGAGATTAAAAAAGAACGCAAAATTATTATTTCGTCGAGGCCTTTGTCCACCGTCACGCACGTAGCGGTATTTTGGCTTAATTTCCGATGTGCAGTTAAGAATAAACTCCCTCTGTTTGGCAACGTCTCCTAGGTTCCAATAGGCATCAAAAATATTCTTCCTTTCATCTTCACTGAGTTTTTCAGAAAACTGTAATCGGCATTTATTTGTACATGAAGTTTTCATTTTCCTCGCTTCTCTCACACGATTTGTCTTTGAATAAGTTTCATATTCCTTTCCACTATTTCTAGCTGCTTTCAAGATGTTCCGTTTCCAGCTGGATTCATTTCTTTTCCTTTTTCCTATTTTGACCGGCGTCAGATCATCAACGATAGTAGCAACGGTGGTTTCTGCATCACTTGTTGAAGTAGGAGCTCTACTTATAGGTAGGTCGGGAATATGGCTAACAGTGCTATCTAGTAGCACTGAATGCATTAAATCTGGAGCACTGTTTGTTGCATTTATCTTACTAGCTTTATGAGCATCACTACTCGAAGTTTTTTTGGTCATAAAAGCAACACGGTCAACGTGTTTCTGGTTTTCATCTTCACTGATTTCATAATGAGAAGAAGGATCCCAATTTTTGTCCGCATCAGTATCATCGAAAACCTCAGATTCACTTCCATCACTTGAATCTCTGGAACTGCTAGACTCCGATGAAGAATGACGGGTTCCTGCAGCAGACAGAAATGCAAATGAAATAGTAACCATAATTCTAAGTCGGGAAGTTACCAGGTAGCTTGCTAACTTCCCGACTTACAAATCGAGTCGAATCATGATACTGATACAGTTTGTCCTCAAAATCTATTCATGTTGCTGCTTTTTTAGTTCAATTAGATTTAAACAACAAAAATGTACCAAATAAATGTACTAATTGAGTTGAGGAAATAGTCATCAAAACCATTGAGTACCGTTTCATGCATATTTAGTGTTAAGCGTCATCAATTTTTTTTTACCTCCACTGTCGGGCGAATTTTTACAAGCAGTTTCCTCCTGAGTTTTCTTTTTAGTAATACTTACTGCTAGTTTTAACATTTTTTCTCCTCGAGAAGACATAATGATCCACCTGAAAGAGCAAGAGGCTCATTACCTATTGAAGAAAAGACTGGCAGGAACATGCTGCAACTTGTGACTATTTGCAAACAGCTAATCTTATACTGACAATAATGACAAATTTCGAAATGAGACTGCAAATATCACTGATAAGGGGTCGAATTTTTAGTGGAAGATTGTCATAAAACAAATTGATCCAAAACTACTCTGGATTAGGAAAAATTTTTTACTAACAATAGTGTCCTAATTCAAAATAGTACAATGGATCTCTCCCAATTACTGTGCAAGAACGTTATAAATAAAAATGATACACAAGAGTAAGCTATATATTTTCCTTACAATACTAACATAAAACCAAATAGTGCATTCTTGATACAAAACTTCGTATAAAAACTACACATACCTTGAGTTGAATAACGCGTTATAAAAAAATAATACTCTCTTGCACTAATAGACCTATGTACGAGTACTTCCTGCTCAATGGTTCGAGAGCAACTGAATTGTGACACTCTTGAAAAGATCACTCTTAAGCTTTTTTAAATGGAGAAACGACACTAGTGGGCTCAAGCGGCTAAATATTGAGTTACAGATATGACGATTTTGCAGGTATGTACTACTCTTTACGGGCATTTCGACAATAGTTATAACTCAAAATTGCCCATTTTTGAGAAATGTCGTTATTGACAGGAGTGAGCGACATGTCCTCTCATAAATTCATTTTCCTGAAAACACTTTTTAGGTCTTTGTAAAGATTTTTTTTACAAAATCCTACTAGTTTCGCGATCTGTCTGTCCATCTGTCGGTCCGTCCGTTCGTCTGTCCGTGCGTCATAGCTAGTTTCCTCTGAAACAAAAGACGCTAGAATTATCAAACTTTCTGAAAACATCAGAAGTGATGGTGTCTCAAAAGTTAAGGTATTTTCAAAAATTTAAAAAATTTTTAAGAAGGGTCCCCCCTAATAACGAATTCGCCCTTAAAAATATTTTTTAACCAAAGGTAGTCGAGTGGAGTATCAAATGAAAGGTCTTGATAAGAACTTCCAGAATCTGAAATAAAAAAATCATTTTATGTATGAGGGGGTCCAGAGGAAGGCAAAATCCACCAAAAATTTGTGATACCAGATGTAAATTAAGGCACGGTGTGCGGAAATAATTTAAAGCGTTGAAGTTTAAAAAAACAGTGAAAATTAAAAAGAAAAGTTATTTTTATCAGTTATTTCGGCCAGACTAGTTTATTGACCCCTTTCGGATTTTTCTATCGGGTACTCCTCACTTCGATATCGCGAATTACAGGTGCACAAGACTCTAGGATTAAGGCGAGTGCAAATCGGGTTATAGTTTATCTACCTTTTATAGCGAATTTTTTGGTATAGTTCATAATTGTTCATACATGCTTGCATACAATAAATACGTAAGGGACCTGCATTGTAATCAAGTGATTTGAATGCATGAATTAATTGTATTAAGATGTAAAGAAAACAGAAAAAAATGTGAAAGCGAAGTAAAAGTGATAAATTAACAAGTAAAAGAAAGTTATGAGCTAAAACTGTTTGAAAATGTGCTAGATAGAAGCAAAAGATTCCGGAAAAAAAGTAGTGCGAGCTCCTTCAGGCATAGGACCTTTTTTTGCAATAAAATGGTCTTGAAAATTTTGCAATAAGCTTATTGTCACAATGTGTGTTCTGTTTCGTCGAATTGATATGATTGTTACACCCTGTTCCTGGTGTACCCCTAGTTTCTTCCAGTGGTACTCTGGTCTTCACTTTACCCTACACAACCAAGTCCTTTAACCTCCACCTTTCGGAATGAACCACAAATTGTACGCAACGGTTCTACAATGTATTCCACAAGACATTAAAAGGTTTCACAATGTAATTAGAATTATGTTTCAACGCCACCAGTCGTGTTCCTTTTCCAGCGCCTCCGGAGAGCCTTCATCTTGGCCTCCCACCTGAATTGCCGTTCGATTACACGGGTCTTTTCCCTGAATCGGCTGCACTCGTCCTTGGTCACCGCCAAGGATGCTAGCTGGCAGAGATTCCCTAGCTGGCTTACCTCTCCTGATGCGTTTGGAGGGGACCTCGCTGGATGTGATTGCCTTTGTCGGGGCCTTCTCCTGCCTGGCTTTGCACTTCTCGATTGTGATTGATCTGGGCCCGGCGCGTGGTTTGCTGGCCAGTGCCTGTCCCAAGTTTGGAACTCCGTTGGTGGCCGTGTCACGGGATACTTTATGAAGAAGGGGCCCTGCTTGCTGAGATAGCTGTGCGCTTGGTGACCTGCAAAGTAGCGAACACTTAAGTTAGCCTATTTTTAACCTGTCTCAGAATCCCGTCCAGTTAAGGGTTTCTTAACATAGTGGGTATTGTGCGTGGAGTCCTTACGGCGCATTTTGGTGGCTTCGCGGGCGTGCGTACAACCTTAGACCTTCGAAGCAAGTACGTGTCCTCGGCTCAATGCCTAGTGACATGGACGCATATAAAAGACTCGTAGAAATAACTTGCACTGTGTCCTCGGCTCAATGCCTAGTGAGACCGACACGCATAAAAGACTCGTAGGAATGACTGCACTTTATCCTCGGCTCAATGCTTAGTGATACCGACGCGTATATAAGACTCGTAGAAATGACTGCACTGTGTCCTTGGCTCAATGCCTAGCGACACCGACGCCTATAGAAGACTCATAGTAAATAGTAGCAACACCCAAGAAAATACTATAAATAACTGAACTGTGTCTTCAGATCAATGCCTAGTGACATCGACGCATATATAAGACTCGTAGAAAACAGCAGCAACACATAGAAAAATACTGGAAATTACTTAACTGTCCTCTATCACGAAACGTTGCTTTTATTGGGTAAAAAAGCCGACGCTGCGTAGACCTCAATCCAATTATTCCATAAGGTTCGCCAACCCCGCTGACCAAAGTCCCAATTTCGTACAAGAAATTGTTGTGGAATTCGCATGCTGAACAAAAACCTAATTCCATAAGTTCAACCACCGCACATCCAATACCTCAATACTATTTTTCTGCACAATATACATTTGCGTTACTTCCTCATTCCACCTCGGTCATAAAATCATGTCAGCATTTCAATTGTTTACTATGACCGGGAATCCCAACCTCTGTTGTTATGAAATTCGATCGGGGGATTCAACCTTATTCACATTGCTTGTTTTTTAACTCGTGACGACACATGTTGATAATGCGTGCTTCTATGTTTCGTTTGTCATTTTCATGCGCTGCGAATTAATTTGTTTCGCTTTTGGTTTTTTTTGTTTTATTTTTATCACATTGTATCTTTATTATTATTTTCAGATTTTTAGCAGAATCGGTCACCTAATAAGTGTTTCTTAACAACAAAAAAACTAGTTGTTATGACTGGGCAAAGAATGAAAGGATATAAAATGAATCTTTAAGTTAAACCTTCTCTTTCCTTTCAGTGATTTAGTTTTTCAAGGGCGACAAAACCGGAAGATAAGTACGCCGTCAAGTGGGTTGGGCTCTTGTTAATCCGCGACTGCTTGTTTTGAGTTTCGGTTCTGGTATGTAGTGCCATAACTTGTATTTGGCATTTTTATTAGCGTAGAATATTTCAGTCACAATAAGATTTGCATATGCCTGACATCGCGTTAGTATTTAGGTCGGGAGCGCGTGTATTTGATTTTGTTGATTGGTTGGAAGCCTCGCAAGGGCTGCGTTAAAGTGATACCGAAATTTTTTTCGGAAGATTTCGGAAAGCGTTTCAATCGGGCATTTTAATCTGTGGTTGAAAGATTGTAATTGCACTTAGTCTACTCACGTTAGAACTGTGACGGAAACTCCTCCCCAAACTAATAAGCCTGCAAGCTGCCACTTCGGAGTAGACTAAGGTTACCCGGAGTAGTTGACCAGTCTGGTAGTCCGTTGGCACGTTTAGAGACTGCATGTCTTTAACCGATGAGAGGTCGGTTCGGATTGTATTCGGAATTTACGACGATGACGGAGGAAGTAAACAAAACGATTACAACTTTTCACACAAAAAAACAATAATAACATTAATTGTAGCAATCATCACGATTTTTACTAATTGATTTGAAACTAATTTATAAAATAAAAAAAATTACCTTGCTGCCGAAAATTTTTCCTTCGAATTCTCTTGGCAATTTTTGCGGGCTCTGTGTCATTTTTTCAGTTTGAAATTGTCAATAATTCATAGTCAAACTACGAATGAATATTAATAGCTCAAATACAAACAATTATGGCATTTCAATCATCTATCCTAATATTTTCCTTACATCCTTATTGTCTTTCGATTTCTCATGGAAGGAAAGAAGAAAGCCGCAAAACAAAACATGAAAAATATAAACGAAGACTATACGTGTATACTGCTTAGCGATTGCCAGAGACTGACTTTGAATTCACAAGGAAATTTTTGGAATTGTTAATCGAACTTTTTTAACGTAATATTGTCAAAAATAACAAATTATTTCATTTCCATAGCATCTCCATAACATATTCTTTTTAATATTTAATGAAAATATAGTCACTAAATTTAAAAGAAAGAAAAACCCCGGAATCACTTTTGGAAGGGAAGGATTCCGTACACTCCGACGTCTTAAATTGAACAACGTTAATGAACCACTCTACGTGCTGAAGAACTGGTAATGTGGATTGATTAATTGAGCACATTGATTAGTTGTCCAAGCATTGTAATTGTTAGTAGTGGGGAAATACAAGATTCTTCTAATTCATAGCACTACAGCCCCTCTTGGGCCTTAGGTTCCTGCAACAAGCACCGTCAACTGTCTTAGCCCATTGACCACGTCCTTCAATTTTGAAATCTAAGCAGCAATTAACTGCCTTCATGAACCGAGCCAGACCACTGTTTCCTCGGTTTCTCCACTGGTCTCCGGCCTTCAGTTCTCCCAACAAATGCCTTTTTGGATATTTGTTCTTCATCCATAGGATTCACGTAGTCCGCTCATTGCAGCTTCCACAGTCTTACAATCATCCGTCAAAAATTTCATATAGCTCATAGCTGTATTGAATTGGCTCCCGACTAGCTTCACTCCGACTATTCGCCTCAAGACCCCTCTTTCAAAGGCGCCCAATATATTTTCGGGTGCTTGGGTTTGGGTCCATATTTCACACCCTTAGCATTGCACAGATCTTATCACAGATTTGTATATATGGAGCTTTGTTTTCCTGTGTATGCAGCTGGTCTTCAAGATCGTCAAAACTGAAGAAAATATTTTATTTGCGAGCTGTATTCTCCGGTGTATTTCGTCTCTTTCATTGCCGGTTCTCGTTATTTAAATACACAAACTCGCTCCCATTTTTGAGGCTGCACTTGCTAAGTGTGAAATTTTGTGTATTTGAGGTATTTTTTCTCGATTGTGTCATGAGCTTTGTGTTCTTCTCATTGATTTGCAGCTCTACTAGTTTTGTTTCGCTATCAAGTTTCAGGAAGAGTTCTTTGGCAGACGTTAATGATCGTGACAAAATGTTGATTTCGTCCGCAAGGGCTTTTGCTACTGTATAGTAATGTACCTCGTATATCAACAGGTAGTTTCCTTATGACGTGCTCTAGAGCCAAATTGAATAGCGATTAGGCCAGCCCATCTCCCTGCTTTAGTCCGATATTTGTGTCAAAGGCATCGGTGAGTTGGTTATTGATGCGGACTTGGGAGGTCGTCGACGTCATTCTCATTTAGATAAGATGGACTATTTTGGCTGGTATGCCAAAGCAAAGCATTATTTGGTACAATACGATACGAACAATACTGTCGTATGCTTGATTAAAGTCAACGAAAATTCGGTGTACGTCTGTGTTGAACTCCCAGCATTTTTCAAGTATCTACTTGGCTGTGAGTAATTGGTCTATTGTCAATCTATCTCCTTTAAAACCACCTTGATACTCCCTAATAATACTGTTGAATGTATGATCCAATTTTATTATGTTAAGATATTAGTAGATTTATTCCAGATAGTTTACGGCCCTGTCTTTCAATCTACTGTGATTAAGACCCCTTTTTGTGAGCTGGCACATCTGATTCGTTTTTACTGCTACATTCAAGCTTTGTTGTACGCTTAATGAGTCCGAAAAAATTTGAATAAACTCCTAGTATTCATATTTCACTAAGCCTATGCCCTTGATCCTCTCGGCTCTCAGAGGTTCAAAGCTGTTGGCACAAGCTCCTGGTATTTATTTTCACATCTTGAAGATCTTGGATATCTTGATCTCCTGGGTATGAGCCTTATTTTGTAGAAAGCACGGTTTTTTTCGTCCTTTTCATTCAAGCTTCTCTGAATTTAAAGATACGAGTTGAAGGTGTGATCGAATAAAGTAAAAATCCTAGTCTTTTGGTCAAATTTGGTATACCTGTTTTTAGTAGTGGGTCCTGTACAGTTTCCGGTTAAATAGAGCCTTGTTAAGAGCCCTCACACTCTGCTTGCATCTTCCTCTTCTTTCCTCTGTTTTATTGCTTTTTGGATTAATTGTTACAAGTGTTACAAATATTCAGCAGATCAAACTTGCTCTTTTTTATCATGTCGGGGTAACCATTATGTTAATTCAAATACGGTTAGATATTATGTAAATGCAATTTAGCAATGTATAAACTATTTCCATCATGCATATGTAAACCTGATAGTATACAATTTGGTATATATTGTAGGGTGTGCACAGTATGCTGACAGTATGAATGTAGTAGGCGAACATTTGCAAACTAGACTGTTTGAATTTCTTGTCATTCAAAAAGGAAGTATTTTGTAATAAATTCAATCGTCAGTCTTTTAGATGGAAGTGGAGAAGTGTTTTCGAATATAATGTAGTAGTACAATAATATAAAATCCAGAATAGGAGAAGTATTTCCAAAAATATTCAGAGACTATTGGCGCTGGGTATTCACACAATAATTGAACATCGATGCAACTGCCACCCTGTTAGACAGGAGGGTGTAGTAATCTAAGAACGATGGCTCTAAAAGCAGCGCTGACACAGGCACACAGCACGAACGCAATTTAATAAGGATTCAGTCGATTCAGTCACCTTCCCCATCGCAACACTCGTTTTTTTTTTCGCAGGAATAATAAGTGGAAAAATTTCCTTTGTACTTAACACCCGGGAAACAAAATTCTAAAAATGTTTAAAAATTTCTAATGTGTAGTATCTTATTACAATATCTTTTGAAGATAATTTAACGAATTGCGGTGTAACGCGGTATGCAAATGCTTAGAACGAAACGGTTAACCCCTTTTAATTATGAATGCTAAAATCATTGTATCATTTAACCTGTTAATTATATGAACGCTAAAATCATTGTATCATTTAAACCCCTTAAAATTTGTCTAATTCTTCCGATTTTTCCCACCTAATTACGCCTAATTATCATAAACGACAAATTGCCTTCAATTGATAACTTAATTGAACCTACAAAAGACAGTGAAAAGGGAAATTGCAAATACCGCCGTCATAAACTACAAATGATAAGGAAAAAGTACATTTGATAGCAACAAAAACCTTCAATTGTGTGATTTCCCCCTTTCTGAATGGGTTCGTATTGTTCTACTTGCCCATAAAGTGTCGTAGTTGCTTGAGTGTGGAGAATATTAAATTGTGCTTGCGAAATTTGCATGCTATTGCGTCGTAAATCGTGAAAATGGGTGATAACTACATAACAACATTGGAAATTGGAATTATCGGGGAGAGTGGCGCCGGCAAGTCGAGTCTGATGCTTCGTCTGACAAACGAGGAATGGGATGGAGATCATGAGTCTGCTCGAAACCGCCAGACAGCGCGGACGCCGCGTAAAGAAGAAGCGAGTTGGGAGTGAGAGGAGATTGCGGGCTGATCAGAATATCGCCGAGACACGTGGAAAAGTTTCTCGCGTAAAAGACAGTGAAATATTGTAAAAAAAATAGACGATAAAGTTATCGTGCAAATTGTGAACACCTTGTTAGTCGTGTGGGTTAGCGAAAAGTGGAATAAAACTCGTGTTCCGTCAAAATCTAGTGGAAGTGTTTTCGCTTGGGTGTCCAAAGGTTTCTCCCTCCCTTAAATCATTTGTCGAAAAGTTATTCTTTAGTTCCCAGAAATAATCAGGTCCCCAAAGGAGATATGAAACGAAGAAACAATTTGAAAATGTGGAAAAAGGCGTCATTGATTTGCCCCCGAATTTAGTAACAATTAGTTACTCAATGCACTTAGCATGTAACGGATTTGTAATTAACCGTTAGCTCTTTTGTCGGAAATTTTTCGAAATGCTGTGATGCAACTTCGCTTCATCGATTAAGGAAGTCGGTTCGCGTGGAATCGTTGTTGTTAATGTACTGTACATGTTCCAATACAAATTCGGAAACTCCTCCACAATACTTGTTAGAAGAAGCGTGCACACAGAGATGAATCGTGAGAATACAAACAAACTGGAACGTTTCACAGAAGTACACAGAACACTTTCATGGAATAATTTCTGTGTTTGAATGGTGCATGCTTGGGGTGAAATGAACTAGTGAAGGATCAGAGAGCAAGTCTTCGAAGAAAAACCGGCAACCCGAACAAAATAAATACGCGTTTGATCGACAAATATCTCTTCGAATCTTCTCACGTTTCCCTATGTGGCAACGAAAAAGAAAAGTACGGTAGTTCGCAAATGTAGATTTAATTAGACACAAGAGAAAAAACTAGTAAATACACGGTGGATATTTGCGTGGAAAAAATAAAAGTGCGTGTGTGGTCGGAGTAAATTGATCGCGATAGAAATGCACAAAGTAATGCTTGCGAAGATTCTGTAGCAAGAAGTGAAGTGAAGGCCCAAATTTAAAGCACGTCGGCCAGTTGCACTAAACAACAAAGTGATAATAACGGTCCAGACATTGCCACACAGCACGCTCACCGTGGAAATTGATCCTAGCAAAACGATCAAAGAGCTGAAGCAGGAAATCGAGGCTGTCCATGCTTTTCGGGAATTGCAAGGAAAGGTTGCAGAATTGTCGGGAGAAGAGGAGGCTTTCACATTATTCGGCGCAGACATAACTTGAGTAGTTCACATTATTTCAAGTAATAGAAAATTCATATTAGCTTTTGCATGCATGTTCATTTTCGCGTCTTATTGGAATCCCGTATGAAGTTCAAGTCACAAAACCTTAGAATTAAAAGCGTCGATTGAAAGTGTAGTTGTAAGAAAAGCTTATCAGTCGTGTTCAGATACAAGACGACCTGAGCATTAAGAAACATAATCTTGAAGAGATAATTTTCTCTATAGAATGTTATGTGGCATTCAATGAATTTTGTCGAAATATTTTTGGATAAAGTTCGCATGAAAATTATAGCACCATGATGTAATCAATTGCATATAGAACTTTGCTATCACACGATTAATTTGAATGAATCTGTCTGAGTTCAGAGCGATTAATTTGCATGTATCCATTTTTATACTGATTACGTTGTGCATCCAGAGATTACGCCTGGTTTTAGTAATTCTTGTTCGTGAACTTCAATGTATTTCTTGCTATAGATTTTTTTTGGCACTCTCAAATATCTGCACTTTACTAGTTTTCGATACCGGATATGTAAATGAGCATACTTATTGGTCTAATTTTGAAGGCTTAATTTTATATTCATACATATTTTAATCAGTTCTTGAAAGTGAACATTTTTTTCAATTTCATGAAAAATTTTGGATTTTTAATATAATAAAGAGTATGTTCAGTTTACGCTTTGTCGATGTACTTGAACATCAAAGGCATTATATCATTTGCATTTAGTGATACTCCGTTAAAAGTTCCCGAAATTTGAATAAAAAAATAAGATAACATTACCTTATTATTTAATAATAATAATTATAAAATAATACTGATTCATTTATTTAAATAAACAAATTTACCTAATTATTTACCCTATAAATCTTTCTACTACCCATTTATATGACAGCACTGATTCAAATTCTTAGTAAAATTAAACCATAAGATAAAATATCACACCTAAAATAATAGCCTAAACCCATTCAATAAAAAGAATAACAATTTGAAATGATAAAAATCAAAGACAATATAAACAATAAATTTTGCACCATTCAAAAATATAAAAAGGTATTATAAATGACAGATAAAAAATTTAGATTAAATTCGAAGCTTTTGTGTTTAACGAGAGTTAATAATGATGTAATTTCTCAACTGGGATTTTAGAATGACAGTTCAGGTAAAATACAAGTATAAACGAGTATTTGTTGCAACAAAAAGAGATAATTATGGGACATGCAAAATAATCACTTGCAACATCGTTGTTCTGGCATTTTCCGCAGAAGTCTGTAATGTAACAGTATCTGAACATTATTCTTATAATTAAAAGTCAAAAATTTAATAAAGGGCGATAATTTTAGTCTATTAAATCGCTCTCTAAGAGCTTGGAATTAATTCTCAACCAGAGATTGCAATTTTGAAAACCCTGTTAACATCGCTCGTCAGAAAGGTAGATTGGAATTGAAACATTTCCTGTGTTGAAGATTATCTTTCTCAAATTGATTCATTACTAAAATTCTGCCTTTTATTTAAGTATTATTTATCACCATACAAAATGTACATAAGTGTAACATAAATAGTTCATTTATATTCAAATTCCAAATAAGATTTTGTGGTCAGCTATAGAGTATCAGAAAATGTGTAATACCGGAATTTAACCTGTTAGAAACCAATAAGTTAGATTAGGTATAGATGATCTAATGAATTGATTGAAAATTGAAAGAAAAAAAATAAAAATGAATTAAAAACGTACCCGAGGGTCTTTCCTTTCCTCCATTTCTAACCGGGTATAGGACCCGGTACGGTGGCAGGCTTCCCCCTCAAAATATGAGCCAGTCACCGGGTACAATTTAATCCTTTTTATTTCAGGTGACTTAATGGGTTGAGTGGCCCAAGCCAAGTGCCTTTTTATGGCATAAAGTTATGCAATTCCATTGTATAATTCTATGACATAAATTGGTCACCGGGGTACTCCCCTTCTGATGGGAAGGTTCATACAATTCAAGTTGTATGAGTTTTCCACTCAGAAGAGGAATACCTGGCCACTTCAACGATTTAACATTGGATTTATTCCGGTTGGGTGGGCATGAAGGGGCTCCACCACCACCCGGTTGCCCCTCTTTCATTTGTGGGCCCTGAATGTATTTGGGTAAGGACGAGGTCACCCCCAAATTAGTCTTTCTTGTCAGGTTGCACTTGTTCTCGCAACAAGTCGTAATTCCTTCGTGGAGGTTATCTACTGATTTGCGACTTCGGTCGTCCTCTCGAACTCTGCAAGCAATTCGTGAATGCGAAATGTTTTGTAGTGAGTCCTCGTGCCGGGGAAACGAACCCGCCCCACGACACCGCAATGCTAGCCTGCCAGCGCATTCACGCGTCTCCGGACGAGGGCATTCTCGGCAGGAATCAACACCTTCCTCTGCCGAGGCAGCAGAACATCGCTGCGGTCCTTCACGGACATATGAAAATCTATTATTCACTACAAATGGCGCCCAACGTGGGGCCCGAAAAGCCCGGCTGTATCATCAGTCGTGAGCACGAGACAGTCCATCGTCTCTAGGTGTCCCCACAAGGTGTTAGAAATTTTGGCGGGTAGATAACTCCCGAGGGTTTTTGCACTAATCGTGCCCCAGCAGCCGAGTAACTTCCGAACGTGTGTTGTCTTCGGACATCAATATCGTTTGGTCCTTCTTTTGATTTATACCTTGGTGGTTTACCACCATTGTATAACTAGTAAGGCCAAATTATATTAGAGTCCCTTTTTGTGTTCGGAGGTTATTATCCCAACATCTATTTTGCGGAGGATTCTGATCCGCTCCCCAAACCAGCGGTGCCTAAGTGTCTTAAATTACATGGATTTTGATTTCATGTGATTGGCTGATTAGCTAATCCATGACTATCCATGACAAGACACGCGCTGCTTGTGGATTAGAATCCCACCCTGGGCTGACAAGCTGTAACTTGAGAAGTTTGCTAATGAGGGATCACTTCGGAACCCTGATTTTCATGGTGCCACAAGAGAGTGTCCCTGAAACGTTTTAGAAGGATTGTGCCATGGTGCCCATACTTGGGAGGAAGGACGGAAAGGAAAGACCGATTATTTTTTTTTGATAACTTAAAACTTTTTTGAAACTTTATCATACATTTTTTTTTTTGTGAGGTTCGACTATAGTTCGCCACTGACGGCCACTTACAAATCATAAATTTTGCATCATTTTTTTTCACATTTTCATTATTTATATATATATATTTATTTAGGTTTTTAGTTAGCAATTTAAATTTCTTTTAGCATGCCCACCAAAAGAACTCCCGAAAGGAGAAAGTTGCGGTCGGATGCCGGACCAGCTCTATTGTGTTCCATCTGTCACGAGGACATGGACGAAACTACAAGCCAGAGGTTGCAGTGCGGACACAGGCTACATCAGCTGTGTTTGGCACAACTGCGGCAAACTTCATCCACGTGCCCGCTCTGTCGACAGCCTTTGGAAATCGCACAGCCAGCAACAGAACGACCTCAGTCCTCCAGTACAAGTGGAGCTGTCCCCAAAAGCGGACCCCTTCCATCCACTACAAGGAGTGCACGAGACGATGACTACAGGGCTGAAGCAGTTCCGCCTGCAGAAGAAGCGAGTCCACCGGTGGCTGTGGAAGCCACAGTTCTACGAGATCTAATGGCGCTCGTACAGGACATGTCCACCCGGCTCGCCTCTCTAGAGAGCCAGAGAGAGAACCCCGCACCATCCCGGCCAAGAACTCCTCCTATGTGGGATTCGGACCCAAATCCGTGGGACTTCCCAGTAGACTCGCGGCGTGATCCCGAACGGATCCGGCCAGGTACAGCCATGAATCCGTTGGCTCCAGTTTACCGGCCCCGATTGAGCCAAGCACCACCACCAAATCAGGCTCCCGTGATTCCGCCGGACCAACGCTTCCATCCACACGACATGTATCGGCTGAAGCCGACACAGATCCCCAGCATCATCCAGGGATGGAATCTACATTTCAGTGGGGAACCCAATACGATAACGGTGGAGGTTTTCATAAGTCGGGTGGAGTCACTGATTGAGCAGATGCTAGCAGGAGACCGCACAGCGCTCGCAGGATACCTGCCAATGCTGCTTAGGGGAGCAGCCCTGGAGACATATTGGAGGATACATTCAGCTCCACCATCCATACGCTGGTCACGGCTGAAGGAGGTACTCCGCATGGAATACCCTACGGTCGACATGGACGAATTAGTCCTGGATAAGATGAATGCTAGATGGCAGCGTCCGGACGAGTCCTTCCATAAATATCGAGCCGATATCCTTCGGTTGAATGACCAGCTGTCAGAGCCATTGTCTTCTACCCAAATTCTTCGCCTGCTAAAGCGCAATCTAAGACCGGAGATTCGTCGGCATATCGTGAACTCCGATCCACAGAGTATGGAGGCCCTGCTGAGAAATGTGCGTCGTATAGAAGGGTTTGAGGAAGACCTACGGGACCGGCCATACTTACTAACCAGGACGGGTCCTCGACGAGGAATCGCGGAATTGGCCCCAGATTATACCACCCTAGATCTGGAGGATGATTTGGACCCAGACCAGCTTGCTGTAGCGGCAGTGGGAAGTCTTACGACCTGCTGGAATTGTCACCAAACCGGACACCGGTTCATTTCATGCCGCGCAGAACGTAAGGTTTTCTGCTACGGTTGCGGCAAGCCGGACACTTACTTCCCGGACTGTTCTGAATGTGCCGCACGAAAAAACGGCCAAAAGAGTACCCGACCACCTCAGCGGTACTCGAAACCCCAGCAGTAGCTCCTCAGTCAGCGGCTCACCCCAACCAACCTGACGTTAACCCACCAGCCATAACCATTACGACTGCGGATGTTCACTCTCTTCCGGAGACCTCACCAACGACAATATTAAAACGACCATCGCAGTCACTGCCAGAAGAACCGCGGCAGCCTCAAGTACGCACTCTAAAACCTTATCATGTTAGACTGCAGGAATATCGGGTGGCTCGAGAGCGAATATTTGCTTCCGAAGTTGTCACTTCCCGTCCGTGCACGACAAAATGGTCAACCCGTCGTTGGCGGAATTTCCGCAAGAGAGTGCGCACCTGCCGTCAAACCGTAAACTCTTGTAACATCTCGGAGGTTGCTGAGAATGAGATCAGACCTTATCATCCAATTAAAGTGTTGGGCGAGACCGTGTTTGCATTGATCGACACGGGTGCCAGTATCAGTTGTCTTGCCTCGAGCTTTGGCTCGAAAGTGCTCCAAGAATATCCGAACTTGATTAAATCCTGGCGCACTGAAATCAGTACCGCTGATGGCACCAAACACCCTATACGAGGTAAACTAACAACACCCGTGACGTTCAGGGGTCAGACGAAGGATATTACCTTCTACATTATCCCGTCTTTGACTCAGAACGTATACCTTGGTGTCGATTTCGTCCTTCGCTTTGGACTGGCCTCTGATTTATTCACCGATTTGTCTTTAAAAACCAGAAATGTCAACGAAATCACTTCTACTCCCGATAGGCATGACCTGACGCCTAACCAACGGCAACGCCTGGAAGCATCCATTGCTGCTTTCCCATCTTACGCTACCCAAGGCCTTGGCCGCACCACCCTAGTCTCACACGCCATTGACGTTGGCGATAGTAAACCGATTAAACAGAGACACTACGCCATCTCGCCAGCCATGGAGAAATTGGTGTATGCGGAATTAGATAGGATGCTCGAGTTGGGGGTCATAGAAGAGTCCCAAAGTGCCTGGTCCTCACCGGTAACCTTGGTTGTAAAGCCAGGTAAAGTCCGCCTCTGTCTTGATGCCCGTAAGGTAAACGCGGTTACCATCAAGGACGCGTACCCTCTTCCACTCATCGATGGAATACTAGGGAGACTGCCGAAAGCCAATTATATCACCAGTCTCGACCTAAAAGACGCCTTCTGGCAAATTCCACTCGATGAGGGCTCGAGGGACAAGACCGCCTTCACAGTGCCTGGACGACCATTATATCAGTTCGTCACAATGCCCTTTGGCCTGTGTAATGCGCCGCAAACGATGACCCGGTTGATGGACAAGGTCATCCCACCTCACCTGAAACACCAAGTGTTCGTGTACCTCGATGATCTTTTACTCATCACGGAAACGTTCGATCAACACCTCCTACTTCTACAAGAAGTAGCCCTGCACATCAGTAAGGCGGGACTCACCATCAACGTACAGAAAAGTAAGTTTGTCATGAAAGAAGTCCGATACTTAGGCCATGTCATAGGACATGGCACTATCAAAACGGATCCAGACAAAACGCGTGCGATTGATGAGTTCCCCTTACCAAAAACTGTGAAGCAGCTACGACGTTTCCTTGGTGTGTGCGGTTGGTACCGAAGGTTTGTTCGGAATTATGCAACAGTTTCAGCGCTCCTGTCAGACATGTTGCGGAAAGGGAAGTTCGTTTGGACCGAACTCAGCCGAAAGGCATTTGAAGAGCTTAAACAAGCCCTCACATCAGCTCCTGTCTTGCACAGCCCCGACTTCACGAAGCCCTTCTCCATTCATTGTGACGCAAGTCAACATGGAGTAGGAGCCGTGCTGGTGCAATTGACCGACGAAGGGGAGGAAGCTCCCATCGCCTTCATGTCCAATAAGCTGAATTCGGCCCAAAGGAACTATACTGTTTCCGAGCAAGAATGTTTGGCAGCGGTAATGGCTGTGAAGAAATTCCGAGCTTATATCGAGGGCCACCAATTCGAGATCATCACGGACCACGCGTCACTACAATGGTTGATGAACCAGGCAGATTTAAGTGGACGCCTAGCCAGATGGGCTCTTAAACTGCAAGGGTTCAAGTTCTCCATCAAACATCGGAAAGGAACCCAGAACATCGTACCCGACACTCTCTCACGGATGTTTTCCCCAGAGGGAGCCGAAATAACAATAAATGACGAGGACCCCATCGAAATAGATTTGGACAGCCCACATTTCGAATCAGATAGCTACAAAGAGTTGAGGCAAACCATAGCGACCCAACAGACACAGCTGCCTGACTTGAAGGTAATAGACGGCTATGTGTATAGACGAAACGAATACGCCACTGGTGATCCATGGCAGGAAGAAGAGTCTTGGAAACTCTGGGTACCGGAGGAAATGACACAACAGCTGATCCTCCGCGCACATGATCATCCGTTAAGTGCCCACGGAGGTTACGGTCGAACACTACGGCGACTAAAAAAATACTTCTTTTGGCCTAAAATGGCATCCCAGGTCAAAGACTACGTGAGCGCCTGTGATACCTGTAAAGGCACCAAAGCGCCCAACCAGCCTCTTCGACCTCCTATGGGTCAACTCAACGTCCCAGAACGCGTGTTCCAGCGTCTATACATCGATCTACTCGGTCCATATCCTCGGTCTTCCATGGGACACATCGGAGCTATAGTCGTTCTAGATCAGCTCTCAAAATTCCCAATGGTGGAACCTATCCGTAAATTCACAACTCCATCGATCGTGAAATTCTTAGAGAACCGGGTATTCCATGTGTTCGGAGTTCCAGAGAGTGTGTACTCAGATAATGGAGTACAGTTCCGGTCTCGGCAGTTTAAGAGCCTACTTGAGCAGTATGGCATTGAACACCAACTGACGCCCATATACTCTCCTCAGTCCAACGCGTCAGAACGGTTGAACCGCACCCTATTGGCCGCGATCCGTTCCTACGTCCACCCATCTCAAAAGGATTGGGATCGGCGATTGTCTGCCATCACATGCGCCCTGCGATCCTCGTATCATTCCGTCACCGGTGTCGCCCCTTACTTTGCCGCCTTTGGACAGCACATGATTTGCCACGGTAAATCATACCGACTGTTACGGCAATTAAAGTGTTTGGGAGACCCGGTCGTTGCGCTGGAGCCCCACGAACGTTTAGGAGACCTCCGCCAACAGATCGGACGGAAGATTAAGGCCGCAGGTAGTGCAAATGAAGCGCAGTACAATCTCCGGTCACGATCTGCTAATTTCAAAGAAGGAGATGAAGTTTTCCGGCGAAATTTCCGCCAAAGTGACGCCGCGGGGCATTACAACGCCAAGCTGGATAGGCGATTCCTGAAAAGCCGCATAAAGAAGGTAATGGGACCTAACCGTTACTTGATAACGGATCCATCGGGAAAAGAAGTGGGGATATACCACGCGAAAGACCTGCGCCGATAGATAATTGGGCACGTCTGTTTGTCCGTCCGCATATATTTTCAAAAACGCGCAAAGATTGTATACTTCCAGGCAAACATAGACATAAGTCAGTCCGTCCGTCTGTTAATTGTGTTCTTTTATTGTTCGTCATCTCTAGTCCCGACGCCGAAGGCAACCCGTGAGACACAGAAAGATCCTTCAGCTCCTTTTTCGTAATCCGCATTGCCTTGGGATCACGAGAAAATTAGCTGCCCTGTAGTAATCTAAGAACGATGGCTCTAAAAGCAGCGCTGACACAGGCACACAGCACGAACGCAATTTAATAAGGATTCAGTCGATTCAGTCACCTTCCCCATCGCAACACTCGTTTTTTTTTTTCGCAGGAATAATAAGTGGAAAAATTTCCTTTGTACTTAACACCCGGGAAACAAAATTCTAAAAATGTTTAAAAATTTCTAATGTGTAGTATCTTATTACAATATCTTTTGAAGATAATTTAACGAATTGCGGTGTAACGCGGTATGCAAATGCTTAGAACGAAACGGTTAACCCCTTTTAATTATGAATGCTAAAATCATTGTATCATTTAACCTGTTAATTATATGAACGCTAAAATCATTGTATCATTTAAACCCCTTAAAATTTGTCTAATTCTTCCGATTTTTCCCACCTAATTACGCCTAATTATCATAAACGACAAATTGCCTTCAATTGATAACTTAATTGAACCTACAAAAGACAGTGAAAAGGGAAATTGCAAATACCGCCGTCATAAACTACAAATGATAAGGAAAAAGTACATTTGATAGCAACAAAAACCTTCAATTGTGTGATTTCCCCCTTTCTGAATGGGTTCGTATTGTTCTACTTGCCCATAAAGTGTCGTAGTTGCTTGAGTGTGGAGAATATTAAATTGTGCTTGCGAAATTTGCATGCTATTGCGTCGTAAATCGTGAAAATGGGTGATAACTACATAACAACATTGGAAATTGGAATTATCGGGGAGAGTGGCGCCGGCAAGTCGAGTCTGATGCTTCGTCTGACAAACGAGGAATGGGATGGAGATCATGAGTCTGCTCGAAACCGCCAGACAGCGCGGACGCCGCGTAAAGAAGAAGCGAGTTGGGAGTGAGAGGAGATTGCGGGCTGATCAGAATATCGCCGAGACACGTGGAAAAGTTTCTCGCGTAAAAGACAGTGAAATATTGTAAAAAAAATAGACGATAAAGTTATCGTGCAAATTGTGAACACCTTGTTAGTCGTGTGGGTTAGCGAAAAGTGGAATAAAACTCGTGTTCCGTCAAAATCTAGTGGAAGTGTTTTCGCTTGGGTGTCCAAAGGTTTCTCCCTCCCTTAAATCATTTGTCGAAAAGTTATTCTTTAGTTCCCAGAAATAATCAGGTCCCCAAAGGAGATATGAAACGAAGAAACAATTTGAAAATGTGGAAAAAGGCGTCATTGATTTGCCCCCGAATTTAGTAACAATTAGTTACTCAATGCACTTAGCATGTAACGGATTTGTAATTAACCGTTAGCTCTTTTGTCGGAAATTTTTCGAAATGCTGTGATGCAACTTCGCTTCATCGATTAAGGAAGTCGGTTCGCGTGGAATCGTTGTTGTTAATGTACTGTACATGTTCCAATACAAATTCGGAAACTCCTCCACAATACTTGTTAGAAGAAGCGTGCACACAGAGATGAATCGTGAGAATACAAACAAACTGGAACGTTTCACAGAAGTACACAGAACACTTTCATGGAATAATTTCTGTGTTTGAATGGTGCATGCTTGGGGTGAAATGAACTAGTGAAGGATCAGAGAGCAAGTCTTCGAAGAAAAACCGGCAACCCGAACAAAATAAATACGCGTTTGATCGACAAATATCTCTTCGAATCTTCTCACGTTTCCCTATGTGGCAACGAAAAAGAAAAGTACGGTAGTTCGCAAATGTAGATTTAATTAGACACAAGAGAAAAAACTAGTAAATACACGGTGGATATTTGCGTGGAAAAAATAAAAGTGCGTGTGTGGTCGGAGTAAATTGATCGCGATAGAAATGCACAAAGTAATGCTTGCGAAGATTCTGTAGCAAGAAGTGAAGTGAAGGCCCAAATTTAAAGCACGTCGGCCAGTTGCACTAAACAACAAAGTGATAATAACGGTCCAGACATTGCCACACAGCACGCTCACCGTGGAAATTGATCCTAGCAAAACGATCAAAGAGCTGAAGCAGGAAATCGAGGCTGTCCATGCTTTTCGGGAATTGCAAGGAAAGGTTGCAGAATTGTCGGGAGAAGAGGAGGCTTTCACATTATTCGGCGCAGACATAACTTGAGTAGTTCACATTATTTCAAGTAATAGAAAATTCATATTAGCTTTTGCATGCATGTTCATTTTCGCGTCTTATTGGAATCCCGTATGAAGTTCAAGTCACAAAACCTTAGAATTAAAAGCGTCGATTGAAAGTGTAGTTGTAAGAAAAGCTTATCAGTCGTGTTCAGATACAAGACGACCTGAGCATTAAGAAACATAATCTTGAAGAGATAATTTTCTCTATAGAATGTTATGTGGCATTCAATGAATTTTGTCGAAATATTTTTGGATAAAGTTCGCATGAAAATTATAGCACCATGATGTAATCAATTGCATATAGAACTTTGCTATCACACGATTAATTTGAATGAATCTGTCTGAGTTCAGAGCGATTAATTTGCATGTATCCATTTTTATACTGATTACGTTGTGCATCCAGAGATTACGCCTGGTTTTAGTAATTCTTGTTCGTGAACTTCAATGTATTTCTTGCTATAGATTTTTTTTGGCACTCTCAAATATCTGCACTTTACTAGTTTTCGATACCGGATATGTAAATGAGCATACTTATTGGTCTAATTTTGAAGGCTTAATTTTATATTCATACATATTTTAATCAGTTCTTGAAAGTGAACATTTTTTTCAATTTCATGAAAAATTTTGGATTTTTAATATAATAAAGAGTATGTTCAGTTTACGCTTTGTCGATGTACTTGAACATCAAAGGCATTATATCATTTGCATTTAGTGATACTCCGTTAAAAGTTCCCGAAATTTGAATAAAAAAATAAGATAACATTACCTTATTATTTAATAATAATAATTATAAAATAATACTGATTCATTTATTTAAATAAACAAATTTACCTAATTATTTACCCTATAAATCTTTCTACTACCCATTTATATGACAGCACTGATTCAAATTCTTAGTAAAATTAAACCATAAGATAAAATATCACACCTAAAATAATAGCCTAAACCCATTCAATAAAAAGAATAACAATTTGAAATGATAAAAATCAAAGACAATATAAACAATAAATTTTGCACCATTCAAAAATATAAAAAGGTATTATAAATGACAGATAAAAAATTTAGATTAAATTCGAAGCTTTTGTGTTTAACGAGAGTTAATAATGATGTAATTTCTCAACTGGGATTTTAGAATGACAGTTCAGGTAAAATACAAGTATAAACGAGTATTTGTTGCAACAAAAAGAGATAATTATGGGACATGCAAAATAATCACTTGCAACATCGTTGTTCTGGCATTTTCCGCAGAAGTCTGTAATGTAACAGTATCTGAACATTATTCTTATAATTAAAAGTCAAAAATTTAATAAAGGGCGATAATTTTAGTCTATTAAATCGCTCTCTAAGAGCTTGGAATTAATTCTCAACCAGAGATTGCAATTTTGAAAACCCTGTTAACATCGCTCGTCAGAAAGGTAGATTGGAATTGAAACATTTCCTGTGTTGAAGATTATCTTTCTCAAATTGATTCATTACTAAAATTCTGCCTTTTATTTAAGTATTATTTATCACCATACAAAATGTACATAAGTGTAACATAAATAGTTCATTTATATTCAAATTCCAAATAAGATTTTGTGGTCAGCTATAGAGTATCAGAAAATGTGTAATACCGGAATTTAACCTGTTAGAAACCAATAAGTTAGATTAGGTATAGATGATCTAATGAATTGATTGAAAATTGAAAGAAAAAAAATAAAAATGAATTAAAAACGTACCCGAGGGTCTTTCCTTTCCTCCATTTCTAACCGGGTATAGGACCCGGTACGGTGGCAGGCTTCCCCCTCAAAATATGAGCCAGTCACCGGGTACAATTTAATCCTTTTTATTTCAGGTGACTTAATGGGTTGAGTGGCCCAAGCCAAGTGCCTTTTTATGGCATAAAGTTATGCAATTCCATTGTATAATTCTATGACATAAATTGGTCACCGGGGTACTCCCCTTCTGATGGGAAGGTTCATACAATTCAAGTTGTATGAGTTTTCCACTCAGAAGAGGAATACCTGGCCACTTCAACGATTTAACATTGGATTTATTCCGGTTGGGTGGGCATGAAGGGGCTCCACCACCACCCGGTTGCCCCTCTTTCATTTGTGGGCCCTGAATGTATTTGGGTAAGGACGAGGTCACCCCCAAATTAGTCTTTCTTGTCAGGTTGCACTTGTTCTCGCAACAAGTCGTAATTCCTTCGTGGAGGTTATCTACTGATTTGCGACTTCGGTCGTCCTCTCGAACTCTGCAAGCAATTCGTGAATGCGAAATGTTTTGTAGTGAGTCCTCGTGCCGGGGAAACGAACCCGCCCCACGACACCGCAATGCTAGCCTGCCAGCGCATTCACGCGTCTCCGGACGAGGGCATTCTCGGCAGGAATCAACACCTTCCTCTGCCGAGGCAGCAGAACATCGCTGCGGTCCTTCACGGACATATGAAAATCTATTATTCACTACAAGGGTATCACAAAAAATCGTGTTTATGAATAAAGGATATGTATACATATCTGATGGCTAATGTATAAAATTGATTTGGTTTTTCTACGGCCAATCCCGAAAGCAAACTTCATGTCAATGACATTGTGGCAATTATCAGGTGACTGGCAGTACCAATATGGAAAGTTCGCTTTTATATTTGGGCATATTGAAAGTGTTTTATAATACGAGTAGTGTACAAAAAGTGAGGTGACTTTTCAAATGTCGCGGGCAACGTACATTCGATTATCAATTGTTTTATCTTGGTACACTCGTCACGAACATTTATTTACAGTCTCAGCTACATAATATGTTTAGTTTGTTCGTGAGAGGCACAATGGTTAGAAGTGTTTTGCATGCTCGGCGATTTTTTGCTATCGAAAAAAATGGATCAAAGATCAAGAATTTTTTTGGCCAAAAACAACGCCACAATCATGCCCCAGCGACCATATTCAACGGGTTTGGCTCCATGTGACTTTTTCTTGTTCCCAAAACTGAAGAGACCTATGAAAGGACGGATATTTGCAACGATTGAGGAGATAAAGGCTGCATCGCTGGAAGAGCTCAAGGCTTTACCCAAAAGTGCTTATGAAAGCGTTGGCACAAGCGTATTGATTACTTTGAAGTAGACAACATAAATATGGACGAATAAATGAATATTTTTTCCTCAAAATACTGTCGCGTGTTTTAATTCGCGGCCAATAATTTTAATGTTCCGGGAAAGTGAAAACGCAATGTCTTTTTAATTAAATTAAAAGAGTTTATTAAATTACTTAAAAATGCACAATAACTTATTTGGTCTATTTCACAATTTTAATTTTCACTATTTAAATCTAACTTCCACTTGTCAATAAATTTCTATCGCGATTGTCTTCTAAGATCACTTCACAATCAACGAAAATCACTTGATCGCTTTTCAATTCACACTCCACACACTATCGCCGTGTTTACTATCGCGGTTGAATGATTGATCCCCCCATTCATTCAGCTCGCCTTTATATATGGTCTGTAGTCATTCAACCCAGTTCTCGTACATTGGCGAATTAGCGGGAACATTCGAGCGAGCGTAAATGAATGGAGCAGTGACTCACTTTCAGATGTTGATGCTTGGTGGGTTCTCATGATTTCGAGTAAATTCATTTTGTTGATGCTCTTAATTGTTGTGGAAACAATTGCGACAGTAGCTCGCAGAATTATTTGTACATGTAACAATACAAAGTCACCTAACTTTTTGAACACACCTCGTATTCATTGAACGGATCTATTATCTAGAAAACTTGATCTTTACCATAAACAACAGGGAAAAGCGGAAGTTTCCAGGACAACGGATACTAGTATAAATGGTGGTTTTCCGGGGGAAGGAAGTCAGTCAATTAATAGAATTCAGCCAGTGTTGTTCTAAGCGCCAAGTTGTGTTCTTTGGAACAGTAGGTTGCCATCTTCCGGCTACTTTTAAAAAATTTGTGTTGGTTTCATCCAGCCAATCACATGCTACACGCCTAATGTGCTGTCTCGGTAGCCACGTAGCGCGGTGTTGTTTGTTCTCACTGCTTAAATAGGCAGGAGAACACAGAAGAATGGCGATTTATATACATTGTAAGCCATTGTGGCGATCTTAAGAATGTTAAGAGTTGTTATTGTTCGTCATGTTCACTGCCACTTGCAGAGTACTTTGCCTTTAAACGAGCCGGAAGATGACAACCTAATATTCCAAAGAATTTTTCAGCCGACATGGGGCTTCCATGAAGAGCCATCTATCGTGTCCGCTTAAGTGGTGGCTAAATTTCCGTCCAATGGACAAAGTCCTCTGCAAGTGGCAGCGGATAAGAGGGACGGCAACAATTCTTAGCATTGTTGTCTAATTAGGCAAGAATTGATTCCCAGTTTTCAAAGGGTGTAATGGACAAAATTAAAGTTCTATTGTTGTTTTCATCAAGTCCGTCTTGCAATGAATCTTGTTAAACTTAAACCAAGCGATTTATCAATTGGCACGATCCAGTGGTGCGATTCCAAATTTCAGTGAGCAATGCTGAAGGAGGGTAAACGTAAAGGGTAAATTCATAAGAGTATAATAAAATTCCTGGGAAAATGTTTTGCTTACTGCCATCAAACCTTTGAAAGGATTTTCTTTACCTAGATTTCTATTATAAAATGGTGGTTTTGACTAGACTTGCATTTTCTCGCTATGTTGTTGTTGCCACTGAACGCAGCTCTCACGATGTAAGTTGAAGTTTTTCTATGTCAATAATAAAATATTATAATTTATGACTTTTAAATTCAATAAAATTGATTCAACCACACATGTCATCAAAAATTCTTCAATTCACACCACTTAACTTTCTATTAAATCACACCCAAGTGCTAATGTATTAAGCTTTTTTTCCGGAACCGCTCGTTCTCAAACGCTGTAATCATCACCATATTACACAATATTAGTACACAAAAGCCTAATCGTCACCATTCATCACAATTATGATCATCAACAGTCGCAGCATCATCATCATCTCCGGTGAAAAAGTATCTCAATAATATGCTAATAAGACTATCTTTTTATCTCACTAAAAATAGATTATTTGCCTCCTCTTTCCCTGAAGCCATCCACAGAATGATAGATACTCGTAGAAGGTTGCATGCCTCAAACTTTATCTAATCGAGTGAACTCGTGCAAAGTCAATGTTTAGTTTAGTATGTAAATTAGATTTTAATGAGATCTCATCTCCAATTCCCAGCCATAGATTGCTCGGTCCGTCTGTTGTCTTCGGGTTCGTCTTGGGCCTCTTCATCCAACCATTGTTGATGGAAAAATTCAAAAGATGGAATGAAAATATCCAACATTCTTTTCCATCATTAACATTTTTAATATATCCATTCATCCGCTGATTATGGTCTGGCTAAACGCGAAGTTTATACCACCGCGTCGTGAGTGTGTGAGGTAATAATGCAATAATGCCCACATCGTGCTCATACTCATATGCAGATAACGATAGATAAATTTGTAGATACATTCATCTTGAATGCACTCAACTTTCTCCTTGTCTTGTTGGATAGGGAACGTTCGGCTGGTCACTCATTCATGTCCACACACCTGGTCCTCGGACCCGCCATGCTCCATCAGCGGCAGCAGTTTGGGAACGAAATGTTAATGATTACTGCAAATGAGGCGAGCAATGTGGTTTTCCTCATTTCCAAGCTGTTTAGGTTTTTGAAAAATTTTCGTAAATTGTTGTGTCACCTGTGGGGAGGGGAAGTGAAGAGGGTTTGTTCGTTCCCTCTCTCTCACGGAATTTTGTAATGGACCCTCATCCATTAGTGCGGCTGCAGATGGACATAATGATAGTTAAATTATAACGTTATGTATATCTGAAGAGTATCTATTGCGGTTTTCAGTAGTTTTTGTTACAATTTAATGATGCTATAATGGGCTTACATATTCATGATAAATATATTTTCTCAAGTGCTGCGCCGATAGAGTTGGTCAAGTAGATGTCGACGGTCCGTCTGCGATGAAGGCGTTTAACCATTATGGAAATAGTTCCGTTCAATGATCACTTCTTGGAGGAAATTGTTGTCGATAGGTTTTGTGACCGTATTAAGGTGTGCGGTAATATATAAGAAAATTTTTTGAGGTTTTTAATAAAGGTAGTGTAGGAAGGAATCAATCACAGAGTTACAAGTCTTCTAAAGTTATAAAATATAATTTTTGTAAAACAAGTATGAACAATTTATTCAATGATCATCATCAATAAAAGGAAGCTTGTTATAATTGAATTTTGTTGGGTTTCTTTTTGCATTCCAAACTTTTCAGAAGTATTCTGCAACATAATGGGAAACCTCCCCAACACCTACTTACTCGTGAGTCACTTCTTGTCTTTAAAACGTCCATCCCCCACTAATTCTTACCTGTGCACCGTGAAAGGTGAAAATACCGTTTCTCCTTGTACATAATGAAGAAAACATAATTGCAAAGTAGCCGCTACTTAATCTGACATAAAAGCAATTTAAAGTGGCCGAAACAAGGGATTCTGTCAATTTTCGTTTTTCTTCTTTTTCAACTTCATAAATTGTCATTAGTAACAATCTTATTATCTTGTTGTACTGTTTGTAGGTTTTAATGCTTTACGGTGTAAAATATTACTTTTTGTCTGTCTACCAGTCTCGGTCCTTTTTTTTTGCGTTAAAGCTTCATGTTTTTTTCATCTGAGCTTATATTTCCTGGTAGTGATGGTAAAAATGCCAACTCATGGTGAAGGGCATCGTGCAAGAAGGCAGAATAAAATTAAAAGAAATTTGCGTGTTTCTTTTGAATAATATGGTGAAGCGCTCAGTTATTGTTACTTTGTTGCTAAAGAAATTTTGTTGTGTTTTGGTTGCGGATTAACTGATATATGATACCCTTGTGAGTGCCTATGTTGGATACGTGCATGCTTACGTAAAACCGCGGAATGTGAACAACATAAACGATGGGAAAGTTATGTGATAATGTTGATTACCTGCATCAAAAATTCATTCTATAATCAAATTTACAATGCCTTAAGTCTTTAGCAAATCCTTGAGGTAAATTTAAGTAACTTGAAATTGAGTTGGGCACTTTACCAGGAAAACATTAATTACCCTACCAAATTTATATATTTCACGTAAATCATTCCAGATTTACGTGAGGCTATCAATCATCTTAAATAGGCAGGGATTTGTTGCTAACAGGAAATTTAGTATTCAACCTTTAAAATGTACTCTTTTAAAGTTGAAGCGTTGTTAACCTTATTCCGGATTTCCAGTTTTACTATTAAAACAACAAAAAATACCATCAATTTCATGGCAAGTAGAATCACTTATGATAAATGATTGTAAATCATTGGCATTCGAGCTCAAATTTAAAGTTTCAAATATCAGATACAATAAAACAAAATATTCAGATTCAAAATCTTTTTTAGTAATCGAGCAGTTGCCTAAGCCAACTGATCGAAAACCGGCGAAGGCATCGACCAACCAAACCAATAAATCAAGAAAAGGCAATCCTACGTCTAGCACTCGTTGCGTGTAGACGTGTTTTTAATATTCTACGTCTAGCACTCGTTGCGTGTAGACGTGTTTTTAATCGCTCCTGTCATTAATTTTAAAAATTAATTAATTTTTCACAAAAGTCAGTTTCAAATAATTGAATTAATTTTGTACGAGTCAGTCAAAAGCAAGTTTTGATTTTATTGGGGAAGAATTAATCGTCGAAGGCATCGACCAACCGTACCAATAAATCAAGAAAAGGCCACAAACCAAAGACAACTCGGGACTGCTGTATGGAGGAGCCCGACGGCTTCCCTCCGTTGGGGGGCCCCGGGGAGAGTGACAGTGTGGAATTGGCAAGTGTCAACAAGCGGAGACACACGAGCACCCAGGATACCGCAGATGCCGGTCGCAAAACACAAGTGCTCGAAGATAGACAGGAAGTGGGTCGCCTTCGAAGTGAAATCGAAGAGCTAAAGGCAAGAATTCAAACGTACGAAGAAATGTTCAAGACGGCAAAAAAGTTCAAGAGAGTGGTCCGATACGAAAAATCGAAAAACAGAAGAAAGCTACAACTCCAATAATAACTGAAGAGGTATTAAGTGCTGGTGGCACCAACGAAAGCCAGAACTACTTTGCGGCGCTGGATGGACTCCAACAGGACATGGAGGTAGACGAAGGTAATAAAGACGATAATTTTATCTTATATTTAGAAAATAAAAATAATGAAAGTAGAAATAGGGAGAAGAAACCAGCCCGTAGTTCTGCTGGTCCTCCTCAAAAAGTAGCGAAGAATACCGAGAAAGTTCCGCCAATTAATGTCTTCGGTCAAAGCGGAAAAGACATGGTTCGGCTGTTGGCAGCCGAACACAAGTTGACAAATTTCGAAATCAAACGAATAAATTCTGAGAAGCTGTCAATTAGAACGAAATCACTGGTTGATTTCAAATCAGCGAAAGATGCTTTGAATTCTGGGGAGGTTCCGCACTTCACCTATACCCTAAAAGCGAGAAGAACCAGACGTTCTTGCTGAAGGGCTTGGACTGCGGAGAAGATACCGTCGATCTTCTTCAGGTTCTCAAGGAAACAGCACCACAAATCAAGTTTATCTCAGTGAAAACATTCGCGACAAGAAGGTCGACGGTAGAAAAAAAAACTTACCACTTTATTTGGTACAAAAAACAAATAAGAGCAGTCCAAGCGCTCTTCAGCAAATCAGGTATTTAAATTTTCGAGTGGTGAGGTGGGAACGCCTCCAGAAGCGAGAAATCAACCAGTGCTATCGCTGCCAACGATTTGGGCATTCGGCTGCCAACTGCGCCATGCATTGCCGATGCGTTAAATGCAAAGACGTGCATGCTCCCGGTGAGTGCAAGTTGGCTCAGACGGAGCCAAAAGAGAAGTTATATTGTGTGAACTGCGGTGTTTTTGGTCACCCGGCATCATATCGAGGATGCTCCCGATATCAGGATGCAAGATTGAAATCTGCCCCAAAGCAAACCCAAATACACCGCAGTGTCTTAGCTCCGAACTTCGTCAAGCCCGGAGTATCATTTGCACAAGCCGCTAGAGGACCAGCAGAAAATGCGGAAAATAGTGTAAATAATGTAAGTGGCAATAATGAGCTGCTTCTTAAAATTTATCAGCAACTAAATTCCTTATCAGAGCGAATCGATAGACAAGATTCGAAAATTAACATTGTTTTTCAGCGTTTAGGACTTTCAAATGCCTCAAAATAAGTTGTCATCCAGCCACATTCCCACGGATAGGATTCGTCTCATCTCGATCAACGTCAACTCCATTGTTACTTTACATCGGCGTGATTATCTCCTTGAATTCATTGCCAGACAAAAGCCTGACATCCTGCTTCTAACCGAAACCCACCTCAATTCATGGCACTCCATGACATTCAAGGATTTTGAATTCGTAAGAAACGATAGGGTAATAGGTGATGGGGGAGGTGGCACCGGGATATTGGTACGAAGACCCTATCGTTTCCAAAATATTGAAAAAGTCGAATTCAAAAGCTTTGAATCTCTTGAAGTGTCCGTTATCAAAATCTCACTGCCAGGTGGGGATAACCTCATCGTTATCTCTGCCTATGCAACTGGTGGAACTGTTCTCAAGCTCAAGGAGGAACTCAATTCCTTGTTTGAAATACTCGAATTGAACAGGCTGCATAACTATTATATTCTTGCTGGTGACCTGAACGCCAAGCATACATCATGGCTGAACGCCACCAATAATCCAAGAGGTGTATTCCTGAAATCATGGATAACAGAGAACCAAATTGAATACAGGTGCAACCCATATGGGTCGGAGCTCCCAACATACCCTAGGAGAAATTCATATTTGGACCTTTGCATTGCTAACGCAAGACTCGAATTCAACTTTAATAGTCCTCAACGGAAACTACAGGTGCTTCCTTATGATAGCGACCATAACGCAATCGTAATGGAAATCAATCATCACAGGGATGATTTCTTCCTCATTCCAGTTCAACACGAAAATCATCGGTTGAACTTATAAAAAACAGACTGGGGAAAGTTTCAAAAGAAGTTTAATCGCGAGTACCAGAAGCAATGTCCCCCTTCTGATGGTGGCAACACTTGCTCAATGGTTCCGAATGACAGGAATCTAACTAACGATGAAATAGATGTCTATTTGTCGAAGTTAGAGAAGCTGACGTTGGAAACGATTGAGAAAGTAGTTCCCAAGATTAAACTTCGAAACAATATGGAAGGATATGAACACCAACCATCGCAAGGTTGAAAAGATTGAAAAGCCTTCTTCTCACACGCGTCAACAATATTTATCGACGATTTTTGGACTACAACCATCCCTCGTTGGCTTTGTTGAAATTAGATCTGAAGAATGTCCGGAACTTAATCCGGTCATACTTCAGGAGTGAGGTCAGCAATCAATGGGCGGAAAAATTGAGGGGTATTAGCCCACAGGACCCAGATGGCGTGTTTGCGAAAGTGAATAGCATATTCCGCAAGAAGTCTCGAGTGAAGGTATCGAATCTTGAAGTCACTAGTGATGAGATAAATCTTCTCGATAGGGCTGGTATCGAAATTGATAGTACAACTCCGGATAGAAATGGAAACAGGATTATATGTGATGCATTGCATAAACTTGCCCTGATTGGAACACATTTTGAATTGGTTCATCTACCAAACCCTGAGAGAGGGAACGAAATTTTTCAGAGGTCGTTAAAGCAAAAGTTTCCGACTTCAAATCAAGCCTGAACGGCCAATCAATTCTTCATTTCAATGAAACATTAACATCTGACCTCATACCGAGCTTGAATCTTATTGATTATTTTGCCAGCTATGAAGACTTGTGTTTCATATTTCGCAAGATAAACAACAAGAAATCATGTGGTACTGATGGTATTCCAAATGTAGTTCTCCGACATTTGCCTGAGGTTGCTATTAGGAACTATTGCATATTGTTCAACAACATGTTGAGCAATTCATATTTCCCAAATGAGTGGAAAAAGGCTAAGGTATTTCCGATCTTGAAGAAAGGAAAAGAATCTTCATGCCCCAAAAGCAACCGCCCAATCAGCTTGCTGCCTAACATCAGCAAGGTGTTTGAAGTGATACTCAACAGAGCATTAAACGCCCACATTGAGGAAAATGAGTCGATGCCGAATTGCCAATTTGGTTTTCGTGCCAGGCATTCGACCACACATGCAATAACGAAAGTAACCTCAGACATCTGTTGGAAACTTAATGATAGACAATGTGTTGGAGCATGTCTCATTGATATGGAGAAAGCCTTTGATACGGTATGGTTAGATGGACTTATTTTTAAACTCCTTCAGGACAAGTTCCCCAGACACCTTGTCGCCATGATGTGTAATATGTTATACGGGAAATCGTTTGCTGTAACCGATGGAAATCTGACAACAATGCGCGAGTTCAAGGTCTTGAATGGTCTACAGCAGGGAACAGTTACTGCGCCTCTGCTCTTCTCAATCTTCATTCGCAAGCTATTGAACGGCTTTGATTTTAACGTCTCGCCAACGCGATCATTGGTAGCGTTTGCTGATGATCTGATCATCTATACGGCAGACCGAAAAGCTACAATAGTTCAGAGCAATCTCCAAAAAAATGTTCAACAGTACAGCTGTACACTGACAATTGGCGAATGAAAATCAATGCGCAAAAGTGTGAAACAATCTTGTTTCGGACAACGCTGCAGGGGGTCAGTCAAGACCTGAAACGTAATTGGAAAGATTTCCACATCATGGCTGGTGAGAGTAGTCTTGAACGGGTTCCACATAAATCCTGTGTTCGATACCTCGGTGTTTATCTCGATCAGTATCTGTACTATACTGAACATGTGAAAACCATGCTCAGTAAGGCGCTAAAAGTAGTCATGGCCCTTCGAAAGCTCTTTCATTCCAGATACATTGATCAAAAGGTCAAAATTATCTGTTATAAGACACTGGTTAGACCAGTTTTGACATATGGATGTCAGATCTGGTACAACCAGAGTGCTAGTACTATGGAAAAATTAAGAGTTTTCGAAAGGAAATGTCATCGCGCATATACTGGTTTGTACAGAAAGCCTGAGACAGATTGGAAACATTATATATCGAATAGAAGAATTTATCAAACTGCTGAAGTGACTAGACTCGATATTTTCATATTGAAACTTCTTCGGAATTATATCGCAAGATCTGTGACCGTGAGTGAAAACCCTTGGATTTCACAGCCGTTCCACCCTACAGACGGGTATATAGCGACTTGCCTCGATACTGGCTTCATTCCTCCAGAAGCATTCGTGTATTTGGACATGAATCGATATGTTTTTGATTCTGACGGCGTCCCAGTCATATATCACATATATCGACGGGCCACCGATAAGAAGATAAAATATCCTCCTAATTTGAGTTCACGAGACCAACAGTTCCAATGGAGGTACTCGGTTGCTAGATTAGTTGAGGCTTATCGAGTTGAGACGGGGCAATCTAGGTATTGGTGCCTGAATGACAATGTCTAAATTATTCGTGTATATTTTCAGTTTTGGTGTTTTTCGTTATTTAGTTTTTGAGTTTCAGCTCATTATTGCTACATTTAGTGTTGTTGTTTATTTTTGTTAAAAATTAGGTATAGGTTAGGTTTATATCATGTTTATTATATTAGGTTAGAGATAAGGTAAAACGCTTAGGTTAGGAACAATGTTATAGATTTTTTTAAGTATAAGATAAAGTTTTTGATAGCATTTATCAGAATTAAGTTAAAACATATTAGGTGTAGGATCAAAGTTCACTGTAGTGTTAAGATTATAAATAATTTTAGAATAGTGTTGGTTGGTTTTTTCTCCTTTTTCCAATTAAATTTAAAAAATATGTAATAATCTTCATTGATTTGAATTTGCTAGAGTTTTTTTTTTTTTTTTTAAATTAAATGTGTAATGATAACGTACAAATTAAGAGAGCCATTTGGGCCATTAAGTTTTTTATTGTTATTGTTTGGAGTTTGCTTTATATTCTTTTAAAATTTATAACGATTAGTATTAGATAAAGCGCTTTTGATTGATTGATTGACTGATCGAAACCCGGCATAAATTTCATCCAAATTTTAGTTGCAGATTTGAAAAATTTAATCATTCAAATTTAAACTTTTATAAATTATAAAATTAAAACAAACATTTTCGTTATAAATATCAATTTTATATTATTATTATTTTTTTCATATATTAAATTTATCTATTTTTTTAAATTTATATTATTTATATTTATCTTTTTAGGTATATTATAATTTAAATTTTCCTATATTATTATCTTATGTTACTTTAATTATTCAAATCTACAATTAAAATTCGGACACGGCAACACCTTTTCACGTTGCACATTCATTTATTGCATTGCCACAGGCAATCTATGCACCCGAACGAACGGTTGCTCGTGAAGTGCCGGTGCGACATATATCGCAAGTGAACGACTGACAACCAAACGGGGAGTCTGATATTGATTGCGAAGCGTGGTGGACGTCACGAATGACCTACGTGCTGACACGGATTGGAGGGAAAAAGTTTTCATTCGCGGATACGGTTGTTTCGGAAAGTGGATCATCGCCCTGAATCATTAAATAGTGAACTCGTCTGTCAATCGACTATCGCGAACTGCTTCTTTTATGCATGTTCATGTTCCTTTTCCAGTGTGCATTTTGTCGCGCATGCTTGAGCTTCTCATCCAAGCCATCGCGAATATCGTTCGGGATCTTGCATACGGATGAAAAGTAGTGGAAAACCTTTGTCATGTTGTCGAGTTCCGTATCGTGGTCATGTTGAGCCGCGGATAATACCTACCTCAACTCCAACTATGTTTCGGATACAGAATTGATACACGGTTGTTCAAGCGTACAGGAAACCTCTCTGCGTTTGCTGCAAATCTTGCCTGACTTGAGGTGTAAGGAACAAAGCAAACTCAACCGATTCCAGTTGTGTCAGACTTATCGGTTTCTGGCATAGTTGGTCGCATTGCTATGTATTGCGACTTGCACACGGTTATTTGCTACTGTGGCTAAGCTAGCGGGCGGATTGCTTAAAGGACTAGAGGGTCGGCTGTCTCATATTATTATTGCCCAGGATTTGTAGCGTAAAGTGCTGTCGAAATCGCTTGAACGGTTGAGCTTTCCGTTATGCTTGCGCGCATTTGAAAGGCCTTGATGAATTGGAAACGTAAAACTCGGTTGCGAATATAGCGAATGCATTTTGACCAAGTCATGTTGCGAAGTGCGCCCCATGTGCGTCTTATATAGCGAAAAGTTTCAGAAAATGAATGAATCACTTACGAGAGAAAAATGAAGTCATGCAAAGTGATGCAAGTCCAAAGCAAATGAACAATGTGTGTGAAAGATCGCGAAGTTGTCAATGAAGGGAAACAAAATGAATAGCAATCGTAGGGATAAGACATGAAACGTTAGACGTGTGGCCCGTGCACGGTTGTAAATTTTTGAAAGAAAGCAAATAAATTGAGAGAGAGAAAGAAAAAATATTATTAAAAAAGGAGGTTATAAAAAGTATGCGCTTGAGTGAATGCAGAAATGATCCTTTAAATATTTGAAAATGAAAAAGATTATTTGCGGTCCAATGTTAAGATAATGGATAGTGTTGCATTAGCGAAGAATGAACAAACTGGTGAAAACTGTGGCCTTGTCGTTTGCCTTTGTATGTCCTTGTTAGTTGAGCCAATTCTCAAACGTCGACCGAGTCCGAATCGAATTCGAACAAGTTTTGGAGTATCTGTTCGAGAAGTAGTCAAACAATTTATTGGATTACATTCAAAGAGACCTCATCGAGTATCGATTAATAAATGTTCTTGCTTTACACGCGTCATCACTACAACATCCATTGCATTGAACGTTTGCATCAGGAGCTGGGCTTGTACACAAAACTAAACAAAATCTTTTTATTTGTAAATTCATTGTTATTACTTAGTGGATTACTTTCGGATCACGATCATTGTCCCCAGTGCAAGAGTATTCCAAATCATTTGGAACGATGTTTTTAGAAAAATTTGTCAGGCATCACACACATCATCAGTGGGTGCCCGTCGAGGGTACTGATGAGTACCCGTTTTTTTTCATTGCATAAATTATGTATATTTACATGAATGTTGTATTTATTTAAATTATATGGTACATCTTTTTTATAAACTCGTATCTTTATTGGAATTATTTGATCTTTACGCGAGTGCGTCTCTCCTGCCTGCATATTTCTATTAACTCCGAAGGTACGGGAAATTGTTCACAAAACGTGCGTTTTTTAACCATACATATAATATGCATATATATATATATATATATATATATATATATATATATATATATATATATATATATATATATATATATATATATATATATATATATATATAACAGGCCAATTGAAAAGTCCCCGGTCAAATGGGGCCGTTTTTTAACGATTTCATCCTTCTAACGATTCAATAACGCTATATAATAATCGATATTGATGATCTGGCCCTTTTGGAGGTAATCAATGAGTATTATACCTTGCCCATCCCAGAATACTGATGCCATAACCTTGCCAGCTGACTGCTGTGTTTTTCCTCGCCTTGGATTCGGTTCATCGTGTGCAGTCCACTCAGCTGACTGTCGATTGGACTCCGGAGTGAAATGATGGAGCCATGTGTAATAAACATAAGCAGTCGAGCAGCCCCGTGGTGATCAGGAGTGGCTGCTCCTGAAGAGATAAGGTGGTCACCCCGTCGAAACTGCTTAGTTTGTTGTTTTACTAGTGTAAAGTAAACTGCATCCGTCAAGTTTCCATCCTTTAGGCAGAGATGAGTGGTTCACTTCAGCCACTTTAACATCTTTATGTTTGACATTCCCCTTGTAATGCAACGACATTCTTCGGTGAAGGTAACGGTTGCTTTTTGTGTAATGTTTGCGTTTGTCTCAAGCCTCCGTGTCCGCTAACTTTAACGAGGCAAAACAATATTGAATTTCTGTAGAGTAGATTAATTGACACCTAATAGAACTTTTCTAAAGACAATAAAAATTGATCGGTGCGTCTTGTAGAGTAGAGTACGCGTGATAAGTATTTTGTAGTGTAGCTTCGTGGCTCGACAAAAACCCGCCCCATATGATCCCGCAAATGCTAGTCGTCAAGCACGCGTACCCGGTCATTAAGCGAAGCTAGTTAGCTGAGCTCGGTGTTGTTTTAGCTCGCTGACACTTGTGCCAGACCATCGGCACCCGTGTCCTACATGGACATTTCGAAAATCATTACAATGGCGCCCAACGTGGGGCCCGAAGGGGAAACAACATCACTCTCCTTCGAGTTCTCACATTTTTAATTTGCTGTCGGCAGATGAACCGATTCAATTTTTATTGTCGCCCTCACCATTTGATATTAACGTAGCATACTTTTTTTTTTGTGGTAGGGAGGTGAAGGCATTTATGCCCGCTGAGTCTGGCAGTGTGGGACTCCCATAGAGGATACCTTTGGACTACCCACTAAACACCTCCCCTGTCAATCTGAGAACCTAGCCTGGAACCGTTTGACACATTACTTCGGGCCAGGTCTCATTTTGTTACGACGTGGGGCGCCTTCAAGCTGGGGAGCCCCTTTCCTAGCGGGAGGGGAGGGGGGAAGAGGAATTGCCAGAAGAGCGATCCCCCAGCCCCAGTGCCTCCGGCTGCTGTGAGTCCCTTTTATATTTTAGGATTGCCCGAGCATAATGTGCCACCTGGTTCCATTTGTCAACCGATTCGAGCATCACCGCAACTATATTATCCGGGGTGAGCTCTCCCGTCTCCCTGTAGAGTTCCCTTCGCAGCCTGGCCCATTTGGTACACGCAAAAAATGTGTGACAGGCATTGTCCTCCTCTCCTGGGCAAAACCGACAATCGGGAGACCGTGACTTGCCGATCTTGTGCAGGTAAGACTTAAAACACCCGTGCCCGCTCAAAAGCTGGGTCAGATAGAAGTCAGTCTCACCATGCCTTCGATTTAGCCACGGTCTGACATCCGGGATGAGGCGCGCAGTCCACCTTCCCTTCGTGCAATTCCTCCAAGACTGCTGCCAATCGTTGAGCGAGCGTTGTTCTCCTCGCGAACAACGATCTCCCTCGCATCCTCGTTTTGGCACAGGTAAATAGCGCGGCGCTCTCTAGCAAGAAGGGCGACAGGTATCACGCCTGCAATCACTTTCACCGCCGAGTCGGAGACTGTTGGATACGAAGATGCAATTCTCAGTACTCCTCTTCTCTGTACCTGTGCCAATCGTTTTCGGTATACCTCCTTGCTGAGAGCGTTGCCCCATACCTCTGCTCCGTACAGTAGCACTGACCCTACAGCACTCATCAAGAGGCGTCTTCTTGATGGGCTGGGTCCCCCTACGTTGGCCATAAGTCGACTCAGGGCCGATATTCCCGAAGCAGCCTTCTCAGCCGTTGCCCTGATTTGCTCAGAGAAACTCATCTTCGAGTCGATCAGTAGCCCCAGGTACTTCACCGCTGGCTTCGATTCGATCTGTATATCTCCAATACTGATCATCCTTACTCTAGGGATTCTCTTTTTTGTCAAGATGACCAGTTCGGTTTTCTCCAGTGCTAAACTGAGCCCGCGAGCAGTCATCCAGTCCCTGGCTCGGCGCATTAGCATACCTAGCCTAAGTTGCGCTTGTTCAACGGTGCGTCCGGCGACCAGAGCCGCAACATCATCCGCATAGCCGACCAAGCGCGACTCATCTGGCATCTCAAGTCTCAGTAGCCCGTCGTAAGACACGTTCCACAGGTCCGGACCAAGGATAGATCCCTGGGCAACACCCGATGTAATTTCCATCCTTCGTTGGCCCTGTGTCGTATCGTAGAGCAGGCTTCGGTCCTTTAGGTAGTTCCTCAAAAGCCGCATTAGATATTCTGGAACTTGAAAAGAGTTTTCCAGCGTGTCCAGAATATCCACCCATCTAGCGGAGTTGAAGGCATTCCTGACGTCGAGTGTCACCAACAGACGATCCGTCGCTTGGTGCGACTATATGCCTCTGCCTTTTGGACCGCGTTCACCACCTCTGCAATCGCATCAATGGTAGAACGTCCTGCTCTAAAGCCGTACTGCCGAGGAGATAGGTCCCCAGCAGCACGAATCGCGTCAGTGAGTCTTCCCTTGATGAGTTTCTTTAGCACTTTCCCAGCCGTGTCTAGCATACATAACGGGCGGTATGCAGACGGCGATTCGGGATTTCCCTTCCCCTTGCTGACCAGCACGAGCCTCGCCACCTTCCATCGTACCGGGAAAACCCCGTCCCGTAGGCAAGCGTTGAATGTGCTGAGCAGCAAGTCAGGACAATGGTGATAGACGAGCTGCAAAACCTCAGCTGGAACACCATCTGGACCTGGAGCCTTCCTCGCTTTCAGGGGGAGGACTGCCTCCTCCAGTTCCAGCTGTGTGAAGAGTGGGCACTCGACTGCTGTTTCACCATGGACAGCGTCAACACGGACGGGATGGGCGGGGAAGAGTCCCCGCACTATCGCGTCCATCTTTTCCGCATCATGTATACAAGGCTTCCGTAGGGCACCAAGTTTCCCCATGACCAGCTTGTAGCCAAGGCCCCACGGATCCCTATTTACATCGTCCACGAGGTCTTGCCAGCATCGGGCCTTGCTCTTGTTAATAAGCCTGCGAAGATATTTCCTGCCGGACCTGTATGCTGCTAGCCTAGTGTCTGCCTCCTCCCGTGTTCGCGCCCGCTGGGCCTCTCGCCGAAGTTTGTGACACTCGCTTCTTTCTTCGGCGATCTCGTTTGACCACCAGTATACTGGAGGCTTACCATGTCGGGGTCTCCGACGGGGCATGGAAGACTCGCAAGCAGCTATGATGGTACTCATAGTTGAGTTCACCAAGTCCTTGGCTGTAGGCCCTCCACTTCCTGGCGGAGCTCCCAGCAACGGTGCGCCTGCCGTAAGCGCGTCAGTGAACCTCTCGACGTCCGTCCTCCCAGTCCTCCATCCGAGGATTGAAGTTTGGGCATATGCACGCAGAGTGGCACCGTCGTGAATTTCAACCGCTATATACTGGTGATCACTAGCCGAGTAGTCCTCTAGTACTCGCCAGTTGTGTACTCTAGGTACCAGGGACTCCGAAGCGAGTGTCACATCGGGTATGGTTCCTACGCAACCCCAGCGGCGGAAAGTAGGGGTGTTACCAGTATTTAGGACAAAAAGCGCTGTTCTGGCCGCCATGTCCAAGATTTGCTTTCCCCTTGGGTCGGATTGTGGCATACCCCATTCGATGGCTCTAGCGTTGAAGTCTCCCCCGACCAGCATGTGGCCCTCTGTGTTCGAGACAGCGTCCTCCAGGGCATCGAGTTTGGTTCGAAAGGATCGCATTGCCTCGTTAGGCGTCAGATAAACACTGAAATATGTTATCCCTGAACACCGCACCCACACAAAACCATCCCCGCGTCCATGGCCCTGCACCTGAAGGCGGGCGCTGTCTCGAACCCAGATGGCCGAGATACCAGATTTGTCAGGGTACCACGCTTGCGAGTCCTTGTTATGATGTTGCTCGCTCAGCAACAGGAGGTCAGCTTTCTTATCCCTCGCAAACTGCTCAAGTAGGTCCTGGGCGTTTGTGCTTCGGTGCAAATTGACCTGCAGGATACGGATCATTTGAGTATCAATTTGGCTTTAGTTAGGGCCTCCTTGAAAACCCAGCATCTCCCTGTCCCCGGCTCATGTTTGAGGTCGCCGGGTGCTAGCTTAGCATCCTTGCAAAGAATGCATTTTGCCTCGTTCGTGCACTCCTTCCTTTTGTGCCCCGTTTCACCACATTTGTAGCACAGAGATCTCCTGTCGGGTCCCCTACAGCCATACGCGGTGTGTCCGTATTCGAAGCATCTGAAGCAGCGGATAGGGATCGCTCTTCTCCGTATCCTGCAGATCACCCAACCTATCTTAATTTTGCCCTTCGCTGGGCGTCTTTATCAGCTAGTTCGACAATAGCCATGCGTTGCCCCCTTGTGTTTTCACGTGTCAATCTCGCCTTGACTTCACTTAAGCTGGGGAACTCCCTCCTAATGGCATCCTCTACTTCAGCTTTGTCCGTGACGCAGTCGAGGTCCCTGATTTCCAGGGTGGCCATTGGTTCAAGCGAGGCAACCGTTGCCGCATCTCCAAGAACCTTTTGAACCGCGTCACGGAATGCATCTTTGTTTGTGGCCTCTGGCCCGAATTCCACCAGCAAGCCACCGGTCCGGGTTGATCGAACTGCTTTGATGGCAGTTTTGGTGTCGTTTGGCTTGACAGCTCCTTTAATTTCACGGAGGACATCTGCGTAGGTTCGGCCCTTAGTGGGTTTAATAAGCAGTGCCTCTCGCAAGGGTTTGCGCCGCGGTTTGCTTTTTGCTTTCTGCGAAAAGCAAACCGCGGAGGGTTCCATAAAGTAAAGATAGAGTCACCGATAAACTCTCTTTTGGTTTTGTTTGTCTTGTCTTCGGTAAAATAAGGTCTATAGCATCTTCTGGAGTTCTTCGTTCGTGGTGGCTCAGTCGCCTGAACATGCCGATGATGTTATAGAGTAGTGCGTCCTTTAATGTTACCAAAAGAAAGGTTTGCACATTTTTATACAGTTTGAAGTCGGACAGTTCTAATTTTGAACAAACTGATGGTGCCAGGGGTTTTCAAATACATTGCTTGGAATTGCGTCAGTTTTTGCTGGGAGCTAATCTGATGACCGGCAGTGATAAAATCCGCATCATCAATTAGTCCTGACCGACACCCGATTTGTTTTTATGATTGGTTAGCGGTTTTTATTAGCATACTTTCGTAGAAGACAGGGACTTGTATTCAAGGAGAGGGGCCTAAAATTATAACAACCATCTCTCCACTGCGGAAACAATTGTTTCTTCACTAGTGTAGAGCGAAATCCTTCAGTCTCTCCATGCCTGGGTCGGCATCGAAGAGACTGCCCTGTAATAAACATAAGCAGTCGAGCAGCCCCGTGGTGATCAGGAGTGGCTGCTCCTGAAGAGATGAGGTGGTCACCCCGTCGAAACTGCTTAGTTTGTTGTTTTACTAGTGTAAAGTAAACTGCATCCGTCAAGTTTCCATCCTTTAGGCAGAGATGAGTGGTTCACTTCAGCCACTTTAACATCTTTAGGTTTGACATTCCCCTTGTAATGCAACGACCTTCTTCGGTGAAAGTAACGGTTGCTTTTTGTGTAATGTTTGCGTTTGTCTCAAGCCTCCGTGTCCGCTAACTTTAACGAGGCAAAACAATATTGAATTTCTGTAGAGTAGATTAATTGACACCTAATAGAACTTTTCTAAAGACAATAAAAATTGATCGGTGCGTCTTGTAGAGTAGAGTACGCGTGATAAGTATTTTGTAGTGTAGCTTCGTGGCTCGACAAGAACCCGCCCCATATGATCCCGCAAATGCTAGTCGTCAAGCACGCGTACGCGGTCGTTAAGCGAAGCTAGTTAGCTGAGCTCGGTGTTGTTTTAGCTCGCTGACACTTGTGCCAGACCATCGGCACCCGTGTCCTACACGGAAATTTCGAAAATCATTACACATGTTTCATCCATTGTCACATATCAACGCGAAATTCAGGTTTATTGCACTTAAACAGCTTCAAACACTGCTCAGAATCATTAACACGTTGTTGCTTTTGATCGATCGTGAGCTCGCGCGGCACCCATTTTGCACACAGTTTTCTCATGTACAAATATTCGTGAATGATATGATGTACACATTCAGATGATATCTTCACAATGTTTTTACGGTCATTCAAAATTATTTTGTGAACTTTTTTGATGTTTTCGTCGGTGACAGCCTCTTTTGGGCGTCCACTGCGTTCGCCGTCTTCGGTGCTCATTCCACCACGTTTAAACGTAGCATTGCAATCAATGATGGTTGCTTTTCCTGGTGCAGACCCCGGAAACTCTTCATCAAGCCAAGATTTTGCTTCAACTATATTTTTTCCCTTCAAAAAGCAATATTTTATCAGCACACGAAATTCCTTTTTTCATCTTTTTCAAATAGCAAAAGTAGCTACACTCACAACGCAATATCTCACAAACTAATGGTCGGACTGCTGTCAAATTTTGACACGTATCGTTTGAAGGTTGGTACTAACTTAAAAATCATATGGATTTAATGCTAGCACCGCCATCTGTGTATCACACCGGGTACTTTTCATTTGGCCTGTTATATACATATGTGTATATATATATATATATATATATATATATATATATATATATATATATATATACAGGTTGCGTAGAGTATTTAAGGACATGCATAAATGTGACTATAACTTCGTGAATTTTTTTTTTATTTTTTTTTCCTTTTCAGATAAGAAATGGCGGACTACAACATCACTCAAGAAATGAAGAGACATGCTGTCATCGTCGCTATATGTGCGAACCATACAAATTTAGAGATCCCGAATTTGTTTAATTGCGCACATTCATTCGTGCATAAGTTTCGCCGTGAATTGGAGGCATCAGGAGGCAATACAGAATCGGTTGCAAAATGCAAAAAGCACGAAAAACGTTCTGGCACTGTCCCATCTGCAGGATTTTTAGAGCAAGTGTAAGCGATCATAGACGAGGACTCTTCAAAATCAATGAGGGTCCTTGCGAGTGACCTTCATGTTTCTGAGCGCCTTATTTGGAGAGTTGTCCACGAAGACTTTCGGTATAAGTCTTACGTGATGCGCAGAGTACAGTTCATGTCGGAACAAGCACGATCAAAATGTCTTTTAAACAAAATCAAACACCCTTAGGCCCCCAAAATGTTATGGTTTTTTTTTTCTACGAAAAAAAATTTTGACCAAGATCAAAAGATCAATCGCAGAAATGACAGATGACTATGTTTAAATTCTATGGAGGGTCCTGTTGTTATGCACACAAAATTTCCAGCCACTGTTATGGTTTAACTTGCTGTCAGCAACGAAGGACATGGTATGCCACCACACTCTTTTTTGCTCAAGGACTCCGAGTGAACTCTGCTGCATACATCGACGTTTTGAAGACAGTAGTGAAACCCTGGATAGACAATGTAAGCGGAGGCAGACCATACATTTTTCAACAAGACTCTGCTCTTTCACATAAAGCGATGGCGACACAAGATTGGATGGCCGAAAATTTTCATGACCACATAACACCGAACCTATGGCCACCTAGTTCCCCAGACCTTAATCCTTTGGATTATTACGTATGGAGCGTAGTTGAGCGTGAGACCAATAAGTGTTCTCATAATACCACTTCTTCGCTGAAGACTGCTATTAATGCCGTTATGGTCAATATGAACAAGGAGCATTTGATTCGGGCATGTAATCGTTTCCGGGCCCGGAACGATGAGGTTATTGCTGCTAATGGCGACTTTATTGAATAATAATGTAGTGGAGGGGCCAGCCAACGTGGTGGGTCCCAAATCCGGTCAGGTTCAAAACAAAAGGAAAGATCGAGTTTTGGATTTAGTTATCAAACATTATTATCTCCTTTATTTTCATTATGTTTTCTTCGGTAGTTTTTCTTTATTTTCTTGATATTTTTTTTAATTACATCGCGAGCGACAGAATGTAGGATTCGGAATACATTTCATACAAAACTAAATATAAAGAATAATATTAACTAATAAGCAACAAAATAATTTTTAAATTATGTATAATAGGAATTCATTGACCTTAAACTGGAATAAAGAAGATGGCATAAATATGGAGCCCTTTCGTAGACGATTTTTTTTGGCACTCCCAAAATTGTTTAGAAATTATTCAAATGAATGTACCTTATTTAAGAAATTAAAATAATATGTATATGCTAAAAATTATGAAAACCTTAACATGTTATACACCCAGAAAAAAAAAGGTCTTGATCGACAGAACTCACAAACTGACAAAAATCATTGGTTCTTAACCAAACCCTATCCCATATCTGGAAAATATGTTTTTTTCTTTTTTAAAAGACAACTCACGCAATTGGGTGAATAACTTTATCTTAAGATGAAGAATAAGGAAAAATAGAAAATGTGTGACGTGACTTAAACTAAATTCTCATTTATTGCCAGTCTTTCTTAACCTCGAATGTCCAATCCCATTTCAAATGTTCATGCTTGTCATCGTCCGTGAAAAGTGATGACTCTTCAACTGATGTCGTGTAACTTTGAATTTCTTTTTTTTCGGTGGATATGAGCCAACCATGTGTGTCCTTTTTATCAACTGGAACGCCCCTTTGATATGTTTCTTTCTATGAACGTAAATAAGTCCATGAACTATTTCGCGCTGTTCCTAAAGTAACGATAAATCACTGGTGAGATCAAGTTCCATATCCTCACGCCCATCTACGCTTAATGATCACTTTTACACGATGACTTTTCGTGGATCATTTAATTCAAAAATAACCAATCCCGCTTGAGCATCTCCTAACAATGCTTCCTTATAACACCGAAGGCTTTCATCTTCTTGATCGCAGCTAAGATTTCTTCAATCGTTTTTTTGTGGCGGTGGTTGATAGTTCATGCTCATCATGCTCCTCTTCATCACCATGCTCATGTGGATCAACTTCGACTTCTTTTTCTGTTGACATGTTCTAACGGTGGATCTTTTCTTCAGTTATCCGAAAGTGAGGCTACATCAATAATCCAAGAAGAAATAATAAACCGCACCAAACAGTCACTCTTTGTGGATCGGCTTTTCAACAATCACTCGTGGATTCCCATTTGCTCAAATGCGGCAATTCTGCTTGTTACCGAATCCACTGAGGTGAAAGTTTGCCTCGTCGCTGAAGATGATTTTCTTTGTAAAGTCACTATTCCATTCTGTCTGTTCAATCAACCATTCGACGTATAGCCGACGCTTGATATGGTCAATAAGCTTCCGCTTTTGGGTCAATTGAACCTTGTAAGCGTGTAAATTCAAATCTTTATTCGAAATTCGCATCAGTGATGTTCGTGAGATGTTCAGTTGTTGGGCACGACAACGAGTCGAGGTGGATGGCTCTTCTGCCACACTATCGCGAACAACAGCAATATTTTCCGCAGAACGAACAGGGCGATCATGCACAGGTGATTTCACATTTCCTACAGACCCGATTTGCTGAAATTCGCGCACGATTCTCCCGATTGTGGACATATTAAGTCAATTATACTGACCAAAAAAAACACAAAGTGCACGACATGCATTTTGACTTGAGCGCCCATTTTCGTTAAAGGCTTCAAAAACCCTTAACGTGCTGCTCAATTGTGTACCTCTGAATGGTTGAATTTATCAAACACTGAAACCAAGAAATGTCAAATTAAGTTGGGTGAAAAACTTGACGTTAAGCTGTGACTAACAGTTAAACATCGTGCATTATGGTTGGATCACCCTTTACTAGAATAGAAGGGGCTTAATTTAACTGAGATGATTCGACATTTTACTCCCCTAGCCCTAAAGTAACAGCTTCTTTATAAGCAACTCACTTGTTAAAGCTACTTCGTCTATTATTTTATTTTCGTCCAAATCATAAAATAAGTCCCTCTTAACAACCGAAGATGATTTTTAGCTATTTTAAGTTGAGAAAAAACTCATTTACATGTGACTTAGGTACAAGGTATGGTGAGAACAAATTCATATGCAATATATAAAGTTATCCATTTTACGCTTGGGAAAGTAAAGCTGAAGAAAACACATAAAATATTCAGATAGAAACGGAATTTTTTATTCAATATAAAGACTGAACCTTACCATTATACATAAAATGCAACATCATTCAAATGTCTTCTACGAGACCTCTTACAGGCCTCAATCCTTTTGAGGTAATTTCTAATGACTTTTCGGCACATTTCCGGCAATATCTCGGCCATAACTTCACGAATATTGGTTTTCAATTGCTCAAGATTTTGAGGATTGATCGCGTAAACACGATTTTTCGTATAGCCCCATAAATACAAATCCAAAGGTGTTAGGTCGCAGGATCTTGCAGGCCAATTGACATCACTCAATCTCGAAATTACCCGTGCTGGAAGTTTCTCTTGCAAAAGTGCTCGATAAGCCTGTGTTGTGTGGCTTGTGGCTCCGTCCTGTTAGAACCACATGTTCTCTAGATCATAATCTTCAATTTCTCTCCAAAAATAATCGGTTAACATCCGTCCATAGCGGTCATAATTGACTGTAATGGCTCTTCCTTGATCCACCACCAGACCATAATACACACCAAACGGTCACTTTTTCCGGATGCAAAGGCCTTTCTGCGATCATTTGAAGATTTTGAGAGCCCCATATGCGGCAATTCTGTTTATTTACGTAACCACTGAGCAAAATATGAGCCTCATCACTAAAGAAAATTTTGTTCGAAAAATCGTTTTCAATGGCTTGTTGTTCAATCACCCAATTCGCATACATTCTGGATGTATGGTTTTGAGGCTTAAGTTCTTGAGTGAGTTGGATTTTGTGTGGATGGAGATGCAAATCTAAGTGGAAAATCCGCCATAATGAGCCCTAAGACAAGCCCAAATGTTGAGCACATTGAGGAATCGACAAATTCGGGTCTTCCTCCACACTTTGAGCAACGACAGTGATATTTTCAGCAGAACGAATGTTGCGATGATGCACAGGTCTTGCAATATCAATAACCGATCCAGTATCTTCAAATTTTCTCACTATGTTCGAAATTGTTTGCTGTGTAGGTCGATTATGTCGATCGTAATCGGCTCGTAAAGCCCTAAATGTTGATACAGAAGAATCACCATTTTTATAATAAAATTTAATAATTTTGACGCGTTCTTCGACTATTAAACGATCCATACTTCTAAAAGGCAAACCCTTAACTAAAAAAAAACACGCTTTGGATGACATTTAATTCTGACAGATGTCAAATGGCAGGTTTATACTTTCCCAACCACGAAATGGATAACCCTGTATTAATCATTGTAACAATAAAAAAGCAAATTTTTCACATTTTCAACAACAAAAATCCAACAAAAACTCCAAACTTTAAGTTAGATACTCGTTCCTAAGGTATTTGTAAAATATTATTTACATTCAAGGCGGAACAATATCTCGTCTGGCTTATGGGACATCGACGAATGGCATTTGTGATTATGTTTCAACGAAATTTGAGCCTTCAGTAAAGGTCATCAGCTGCCACAAACTGACAAAACACAGCATTGAGGGAAGAGTTATAGCTTCCTGTAAGCTTACTGTACCATCAAACTGCAGCATAGTTCTTCAACCAGAATACTGGCCTCCTGGGGTATTAATTAAACCATTCGAGGCAACCAAAAGAAGAAATTTTCATCGTTGGTGAGGTCTCTTCCGAAACTTTAACAACTTTTTCAAATATTAATTTAAATTTTGGTATTCGAAACACTTCTCGTAGCTTCAATCTTTATTATCAAAATGTACGTGGCATGTGAACCAAGCTGGAAGCTATTAAAATTGCCCCTTCATTTTCGGCGATGAATTTATTTAACAGAAACCTGACTAACTCCTGATATCTCCAGCAGTGAAATTTTTCCACTATATGATGTCTATCGAACTGATAGAGGTCGTTTGGTTTCTGGTAAATCTGACGGTGGTGGTGTACTTATTGCTACTTATAATATCTTGGACAGCAAACTCTGCTCTGACTTTTCACCGTCACTTCCAGTAGAATGCATCACTGTCTTAATCAATATCTCTCAAATTTAGTATTACTTTGCGTGTATATCCTTTGCAATGTTCCTTACCGCGTTTACAACCGTTTTTTCACTGAACTATTTTCGTATTTCCGTAACATCAACCCTCTATACACTATTTTAATCTATAGTGACTTTAACATGGCTTGCCTTAGGTGGGACTCAAGCTCTCATATCCTCTCATCCTTCAATGATCTCTCTATCCTGTTTTCATATTTTTTATCGCTTTGCTCCCTATCGCAATTAAATATGATCCCAAACGCAAACAATCAACTTCTCGATTTCATCCTTACTGCCAATCCTGCCTCTATCTCCTCGATCACAAAATCCCCCTCTGAATATGTAAAACCTGATCCCCATCATCCTTCGCTTGAGGTTCGTTTGTCTTTTCTTGCACCTCAGTCCAAATGCACTCCTTTCTCCCCAAGATTTAATTTCCGCAATGCCAACTATGCAGCCATCCAGTTTGAGTTGGATAATATTGACTGGAATTCAATGCTACAGAAGCTAGATGTCAGTTCAGCGCTATCAACTTTCTATGAGAACCTCAGTAGCATAATTACAAACCTTGTTCCTATCTGCCGTTCCCCTTGGAGAAAGAGCCCCAGCTGGCTTTCCGCTGAAGTCTCAGACGCTCTTTATTTGAAGAACCAGGTGCGCAAAAATTTTCATAATTCCAACTCTAACACTGACCTCACCAACTATCGACTGCTTCGTAAAAAAGCCAAAGAAGCGGTTAAGAACGCAATGCGATCTTATTATTATATGATTGAAACATCACTGCAATCTAATAGTCCTAAGCCCTTTTGGACATATATACGTTCTCTGAAAACAACATCCCATAATCCTAATATCTTCTCATGGCGTAACTGCCAAGCTTCTGATGGGCAAGCTATCTGTGACCTTTTCGCTCAATTTTTTGCCTCCACGTTTAAGGTTTCGAACCCCACTATATACTCATCGTGTCCTTCTCCTTCCCCTATTATGCATTCTTTTGTGACCTCTTCATCGGAAATTGAAAATGTACTGCTTACTTTTGACATTAATGGTGGTCCGGGTCCTGATGGAATACCAAATCTGTTCGTTAAGTCATTATCTTCTACATTATCTACCCCACTATCAATTCTTTTCAATATTAGCCTTTCTTCCTCCTGCTTTCCTGACGTTTGGAAGCATGCTAACATCTTTCCGATCCATAAGTCCGGAGATCGTAGTGAAATCTCGAACTATCGTCCGATTTCTTTGCTGTCTTGTTTTGGCAAGCTCCTTGAGAGAATTGTGCATAACAGAATGTATCAGATATCAGTATCGTGTTTGCAAATGAACAACATGGCTTCATTAAAGGTCGTTCGACAGTAACTCATCTGTTAGAACTTACGAATATCACCACTCTTGCTTTCGACAAGAGCCAACAAGTCGATGTCATATACACCGGTTTTGCTAAAGCCTTTGACAGTGTTGATCACGGCCTTTTGGCTAAAAAACTCCGATTGTTCCGCGTTTCCGGCTCAATCCTCTCTTGGATCTTATCCTTCTTATCCCATCGCTCCTGCACCGTTACATGGAATAATTTTTTTTCGCCGGGCTCATTTAGTCCAAAATCGGGTGTTCCTCAAGGATGAATTTTAGGCCCTTTGCTATTCAACATTTTCATTAACGACTTCGATGATTTAAAAATTTATCGTTCGTAACGATGATTTAAAAATTTATCGTTCTATTAACTCCAGTAAAGACTGCTCATACCTTCAAAATTATCTTGACAATCTCTAAGATTCGTGTCAAGTTAATTTACTTCATGTTAACATTTCAAAATGTTGTCACGTGAGATTCACCAACCAAATTCATCCAGTTTTATATGAAAACCGGATCGATGGATCGCTGCTGGCACTTGTGGACAAATTTATCCATTTGGGAGTAGTATTTGACCCAGGTTTGAAATCTAACATCAATATTTCATGCATAACCACTAGAGCTTCACGTGCCACTAGTTTTAGTTTACAATCCTTCAGCAAGTTCTTTAACATCTTAACCAGTGTTCATCTATTTGCACTCCTAGCCCGGTCAATCCTTGAGCATGCCTCCCAAGTATGGTCTCCTCACTATACCAATCCATCGGATGATGTTGAAACTATACAGCGTAAATTCACACGTTCTCTATTCTACAAATATAACCTCCCTTACAGCCCCTACGATGAGCGCTTACAGATCCTCAACATCCAAGAGAATTCTTAGACCTGTGTTGCTTATTTAAAATATATCACGGTATTCTTTCAGGATTTATATAAGTTCCACCCTAAGAACGTGTTCAACTGACATATTCAGTACGCGTGTCACGTTGTTACAATGAACTCTAGCTGGGTCCCCTGCCACATTCCTCAAACGCTTTTAAAAGCATGTTACATAATATTCTCCTTAGCTTCTAATAGTTTATTAGTATTTTATATTCTTGTTTTTTTTTCTATTCAAGTTGCTCACTTTGTTTTTGATGCATGTATTATTTCATTACCTATTTTGTCATTGGATTGTAAAATAGCTTAAATAAATAAATAAATAAATATTTAAATTGCAGTGGTAGATCCTTGCGCGTAGCTTTCTAAGCCGACTACGTCTACGATGAAGCTCCAAGTTGTCTTCTGGTAAATCTCAATAAAGGTCGTGAGTCGAGGATTTCTTAATGGAGATCTTAGAGATGACTGTATCCACAGTTGAATTTCAGGAATAGTAAGATTTTTTGATCGAAATTTCCTTCAATTTTTTGTTAACGTCAGCACTAACTGCTGCCCGATCGATTCGCTTGCATAGAATGAAAAGTTGAAGATCCACTCTTAAGGTCAGCTCACATAAAAAATGCTCAGACTCGGCGTCAAGAACTCCGCACTCGAAATTCTTCGAGCTGTGGGAGGGATTTACCAGACGGGCAGACACGATGAAGGTGTCAATAATAGACGAGCGTCGGTCGAAGGTAGGTTCTTTCGTGGCAATCAATATGAGATCCATATTTGATTGAACATAGTTAGAGATAGCTGTACCATAGCAATTAGATGAAATATTTCCCTATGAGTGACGGTTAGAATTGCAATCACCTTCGATGGAATAGAACTCAAATTTTTGGTTATAGTAAGCACTGCTTCCATGTCGTCAATGAGTTCGCTCACTGGAGATCCATTTCGAGCATATAACCCCACAAATGCAAATTTGAAACCTCCTGGGATGGGGCTTCTTATATCTGCTTCAATACATTTCAGATTTGGAAGGCAGTGCCTTTGAACTTTCAGGTAATTTTTATGAGCCATAGCAACTCCGAGAATTCCTTCTGGATCATCACGGCTGATGATCTTGTATTTTCCCAGACGCACTCAGTGCCTTTGTCTGACTCTTATTTCCGATATAAACAGGAGATCCAGTCGATGAGCGTTCAAATATTCTGGAATATCATTCCTTTCATAGCTAGAGCTAGCGGACATACGAGTTTGTTGAGAATGGAAAGTTTAATGGAATTCATCACGACAACATACTTTGAAGGCAAATTCTAAAGGCGATGGTTTTTTACTAAGATTAGTGAGCTTTTTTTATAGTGAGGGATAAATGAATGAGTATGAACAAGTCACGCTCAATACCGTATTTCGGACATTCTGCGACTGCCTTGCTTTGCTACATCGGCTATTGTTTGGGTATCCGTATAGGCTAAGGTGCAGGCTGCAAAAAACTATAGAACGAGACCCCTTCTCGTACAGTATTTTTTATAGAGGCAGCGATGAAATCCCTCCTTTCCGCTTTTTTCTTCTGAAGATTCTTCCTCCTCTCCTTCTTCGCTTCAAAGTCTGGTTTGAACTGAACTAAGAAAGAGGAAAGTGGCCTATTTTCCCTCCTAGAGGTTATCGTCGGCCATCTTTTAGCTGATAGAATATCTTCTGAGATGCTCTTTCAGCTCAGCCACGACATCGTTCTCGTCGTAGGAACTGTGCAAATCTTTGAGCAGGAGAGTCAATTTTCTCTCTCCTGGAGGAGTGTAAGCGTAACAAGCCAATTTCACACACTTTAGAAAATTAAATAGGCTGGTATGATCCTCGGCCGTTTTTGGGTGGAGCGAAGTTCGTGGAGAGCTGTTCAGCGTTACATTGAACTCTGGCTCCTTTGCTGTATTTCGGGTGCATGCCCTTTTTACTCTATCTCTTAAAGTCTTCAGGTCAAGCCTATAGTACACTGTAGGAAGCACCCTCTCTATTTTTTTAGCAGCCACGCTTGTCTGCTGGGGCTTCGATTTCCCTTTATTGCCCTCTAGGTTTGGTCTTTCACTCGGCTTGGGTATAGCCCCCAAAAAACTGGTGGAAGTGAACGTTGCTACATTTGCAAGTTGAGAAAAATCTTGCTCGCTCACTTCATGGGTCATCAGTTTAATTTCCACAGCAGTTTTCATATAAAATACTTGAATCAAAAATTCTTCTCTGAATTCTGAAAAACCGTTTATAAAGATATCTTCCCCAAAAATTGTCTATAATAGCCCATATTCTATTTCTGCTTGGCTTCTCTTTGATTCTGGGAAAAATTAGCTGGAAATTGAATAAATGTTATCCTAATGTTATTCAAGCACCCTTGCGAAGACAAAATGAAAGCTTCTTTAAACAAATTCATAAGATTAGGAACAATTTTTTTAAAGTTCGATAAATCAACATCCTCTGTCCTGGTTTTTGAATCCCTTCAGTTAATTCCTGATTAAGGGGAATGTCGGTTGCATGTATGAAATTATTTTTATCAAGAAGTATGTCAGATAGTTTATTGATATTGTTTTTAATCTTTTCAATTGACTGCTCTTTGAAGATATTTGAGGTTATAAGTATTACATAAGCTTGGAAGAAATCTACTTTATCTTTTTGAAAATATAGATTCAGCAAATTGATTAGCTTGAAAATGGGCCTTACAAAAAGTAAAACGTAATAATTTCTTTTATTTTGGTACGCTTTATGTGAAAGCCAGATAGTGTCACAACGCTCCTTATCCGCGCTGGTTAGCAAAAATGTTCGCAATTCCAAGTATTGAGAACAAATTCTATTTACGGCATAATAATGCGAAAGCCAACGAATTGCGAAACTTGAACAAAATTCATAGGAGTTAGTTTATCATCATTAATAAGGTTGAATATCTGAAAATGTTTAAAACGTCTGAGTGAACTATTTTTAAACCAGTTGTACGTTTCTTCAACAATATAATCTGTTTCTCCATGAAATACTGTTGCTGCTTTAGAAGCACACAGGTGTAAACTGTGGCACAAACACTTCATCAACATAAATTTAGCGAGTACTCTTTTAACCGTGTATATACCGAGTTTCTCTAGCCGCATAAATTATTAGCGCCATCAGTGCCTAACCCTGGCAAATTTGTTAAAGATAAATTTAGAAACTCAATACAGTCTTTCATTGTCAAAAATGAATCCTCAGATGCTGCCCTAAAAATCTTTACCAATCCTTAAAAAGTCGATTGTGATTGCATTTTCTGCTTTAGAAAAATATTTTATACATATACAAACGTACTTATTTACTGTAACATCGGTAGACTCGTCAATGAGCATTGAATAAAGGAATCTCTGATACCATTCAAAAGGTCGGTCAACACTGCCGGGCTGGTTACATTTTTATAATTGCTGAGCATTTTGTTCGATGCAACTTCAAAATGTCTTGTTTCGAACCACTAGCTGAACTTATATTAATAACATCTGTTAGATGAATGACAGCTTCGATGGGGAAATGATTCACAATAAACATAATATACCGTATCGCCTTCATTTTCGCCTGATCTCCAACTTTATTTTTACCTACAAACAAAATATATCCTGACTTCGTGCGGGGTTTATTTTGCACCACACATACCGTTTAAATCAATCTTTTGTTGTTTCACTTTCAAATCTAATTTGCCACCGTTGAGTTTATGTTTTGCTCTTGCTGCATGTATCCTGAGGTCGGCCTTATGTTCCCTTAGTTGACATTTGCATACTCGACTGGTCGCACCCAATCTGTATTTAATAAAACATAAACAAAGCTTGAGCTTGATGATAAAAGTACGTGAACGTCTTGGCATACTTTTATATTTCGGTAATAATTCTCACGAAGGGTTACAGACTTTCGAATATCTTCCCCACTTACCAATATTTTTGATTTTCAGAAGAAAAGGTCAAAAAGCGCACTTTACTCATTCACGACATGTGTCAAAATGAGTTGAAGACGTGATTTGTGTGAACGTTATGTTTGCATATGCGAACCGATGAAATGGAAAGAAAGGATTGGATATATTTGCGGCTTGTTCTTTGAACGTACTCATAAATTATTAAGGCGCGTTCCCCCATTGTTAAACATTGAGTAGCAAATTTGAAAATAAAGATAAGAGTCACGTATGGTATTTAATTATTTTCGTTAAAAAAGAAGTAGCCCAAAAAGAGCGTGGCGCTTTTTTGCCTATAAATGGCACCTGAGCAGAAAAAATATAGCCCAATCGGCGTTTAAACGCCCAATCTGGCTTCTTTGTGCCTCTTACTTATCGGTATCTATTCTCATTATTCGTTGTTGATGGTTTTTATCCTGTTTGGAATAGTGGATGCAGTGGCATTTTATTAAATATATATAAATCAAAATATCTCATACGCCCCGCCAGTTATCGAAACTAAATAAAGACGGTGAATATAGTACAGAAACAAGTTGAGTAAGCAGGAGAGTGCTCCTACCAGAAGGTCTTTGTAAACATCCTAGGGTCAGAAGCAAGTTTTCTAATGGTGTGAATCGATAACTTGAATTATTCATCCAACACTTAGATATGAAATTGTTCAAATTTATACAAAAGATGCACAGTTTCTTTCATAAGCACAGTGCAGCCGCCATTTTAATCTAGCTTAAATGATTTTTCTGAATGCTCGGCCGATTGAACATGTTCAAGTTAAACACTATTCCTTAAATTTTTATGAAAATTGAAAGAAAATAAAAGTGCCTAAGTCAATTTTAAATATATACGAGTATAGGGCTTTCCAATAAGAGGTGTTATTTTGAATAGATCTTCTGATTTAACACCTTGCGACTTCTTCCTTTGGAGCCACGTGAAAGAGAAGGCCTATGCCAATAGCCCAGCACCAATTCAAGATCTCAAAGATGAAATTCGTGAGGCTATCGAGGACATAGGGCAGCCACTTTGCGATTTGGTAATGGAAAATTTCATGAAGAGGATATGGTCCTGTAAGCGTGTCGTAGTGGTTATTTGCCCAATCTTAGTTATTGCTAATAACGGCATATCTTCTTCTTCATAATGAACTAAACATCCGATCATTTATTTAAAAAAATGGCATTTTTCTTTTAATATTAAAATAACACCTCTTATTGGAAAACCCTATATGAACCATAAACACGTGTTATCGTTGTTGTAATTCCATATAATTGAAATGGATATAACTCACTTGATTATGATTCGATCTCAATTAAATTTTGTTAACATATATATCTTATGTCAGTCTATATAATTGCAAAATTTCAAGAAGTTTAAAGTTACCGTTTTGATTTTATGGGCAAAAATGTAAAACTCTACAAATCATACTATTATTAACAAAGTTGAGCGAATTTCGATTTCTAAGGTATTTGTTGCCCTTGTACTCATAAAGGTCCACATTCGTGATAATTTTCAGATTTTTCGGCTGAAAGGTGTCCAATCGCGAGGGGGGGCACACAAATTTTGGGTACATTTTGCCTTCCCGTGGACCCCCTAATTCATGAAATGATTTTTTTATTTCAGATTCTAAAGGTTCTAATCAAGACCTTTCATTTGATACCCCACTCGACTACCGTTGATTAAAAAAAATTTTTAAGGGCCGATTCGTTATTAGGGGGGACCCCCCTTAAACATTTTTTAAATTTTTGTCAAGGCCTTAACTTTTGAGAGATCATCACTTCTGACCTTTTCACAAAGTTTGAGCATTCTAGCTTCTATAGTTTCTGAGGAAATCAGCTGTGACGCACGGACAGACGGACAGACGGACGGACAGACAGGTCGCGAAACTAGTAGGTCTTTGTAAAAAAATTTTTACAAAGACCCAAAAAGATTTGCAATGGAATATGTCAAAATTATGTTGAAAAATATTGATATCAGTACCAACCCCCTAAAAAAAATAGTTTCAAATATTTTTTAATTAAAGTAATCACAATCCTAAACTTGGCTTTATCCAGAAAGGAGAGTTCACAATTGTAAACGCAAAACTATGCAGGGGCAAATGTGAATTCGAAAAGAGAACAAACACATGTGAAACTGATCAATACTTTTGCATTTAATTTAGTCCACCGATACGGAACTTTTTTATTTAATTTAAAACTTACCCACAATCGAATCCAACGAACTATCTTCTTTTTCCATTCAATTCAATTTCCTTGCAAAACTACCCGATCCATTATCTAATAAAAATTTTAATTAAACTTTTCCGTTAGTAGAGTAACTCGTTAAAGAATTCTTTTTCCTCAACTTCATGCTTAAAAGTATTTTATTTACCGCAATATACATTAAACGGCTTAAGATCAAGCTCCATTTAAGATACACACACATTAGTATTTCCACATTTAGCAGCAACAATTACATAATTTGCAGGAAGCATTTCATTTTGTGCGAATAAACATTTTCATTCCACGCTGCGTCCTACGAATGGAGTATGTGGGTATCTTTTCTTATAGAGTGTGCAGATAGATACGAGCTGTACTACGTACTATCACATCTTCCAGTTAAAGTAGAACGTGACTACTTATCATCATCACTCGGATGACTTAGAGAGAAAAATTCTTAGACAATGAAACTCGGAAACTAAAGTTGGTGGATGGAGATAAAGATACACATACAGGGTGGAATGTTGGATTTTATTGGAGAATCATGATTGTTACGTTAAAGGACTCAAAGCTTTGCGGGTGTAAAAACTGAAAGAAATCATGGTAAAATGCCTTTTTTGAGCAAATAAAATTTAAGGATGAGTGGTGAAATATGTCTCTAAACCAAATCTTCTTGGTAATTAAATCGTATTCACATCTGTTCTCTCCAGCAATCAAAATTCTATTCAACCAGAATTTCCACAAATTTTCGTCAAACCAAGGAACTTCCCTTAACTCATTTGCCACCCTTCACTTGGCACAGACTCAAAAGCGGATAGCGTTCTTGGTTACATTACATAGTCAACCACATTGAATTCCTCAGAGAACATCTCATGTAGGTTCTCTTCCTCCCTCTCTCTCTCTCTCTCAATCTTTCCCTACTACGCTCCGTATATTCTCATCTCCTCCTCCACCAAGTTATCCTGAAGAACAATAAAGCTTTATACGAAATAATTGAATGTGAGCAACTAAGTACGAGTTTGTTTGCCAAGTTAAACATGGTTGTTCTTGGTCGTCATCATGACCTAAGTCAAGTTAATCTCAGGTTCTTAATGTTTACATGTCTTACCGCCTATGGAGCAAAGTAACTATAGATTATGAATGGGAGTAGACTTGCTAGTTATTATTCTGCAGTACTTCTATTGTCAAGGTAGATATAATATAATTCCTAGAGCTATGACCAGTGACCTGAATTATTGTAGATTAAATATTGCTTTTGTTTGTTTAGCGGTACTACGATAACTTAAAGAATGGAATGGTTTGATAAAATATGTTTCATTTAATTGATGCTAGTCATTGAGTAATTAAATAATACTGGAGTGGACAACCGTGTGACCATGTGATCGCAACAACCCCTGCGACCACTGTCACACGTTAAATTTACTCGAATCACAAAGCACAATAGAATGTTTAAACACTGAGAACGAATTCAGATATCGAACTCTTTCCACAGTTTCAATATCGGATAAAATTTGCGACGAAACTTGCATGTTAGCGTCCAATTTGCATCAATTAATTTGACAGACAGATCCAATCCAGTGAGCTTCTGGAACAAGAAAGTGAGCAGCAAGAGGCAGACGGAGAGGAATCGACAGACAGATCCCATGGAAGAAAGTAGAAACCGGTCGCATGCTCTCCCATGCATTTTATATGGGCTTCGCCCATCCAGTTCATATTCATCTGAGATACTAGCAATTGTTTTATGATTTGACTTCGCATTTTACATTATGCACAGTCAATAATAATAATCAACGCGTCAGTTACTAGTCCAATTTGAACATTAGTGCTGATGTTTGTTAGTGAATCTCATTTCTTGAGTATAACTGTGTTCTAGAATGCAAAATGATCAGCTCCCATTACAGCTGGAAAGGCCTAGCGTCCAACAGAATTACAATAAATAAAAGTATTGCTACGAACCAGATTTGAACTTGGGAATTGCTGAGCATGTGACAAGCACTCTATTCATTACACTACAAGAACTGCAAGTAAGTAATAAATACTTATTGAACTTGGATAAAAAAAATGAAGAACTATGGTTAGAAAAATATTCCTAGGCATGTTCCAATGAGGCTCTTGGCAAGCTCGTCCGAAGACAGGCGTGAGTACCACTTGTTCTCTCCAATGAGCCACTAAACGAGAATGCTGCTCACCAATTAACGAGCTCTCCTGTAATCGCGGCGGAACTTTGCACTTGCACGACACCAACCTAATCCTCAAACAACCCCTCTGAAATATCTACACTGCACACGTATTCTCCAAATGTTTTCTTTTCGAAAAAAACCAATTTCTTTAACCTCTTCCAAGAAATAACCTCCACACACACTTCCCAGAAAAGTTTACTTTCAAGATATAATATGTTAAATTTAAAACCAAAACAAAAAAAAAACAAGTTGGGTAGACAAATCTACGCACATGTCACAAGGGTTTTGTACCCAACTTCTCCGAAATGCAGTCACCAGCACCGAATAAAGTCAAGAAACATGTCAAAGAGATTTGCACGTTTAGAAGAAAATTCATTGATTCTCTATTTTCAACGGTCACCATTTTGTTGAAAAATATTAAAAATCACTCAAATCATGAGTTCCCAATTATATATATGTTAACGAACTTATTTGAAAATTTCGAGAAGATCAAATCAAAACGGCAGTGTCTGATTTGATGGAAAGTCCACAAAATATCAACACTGGCAACATACCGAGTTTACGCCGTATTGGCTGTGAAGAAACCATACCGGACGTGACATTCGAATTGGAGTCTTTTATACGGAGGATACACAATTGGAGAGTATTACAGGACTACTAAGCCAGTAACCATCAGTGCATTCGGCTTGAGACCAGTGATGTTGTCTCCCGACATCCATGCTCTCGGCCTCCTACAATTAGATGAAACATCGGAAGGATGGGCATCCAGAGGTTCGTCGAGGTACTCACCACAGGTGCACCGCTGCAGGGAGACTCGGAGGGGACGGAAGAACTGGCAACTCAAGACGTGGTGAACTCAACCATGAGCATCATGACGACTGCTTGCAAAGCTTCTATGCCCCGTCAAAAACCCCAGCACGGCAAGCCCCCAGTGTACTGGTGGTCAAATCGCTGAAAAACGAAGGGAGTGTCACAAGCTTCAGCGTGAGGCTCAACGAGCATGGGACCATAACGAGGCTTGTAATCGGGTAGCAGCATATAATTCCTCCAGGAAATGCCTTCGTAAACAACAGCAAGGCTCGCTGCTGGCAAGGTCTAGTGGACAATGTGAACATGAATCCGTGGGGCCTTGGCTACATGGTAGTTATGCGGAAGCTTGGTGCCCACGGGAATATTGTATACATGATGCGGAAAAGATGAACGAGATAGTGCGGGCACTCTTCCCCTTCCATCCCGTCCGTATTGACGCTGGCCATGGTGAAACAGCAGCCGAGTGTCCACTCTTCACACAGCTGAAACTGAAAGAGGCAGTCTTATCGCTGAAAGCGAGGATGGCTTCAGATTCACATGGTATTCCAGCTGAGGTGTTGCAACTTGTCTACCACCATTGTCCTGACTTGCTGCTCAGCACGTTCAACACTTGCCTACGAGACGGAGTTTTCCCGGTATCATGGAAGGTGGCGAGGCTCGCGCTGATCAGCAAGGGGAAGGGAAATCCCAAATCACCGTCTGCATACTCCCCGTTATGCATGCTAGACACTGCTGGGAAAGTGATAGAGAAACTCATCAAAGGAAGACTCACTGACGCGATTCGTGCTGCTATCCCCTACGCAGTACGGCTTTAGAGCAGGACGTTCTACCATTGATGCGATTGCAGGTGGTGAACGCAGTCCAAAAGGTAGAGGCATATAGTCGCAACAAGCGACAGATCTCCCTGTTGGTGACACTCGACGTCAGGAAAGCCTTCTACTCCGCTAGATGGATGGATATTCTGGATACGCTGGAAAAACCTTCTCAAGTTCCAGAATGCCTAATGCGCCTTTTAAGGAACTACCGAAAGGACCGAAGCCTGCTCTACGACATGACACAGGGCCAACGAAGGACGGAAGTTACATTGGGTGTTGCCCAGTGATGTATCCTTGGTCCGGACCTGTGGAACGTATCTCATGATGGGCTACTGAGACTGGAGATGCCAGATGAGTCGCGCTTTATCGGCTATGCCGATGTTGTTGTGGCTCTGGTCGCTGGACGCCCCGTTAAACAGGCGCAACTTAGGCCAGGTATGCTAATGCGCCGAGTGAGGGACTGGGTGACTGCTCGTGGGTTGAGTTTAGCACTGGAAAAAAAAAGTCTGTTCCACACGGACGGAAAGAAAGGACGCGATTTAAGTAGGCTATAGCCTGTCAAATTCTTTTACTCCTGAATTTTTGTTTTCTCAGTGTATTCTCTCTCTACATACTTACCCCAATTAAGTTGTCACCGCTTACTTAGATGCAAATTCGTGGCTAAGACCCAATAGTCGAGTTTCTGCTGAAAATCTGAAAATTACCCTGCATAATTCTGATACTCAAGGGCGGTGATTCATCATCTTTGTGCAATCATCGCCCTAGCCCCGATCCATCAATTATTTTAAAGGTTTTAGAACGTATTATATAATTAAAAGTGCTATAATTTTTAAGCCATTCTGCAGTATGATATAGCATGGCTCCCTTCCTCAGCATTCCACTACAACTAATTTACTGGAATTCTTTAACTTTATTGCATATTCCTTTGACTAACGGTCTTAAGTTGAGGTCATATTCACCGACTTTAGCAGTTTATCATGATTTTCATCCTTTCTAACCTGTCGCTCCTGCTTCATGTCAACTCATAATGCTGCTTACCTTTTTACTCTCAATCAGGCGTTCCTCAAGGCCCAATATTAGGTAAAATCCACGTGCTCTTTTACGCAAGTGACCTCAACATTTTCTGATATTGATTGCTCACTCTTAAAGACGATAAATTATACCTAAGTATATTGTAAGTACAGAACCATGCATTTTTGCTTAAAGCATAATCCTATATCATTTGATCATTCGGTAAATAACGTTGTTCTTCAGTCGTTGTCTGAAATGAAAGATCTTGGAGTAATTTTTAATTCTAAGCTTAAGTTGGACACGCATGTCCAGAAAACTACATCCAGAGTCCCAAAGTTATCAAAGGTTCATATTGCGTCATTTTCATATTTTCATTTATATTTCCTCTGCTTTACTGTTATATATATCCTTAGTTAGAAATATTTTGGACTTTTCAGTTCAAATTTTGATTCCTTATCATGGGCAATCAAAAGATTCCATGTAAATTTCATCGTTGTTTGTTCTATAAGTATAATATTCTTTACCAACCTTACTTCAAACGTCTTGTCGTATTAAATCTTCAAGTATTTGAAGCGCGTCGTACTTTTCTGGATAAATGCCTCATGAATAAGCTGTTCCACCATTTGAATTTTACACCACTTGCTAATGAAATCAAATGGATTGTGCCCAGCCTGTATAGATGACCTGCTCCCCAGTTGCAAATGCAGTTTGCTAGGATTGTTTCCTACTGTGGTGACTCAGAACTTCCAAACGTCAGCGCACGCTTCACGGCGCATACAGACCTTCGTCTCACGACAAATTTTCGCCTTCCCTCCGATTCCACATATCAGAGGCGCAAGCAATTCTCTCGAGAAAAGTAAAATTTGCTTGACCCGCTCTTCTCGCTTCTCATGAATTAACATACATGAGAAAACCTAGGCAAACACCACTACTGGTTCGTAGTCAACATTATCATCAACATCAGTAGCAAAAACATCATCAGCATCATCATCGACATCACCAACAATATCATCAACAAAAACGACATAATCATTCATCATCAACAACAGCGACATCATCATCTCATCGTCGTAGCCGCCTATCTCGTAATAAACAAATGGGAGTAATAAATTCTGTCATTTCCAAATATTCAAGTATAAATATAGAATAAAAGCTAAAGACAAGAATTTTGACTTCCAAAGTGGTGACCCCAACTTACAATACTAATGGTAGTCAGACAAAACGACAGGGATGGCGAATACCATCTCTCCCAGGAGGCGCCTCTGCTCTCCTCACCGTGTTCTTCTTCGGACCAAGTCGTAGTTGAGCTAGCTGCCTTGCGTCCGGCGATTATGCAGCTAACAAACTTGACTCAAGCGGCGCTTTAGCAACCACACCCCGGCACCAACACACTGCGGGAGTGGTCCTCGTCAAGAAACGCAAGCGAATGAAGAGGCCGCTCCGCTACTTCTGGACCAGACAGTCGCACAGGACACTGCTGGTATCACACCAAGCACAGAGCCCTAGCAATGCGATGCAAGCAGCCTTGTTCCTTTCCAGCTTTAGACCACACTACTAGACCGACCGTAGGTAGGTATGACGCCGTTGAACTCAATGGACACCGCTGGCAACACCTTGGAGAGACGCCTTTACGTCTCCGACTGCACCACAAAAACCAGGTGCTTGGTTGACTCCGGCTCCGCCCTCTCCATCATCCCGAGACCCTCCATCGCCAGGCCTCTTCATGAGTAGAGCCTCATGCTACAGGGAGCCAATGGCATGCCCATCACAACCTTTTGATTTCAGCAGCTCTCCCTAGATTTCGGGCTAGGCCAGCCACTCCACTGGTCGTTCGTGATAGCAGATGTCCAGACAGCCATTCTAGGAGCCGACGTATTAAAGAATCATGGCCTACTCATCGATCTTCACAACCACTGCTTCTTGGACGAACTCAATAACCCCTTCACAGCCTACGTCCTCGGTCCAGCTCCAGCTATAGCGCCGTCACTAAAGTGAAGAGCACCATTGGAGACCGGTACAACAGAATAATCGCCAAATATGCTAATCCACCTGCACAATCTGGGAAATTAGCCTCGGTCGCTGACCTACCCGTCCACCACCACATAGTCATCAATGGCGAACCGGTTTTCACGTGACCACGTTGCCTCGCGGGAGAACACCTCACCGCAGCCAAAGCTGAGTTCGCTTTCTTGCTGGAACAAGACATAATTCGACGCTCATCGAGCCAGTGGGCCAGTCCTCTGCACATGTTACCCAAAGACGGTGGCCATTGGCGAGCTCCTGGGAATTACCGTCAACTTAACACTCAAATTTGACCGGACCGTTACCCACTGTCCATCATCGAGGATTTAATTCAGAAGGCCAGCGGTAATCGACCTCAAGCGTGCCTTCTACCAAATTCCGGTTGCTCCTGAAGACGTATGTAAGACGGCAGTCATCACGCCCTTTGGACTGTATGAATTCCTGGGGATGCCTTTGGGTCTACGCAACGCAGCCCAAACGATGCAGTGGACTCTAAACCATCTCCTGAGGAAGTTGGACTTCATCCAGGTCTATCAGGATGATATCCTAGTTTTGTCGGCCAGCCACGATCATCACCAGCGCCACCTCGAACAACTTCTCTACGTGCTGCAGGCGGCGAACCTCCACGCTAACTGGGATTAACATATATGAGAGAACCTAGGCAAACGCCACCACTGGTTCGTAGTCAACATCATCATCAACATCAGTAGCAAAAACATCATCAGTATCATAATTGACATCACTAACAGCATCATCATCAACAACAACGACATCATCATCTCATCGTCGTAGCCGCCTATCTCGTCGTAAACAAAAGGGAGTAATAAATTCTGTAATTTCCAAAGAGTAAAGTATAAATATAGAATAAAAGCTAGAGACAAGAATTTTTACTTCCAAACTAGTAGCACTCCCTCATGATTCGTCTGCCCTGGTCCATAATGACCTGATGTTTGGTTCTTTGTCGTCAAGTTTTCAAGTCTTCGAAAACATAGCCAAATCAGTTCTTTATGTGTAAACAATTTTTTTAAGGTCTTTCTTTATTTAATTGTATTTCAGTTAATATAATGAATCAATAAATAATGGAAAAATAAACTTCAAGGAGTATGATCTTTAAATCAATACTTTCATTCATGGTTAGCTCGAAAGATTTCCCGATGATTCATAATATTTGCTTGGATGATGTTATTGTTTGAATTTATTGCAATGTGTTTGTTGTTATTATTTTAGATGAGGTAATTAATGTTAACGTGGACAGTAATGACAGTAATTCGTGAGACTGTTGAGATACGTAACAATGTACAATATTAATCATGCCGGAATTCAATGATAGAAATAAATAATTGAAATCAAATGTATCAAAGCAGTCATCATCATTAAGTAGTATATCTAAGATAGCAAGAACGCCATTGTCTTCATATCAATCGAGAACATTTTTGAAACGATATTCATGATCAGCCAGCCCGGAATCCCTTAAATAAAAATGTTGATAGAATTTGACATAGAAATGGGAGAAAGGCTACGACAATGAGATGTACTATGAGGGTGGCCTGCACTCCAGGTTCATCAAGGAACTTCGTCACGAAAATCACCGAGTGGTAGGTTCCGCTCCATTTTAAAAGAAATTCCAAGCAAACGCCCATACATGATCTCGATAAACTGGTCTTCCCGACTTTTAGATAATCCGATGAACATTTTTGACACCGTATCCATAACTTAAGACTACGGCAACTTCCGACCGTTTATTTTGAATTCAATTTAAGGAATTTAGGAAATAATTCCTGGGACATTAAGGAAGTTGCTTAATATAACATTTAAAATCAATCAATTCAAAAACTGCCGAGTAACCAACTGGTGCTAATTTCATCCATGGCTAACCGAAGAATGAATTTTTTTAATTATTTCAAAAACTCTACGCGAAAAAAAATTTTGTTTCTTTGATGCACTTTCATTTTTATGAGATATTTAACAATTGGGTGAATGCAACAAGTAGTTGAATGCAACAAATTGCATCTCAATCCGGCTGACTGCACGGGTTTTCATTAGTTTGGTCAATTTTTGTGCTAAATCTCCTTGATGATATGGAAGTCGGTTAAAAAGTGATTAATGATGTTGCTGAACGTTCTCACGTTCTATTTGAATTAAAACATTGAAATCAATGATTAAAGCTAGAAATTATTGGATTTAATATTCAAAATCTTGCTCCAATGATCTATTTCCCAAAATGTTTACTTATCAGTCGAGCTCAATTTTTCGTGCAACAACTTAAATTTAGGATGCTAATGTTATACTTCAGGTTTTTTCTGATTTGCATCAAACGCCACCAATTTGCATTTTTCTCAAGAAATTAATCAAGTTTCTCAAAACACTTAACATAAAATGAAATAGTTATGATGAGTTCTTTCATCATCAAACCAAATTTGATGCATTAGTTAATTTCATCGCCATCTCAACACGCATCACATACGAGATGAATGACTAAATCGCGCCCAATGTGTCGTCAATTGAAGACCGCAACTCATCAAAAATCGATGTAACAGATGGTTTCCGCGAAGCTTATCATGTCAAAATATCTATCTACTAATTTTCATTCGCTGAAACAAAAAGAAATTTAAATATAAAACAATTATCGTATTTAAAATTCAGTTCATGTGACAAAAACTTCTTAATTTCGATTTTATAAATGACACTTTCAAATGAGCTCGCGTTTCGCAAAAATTGGGAACATGGGAATCAATTTCGTATGCTAAAAATTATATTTATATAATGCGGTTGTAAGCAGATACATTAGCATATAGTTGCATTCTATCAACATTAATTTGAACTTTTGATATTGCGGTTGACTGAGCGTATGACAAAAGAGATATTGTGATTAAGTTGAATTGAGGTTTTGAGGAGGTGAAATGTCAGAGATAATGTTTCATTCAGGTAAATTGGGTTTGGAGTTTTATATCCAAAGATGTTGTTTGGTTGGATTGTAAAAAAAGAATTAAATTTGAAAAGGAACATTAATCTTGACAGAAGATTAGAATCAACAAAACATTAAAGGAGTATACTCGTATTTTTGTTTGATTTTTAAAACATTTTCGTGATATACTAGATTTATCTAGAAATTTGCAAGCTATAGTCTCTAGAATTAGCGCAATTTATGACTGAAAAGTGGCTCACATGGACGTTTTTTTAACCCTGGAAAGATAATCATATTTTTATGCACATAAAAGATAATCATGCATAAATTGATTCCTTTGTTGAGTTTGATTTACTAATAAGTTTTTTTTTTTATTTACACTCAGAAATTTATTAGATCGTTAGATCATAGAAGATCATATTCTAAGCATAGCATTAAACGCCCACATTGAGGTGACTTTAATTTGGGAGCAGCCCAATTAACGGAGTGCCCTCCTTACTATGTATCATCGACTGATGCATCTTCTCTATCTCTTTCTTCGTTTCTCTCACTCTGTTCTTTCTCGCAATTTAATAATATCCCTAATACTAACGGCCGGCTACTCGATCTTGTGCTGTCTAATATTCCAATTCACTGTCTGTCTGTTTCCCTAGCATTAGAACCCCTTGTCCGCATCGATAGCCACCACCCGCCGTTATCGATTGACCTCTCGGTTGTGCTTTTGGAACATCGTACATTTACACCTGCTCCTAAATTCAACTTCTTCAGAGCGAATTACGAATCTATTACCTGCTCACTAATATCCGTTGATTGGCAGGTATTTTTCGGAAATTTGCCGTGTGAGGCAGCTCTAAGAAAATTTTATAATTATCTGTTTGATTTGATCAAGCACTTTACACCATTACAAACTCCACGCAAAGCAAAGCAGAAACCTTGGGTCACTAAGCAAGTACTTTGTGCCTTGAAAGCCAAAACTAAAGCTCACCGTTGCCTTAAACTTTGTGGTTCTACTGAATCCAGGGACCGTTTTTGTGTCTTACGTACTGCAGCGAAACAAGTTATCAAGAATGCTATGAAAAATTACTTCAGCAGTTTGGAGTGTTCGCTTATGTCAAATAACACTAAGCCCTTCTGGTCTTACATTAGATCGTTCAAGTCCTCTTCTTCTTTTCCTCCCTCTGTCCACTGGAACAATATTAGAAGCTCTTCTCCTCAAGACATTTCAAACTTGTTCTCCAAATTCTTTTCGTCTACTTTTACTCCTCCTTCATACGGTTCCTACCCAGTAAATACATTTATGCCCCATTCCATTGACATTTCTTTACTCTGCACAGATTATATTGAAGTCGAAACCCTCATCAATTCCCTTAATCCTAATATATCCCCAGGTCCGGATGGCTTGCCGAATATATTTGTTAAGTCATTAGCATCATCGCTTTGCATTCCCCTGGCTTTCCTCTTTAACCTTAGTTTGCGTACTGGTGCGTTCCCGGCTTGCTGGAAAAGAGCAAATGTTGTTCCTATTCTTAAAAGTGGTGATCCTACTTCTGTGTCCAATTATCGTCCTTTATCCCTAATCTCCTGTTTTCCGAAATTACTTGAGCGTCTTGTGCATAACCGGCTTTCAGTTTTATTGGCACCTATCTTGTCAAAGGAACAACATGGCTTTCTTAAGTGTCGCTCTTCGACCTCCAACCTAATTGAATTTACTGACTACATCGCGAAGACCCTGGACAATCGTTTGCAGGTTGATGTGATCTTCACTGACTTCTCTAAGGCTTTTGACACTGTCAACCATCAACTACTCTGTCACAAACTTAAAGCCTTTGGAGTGGCTGGCCCTCTTTTATCATGGATGGATTCATATCTGTCTTCTCGCACTTGTTGTGTTAGTTACTGTGGAGCAACCTCTATACCATTTCATCCAACGTCCGGCGTTCTCCAAGGTTCCATTCTAGGCCCTCTCCTATTCCTATTATTTATAAATGACCTTCCACCAGTCATTGCTTCTAATTGTCTACTGTATGCAGACGATTTCAAAGTCTTTCGAGCTATCAGATCGATACAAGATTGTCAATATCTTCAGATGGATCTGATTGCTCTTAATAATTGGTGTTCGACTAACTACCTTTGTCTAAATGTTGCTAAATGCCATAAAATGACGTTTAATCTAAAGCAATCTCCCATTTTCTTTACCTATACGTTAAATGATATCCCACTGGCTGCTGTGTGCTCTGCTAAAGACCTTGGTGTTATTTTTGATCCTTGCCTCAATTTTGATGCTCACATCTTAAATGTGTTTTTAGGCACACATACAAGCTCACCAACATATCCACTCCTATCCGCTTGTTTACTTGTCTTGTCCGTCCTATCCTAGAATATTGTTCTGCAGTTTGGTCCCACCGATACTCCTACCTCACGAACTCGCTAGAGAATGTACAGCGAAAATTTAGTCGAGTTTTGTTCTACAAACTCAAACTCCCATATCAATCCTATGTATGCCGCTTATCCTTTTTATGTCTTCCGCCTTTGTTGTCCCGTCGCATCTACTTGGATCAGTGTTTTCTGTATCAACTATGTTACAATTAAATCTCTCCAATATTATATGCTGACTTACACTTCCGTCAATCAACGCGTCCTTCTCGATTAAACACTTTGTTCGAGGCGCCCTTTGCCCGTACGAATTTATACTTTCATTCTCCCGTTGTGCGAATGTTAAGGAAACATAATAAACTTAAGCTTGGTCCTTTTTCTGATTCCTATTTTGCATTCAAAATAAGACTAAGAAACCTCGTCCTTACAACTCATTTTGAATAGTTCGACTTGTTGTTTTTTTCTTTTCTTTTTTTGCGCTTTAACTTCATTGTTAAGCCTGTTAATTTCATATTAACCTTTTCATAGTTTAATAGACAATAATGCCTAATTTTTCAATATTAATATTATTTAATCTTCCTAATTTTTCTTTGCTTAATTTAAGTTTTCATTCTTACTTGTTTCTGCTTGTCGTTTTTCCATTTTGTAATTGGATTTATTTTAATCTGTTAAATGGAATTGTAAATAAATAAATAAATACAATATGAGTTGATGCCGAATCGCCAATTTGGTTTTCGTGCCAGGCATTCGACCACACATGCAATAACGAAAGTAGCATCAGACGTCTGTTGGAAACTAAATGATAGACAATGTGTTGGAGCATGTCTCATTGATATGGAGAAAGCCTTCGATACGGTGTGGTTAGATGGACTAGTTTTTAAACTCCTTCAGGACAAGTTCCCCAGACACTTTAACGCCATAATGTGCAATATGTTATATGGGAAATCGTTTGTTGTAACTGATGGAAATCTGACGACAATGCACGAATTCAAGGTCTTGAATGGTCTATAGCAGGGAACAGTTACTACGCCTCTGCTCTTCTCAATCTTCATTCGCAAGCTATTGAACGGCTTTGATTTTAATGTCTCGCCAATGCGATCATAGGTAGCGTTTGCTGATGATCTGTTCATCTATACGGCAGACCGAAAAGCTACAATGGTTCAGAGAAATATCCAAAAAATGTTCAATGATGTGCAGCTGTACACTGAACGGGTTCCACATAAATTCTGTGTTCGATACCTCGGTGTTCATCTCGATCATTATCTGCACTATATTGACCATGTCAAAATCATGCTCAGTAAGGCACTCAAAGTAGTCATGGCCCTACGAAGACTCTTTCATTCCAAATACATTGATCAAAAGGTCAAAATTATCTGTTACAAGACCCTGGTTAGACCAGTTTTGACATATGGATGTCAGATCTGGTACAGCCAGAGTGCTAGTACTATGGAAAAATTAAGAGTTTTCGAAAGGAAATGTCTTCGTGCATGTACTGGTTTATACAAAAATCCTGAGACGGACTGGAATTATTATTTATCGAATAGAAAAATTTATCAAACTGCTCAAGTGACAAGAGTCGATATCTTCATATTTAAACTTCTTCGGAATCATATCGCAAGACCTGTGACTGTGAGTGAAAACCCTTGGATGTCACAGCCGTTCCGCCCTACAGACGGGTATATTGTGATTTGCCTCGCTACTGGCCTCGTTCCTCCAGAAGCATTCGTGTATTTGGACATGAATCGATATGTTTTTGATTCTGACGGCGTCCCAGTCATATATCACATATATCGATAGGCCACCGATAAGAAGATAAAATATCCTCCAAATTTGAGTTCAAGAGACCAACAATTTCAATGGAGATACTCATTTGCTAGATTCGTTGAAGCTGATTGAATTGAGATGGGGCGATCTAGGTATTAGTGGCTGAATGATAATGTCTAAATTATTAGTGTTTATTACCAGTTTTTGTGTTTTTCGTTATTTAGTTTTTGAGTTTCAGCTCATTATTGCTGTATTAGTATTGTCGTTTATTTTTGTTAAAAATTAGGTAAAGGTTAGGTATATTTTATGTTTATTATATTAGGTTAGAGATAAGGTTAAACGCTTAGTTGTTGTAGAATTTTTTAGTATAAGATAAAGTTTTTTGATTGTTAAAACATATTAGGTGTAGGATCAAAGTTCACTGTTGTGTTTAAATTGTAATTAATAATTTTAGGATAGTGTTGGTTGGTTTTTTCGCCTTATTCCAATTGATTTTCAAAATATGTAATAATCTTAATTAATTGAATTTGCTAGAGTTTTTTTTTGAAGAAATATGTTTCAATGATAACGTATAAATTTAGGGAGCCATTTGGGCCATTAAGTTTTTGTTTGTTTATTGTTTGGAATTTGCTTTATATTCTTTGAAAATTAGTACCGATTAGTATTGAATAAAGCGGTTTTGACTTTGACTTTATACATAAAGTTTGGAAGTTGAAGACCAGAAGAAAGCAGAAACTTTATCTTGGGCGAGCGCCCATCAAATACACCGTGTACGAAATTTCAGAGGCGGCAAAATGGATTAGTTATTGTCAGCAAGCAAACACGATAGCGAAGCAATACGGTAGCAAAGCAACCAAAGACCGAAGCTGCTCCCATGGAAATGCCTTCGGACATGATGGATGCGGACGATACAATAGCAAAGAATTCAAGCTTTAACCAAGATGTTAACCTAATTAACTGTAAGGTAAATGAATTTATATTAGCGAAGGGTTAGTTAGTTGTAAAACGTTAAAACCCCGGTTTCTTTGCCAATCCCACCCACACCTAGCACTAATTCTTTCAGAACACTGATGAACGATAGCCAAAATAATAAATCAAACGCAAAAGTCACAGTGAACAGGCTCGAGGCGCTAGACTACATCATGAGCCTGCCTTAAAAACACGGAGGCAGTGGGATACCCGCTCAACCCCAAAGAAAGGAAAAAAATGTGTTGTAATATTAAGGGATGTTAGTCCAGACTATGGAGCTGAGGTTGTTCGAGAGGATAAAGCCAGCAATATTCCGACTTTAGGCCTCAAGTCTGTCAACATTCGTACCACTGCATGGTCAAGAGTAAATTAAATCGACCTGGATTTCTTCAGGCTGACAGTGGGATTGGAAGCTGATAAGAATGAAATAATCAAACTCCGCTACACGGCGCCTCAGATCATATACTCACCACTCCCTAGCTATCAAAATACTACACCAACCCGTACAACCCCACGCCACTTTGTTCCTCTTTCCAACCGGACTTCATATTCAGAAGTTTTAAGAAACGGAACTCCGCCCCACACTTTTATTTCACCGACTCTTAATCCCGTCGAACGCCTTCAACAAATAACCATGAAGTGGCTGGGAGTCTCTCCCAGTGAACTTGTAGCCAAGGTCAGGGCTTTCCTCCCATATTTTGACGCCACTCCTGACCAAGAGAAGCCAATGGTGCTCCTCAATTCATATTTGAATCTATATGGTTGCAAATAGACTAACCGTTCTTTCCCTAAATATTAACTCCCTAATCTCACATGATAAGAGGTTCTACATCGCTGATTTGGTAAAATCCTCGCAACCCGACATCCTCCTTCCGAACGAAACAGTTCTTAATGCTCAACTCAAAGTCCGTGTGGAGAACTACCATAAGCTTTGTAATGACAGTGGCAGAGGTACTGCGATACTGTTTCGGGATAATTTAGATATCCATCAAATCCCTTTTGAATGAAATAATTCCTCATCTACGCTAGCAAATCTCAACAACAAGCGACCCAATGGAAAGCCAGCCGAAATTCTTATTGGCTCCCTATATTTTCCGTGCAATCTAGGTCCTCAGTTGCGCTAAACCTAATCCTCGCAACAGCCTCATCTCACGACTTATTTATACCAGGAGGATACCTTAATGCTAGACACGAACACCGGGGAGAAATAAAAACGGAAACTACCTATTCGAATGGCTCCATAGCAAATGCTGGGGTCCCAACATTTCCCAGAGGGCCTTCGTTTTTAAAAAACTTCATAATATCCTCTGACCTCAACGATCCCACGATTCCCTTTACTTGCTCAACATTATCGGACCATCATGGCCTCCATCTCAACATAAACCTTAGATCACACATACCACTTCCTACTTACCCACCTCACTATAGACCGTTTAATTTCATGCCCCCTTCCAGAAACCACGCAGCCCGCTTTATAGATGTCTAACTCAGGAAACTCTTCAATTAATAAAAATTCAGAAGCATATGCTCTAACAGTTTATGCGTATTTAGCATCGAAGCTTTAACCGGTTCAATGAGGAGTGCTTGGAACTTAAAACCCAAATAACGAGGATTTCCCGTGAAATCCAAAAATGCATCAAATCCGAAGCCAACAAATTCTATAAAAGCAGACTGATGTCACTATACTATTTTCAGATGTTTTTGAAACAGCCCGTAAGAGTTTCTGATTCGATATTGAGAAAGACCCTATAAAGCCAGGGAATGAAGTCTTCACTGCACAATCTGCAAGATCGTTGCATGCGAGGAATACTTCAAACAACTATATTGTCGCCGTGAGTCATCCACAGCTTTGAATAACAACGTTAAATCAGAGGTTCTACTAACAACGGAAGGGTACGAGGGATTTTATTCAACTGTATTCTCCAGTTAAAATAAAGCATCCCCTCCACAGCATTCAGTCTTCTTTATGGGGGCTCGAAATGAATGCCAGCAAATCGGAGCTGATCTGCTTTGGAAATGTCAGCGAGAGAGGGCACCGCCTTGCTGTCACTCAAAGTAGGAATATGCCAGCACATATTGCTTGTGAAATCATTACTCTCAAGGAAAATATCAAATACCTTGGAGTCTATTTTAATAATCAACTTAAGGTGAATAGATACGCCAGGAAAGCGCTCAATAAAGCAAAAGCAGCGTCCGCAATTACTTCGTCTCACTTTTCCTCGAAATCAGTCTGCCCAAAAGTTAAGGTCTTAATGTACAAAACTCTTATTACGCCGATCACTACCTACCGATTTCCAGCATGGCCAACAATCTCGCCTACTGCTGCCGAAGAAATCCGAATCTTCAAGAGGAAGATCCTTAGGAAATGCCTATCCAAATGCGAACGGCCTGATAAGAAGTACTACAGGAAATCTATCCTTTACAAAGATACGGAGATAGAACCGATTCTCCACTACATGTTAGCAATGACTAAAAAACGCCTAGAGGAGCGGTGGGAGCACCCTCTTGGATGTATTTGCGTACTTTTCGAACCTACCACTGCAAATAATCCTTACTACCTATGTCCCTTTAAAATCCTTGAACAATACCACCACGATCCCAATAATTCACTTGGACAGCGCTTTGGGAGCTGAAAGATAGCTGGACTTGTAGCTAATACCCGAACACAGTTATTGGAGTCTTAACTTATCCACGATATTTATTTGGGATCTATTGCACGGGTTTAGGAGCAGTTAAGGCTTGTCAGCGAAAGTCTTGCAATCAGGGCCCGAAGGAAGACATTTGGAGTTCCACCTGGTTGACTTGCTTGGTACTTGCGGAGTTTGGCATCAATATCTCGAAGCATTTGGATCTGCAATGTTTTGGAACTAGTAGTTACGTTGATTTTCACGTACTCAGGAGCTTGGGGAATCAAGCAAACAGGGCAAATATAGTGGCTTTACCATTTTGGAGACACATCTTGAGGCTTAAGTACATATAGGCTATCACATATAGAGCAGTACTGAAGACAGGGTGATCAAACGGACAGGTAAGAGAGAATATGACCAAAGCATTGGAATTCATAGGAGTAACAACATCCCCGTTGAAGTAAGAAGAAGTGACCTTAGAAAATGAGGAGTCAAGAGCCGCACTTCAAGCTTATTCAGAGGCTCATCACTAACTTTAAGAAAGATAGTGACCGTAGGTGACTATGACCTTAAAAGTGTGTATCTTGGAGCCAACCTGAATAGAAGAGGCACCGAAACGGACGATATTGGATGCCACATAAACATTGCAAATAAAACCTTTTACACCGTACATCCCATTCTAAAGCCCAGAGTTTTGCACACGCAAAATAAGCTCCGTGCTTACAAATCACTAGTCAAACCTGTGCTGTTATATAGAAGTGAAACATGGACTCTGACGAGCAAATTCGAAAAGTCAGTGGATATATTTAAACGCAAAGTGCTCCAGAAAGTTGACGGCCCAGTAAAACAAGTAACAGAATGGAGACTACGTTAAAATGAATGAACTTTCTGACGAACCTGTATCTACTTATGCAAAGTAACATATATTGTAATGGAAATTGTAATATTTTAAACAATATCAATTAATTATTATTGTCAAGCTTAGGCATGGATTTAACGAACTTAGTGATTTTTTCTTGCTTTGCTACTTTTAAAAGGTTTTTCAATTCAGATCGCTAATCAGCTGTGGCGCTAATAATTAGCCTTTTAAAAATAAGGGTTCTTTCCATAGATGGATCAATTTTCACGAAGAAATCACAAAGCTCATTTGCCATCCGCAAACCTTCAGCTGGGGTTTTTAAGTTGAGGGTCACCATTTCAGTGCTCGTAGGAGACTCTTCTTCAATGGAATGCGTAGTTAGCATTTCCTCCAAATCGGCTCCGGTCAAATCTTCATCTCCCAAAGTAAGTAACTCTTGAATGTGGTTCGAATCTAACTGTTCAAAGCCATCTTGTCTTATTTCATTTGCGACTTGTGCTATGTTTGCCCCTAAACTTGGAATTTCCACGGCTTCTTCATCATTTCCGACAGGCAGAACAGGCAACAATTTCTTCCAACATGATTTCAATGTGTATGGCCTCAGTTTTCCCAACGATTTTTTCATGTTAACAATTCATTTTGCTGTGTCAAAATTTTTCCAGCATTGCATAACATTCATAACAGGAAAACATTCCACGGTGTCCAGTATGATTTTTAAAGTCCGCCTAATGCAATAAAGCTTAGAGGCCTGGATTATTCCTTGGTCCATGGGTAAGAGTAAAGCCGTCGTATAAGGAGGTAAAAATATAACCTTTATAATTGGATACATTGTTTCGAGCCCACGAGGGTGACCGGGGGCTTGCCCAAAACTAAAACGGGCTTAAAGTCTAAATTGCTTATTTTTAAATAAGTTTCAACTTAAAGAACAAACCCATCCGAAACCAGTTTCAAAAGATAGCACTTGTAACCCATACTTTCTTATTTGCACGTCAAAATACTGGCAAGTGATCCTTGTTCTGATTTTTAAAGCACGAGAATTTAATGAACGAGAGAGCATTAGTGGCTTTATAATACTGTTACATGTACAAATAATTACATGTACAAATAATTCTGCGAGCTACTGTCACAATTGTTTTCATAATCATTAAGAACGTCAACAAATGAATTTACTCGAACCCACGAGAACCCAACAAGCATGATCAACATCTGCAAGTGACGTCACTCCATTCATTAATTTGCTCGAATCTACCAGGTACCTCTCGGTAGAACATTCGCCAATGTACGAGAAATGGGTGAATACATAGAGACCCTATATAAAGGCGAGCTGAATGAATGGGGGGACCGCGATAAGAACTGCGATTGTATGTGGGAAGCGATATTATTCGAGTAAAAGAGAAGTGATTTTCGTAATAGTGAAGTGATTTAGAAGACAATTGCGATAAGAAATTTATGGACAAGTCTTAGAATTTTGATAGTGAAAATTAAAATTAGGTGGAATAGTTAAATAAATGATTGTGCATTTTTAATTAAATAAACTCTTTTAACTTAAATTGAAAGACATTGCGTTTTCACTTTCCCGGAACATTAAAATTATTGGCCGCGAACCAAAAACACGCAACAATGGTGTCAGAAGTGGGATAGAAAATTTTGGAAGTGAAAACGATTAAACATTTTTAAAGTGCACAATAGTGTAAATTAACGTGAAAACTGGTGGAAAAATAGCCAAAACCATAAAAATGCCAGGAAACTTACATCTAAAAATTAATCAATTGAGCATATCGGAGCTCAAGGAGGAGTTGGAACAGCGAAATCTGGCCACGCAAGGTACAAAGGCCATACTGATTGCACGCTTGCGTGACGCGATCGAGTCGGAAGGCGGGAATCTGGGTTCGGGTGAGTTCTCAGATGCGGAAAAAGGCGTAGAAGGTGGAGAAGTAAAAACACCAAAATCAAAGGAGCCAGAAAATCCGCTAATGCAAATGTTAATGCTGATGTCATCGAGTCTGACTGCGAAGCTAGATGAACAATCAGCGAAGCTAAATGAACAGTCATCCAGTCTGACTGCGAAGCTGGATGAACAGTCTGCGCAGCTAAATGAACAAACAATCGAAATCAAAGCAGACATCAAGGCAGACATCAAGGCAGACATCACACAGAAGCTGGAGAAACAGTCAACCGAAATAAGAGCGGAGCTCGGTAGTCTCAACAAACAAATTAAAGGCGTTGAGGAAAAGGTTGAGCAAGTCGAGGAAAAGGTTTACCAGGTCGAGGAAAAGGTCAGCCAGGTCGAGGAGAGAATCAACAATGAGATGGAAAACATGAAAAAGGAATTGGAAGCAGCAAAGGCAGTAGTAACCGCCTCACCAGCCCCGCTTACAACCGCAGTGCAAGGCTCGTCTAGAAATGTGCAAGCACCAATATTCGATAGGCAAACGTCCTGGAGTATTTACAAGACCCAGTTTGAAGCTGCCGCAAGGGCGAATCGCTGGAATGACCAGGAACGCGCAACTGCATTGATTCTTGCTCTAAGAGGCCCAGCTGCCGAGCTTTTGCAGACGATCCCCGTTGATTTACACTCAAACCCGGCTGCTATATTGAACGCGCTCGACATGCGTTATGGAGGCGACCATCTGAAGCAGATTTATCGGGCACAGCTACGGAATCGGATGCAGAAGTCTGGCGAAACCTTACAGCAGTTAGCCCAAGACATTGAGCGACTGGCACTTTTGGCTTATCCAGCTTACGACCCAGAACATCGAGATGATGCAGCGACAGAAGCATTCATCAGTGCCTTAAAGGACCAGGAATTGCAACAAGCTGTGCGATTAGCTCAAAAGCAAACGGTTAAGGACGCATTGGTTTATAGTCTGAACTATGAGGCAGCGAAAAATGAAGTAATGGCAAACGAGTGCAGGTGTGAGCGCGTGGAAAATGAGCGAGAGCGGCAGGTAAATGGTGCGCCTAGATGCTGGGATTGCGGTAAGAAGGGGCACCTGCAAAGAGACTGCAAGAATCGAAGAAAATGGAGGTATTGTCCAGGATGGTGGAGATCCAGATCGAGTCAGGAGCCTAGAATGGAGGCCCATCAAACTGCAACGGCCAACTTCGTGGGGCAAAGGTTGGCTAAGAGGATCGACGTCCCCAGCACCACCATCACCGTGTCAAGACTACATCGTGGAGGAGCGGACTTATGCCTTCCGGGTCAAGTTGACGGAGAACACTGCACCATAACAATCGACACTGGTGCAACCCGATCGATTATCCGACCAGACCTAGTTAGACAGCAACAACTTCACAAGGGCAGAATTTTCTCACTACGGACAGCTACGGGAGAAACTGCACCTGTTCATGGAGAGGTCAACCTCCAGATACAGTTGGGAGACCTTGTATTCCGACATAATTTTCTGGTCGCGAACATTATGGATGACTGTATTCTCGGAATGGATTTTCTGCGACCACATGGAATCACGTTGGACTTGGGCAAACGAGTATTGAAATGGCAGAATGTCGAAGTACTGATGGAGGATCCCAGTGTCCAAATCCCCAAGATGAATGTAGTGGTATGTACTGACACTGATGTACCGAATTCTTCCGAAAGCATTGTATGGGCCAAGCTTGATGGTGATTCTGGAGACCACCGATCTTATCTGATAGAGCCAACGAAGACATCCGCATTGCGCAGTTTGATTGTAGAACGAAGCCTTGTAAGATCTTTAAGGAACGGATATGTGCCGGTTAGAGTCCTTAACACCGCAGACTCAACCACGAGCATCAAAGCGGGAGAAGTCATCGGCAGCTGCCAGCCTGTTTCCACCATCACCTCTTTGGAAGCTACTCACGACCATCATTGGAAAAGTAGGCAAGACACAGACAAAGCCCGGGAATCCACGTCTGCAATATTGAAGCAAGTCAAATTGCCGGTGCAGCTATTCAAACGAGCCTCTGATCTGGTCACCAAGTACAGTGACATCTTCTCAACAAGCCCGGATGACCAAGGCCGAACGAGCTTGGTAACTCACGTCATAGATACACAGGGAGCCAAGCCGATTCGACAAGCACCAAGACGTCTCCCAATAGCCAAACAAGGAGAAGTGAGCGTGCTGATCTCGGACATGGAAAAACAAGGCATTATTGAACCTTCTGTAAGTCCATGGGCCGCGCCTATCGTTCTAGTAAAGAAAAAGGATGGTAGCACCCGTTTTTGTGTTGACTATAGGCAGCTTAACGACGTCACTAAGAAAGAAAGTTACCCGCTCCCACGCATCGATGACATCATGGGCACTTTAGCGGACGCAAAATGGTTTTCTACACTCGATCTCAAGAGTGGCTACTGGCAGGTAGAAATTGACAAGAAGGACCGAGAGAAGACCGCATTTTCAGTTGGGACCGGATTGTGGCAATTTGTGGTGATGCCGTTTGGGCTTTGCAATGCTCCAGCCACTTTCGAACGCTTGATGGAATACGTGCTACGTGGTCTAACCTGGAAAACCTGCTTGGTGTACCTAGATGACATCATCGTCATCGGGAGAACGTTCGAAGAGCATGTGCGGAACTTAGAAGAGGTTTTCTCCCGACTGCGATTGGCAAATTTGAAACTAAGTCCCGACAAGTGTACCCTGTTCGCAGCTGAAGTAAAATACCTGGGACACGTCGTATCAGCAGACGGGGTCAAAACAGACCCTGAGAAGATTCAACCCGTGAAAACTTGGCCAACACCAAACAACAAGCGCCAACTACGAAGTTTTCTGGGTCTGGCAACCTACTATCGAAGATTCGTCAAAGACTTTGCCAAAATAGCTAAGTGTCTCCATCAGCTAACCGAGAAAAATCGTCCGTATGTCTGGAATGAACAATGCCAGACAGCCTTTGAGACCCTGAAGGAAAAGCTGTGTGAATCACCCGTGCTGGCGTATCCGATACCCGGAAAAATGTGACACTGATGCAAGCAACGGCGGTATTGGAGCTGTACTCGCCCAGCAGATCAATGGCGAAGAAAGAGTCCTCTCGTATTACAGTCGAGTTCTTTCAAAAAGTGAGAGGAACTACTGTGTGACCAGAAAGGAGTTATTGGCTATAATAGAGGCCACCAAGCAGTTCCACAAGTACCTATATGGCCAGAAATTTGTTCTTCGAACGGACCATGCATCGCTGAGATGGCTACTTAACTTCAAAAACCCCGAGGGACAAGTTGCGAGATGGATCGAAAGATTGCAGTCGTACGACTACGAAATTGTTCATCGAAAGGGCGGAGTTCATGGAAATGCTGACGCCCTATCTCGTCGCCCATGTCCAGCTAACTGCAAGCATTGCCGACGGATTGAGGAAAAGGAGCCGCCCGTTGATCTGCGACTGATAACGGCTGAATTCGATGAAGGTTGGTCATCGGAGGAGATTCGAAATGCCCAGCTAGCCGATGAAGACATCGGACCATTGCTCGTATGGAAGGAGACGACTGGGCGACCTGAGTGGAAAGACGTTTCAATGCATGGCGCAACCCTGAAAAGCTATTGGGCACAATGGAACTCCCTTCAGGTGGAGGGTGGTGTACTCAAGCGGAAATGGGAAACGGCGGATGGCAGCTCCTATAGGATGCAAACTATACTACCCAAAAGCCGAGTCCACGATGTGGTAAAGGAATTGCATGAAGGATCCTCGGGAGGCCATCTTGGTGTTAACAAGACCTTAGCGAAATTGCGGGAACGGTTCTACTGGCTCCACGCTCGAGAAGACGTAGAGGACTGGTGTCGCAGATGCACAATTTGCGCTTCCGTCAAAGGCCCAAAGCGACGACTGAGAGGACAAATGCAAACCTATAACGTAGGCGTGCCATTCGAAAGGATTGCTGTTGACATCGCAGGACCCTTTCCTGAACCCGATTGGGGAAATCGATATACGCTGGTTGTAGCCGATTATTTCAGCAAGTGGCCCGAGGTCAACCCCATTCCCAACCAGGAAGCAACTACCGTAGCTGAACAGCTAGTGTTAAATTGGGTCAGTAGGTACGGCGTACCTTGCGAATTACATTCAAATCAAGGCCGAAACTTTGAGTCACTAGTTTTTGGCGAAATGTGTGAACTACTGAGAATACGGAAAACGAGGACAACACCGCTGCATCCCCAATCCGATGGAATGGTCGAACGGTTCAACGGCACGCTCAATAAACATCTAGCCTAGATGGTTGACGAGAACCAAAGGGACTGGGACCGACATATCCCACTATTTTTGATGGCGTACAGAGCTGCCGAACATGCATCAACGGGCCAAGCCCCAGCCAAAGTCATTTTTGGAAAGAATATTCCTTTGCCAGCCGATATAAAGTTCGGAACACCCCCTGAGAAACCCCAAACGATCTCGGAGTACGCAAGTGATCTAAGACAACGGTTGAACCAGATACATCGGACAGTGCAAAAACACCTCGAATCGGCTACTGACCGCATGAAGACCAGGTATGATCTAAAGGCTAATTCTACTGGCTTCCAGCAAGATGACTTGGTGTGGCTATATAACCCGCAACGGCGAAAGGGTAGGTCTCCAAAGTTGCAACTTAATTGGGAGGGACCATACTGAGTTACAAAGCGAATCAACGACGTCGTATACCGAATACAGGAACATCGTAAGCCGAGAACTAAAATGAAAATCGTGCATCTGGACCGTCTTGCCCCATATTACACCCAGGGAGAATTGACTACAAATAGCGACACATCTTTTCGGCGCGAAAAGAACTAAGGTGGGGGCAGTGTTACATGTACAAATAATTACATGTACAAATAATTCTGCGAGCTACTGTCGCAATTGTTTTCATAATCATTAAGAACGTCAACAAATGAATTAACTCGAACCCACGAGAACCCAACAAGCATGGTCAACATCTGCAAGTGACGTCACTCCATTCATTAATTTGCTCGAATCTACCAGGTACCTCTCGGTAGAACATTCGCCAATGTACGAGAAATGGGTGAATACATAGAGACCCTATATAAAGGCGAGCTGAATGAATGGGGGGATTGATTCATTAGACCGCGATAAGAACTGCGATTGTGTGTGGGAAGCGATATTATTCGAGTAGTAGAGAAGTGATTTTCGTAATAGTGAAGTGATTTAGAAGACAATTGCGATAAGAAATTTATGGACAAGTGTTAGAATTTTAATAGTGAAAATTAAAATTAGGTGGAATAGTTAAATAAATGATTGTGCATTTTTAATTAAATAAACTCTTTTAACTTAAATTGAAAGACATTGCGTTTTCACTTTCCCGGAACATTAAAATTATTGGCTGCGAACCGAAAACACGCAACAATACAATATCCTGATGTTGAGTAAAGCAACAGTATTATTCTGTCTTTTGCTACCTTGAAACTAGGAGCGGACTTCTCGCCTTTGGAAACGTAAGTGTTTTTGGCATTCTTTTCCAAAATAGGGCAGTTTCATCTGCATTAAACACTTGTTCATGTTTGTCGCCAAAATCAGCAATTAAGTTTAAAAATTCTTCTAGATATTTTTCTGCTGCTGTAGTGTCTGCGGCTGTAGTGTCTGCGGATGCAACTTCTCAAACAATTTTGAGGCAATGCAATGATTGTTGTTCCTTGAATTTGTTGAACTATCGGAACCTTCGGATGCTTGAAAGCCTCGATCTGTATCATCACCAGGTTCCTTAAAATGTACGTAAAGACGCTTTACATTGAAAGTGATTTGATTTTGAAGGCTTTGGAGAAATTCGAAATGCGGGTCCTTAAGCAAATTATCAGAGCAAAGCTAGACGGGGGCAAATGATGAATTGGATACAAGAAAGAGCTGTATGAAATTTTTGACGAACCATAGGTCTTAATGATTGTAAGACTGCAGAATCAGCAATGGGCTAGCCATGTGAATCGTATGGACGAACAACTGATACCCAAAAAGGTATTCGTTGGGAGAACTGCAGGCGGAGTCCAGTGGGAAAACCGAGGAAACGCTGGTCTGACGGATGTTGAAATTGGAGGACGCGATCAATGGACCGAGACATTTGGAGGCGCTTGCTGCAGGAAGCGAAGGCCCGAAAGGGGCTGTAGGGCTACGGAGAAGAAGAAGATATATCCCAGATATTTTATTGTGGTAATTATGAAAGAAATAAAATTTACCTCATCAATTGGTGAACCTATTAATAATGATCATCCCCATAAAATTTACCACAAACTACTTTTCAAACTCTGATAATCACTATCAAATGAAAATTAACATTCAGATCGAATTCCTTGAAGTAGCAATATCCTTAATCACATCATGGACTACAAAGTCGCATTACAATTATTATACTGACCAAAGTCTTAATTTCTACTACTAATCCCCAATAAACACCCCAAAACATAGAACATGAACCATTTAAAATGGCATATAACCATAACATGGACCAGTTAATACCATTTATGTATAGGCAGGCGACATGCATAAATTCTCAATTGCTTCCTTGAACATGCATGCATGTATTGTTAGCAATAACTTGGCCTCTATATTCCCATTACAACTTGCCCTCACAGCCATCCTTCAAGCTGAGTCCTTAGACTCCTAGCAGCTACCACTTTAGCTTCAACTCCCATCCCAACCCCCCATGCTCGTACAGATGTATAAGTGTATAAATTGTTATTTCCTTTGGTATGCTCAATATTCCTCATGGAAAATGTCGTGAACTTGAAGAATAAAACGAAAAATGTTTTGTCGTTTCAATAAAATTGAATATGTTTCCTTAACGAGCGTTTTGTGTTGTCGAAAAGAAAAAGGCATTTTCGTTTGCGTTCTCGAGCTCCTCTAAAGATCGAGAGCACATATTTATATTCATTGTGTTTTATTCCAGCAAATGCAAATGTGTTGGTGCGGGCAAGGAGAAAAGAAAAGAGCTACACTATTACAATTCTTTATGATTTCAAATCGGAGAGGCCGTTGGAGGGTAGAAAAAAAAATGATGAAAGCTGATGGCAATTGTTGCCTGATGTTTCTCAAAAGTACTGAACTGAACTGAAGATTTCTTTTTTGTTCGGTCATTGAACGTTAAAAAGTTAACAAAAGCTTCAATACAATCGAGCAAAATGTTATGAAATTTCTTTTTATGAAAATTACATTTAAATGGAAATTTAATATGTTTATTGTGACGATGGATTCTACATGCACAACATAAATTGCGGGAAGTATTCGAGGCATACATCTTCTATTGTTCAAAGTTTTTGAAGGAGAATACAATTGAATGGACGAAAATGTTAAATGAAATTTGATGTGAGTTTTTATTCAGAAATTTCTTAAGCTTTCATCAAGTTCAAGTTCAACTAATGGAAATAACATTGAACACCGCTACCAAATTAGTGGAAGTAATTAATTTTTCAATACTTTAAAATTGAATTCCTTAAAAGACAAAAGATTTGATAATAATGTTTAATAGCCTGAAAAGATCAATTTATGTTTTAAAATTTCAATTTACAATATAATGCGATTGCTGGATTGCTATTGTAATGCAAAACAATTGAAACAGTGTAATTGAAATGAAGATACATAGTTTACAAGTTAAAATTCTCTCTAACCAACCAGTCATAAGGCCGTAAGCCAATAATCTTATATGAAAACTTAATTGGTTTAAATTCCTGCTACTGAAAAAAATAGGACTGTCATGCGCCTCTGGCAAATGATGCAAGAGGATGCTTTTATCATAATAAGTGCAAAAAAAAATTAAAATATATAAATTTAATTATTGAAGATATTGTAAGCGTAAAAACGTTAAGAAAACAAATTGGGGGCCAGTTTTGCTCATCACCTTTTTAAGGAATGCAATATCATTTTCTACTTTCTTCCTATAAATGCCAAGCAAAGATAAAGTTCTTAGCCATTTCCCTCTTATCGCTCACTAATTCTACATATTAACTCATGGAACCTTGCCTAATGAACCTTAAAGGTAACTTGTTTTTCATGGAATAGTTTGGGTTATCTTGATTGGCTCACAATGCCTCGGGGTGAAGCAGTGAGCTTGTGCAATCAAACCTGCATAATCAACAAAGTTTTCGTCAAAAGCGATGTAACCCACTTCATTTTGTGTGACATGGTTTCGTCGTCAATAAAATAACATAATAAGTAAACTCCCGTAATTAATATTGATTCGGAGTCTAAGGTGCGATACAGAAAAGGCCAAAATTATAGACCAATTATGGCCTTGCATTCGTTGTCGCCCCATAGAAGCTAAGGAAAGCCCCTTATTCTACAGTCGCCAATTAATTCAGCCCTGCTACGTGTTGCTTATCCAATTTCTTTTTCATTGATACTAATGGCACTATAACTGTGTTCTTTGGCCGGCTAATACAGGCCTTACTAGCTCAGCCACTCTTTCATTTCTCTGTACTTCTCTGTATCTAGGAGCCTATGTTAATTTTACTTCTTTTTGGTTAGTTCTAGTTTGAAGGGCTCATCAACAATTCTACGCTAGCTAGGAAGCTACGCTTTTAAGGAAGTGCATCTACAGTGCTGGCTTGTTATCTGAGAAGAAGGTGTAGTCTGCCACTGAGGTTGCTGTCTTTATTGCAAAAACTTCCAACTGGCTCTCGAGAGTGCAGCTTCAGTTGGGTTATTGATAGTCGTGGAAGTAGATACCGGCTCACTTCCCTCACCATTTTTAGAGCCGTTGCTATAAATACTGCTGAGACATAATCCTTCACCGTTTTCCAGTCTTTTCTCAGCGGTGGATTGCCTGTATCGGGAATCTTTGGGTCTGCTACAGATTAAATTGTACTCAGTTTAATTGTGTTTGGCATGTCCATTCTCTCAATAAATTTAAAAAACTAGACGTGACTCATTTGAAGTTAGACTGCTTGCAAATTTAATTATGTTGCTCGCAGGCGATGGCACTCTTGGAATATATCTACCGGGAAATGTTAAGTAAAAATTAGAGATGCTCTTTCAAAAAAGCGTAATATACCAGTAGGAGTTCACTAAAGTTCTTGCCTTAGGCCACTTCTCATTAACATATTCACTCTTGACATGCATGCACTCGCCAACTGTATATTAGCTGCGTTTGTGGATGACACCTGCTTTTATATAGAGTCAACAGACCGCTCAGAGATATTAAAAATGTTGGGAAACACATTAGATAACTTATGCCAATTTTTTCATGGTTGGGAAATCAAAAACAAAAAAGTGTCAGTTTCAGCTCTTTGAATTTCTTGACTTAAGTGAAGTTATAAATTCTGTCATAAATTATAATCAGCTGTGTGAAATAAGTGAAGTGGTTACTAGTGTCGCTCTTTCAAGTTTTCGAGATAAGTAGCGACCTTTCAAGTCATCAATTTCATTGATTCAATTTTTACTTAGGCGAACAAAAATTGCCGGAACCGGGAATTCTTGCTTTGGTCTAGGAGTGAGATTCTAAAAAATTTTTGAATTTAATTTTAAGTTTATATTTTAATATTCTAAATTATTTTTTTTTTTTTGCAAGTACGGATTTCTACGTTTTTTCACTAACTGTATCAAATAAATCAAGGATAATAAAAAATTTTATAAAAAGCAAATAATTAAAAAAGTTAATGGCTACTAAAGCAGCTAATGATGAGTGTGGGAAGTGTAGGAAACCCGTGGAGGATATCCACTCGGCTATGGGGTGTGATGGCTTCTGGCTCAAGTGGTTTCATTTGAGGTGTATCAAAATGTTGTATTATGGACATCACCGAAGATGTGATTTGGATGTGTGCCGGATATAGAGCTCAGCACCTTAAATCTAAAGAAGACCAACTCTTCCAACAAATGAAAAATTTGCAAAGCCAAGTCGAAGAGATGAGCTCAAATGTCATCTTATTGATGGATGAATCTACGTCTGCGAGCAAGCCCTCATATGCCGAAATTATTAAATATTCTACTTCTCCTCCATCAGTGCATCGATTAAATACAATATCGCAAAAACGGATTATAATTAAGCCTAGAAATCACTCTTCATCATAAAAAACATTGATTGATTTTAAGTCGAGGATCAGGCCATCAAAATGTAAAATTCCTCTACAGCTAATGAGGCCTATTCGTAATGGTGGGGCGATTATCAAAACATCGACAAATGAAAATGCTACTTCGCTTTTTAATATAGCAATGGATGCAATGAAAGAGGAGTATGATGTTGCTGAGACCAGATTGCGACAGCGTAGACTTGTCATCAATGGACTAGAAAAACAATACGCAAATAATGAATTAAGAAATGAGATCCAGTCATTAAATCCCAATATAGAGGAGCATGATTCTATGGAACTTGTACATGCTAGGCGGACAAGAAATGGAAGGTGGTTGCACATCATCCAGGTAAACGGAAGCATGTATAAGAGGCTTGCGAATAGATACATTAATATAGATTATGGATCGTATTTTGTACAGGAGGACTTCAACGTATCGAGGTGTTATAAATGTCAAAAATACAACCACAAAGCATCAAAATGTGAAGTGGAGCAAATATGTGTGTAATGTGGAGGAAAGCATGACCTAAAGGACTGCAAAAGCACGATTGAGAAGTGCTCGAACTGTATTGGTAACAATAATAATGCTGATCATTCTCACAGAGCTGACTCTGTAGAGTGTCCGGAGTTTCAACGCAGAATATTGATCGCCAGGAGGAGCACCGACTACAACTTTGATGATTGCTAATCTTTCTAATCAATCAAATGGAACAAATTTAACACTCATGTATGCTAATATAAGAAGCTTAAGACATAAGCTAAGTGATATTCAGATTTACCTGCAGCAAAATCCTGACATAGATATGATTATTCTCAATGAAATCTGGATTTACCCAGAAGAAGCACGGTTTTACAATATTGAAGGATATAATGCGGTATTCTCCTGCAGACCTGGAAGAGGTGGAGGTACAGCAAAGTACGTAAAAAATACAATCAATTTCATTACCAAGAGTGACGCCTGATAAGTATAACGTTATAATAATTGAAGTACGCCATGCAGGCAAAAAAATAAAATTAGGGACGTACTACAATCCCAATCGTATGAATGCGCAAGATTTTTGCACAGTAATAGATACATTATTCTCAACTGAAAAAAATTTAATCACAGTAGCGGACACAAACATTGATGTACTAGCGGAATCACCAGAAACACGGATTTATAAGGATACGCTAGAAACGAATGGGACGGTAATCATAAACAACAACCAAATTACTCGCCCAGTGTCAAATACCATATAGTAACCAATGATTTAAAAGTCGCTGAAAGCATGACATACATATTTGAGGACTGGCCGGAACTGGATCATCGTGTGTTAAAAATTGCTGTTCAAGACCAAACCCTGAACAAACAGAAGCCGACCTACAAAACGTTCAGATTTCTAGACAAAGAGCTCTTTAAATCAAACAAACGAGAGTTACTGGAAAAGCGGAAACTAAATAGTCTTATTGAACTCAAAAATATCATCATATCTGCTAAGCAAAGTTCTACAATTGAGAAAAAAAATCAGGTGTCGACAACGGACTTGGATAACGAAAAAAGTAATTGATGCAACCATTAAAAAAAGGAAGGCATACATGGACTACAGGAAGAACAGTTGAAACCGGGCTTTCAAGTTTGTGTATATGCAAGCGAAACAAGTTGGGTAGACAGACCTATGCTCATGTCAGAAGGGTTTTGTACTCAACTTACAAAATGCAGTAACCAGTAACGAATAAAATCAAGAAACATGTCATGTTTGAGGATCATACTATTATTAGTAGAGTTGAAAGAATTTTGACTTCTGAGGTATTTGTTATAGTTATACCCACAAATATCTCCCTTGATAATTATTTCAGATTTTTTAGATCACGGGTGTCCATTCGCGAAGGAGGAAACACATGTTTCATGTATTCTCCCCCCCACCTATCCCCCCCCCCCCACTTATGCCCCCACAGAAGCAAAAACTGTCAGTTTAAGATCTGTTTTGAAAAGCTCTCATAGAGAACTTTCAGTTGATACTAATATCGACTACCTTTCATGAAATTTTTTTTCAGGGGCCACTCCTCTGTACTGTAATCATCGACTCATGGCCTGTTTTTTAGAATCTTAGAATGGTTACAAAGCCCTTTTGCTAGGAGCTCTCTCCTGCCTTTCCGACTTGTTTCAATTGTATATATCATCTTCATGATACCTATCATTCCTGAAATGTTCATGCAAATCCTAGCAAAGCTGTAGTTTCTAAGTTGGTAAAAAGCGCATATGGCTCCATAGCCATATGTTTCCATAGTAATACAGGGCATATTGTTCCATAGTACTACAGGAAAATTCAAATCGCTATAACTTCGTTAAATACTATTCGATCCTTATGAAACTTTCAGGAAAAGTCAATCTTATAAATAGTCATCTCTTCGCTAAATTTTATTGAGTTTGAGGGTACCGCTTAGATTTTATTCAAGAAAACACAAAATCGATAAATCATGCTATTACTAACAAAGTTGAGTGAATTTCGACTTCTCATGTATTTGTTGTTGTTGTACTCATTAAGGCCTACATTCGTGATTTTTTTCAGATTTTTCGGATGGAAGGTTTCCAATCGCGAGGGGGGGGTACGCGAAAAGTTCGTTCATTTCCCCTTCCCCTGCCCCCCTCGGTACTCATAAGGCAATTTTAAGACTTGTTTTGAAAAGATCTCGTTGAGACCTTTCCAATGACACCCTACTCGACTACCAATGGTGAACATTTTTTTTTGGGGGGTCACTTCCCTATATGGGGAGACCCCCTTAAACCCCTTTGAAAATTTTTTCCACCATTGAACTTTCAAGAGGTCACCACTTCTGACCTTTCCACAAAGTTTCATGGCTGTAGCTTCTATAGTTTCGGAGAAAAAGTGCTGTGACATACAGACGGACGGACGGACGGACGGACGGACAGACGGACAGACGGACACAGGTCGTGATTGCAATAGGGTTTTGTATTTTAGTACAAAACCCTAAAAAGAATCGAAACGACTAGTGAAAGAGGCTAAATTCTTATATTTCTCAAGAAGAATGGAAACAGCGGCTGACAACTCCCGCGAAATATGGAAAATAATAAATGAGGTAAAGGATAACTCTTCAACCCAGGGTATATCACAAAACTTTCAACTGAATCCTGATGGGCCCTCTAACACATCGTGCCTAGTGACGCGGCGAACTCATTGAATAACTTTTTTTCAACAATTGATGGAAGAATCACTAAAGAAATCGTTGCCAGCTCAGCAGGCAATGTAAATAATACAAATATCGCAATAAATTCCATCCTTCACATTCATCAAACAAATAAAAGGGAAGTCTTAAATGTAATCAATGAATTAAAAAAGAATACGGCACCAGGCTTCGATAGCATCACGATGAAGGAGATTAGTATAATAAAGGAGGACATAGCCCAGATTATGGCAAATTTTCTAAACGTGCATATTAGGAATGGGACTTTTCCGGAAGAAGAAAAACTTGCAAAAATAGTTCCTATATTTGAGGGTGGTGATCATCTTGACCCGAATAACTATCGCCCGATTGCGCTGCTGACGGGATTTAGTAAGATATTTGAAAAAATACTAAAAAATCGATTAACATCATTCTTAGTTGAAAACTCTATCATAAGCCAACATCAGTTTGGTTTTCAAAAGAACAAGAGTACTTTGGATGCCCTACATTCTGTCACACGTTTCATCAATCTAGGACTTGGCAGGGGTGATTATGTCATCGCAATTTTTGTGGATTTGAAAAAAAAATTTGATACAGTTGATCATGACCTCTTGCTTCGTAAACTTGAATCGTACGGTATTCAGGGTAGTCCTAAGCAGTTGTTTAAGAGTTACTTGGAGGGAAGATCGCAGAGAGCTTTAATCAACAATGTCCTGAGCGATCATGCACCTACGGAAACAGGAGTTCCCCAAGGTTCAATACTGGGCCCAACTTTGTTCCTGCTATACACAAATAATCTAAATACATGTGGGCTGACGGGATATCGCACATTATATGCTGATAACACAGTTCCACTTTACTCAGGACGAGACAAAACTGCCATTGAGAACACTATCAACGACGATTTAGGAAAATTCCATCAGTGGTTAATTGGAAACAAATTAGTATTGAACACTTCAAAGACAAAATATATTGTTTTTAAGCAAAAAAACAAAGGAGACATAGATGTCGACCTAAATATTAATGGCGAAAAATTGCAAAGAGTGCTAGAAATGAAATATCTTGGTCTTATCATAGACAATCGTATGACCTGGTTACCACACATAAATAGCTTATGGAGATAATTAGCCCCAATAATAGTGTCGCGTGTTATTGGTTCGCGGCCAATAATTTTAATGTTCCGGGAAAGTGAAAACGCAATGTCTTTTAATTTAAGTTAAATGAGTTTATTTTAATTAAATAAAATGCACAATAATCAGTTAACACTTTTACTAATTTTAATTGTCACTATTAAAATAAATCTAACACTTGTCCATAAATTTACTATCGCAATTGTCTTCTAAATTACTTCACTATTACGAAACACACTATCGCAATTGTCTTCTAAATTACTTCACTATTACGAAAATCACTTTTCTACACACAATCGCAGTTCTTATCGCGGTCGAATGAATGATTCTCCCCATTCATTCAGCTCGCCTTTATATAGGGTCTCTACCTATTCACTCATTTCTCGTTCATGGGCGAATGTTCTACCGAGAGGTACCTGGTAGGTTCGAGCAAGTTCATGAATGGAGTGACGTCACTTGCAGATGTTGATCATGCTTGTTGGACTCTCGTGGGTTCGAGTAAATTCATTCGTTGACGTTCTTAATGATGATGAAAACAATTGCGACAGTAGCTCGCAGAATTATTTGTACATGTAATTATTTGTACATGTAACACTGCCCCCACCTCAGTTCTTTTCGCCCCGAAAAGATGTGTCGCTATTTGTAGTCAATTCTCCCTGGGTGTTATATGGGGCAAGACGGTCCAGATGCACGATTTTCATTTTAGCTCTCGGCTTACGATGTTCCTGTATTCGGTATACGACATCGTTGATTCGCTTTGTAACTCAGTATGGTCCCTCCCAATTATGTTGCAACTTTGGAGACCTACCCTTTCGCCGTTGCGGGTTATAAAGCCACACCAAGTCATCTTGCTGGAAGCCAGTAGAATTAGCCTTTAGATCATACCTGGTCTTCATGCGGTCAGTAGCCGATTCGAGGTGTTTTCGCACTGTCCGATGTATCTGGTTCAACCGTTGTCTTAGATCACTTGCGTACTCCGAGATCGTTTGGGGTTTCTCAGGGGGTGTTCCGAACTTTATATCGGCTGGCAAACAAATAGTCTTTCCAAAAATGACTTTGGCTGGGGCTTGGCCCGTCGACGCATGTTCAGCGGCTCTATACGCCATTAAAAATAGTGGGATATGTCGGTCCCAGTCCCTTTGGTTCTCGTCAACCATTTTGGCAAGGTGTTTATTGAGCGTGCCGTTGAAACGTTCGACCATTCCATCGGATTGGGGATGCAGCGGTGTTGTCCTCGTTTTCCGTATTCCAAGCAGCTCGCACATTTCGCCAAAAACTAGTGACTCAAAGTTTCGGCCTTGATCCGAATGTAGTTCGCTAGGTATGCCGTACCTACTGACCCAATTTAACACTAGCTGTTCGGCTACAGTAGTTGCTCCCTGGTTGGGAATGGGGTAGACCTCAGGCCACTTGCTGAAATAATCGGCTACAACCAGCATATATCGATTTCCCCAATCGGATTCAGGAAAGGGTCCTGCGATGTCAACAGCAATCCTTTCGAATGGCACGCCTACGTTATAGGTTTGCATTTGTCCTCTCAGTCGTTGCTTTGGGCCTTTGACGGAAGCGCAAATTGTGCATCTGCGACACCAGTCCTCTACGTCTTCTCGAGCGTGGAGCCAGTAGAATCTTTCCCGCAATTTCGCTAAGGTCTTGTTAACACCAAGATGGCCTCCCGAGGATCCTTCATGCATTTCCTTTACCACATCGTGGATTCGGCTTTTGGGTAGTATAGTTTGCATCCTATAGGAGCTGCCATCCGCCGTTTCCCATTTCCGCTTAAGTATGCCAACCTCCACCTGTAGGGAGTTCCATTGTGCCCAATAACTTTTCAGGGTTGCGCCATGCATCGAAACGTCCTTCCACTCCGGTCGCCCAGTCTTCTCCTTCCATACGAGCAATGGTCCGATGTCTTCATCGGCTAGCTGGGCATTTCGAATCTCCTCCGATGACCAACCTTCATCGAATTCAGCCGTTATCAGTCGCAAATCAACGGGCGGCTCCTTTTCCTCAATCCGGCGGCAATGCTTGCAGTTAGCTGGACATGGATGACGAGATAGGGCGTCAGCATTTCCATGAGCTCTGCCCTTGTGAAGCAGTTGGGGCCTCACTAGGTCTGGTCGGATCGTCGATCGGGTTGCACTAGTGTCGTTTGTTAGGGTGCAATGTTCTTCATCAACTTGACCAGGAAGGCATCTGTCTGCTTCTCCACGATGTTGCCTTGGCACGATGCTGGGGATGTCGATACTCCTAGCCAACGTTCGCCCCATGAAGTTGGCCCTTGCAGTTTGATGGGCCTCCATTCTAGGCTCCTGACACGGTCTGGATCTCCACCACCCTGGACAATAGCTCGGTCTTCTCCGCTTCTTGCAGTCTCGTTGCAGGTGCCCTTTTTCCCCGCAATACCAGCATCTAGGCGCACCATTCACCTGCAGCTCTCGCTCAATCGCCACGCGCTCACACCTGGATTTATCTGCCACTACCTCGCGAACCCGGGCAGTGGTACGGGTCACATTTTTGGCTGCCTCAAAATTTAAACTATAAGCCAATGCATCCTTGACTGTTTGCTTTTGGGCTAACCGCACGGCTTGTTGCAATTCTTTGTCCCTCAAGGCGCTGGTGAATGCTTCTGCTGCTATGTCATCTCGATGTTCTGGGTCGTACGCTGGGTAAGCCAAAAGTGCCAGTCGCTCAATGTCTTGTGCTAGCTGCTGCAAGGTTTCGCCAGACTTCTGCATCCGATGTCGTAGCTGTGCCCGGTAGATCTGCTTCAGATGATCGTTTCCATAACGCATGTCAAGCGCATTCATTATAGCAGCCGGGTTTGAATGCAGCTCAACGGGGATAGTCTGCAAAAGCTCGACAGCTGGGCCTCTTAGAGCCAGAATCAATGCAGTTGCTCGTTCCTGCTCATTCCAGTGATTTATGCGAGCGGCTGCTTCAAACTGGGTTTTGTAAATAGTCCAGACCGTTTGCCCATCGAATATTGGTGCTTGAATATTTCTAGATGAGCTTTGCGCTGCGGTTATAATTGGTGCTGGTGGGGCGGTTACTACTGCCTTTGCTGCTTGCAAGTCCTTTTTCACTTTTTCCATCTCATGGTTGATTTTCTCCTCGACCTGGCTGATCTCAAGGTTGATTCTCTCCTCGACCTGGTATACCTTCTCCTCGACGCATTTAATTTGGCTGTTGAGACTACTGAGCTCTGCTTTTATTTCAGTTGACTGTTTTTCCAGCTTCTGTGTGATGTCTGCCTTGATTTCGAACGCTTGTTGGTCTAGTTTCGTTGATTGTTCATTTAACTTCGCTGATTGTTCATTTAGCTTCGCTGATTGTTCATTTAACTTCGCTGTTAAATTGGATGACTGTTGTCGCTGTTCTTGCTGCATCAGCATTAACATTTGCATCAGCGCATTTTCTGGTTCCTTTGGCTTTGCTGTTTCAGCTTTACCACCTTCTGCGCCTTTTTCTGCATCTGTAGGCTCACCCGAATCTAGATACGCACCTTCTGACTCGATCGCATCACGCAAGCGTGCAATCAGTATGGCCTTTGTACCTTGTGTAGCCAGATTTCGTTGTTTCAACTCCTCTCTGAGCTCCGATATGCTCAATTGATTAATTTTTAGATTTAAATTTCCTGGCATTTTTATTGTTTCGGCTATTTTTCCACGTTAACTTTCACAATTGTGCACTTCAAAAATGTTTAATCGTTTAACTTCCAAAATTTTCTTTCTCACTTCTGACACCATTGTCGCGTGTTATTGGTTCGCGGCCAATAATTTTAATGTTCCGGGAAAGTGAAAACGCAATGTCTTTTAATTTAAGTTAAATGAGTTTATTTTAATTAAATAAAATGCACAATAATCAGTTAACACTTTCACTAATTTTAATTGTCACTATTAAAATAAATCTAACACTTGTCCATAAATTTACTATCGCAATTGTCTTCTAAATTACTTCACTATTACAAAACACACTATCGCAATTGTCTTCTAAATTACTTCACTATTACGAAAATCACTTTTCTACACACAATCGCAGTTCTTATCGCGGTCGAATGAATGATTCTCCCCATTCATTCAGCTCGCCTTTATATAGGGTCTCTACCTATTCACCCATTTCTCGTTCATGGGCGAATGTTCTACCGAGAGGTACCTGGTAGGTTCGAGCAAGTTCATGAATGGAGTGACGTCACTTGCAGATGTTGATCATGCTTGTTGGGCTCTCGTGGGTTCGAGTAAATTCATTCGTTGACGTTCTTAATGATGATGAAAACAATTGCGACAGTAGCTCGCAGAATTATTTGTACATGTAATTATTTGTACATGTAACAATAGGATTGTTAAGAAGATATGAAGATTTTCCAATGCACATCAAGAAACTTGTTCTAAATGCGTTTGTCCTGGCGAAATTGCATTATGGAGTACTTATTTGGAGTCAATCAGCAAAGCAACATTTAAACAGTATATCCAGGCTGCTGACCAAAGCATATAAAAACATTTTGAAGCTGCCAATGCTTACTCAAACTAGTTTGGTTTACCAATTGGCTAAATCATTAACCTTTAGTCAAATTATTATTATGGAGAAAGCTAAGTTTATCTACTGAAATTCTAAAACTAAACAATCGGAACGAGCGCTATTAATTAAGGTATCACAGACCACCCCATATAATGCGAGGAATGCAGATCAATACGTAATACCTTTTGCCAGAACGGATCGTCTAAAGAACGATGCAACGAATGATGCTCTGCGTATATATAACAATCTACCAGAGATTGTTAAGGAAGCAAACTCACTTATGGTATTTAAGAAAAGACTAAGGGAGCATTTAATGACCACTGATTGAAGCGTGGACCTGTAATCCTGCTTTTATGGGCCCAGTATCTTACGGCGTTCTTTTTTGACCCTATCGGCGAGATACTGAAGTGACAGTTACTCAGAGTTTTTTTGAATGCGTCCTATTATATTGAATTTTTTTTATCTCTGAGAGCTGATCATGATTTTTTTGGACTAGATGTTCATGAAAAGGACTAGTTCACATTATATTGTGTGCCCCCTTATACCGATGTGTTAAACATTGTGTGGGCGGCAAAAAGGACCAAGCGACGTAATGTGAATGCAGATCGCACGAGTGTTGTGCGACGAAGAAAGAGTGATGGAGAGAGTGGTAGGGAATGGAGGTATTAAAAAAAAAAATCAAACTGTCAAAAACAAAAGTCTTAGATTTTACTAAGAAATGTAGCCATTTAAATTTCTTATGAAAAACAATTCGGCGGTTGAACGGAATTTCTTATTTAGAACTTCTTATTGGCAAAAAAGTTAACGTTTAAAGACCCACATTAAATACACATACTAAAATTCAAAGGTCAAATTAAACCTGTATCCTCTTTTCAATCAGATATCAGTCCTAAGTATTGGAAATAAAATTCTTCTCTTCAAAATTATGATTCAGCCCATTACTATACTACTCATATATGGAGCTGCTGCATGGAACTCATGTGATAATTTCCTTAAACAAGTTGGGTAAACAGACCTACGGTCATGTCAGAAGGGTTTTGTACCAAACGTATTCACCAGCAACGAATAAAGGCAAAAAATATGTCAAAGAGATGTGCACGTTTATAAGATCCACTGCTTCTGTACTTTCAACGGTCGTCTTTTTGTTGCAGACTAACAAAAACACTCAAATCATGAATTCCCCAAAAATTTATATTATTGATCTGTTTTGAAAATTTCAAGAGGATCAAATCATAGCTGCAGTGTCTGATTCAATGGAAAATCCGTAAAATACCAAAATCGTGTGTTAGTTTTGTTGTATTTGGCGAAATTTCAAATGGCTATAACTTCCGTGAATATTATTGGATTTTCATCAAAGTTGCAGATTATTAGGAACTTACGTAAAACTACTTAAACTTCGATTTTCATTGAATTTAAGGGTATACGTATGATTTTATTGGGAAAATGTGAAATTCGATGTTCATACTATTATTGGCAAAGTTGAGTGAATTTTGACTTCTTTTTCATATTTTTCTGATCACACATGTCCCATCGCGAGGAGGGGGGGTGGGCACACACATTTTTCGTGTACTTCCCCTTCCCCTTCCTCAAGTAAAAAATATCAGTTTAAACCCTGTTTTGAAAAGTTCTTATTAAGACCTTTCATTTGATACCCATATCGCCTACCTTTGATAATTTTTTTTTTTCAAGGCCACTCCCCTATATGGGAAGACCCCTTTAACGCATTATAAAATTTTTTTGGTGATGAAACTTTGAAGAAGGCATCACTTTGCATTTATATACGAAATTCCAGGTTTTTGGCTTATACGATTTGCGAGGAAAAGTGCTGTGACACACGGACGGACGGACAGACGGAAAGACAGGCGCGATTTTAGTAGGGCGTTTGTAGAATTATTTTACAAACCCTAAAAAGCTTAACTTCGTGCAGAATAGGTTCTCAAAACTTCTCCTTGATAACTTTTTAATTTTTCAACTGAAAAATTACATCAAATAGCCGGAATTCGCAAAATAATAAAGCTGGCACAAGAGAAAAATTTATGGCCAGATCAGCTTTTTCATCCAACCCCCTAATTGCATCACTCTCAGATAAAAATTTTCTATAGTTGTTATGTGCTTGTTGTCCAGTTAGTATGTTTGGACTAGGATATTTTAAGCTAGGTTCAAGTAAGGTTTTTTTGAATTTAAAACCATTTTTGACGAAAAATTAATAGCTAAGCTTAAATTTAACCCCAGTGTGAAATGAACTATATTCACAACTAAAATTTTCTATCACGTTTTGCTAGTTCGTTGATATCCTTGTGACACCGTTATTAATCCGCAGTATGTAAACCGATCTTTAGTGCCATAGGTTAACATTTGCCAATCCGCTTTTCTCTGGGATTGCGGAAGAAGAAGGAGAGTTTTACTCCGGTCATTACTTCAAAGTTAACTTACTACTAGTCCATCAGTGCTTATGTTGTAAACTCGATTGTAAGTGTCTCTGGTTGGACAATTAATTTCCCACTGTTTCCTCCTGTGGAAATTATCGTTATAAGATATTTCAAGCCATATTATAATAGAAAGATTAGGTGATATCCCTTCTAGCAAGTAATGTAACTGTAACTTTTATTTACCTGAATTAAGGAAAATACTAAATGTTGCATTTAGTAACATTGAATCCTATTACCTTTCTATTCTGTGGGTACGACTCCCCGATCAGTTCTATCTCAGTGTATGTGATGTGTATATGATTTTAACATGTTCATTACAATACACATATTTATCGAGATGAACACCGAAGTATCCAACAAAGCATTTACCACATGGACTGATAAGTCCTGGGAGTTTTTAATAGGTGACGACACTGGAAAATGAACATTTCAAGATTTTCATCAGTCAGTAGTTTGTGTATGAAATTTCATGACATTTCTTCGATTCATTTACAAGCTACAATCGTTAGTGTGACACTATTTTCACCTTCGTAAAAAGTACAAAAACAGGAATATCGCATCTTGATCAAACATTCTTTTTTATGGAAAAAAACTTCTGATTAATCATTACAATAGATAGAAATTATTTTTCGTTAGTGCTGATCGTGCTTCTCGAACATGCTCATTGAACCGGACTTTCACGCTGCGTTCAACCGGACTTCATGCAACGAGCATGTTCGAGAAGCACAATCAGCACTAACGAAAAATAAAGTGAAAGACTTTCGATCATCGGTAGCCCGTCACATTTGCGAAGGACACAACGTCAATAGGGAGCAGTTGGAAGTTATCAAAGAAATACGAGGTTTGAAGAAACTGTACGCGTACGAGACACTTTGGATTATGCGGCAACCTATGGAAAAACGATTAAATGATGATGTTGGCAATAGAGATTCACCTCTTTTAAAACTACTCCTAAATAATTAAGTTCAGGTTACAAAAAAAAATTTTAAAATAATTTAAAATAAATTAATAGTTCCACTAAAATTCATTTGACCCACATTTAAAATATACTTTTATGACCTGTTATTTCATTGATATAAATCCTTTTGTTAAGTACGGTCATTAATAACTAATTAGCTTTAGCATATATATTGTACATCTTGAGGATTTCTCTTCGGGAAAAATTAGACACTGAAGAAGGGAGAACAAAAACAAATAAATAGTGTTGCTTTTTTCAAATTATATCTTTCTTTTTGTTTAAATTACAGCGCGAAAACATGGAGATTTTCAATAGATTTGCAGATTTGTTGAGAGTCAACATAGAAATGAGTGTAATTTACGAAAAGCGCAAAGGTTAAAAGCAGCAATGTTAAACGTGTGTAGTTAGAACAGAAAGATACAATAGCGCATGAACATTGTAAAATGAAGACAAACGTGTTTTTTGCAAATATTTATCCAGATACCTTAATTCCCTTTTCCCACTTGATTTTGAATACTTATTTTACATGTGTCACTAGATATTAAATATATAAATTATAAAAAAAGACTATAACACAGTAATGAACAAGTTGGGTAAACAGACCTACGCTCATGTCAGAAGGGTTTTGTATCCAACTTCTCAGAAATGCAGTCACCAGCAATGAATAACGTCAAGAAATATGTCAAACAGATGTGCATGTTCAAAGGAAAATCCATTGTTTTTCTACTTTCAACGGTCGTCATTTTGTTGCAAACCGACAAAAATCACTCAAATAATGAATTCTCAAAAATGTTAATGTTATTGACCTTGTTGCGAAATTTTAAGAAGATCAAGTTAAATCTGCAGTGACTGATTGAATGGAAAGTCCATAAAATACCAAAATCATATATTATTGTTGTTGTAATTGGAGAAATTTCAAACGGCTATGACTTCCGTGTAATTCATTCGATTTTCATCAAACTTACAAAGTTTAAGAACCCTTAGTAGAACTACGTAAATATCGAATTTTGTTCAGTTTAAGGGTACCGACGGATTTTATTAGGGAAAATGTGAAATACGAATATTATACTGTTATTAACAAAGTTGAGCGAATTTTGACTTCTAAGGTGTTTGTTGTTGTTGTACTCATAAACACCTACCACCATAATTTTTTTCAGATTTTTCAGATCACAGGTGTCCAATCGCGAGGGGGGGACACAAATTTTTCGTGTATTTCCCCTCCTTGCGTGTCCTTCGAAGCAAAAAGTATCAAATTAAGACCTGTTTTGAAAAGTTCTCATGAAGACCTTTCATTTGATACCCATATCGGCTACCTTTGATTAAATTTTTTTTGTCGGGGGCCACTCTCCTACATGGGGAGACCCCCCTTAAATACCTTATAAATTTTTTTGTAGTTAAACTTTGAAGAGAGCATTACTTTACACCTGCATACAAAATTTGATGTTTCTAGCTTAAGTAGTTTGCGAGAAAAAGTGCTGTGACACACGGACGGATGGACGGACGGACAGACAGGTCGCGAAACTAGTAGGGTTTTCTAAAATTATTTTACAAAACCCTTAAAAATCGGAATCGAAATACAGTTGAGTAAAATTTGCTATACAAGTCAAGCCAGGTAGTAGTAGCCTATGCGGACAACACAAATATTTTGTCACGGTCATTAAACACTGCCAAAGAACTTTTCCTGAAACTCGATAGCAAAGCAAAACTATTAGGGCTACAAATCAATAAAAGTAAAAACAAGCTCATGACGCAGTCGAGGAAAAATACCTCAAATACACAAAAACTCACACTTGGCGAATACAATATCGAAAATGTGAGCGAATTTGTGTACTAAGGCGCCAAAATAATGAAAACGGGCAATGAAAGAGACGAAATACTCCGAAGAATACAGCTCGCAAATAACATATTTTATTCAGTTTTGACGATCTTGAAAACCAGCTGCATACACAGGAAAAAAAAGTTCCAAGTACAAATCTGCAATAAGACCTGTGTTTTGCTATGAATGTGAAACATAGACCTTAACTCAAGCATCCGCAAATATATTGAACGCCTTTGAGCGACGGGTCCTGAGGCGAATAATCGGAGCGAAGCTAGACGGGGACCAGTAGCGAACTCGATACAACCATGAGCTGTATCAAATTTTCTCAACCATTATATGACTGCAGAAGCTGCAATGGCCTGGCCACATGAATCGTATCGACGAGCAACGGATAGGTATTCGTTGCGAGAACTTAAAGCCGGAGAGCAGTGGGGAAATCGAGGAAACGCTGGTCTGACTCGTTCGTCGAAGACAGTTCATCGCTGCTCGGATTTTGAAATTGGAGGACGCAGTCAATGAACCGAGACAGTTGGAGGCGCTATTTGCAGGAAACAAAGGCCCGAGAGGGACTGTAGTACTAAGAAAAAGAAGAAGAAGAAAATTTTAGCTGCTACACATTTGCTTATCCCATGCTAGTAGTAGTGTATATCGGTGAATGGTATGATATTGATAGGTCGTAATGTTAAGTTTAGAAGGGAATCCCGGCAAAAACGTTATTGCATACGATGATTTCAATCATATGAAGTTCGAATTGCTTTCCTTAATTGTAAATAGGCAGCATGGCATTTACATATACGTTTTTAAGAGATCAGCTTTTCAACCGCTCGAATACCACCATTAATGCGATTGCAGGGTGGCAAGCGTAGTCCGAATGGGGAAGGAACACAGCTGTATCAACCCGCCGGTAGTTTCGCTTGATGTTTGGAACACCTTCAACTCAGCTCGATGAATATCTTATGCGGCTTTTGAGGGACGCATAATTTATAATTCAATTTTAAGTAGATTCAAACAGTGATCAACAAGATCACTTAGCAAAGTAGCAAGGAGATTTCTCTGACGCATGAAAATTTCAGGGAAATATGATGCATATGAATTAGATGTTGATTTAATTGGCGAAAATACCATTAAAGACTCAAAAAAATTCTTTGATTTTGTAAACGTCAAGCGTAAGACTCAAGGTTAGCCGTCATGTATGTATTCTGTTTCTGACTCCCGAGAGCAAATCCGCGAGTTTTTTGCAAGTTATTTTCAAGAGGCTTATTGTAAGCCTGAGAAACTAAGAAATCCCGTTTCTAAAATGCCGTGTTCAACAACTTTGATTACAGAACTTTCAATTTCTGAGGAAGAAATTGCTCATGCAATTGCGGGTTTGGATTCAATTAAGTTTTCCTCCCAGCTGTCTCATCTAGTGCAAAGAACAGTTAATCATGCCTTTCTGCATCATTTTCAATTAATCCCTCTCTAGCGGCATTTTTCCTTCTTACTGGAAACCTTCGTACCTAATAGTAATCCATAAGAAGAATGATAAACGGTGTATTCAAAATTACAGAGTCATTGCTATATTATCAGCCATTCCAAAGTTTTTTTGAACAGATACTTTGCAACACGATCTCTCCTATTATAGAACCGCGGCTTAATGAAGAGCAGCACGGGCTCTGAAAAAATAGATCTACTACCACCAATCTCCTCATTATGACATCAAGTGTTCTATGTGAGATGGAGAAGGGTCACTAGATTGACGCAATATATACAGATTTTAGCAAAGCATTTGATCGTGTAAATCATGAAGTTCTGATATGTAAACTCCGTGATTTTGGTATTACAGGCCGTTTACTCAGCTGGATCCATTCATGCCTTAAAGACCGCACTCAAGGTGTCAAATTTCAAGGACGATTATCAAATCAAATTCATGTTCTTTCCGGGGTTCCTCAAGCAAGTCATCTTGAACCTCTTTTATTTTATATTTTCATATCAGACCTCGCATCAGTATTACATGATGTACCTCATATTTTTTATATATATTTTATATATATATATTATATTTTCTCTGTCGGATATGATATTCCTTCACTCCAAGCTTAACACCCTCTCTTATTGGTGCAACAATAATCAACTTTTCTTAAACTAAGAAGTAAGAATAATAGCTGGATTATAGTTATTGCTGCTACAATAAATGGTAAAATAAGAGCAATTTCAACATCAAAAATTAAAAATACAATAGCAATTTAAAAGAATTGTAGAGAAAAGGGTCATAAGTTTTTCAAGGAAAAAGAGCCTTCTTTTATTTGACTATCACATCACCAACAGAACACTTAGTAGAGTCAATAGCATTGTAGACCTTAGTGATGTTCTGAACCAAAACCTTTGCTTTAAACTACAGTACGAAGGAGTTATATCTATGGCTAATAAAATGGTAGGTTTGATCAAAAGAAGAGCTAAGGAATTCAAGAATATTTGGGTTACTTGATCACTATACATCTCATTAGTGCGCCCTATTCTTGAATATACCATCTTGATTTGCAACCTTGTTTTTGATATTGCGCTGACAGGTTAGAATCTGTCCAGAAACAGTTTCTTCTTTTTGCACTAAGATCCCTTTATGACCCTAGGAGTTTCCAAAGCCTACCATCATTTAACTAACGGCTTCAAGTACTTAATATGGCATCATTAGATTCTAGGAAAATGATGATATCTGCATGTCCAGTATTTGATATTCTGAGAGACAATATTAGGCTTCAGTACATAGAAAAAAAATTACTTTGAATGAACCCCTTAGAATCACAAGACAATCACCAACGCTTATCGTAGATCGCCATCACACTATCTATGCAGACAATGAGCCATTTAACGAAAGTTGAAAGGCATTCAACAAGTTTAGTAATTACTACTCCCGATCCATTTCAAAAGCCTTATATAAAACTAATATCCTGAGATCCCTTCATCCCTCAACATAATCGTACGTTAATTTTAATTTTAGAAGTATTGGCAATCTTGAAGACCAGCTGCATACACAGGAAAACAAAGCTCCAAGTATACAAATCTGTGATAAGACCTGTGTTATGCTATGGATGTGAAACATGGACCCTAACCCAAGCATCCGCAAACATATTGAACGCCTTTGAAACTAGACGGGAACCAATGGTGAATTCGATACAACCATGAGCTGTATGAAATTTTTGACGAACCGGAGGTCTCAAGGATTGTAAGACTGCGGAAGCTGCAATAGGCTGGACACATGAATCGTATGGACGAACAACGGATACCCAAGAAGGTATTCGTTGGGAGAACTGAAGGCCGGCGGCCAGTGGGGAAACCGAGGAAACGCTGGTTTGACTCGGTCGATGGAGACAGTTCATCGCTGCTCAGATTTCGGAATTGGAAGACGGGGTCAACGGACCGAGACAGTTGGAGGCGCTGTTTGCAGGAAGTGAAGGCCCGAAAGGGGTTGTAGTACTAAGAAGAAGAAGAAGAAGAGGAAATTTAAGAAAAATGCCTTGTTTCCAATTTTTATATTTATATAATTTTTTTTTCATCGTAAGGATAGGTTTGCTTGGCAAATGAATAAATAAATAAAATAAATAAATATTAAATTATGACGCGCTTCACGACTCAGATAAATTTTATTGTAATCACTTACTGCAATAAGCTTTCCTTATGCAAAACTTGATTTTGTTTCATATATGATAAATCACAAATTTTATTTTTTTACTGCTGTTTGATCAGAATGTGATCAACTGAATCACTTTGGGTAATTTTGCATGATTTAAATGTCTTCTTTCTTTCAACGGTTATTCGTCACCTTTTTTCACTTCTCGTACAAGCTATTTAACACTATTTTTTTCGAACGCACCAAACCAAAAACGTTTTGCCTAAAAAGTATTTTAACACATTTTCTATCACTAATTTTTTAGTTTTTAACTTTTCTGACAAACGTTTAACTCCGCTTTCTTTCCAAAACTACCGCTTTGTCGCGGTCAAAACTAAACTTTTTTCCACCTCCTCAATTTTTCGCTACCCACTCATCGACTAACTTTTTCCCTTTGTTTTCCCTAACTGACCCTCGTTCGTTCCGCTTTCCTTGCCAATACCATGAATGCGGATATGCACGTCACAACCACTTTTTCAGTCCAGCTGATTCTTTCACAAAGGTACCGATGTTAAAGTTCAATGTAATGCCACAGAATACATTGACCTTAACGCCAGCAGTTTACAGAAAAACTAGCTGCACTAAAATTATGATGATTCCAAAGCTAGGGATCGAACCGAAGACCTCACATAAAGACACCAGATCGAATACAGGGTCTTCCAATAAGAGGTGTTATTTTGATATTAACAGAAAATTGTCATTTTTCAATATAAATGATTGGATGTTTATTTCATTATAAAGAAAAAGGTATGCCGTTAATAATGAAAAATAACATCAGGCAAATAAGCACCACGACCACGCTTACAGGACCATATCCTTTTCATGAAATTTTCCATAACCAAATCGCAAAGTGGTTGCCCTAGGTCTCGATAGCCTTACGAATCCCATCTTTGAGGTCTTGAATTGACATTGGGCTGTTAGCGTAGACCTTCTCTTTCACGTGGCCTCAAAGGAAGAAGTCGCAAGGTGTTAAATCACAAGATCTCGGTGGCCAATTGTGATCACCTCTTCGAGAGATAACACGGTCCGGAAACTTCTCCCGTAAAAGATCAATGGCTTTGTCTTGTTGAAAGTAAACGTTGTCCAGATCAATACCATCCCGTTTCAGCCATAAAAAATCTTCAATCACCTCTCGATAGTGCAATCCATTCACCGTAACTGTTGCTCCAGCCTCATTTTCGAAAAAGTAAGGTCCTTTGACTCCGCCGGACCATAAACCGCACCAAACAGTCACACATTGATGATAGAGAGGGTTTTCAACAATAATTCTTGGGTTTTCTGAGCCTCAGATGCGACAATTTTGCTATTTAACGAGAAATGGGCTTCATTACTCAAGATCATATTTCGATGGAATTCTGGATCATTTTCATGCATTTCAAGGACCCAATCAGCAAAGACACGACGATGTTGATGATCGAACGGCTTGAGTTCTTGTGTTAACTGAACTTTATAAGCCTTAAGACCCAAATCTTAATGCGAAATACGGTGTAATGATGTTTGTGGAATGCATAATTCCAAAACACGATGAGGAATGGACGAACCTGGGGTTTCTTCAACACTTTCGGCTAACGCAGCAATATTGTCGGCTGTTTTTGAGTGGCGTGCACGGGTTTTATTCTTCACATCACTAAGCTGTCAATTTCTGTATTGCGGTCCGACAAGGTGTTTCACGGCGACCCAAAAATGTTTGAGTTTTACGAACCGTCTCTGCCAAGTTTTCACCATTTTTACGAGTATAGTGAATTTTAATAATTTCAATGCGTTGTTGAAGCGTGTATCATTGTACTTATGCGAACTCAATATGTTTTTGTAACTAGAAAAATTAAAAATAACTCTCTCACCTTCAAGCATGGTGGTCGCCATCACCGGTGTGTATCTAATAAGAGTGATGGCCCGAAGAGAATTTGTACACACGTCGAAACCACCTTCGTCTAACATTTTTCTTCTTTAAAAATTTTTCAGAAAAACATTATTAAAAATATGCAACTCATTCATGTACTACAAAGAATTTCATTAGTAATTTTTTCCCAGTATAATGTTCGGCAAGTCATGTTCTCGCTTGGTGGCTTTTTTGGGACCCTGTGGACAAGTGACTGACACTCCCATGCCCATTTCTAGACGAGCTTAACAGGCTCCGAAGACCTCGCCGGGTGTAACAGAACCCAACACATCAAGGAGGTGACTTTTGATGAGTTCTTTAGAGTCAGTACTACTGTGTGGAGCAGAAATATGGGGAGACGCTGTCAACAAGGAGCTGTACCAAAAATTCTTGGCACATATAAAGAGAAGAAGATCGCTTAGGATTGCGTCTTCATAGCCAACAATATCTGATTAGGTGGTGCTAGTCATCGCATACGTATAAGCTATTGCCTTCCTTACTAGAGAGTGCTGTACTATCTACCTGCGTCGAAACAAAGACACAAGAGTGACAGTTACCCGCAAGAAGAGACAACACTCACTCAACCATTGGCAGCCTTCCTGTTAGAACAGCACGATGGAGAGATGCACTGGGTGCCTCATCCGTGATCTGAGGACGTGGCTCTATCGAACGTACGGTGAGACTGATTTCTACCTGACCCAGCTTTTCAGCGGGCATGGATGTTTTTAGTCTTAGTTGCAATCTGTAGGTTTTGCGTAGAAAAGGAAGACGATGCCTGTCACACATTTTGTGCATGCAAACAAAGGAATATGCTGCGCCAGGATCTCTGCAACAGAACAGCTCTCTCCGGGGCTATTCTTGTACCGGTTGACCAATGGAACCATGTGGCACATCATGCTTGGGCTGTCCTAAAAGAGCTCTCAGCAGCTGGGGGCGTCGGTGTTTGGGGATGACTTTCCTAATAATTCCTCTTCCTCCCACTAGAGATGAGATCACCCAACTTGAAGGTACCGAAGTAATATGTCAAACAGTTTCAGACTAGGTTCTCAGGTTGACAGGGGGGGGGGGGTGTTTAGTGGGTAGCTCCCATACTCAGGGCGTAAAAAGCTTTCACCTCCCAATGACAAAATAAAACACGAACATACACTACCGGACAAAAGTTTAGGACCAACAACATGAAAGAAGAAAAATGAGCCAAAACTCAAAATATAAAGCAGAAGGTTTAATTTTTGATTAAAATATTTATTAACTAGTACAAACAGATTATAAATCAAACAAAAGAATAAGTAAATTTCAACTCTTAACTTTAAAAATGCCACTTATATTTTAAATAGATTTTGCGTCAAAAAAGCCTCCTTTGCATTTTATCACTTTTTTTACTAATCTTGGCAAACGGTCAATCAATTTGTCAATAGTTTCTGATGAAATTTGGTTCCAGCTTTCTTGTAGAGCCTTCCACATGTCTTCCTGTGGGGAGGGAAACAGCTCCGCACATTTCTATCCAGCTCATCCCACAGAAGCTCAATCGGATTCAGGTCCGGACTCTGAGGGGGCCACACCATATTTTGTACAATCCCTTGTGCTTCTTTCCCTTCTAAATAGTTTGGGATCGTTATCTTGTTGGAAATAAAAAATCCATTTCCAATTAATCGTAGGCCAGACGGAACGGCATTTCGTTGAAGTATTTGTTTATACTGCTCCTTTATCATGATTCCATTGATTCGTACCAGATCCCCAGTTCCACGGCTCGAAAAACATCCCCAGACCATAATGGAACCACCACCGTGCTTGACTGTTGGCACCACACAGACTGGCAGCATCTTTTTCTCGGCGCTACGTCGAATATAAGTTCATCGTTTTGATCCAAAAATTTGAAATTTGGATTCGTCTGTCCAAAGAACTTTTTTGAAGTCTTCTGCGGTCCAGTCTCAATGGGTAAGGGCCCACTGCATGCGTTTCTTTTTATTTTGTGGTCTTAGAAGCGGTTTTCAAGCTGCGACCCGGCCAAATAACCCAGCATCTCTTAATCGTCGTTTTTCCATAGTCACTGACACAGGTTTCGATCGAGAGCTGTTCATTTGTTCGCGGATTTGTGGTGCTGTTAGAAGTCTATTTCGTTTGCTGGTAACGACGATTAGATTATCGTCACTTTGAGTGGTACATTTTGGCCTTCCTGATCGCGAACGGGTTTGATTACTGCCAGTCGCTTTGTTTCGGGTTATTGCGTTATGAACACAAGTCTTCGATAACTTGAGTTGCGACGCAATTAGACGTTCAGTTTTGCCTTCGTTGTACAAAGCAACTATGACAGTACGAATTTCACTGCTGATTTCGCGGGCTTTTCCCATTTAAAAGTGTCTTGACTATAACAAGGGCAAACTGAGACTAATCAAACTAGAGAAAGATGAACTCTTCGAAAACTCAGGAAATAAATACGTTTCAGGAAGCTAAAATTATCTTAACACTAAATAAGGCCAAAAAGATTCGTAATGACTTTACCTGTTAGTCATTGAAGGGGCTTTAATTAATGCTTGGGAACAATTGACCTTTCTAGGATGCAAACATAAAGATATTTAAGGAGGGCACTTGTTAGATATTCTCTAGTAGCAATAGAATACTCAGGTATTCAAATTACATCTTCAGCAGATGTCCTTTTGAAATAATTTCCAGTTAACAAAGATTTTTATTCTTGGTCCTAAACTTTTGGCCGGTAGTGTACCTAAGATGAGTGCAATATGTTCAACGCATTTATAAAATCATAGGTGAAGGACAAAAAAATGTTTGCGCCTCTTAGAAAAACTACAAAAACCTTCTGGTAGAACTTGCTTAGCATGCTACATTCAAATTAATGTTCTCTCTGCAAAAAAGCCCCAAAAACCTAATGCAGCAAAATTTCAATTACAAGTTTCCAATTTCAAAACAGCTCCATTAAATTTCGAAGAATCAATTTCCAGGCACTTCTTTGATTACAATAATCACAAAAGTTGACTCTTTGTTCAACACTAGAAATTAATGAGCAATTATAATGGAACTAGATTGAATCGATGTCACCAACATTCATTGACATTTCCATTTTTGCTGTCGTCAGTGGCGTCTAGCCTTTGGCGACGACATTCTTATCAACCTCCATTTAATAAAAATCAAGAAATAAATGTTAAAAGCACAACAAAATCCGCAAAAGTGCAAACGAAAAAAAATCAACAAAAACAAATCAATCTATTGCTAAGGTGGTACTATCATGCCCAACATTATACAATAAATACGAATGTGTTCGAATTGAGTCAACCCGCGAGGTTCAAAGCATTCCCACGCGGTGGTAATTAATAAAAGCTAAGCGATAAGCATTTAGTTATAATTTTTTCGTTTTTCCCCTGAAAGGCGACGTGAACTATTTACTAATGGGTAAAATGCATTTTAATAAATTATTGACTCGATATCGCGGAATGTTGTCATACATCAAGTCGAGCGTGTGAGCTTATCGGTCGCGTTTGAGCTCCGTGTGTGAAGTCAGATTGATTGCGGCGCCTTATGCAAGGCAAAAAAATTAGAGAAAAAAGTTAGGAACAGGTATATCCGTCTATCGATAAGATTTTTTGTGAATGACTGAAGATACACCTTTCCGTGGTTTTTTCCCCATTCGAATGAGGTTTATTATATGTTCAATATATTTATGGTTAATCGATTACAAATTTTCATTTCCGCTTGTTTCACGCTCTTCAAAAAGTTATCAATCACGTTAACATGTCTTGGATTTACCATTCAACGACTTAAACGATGTCTTATGTAACATAACAAAACGGTTATCTAATATCTAAGGAGGTATTATATCTTTCTGAGTAAATATGATAAAAAAAAGGAAAAACTAAAATATTCTGTTGTTTAATTTAACATTTTTCGTTTCTTCTCATTTCAGTCGAGAGGAGCATTATTAAATTAAATTAAAAGCAATTGTGGCTTAATTCTTTGGTACATCAGTGGCAGCGGCTGTTTCGGGCGCTCTTGCGTAAAATTGCAGAGCGAAAATTTGAGGCGGTCGAACAAGTTCGGAAAAGCGAAAGCACAAAGTAAAATCATACACGTATGTAGTTATTAAAGTTATTGTTTCGACACTCGGATGCTAGTGAAGAAGAAACATTTAACATTCGTACAAGTACATAATTGTATATTACCAACCGGTGTATTTTTGTGAGAAACTTAAAACGGGGTCGGCGTTGTTTTTTCCAAAACCACAAAAATGTCGAAACGTGAAATGATGGATTCATTGGAGCGGCCTGGGCTCTTCAAAGAAGTCAAAGTTGTTCTTGTCGGACCGGCGAAATGTGGGAAGACTGCTTTGATACAACGTTTTGTGAATGATACATTCAGTGATGTGAGTATATTTTATATTTTTATACGTTTATGATTTAAATTTAGAGAATTCCTCGAAAGAAAGGATGCTGAAAGATCTCTACAAAAATATATTTGCATAAATGAAAAAAAAAATTCTTGGTAGCAATCAAAACTTCAAAAATGATTCTATTTTTTCCAATAGTTCAAAGCATCTTTTATAGATATCCGCATACCATACTTAGAAAACAGTTCCACTTGAAAACCAAAGAACTCGATAGTGCTCATATCATTCATGAATTCATCATTCGTTAACATAAGCCTCCAATTTTTTCGTTCCTCCATTAAAACACTCTAGAATCATTAAAACCACACTTGAGTCGAAATTAGAATGTCTTCCCAGAAGACGTACAAATTCATTTTCGCTTCCAAGGAAAAAGAAGCATCTTGCGAGTACAGTAAGCAGGTAACCACATTCCTCATTCCAGCTGTTAATTTTTTCCTCTCCGCTGTTCTTTTGTAATGCCTAATTATTTTGTTACCACTTGTGTTCACAATCAACATTTGTCCGTTGGATATGGTGGGCTTGAGGATGATCTCTATAAGACCTTTCTATTCTCAGTAGAGCGCCTGGAAAAAAACCGCGGCCTGTAGAATTGGTGGAATCAAGATGTCTTAACCTTGTGCTGTCAAGGTTATAAAACAATAATAGACAGGCACAAGGTATCTACTTGCGTTGACCAAATCTAATTGGCAAAAGGTTTCGGATGAAATGGAATGCGAAAATGAACGCATAGCATAACAGAATGGGTCGCAATATAATTACATAAATGGACTTGATAGATTGATGGGTTTAATTAAATTTCAAGGAAAGTGATCAATGGCAGTAATTGTAATGAGATGAGAGTGAAATTGAAATTTTGTTGCGAAAAAGGTTCTTTTTTGTTTACTTATTTGGAGCTTATATTACTTTTTATTTGAAAGTAGGTGGCAGCGTTGAGAGCACATTTTAATCAGAATTGTTATTGTTATATGCAATCCTTTAACGAATTCTTTAATGTTGCTCTGAGCTCAATTAAGGTAGAGTAACTAATTTACGTCAGTTTCTAACACAACGATAGGTGTTTTAGTTTCAGCTTTTAATTGTGTTTCTGGAATGCTCTTATATTTTTATCAATTGACATGATTTGACTTGAATTCATGTACAGAATTTGGGATTAGTTTCGTGAAGCCATTCTTAACCCCAAAAAGTTAACCTTGTAACGGTTTCCTACCTCCGTCTCGTTCGATCGCAATTAGAACCGACCTCTCATCGGTTCGAGACGTACAGTCTTGGAAGTGACAACGGACTGTACCCTTCAGGTCAACAAGTCCGGTCACACTTAGTCTACGCCGTGGTGGCTGCTTGTAGGCTAGCTAGTTCGGAGAGGAGTTTCGGTCGCGGGTCTTACGCGAGCAGACTAAGCCCGAGTTACGTAACTCAGCCACCGATTCACATGCCCGATTTACAAACGCGTCAACAACTACTCATCCAGAAAAGGAAACCTACGTTACGTAAGTTCTGGGTGTGATCTCTCCACAGATCTCAATTCAAACTACTACGAAATATAAAACCATAGGCGCGTTACCGAATCACCGACGCGGTACCAGAAAACAAGCTAAACTACCTCAAGTCCTAAATAACCTACTCTAATAAAAAAAGAGACGAGCGCAAACAAGGGTACCGCGGACCGTAACCGACTCGAAATCAATCATTCGCAGATTATAAAAACCTAACCCTCTTCAAGACATACTTACCCTTGGTCATCACTTCCGCTGCAAAAGAAAGAGCATGCGGAACGGAAAGGCTTATGGCTCCTTTAGTACTTCATTTTTAATTTTCAAATATTTCATTTACAATAATTAAGCTAAGGTTTTCCTATCAAATTAATTAAATATAAACCTTTGCTCTTCTGATATTTAAAGAAAGGAATATTTTTTTTTACATATGTTTTTACTGTATTCACATATGAGCGTTTTCGTTCTTGTAATTCTACTGATTATGGTGAATATAAATCCAAGAGAAATGCCTACACTAAGGTATTTCCCTATGAGCACTGGTGCTTAACTATTTTAAGTTAGAGTAATAATTCTGAAAGCATAGTCTTGACAGATAAATTAGGGATAGAATACAATTTTCAAATAAAGCTCAATATATTAAACTTAACTCACTACACTCAATCCGTTGAGAAAGACAAAATCATTCCCATAAAAAAATTAAAGAAACTCGTGCAACTTTATGTATATCTATGTTTACCTTTACATGCACTTAAATTATCCAAAAAAAAAATCCCTAATATTTATATAATGGGAAAACTTAACTTTTGCAGTCATTGTACCCGTAAATCATTAGGAGGAAACATATACGCGAATTACTTTAAGCATTTATGCTTTATAAACTGAGGATTTTGTGAATTTAAATTTTTCCTTTTTTTTGTTTTCTAAACTGAACAAAAATTTATTTCTGTATTTATTATGTCCAGGTGCGTTCAGAAGTTACAAGTACATTAAACCGAATATAAATTACTTTTCGGAAATCAGTATTTTTTTTTTCTTTTAAATTCAGTAAATTTATTTGAGAATAAACACTTTAAAAATCACAGACGGTAAAAAATTGCCTTTAAACTATGAGTTTTTTTTTAAATATAATAAGCAAATAAACGTACAGTGGCTCACAGCTTATTTGATGCAGTAACATTTTCAAAGCTAAAAGCACTATAACTTCTGTATTAGAAAAGGTATTGAAAAAATTTAAACTGCAATAAATTAAATAAAAGCCCTTTTTTAAAAATAACAATTTAATTTATTTCAACAATTGATTCTTAAATAACTAAATAACAAAAACAAAATTAAAGGCAAAATTTTATGTCACAGCTTAATTGATGCAGTCCACGTTTTCCTTAAATTTATCCATGTAGAGGATTTCCAGTTCAACACTAATATTTCGTATGGTTTGCTTTTTGGCTCAAGACAGCTTTGAGTCTATTTGGAACAGATTCAACCAGCTTTACTGTCATTTCTGGCGTTATTTTACTCCATTCTTCTAAAAGAGCTTTCTTTAAATCAATTTTGTTGTAAATTGCGTGGTTACGAATTTTTTTCTCCAGAAAAGCCCATAAATTCTCAATTACATTTAAGTCGGGTGACTGTGCCGGGGGAGCCATCAAATGAGGACAATTCCAAATAAGCCAAGATTGCACGATTTCTGACTTATGTTTAGGGTCATTATCTTGGTAGAATCTGAATTCACGCCGGATTCCGAGTTTGTCAGCACTTTGCAGGAGATTTTCCTTTAGGATTTTACTGTACATGATCTTGTCCATGTTTCCTTCAATAAAGGCTAGCTTCCCAACTCCGGCTGCTGACATACAGGCCCAAACCATTACGCTGCCACCGCGGTGCTTAACAGTCTCATGTAAATTTGCTTTTTTGAGCTCTGTATTTGGCTTTCTCCAAACGTACGCCATTCCATCTGAGCCAAATATGTTGAATTTGGACTCGTCAGCGAAAATCACGGTTTTTCAAAAGTCCAAATCCTTTGAAATATGCTCCGTAGCAAAGTTCAGGCGGCTTTGTCGATTTTTGATACTGATGAACGGCTTCTTTCGTGCAACTCGGCCATTAAAATTATGCTTTCTTAGCACACGACGTATGGTTTCAGCACTGCATTCTTTACCAATTCCAGTAAACACTTCGTTCGCCAATTTAGGAGCTGATAACTTAGGGTTTTGCATTATTTTCCGGACGATCCACCGTTCATCAGACTCATTCAAAATTTTATTTGGTGCATTTCTACCCTTGTTTTCCAACCTTTTTTCATTGGTAAACCTTTCAATTATATGCTGAACTGTTGATGAACTTAAATTGACAACTTCGCTGATTTTGCGATGAGATTCACCATTTCTAAAATGATGAATGACTAATTCCCGCTGTTCAAGTGTTGTCCTACGGCCCATTTTGAATATTACACAATTTATCCACTTTTAAACTATCAAGGTCAAATAACTTTTTTAAAAATAAAATAAGAAACGCACTAAGTACAATATATCCAAAAAAAAATCCGGTGAAAATCGTGCACTTTTAATGCTAGGATACAAAGAACTAACTGCATCAAATAAGCTGTGAGCTATCCTATGCAAATGATTTTGCTTCATTACTGCTAACGGGACATTTGAAACATTTTTTCTTACTTTCTTTTGTGCTTCGAATTCCAGTTATACTAACTGTAAAATCTGCATCAAAATATTTGTAAATTTTTATTTATCTGCATAAGGACAACAGTTTGTTTAATATTTATTGAAGTGCATCAAATAAGCTGTGAGCCACTGTACGTGTACGTTTCCTCTTCTTCAGATTTATCTTTGTTAATTTGCAATTATTTTGCATTTGATTATCATGGTTAGAGTAATTGTAATTTATTGAGATCCATTATGCATTTGGAAAATACCCATTAACTTTAAAATCAAATGGTTGTTGTGACAGCATAATCAAAAAATTTATTTTTTTTTTCTTCTAACGTCTTTATGTTGTTGAATTCTTTTATGTATTTGAATCTTTTGTATTTTTTTATTGATTTTTTTATTTTTATTATTTTAACCGATGTTCGATTTCTTTGATTTTATTGTTTAGTAAGCAAAGTATTTAATCGTTTCCAAAAAAATATTTCCGCTTTCCATCAATTTCAACGTTATTTTATTTCAAGTCAATATGTTAAGTGAAAAATGCAAGCAAGCGCAAGATCAAGCTTTAATTTAGTCATATTATGAAAAAAAAACACACTTTACTCTTTAATGGGCCTTGTTTTCCATTCAGGTATGAGCTTTTTTACAACCTAGCATAGCAGCATATAAAATAAATAACTGCATTTTATATTGGGTAGAAATATCTCTTAAAATCTATTTAAAATAAAATTATCAAAAAGGCCTTTTTGGTTCTTTTTAAATGAACATTTCATATTGTTATTTAGCGATAGTTAATAATCTGTGTTCGCTACGCAGATGTAAATAAGATCGTCTTATTTTGTGCAAGGATCCAACAAGTCTCTCAAAAGGTTCAATATTTTTTTTCCGTCTCATCACAATGGTTGCAGGCTTTTTAGCTGATAAAACATGCATAAACTATTTTTTCTTATTTCTTTAACGTGATTGTTGGTTTCAAATACTCAGTGATGGTAGTTTTAACTGATATAAAGAATATAATGGCTGATGGATAACCGAGGTATATATTTAATATTAGTATACTAACTTTGGGTTTTATTTCTGTTGAAAATAATAATCTATACACTTTTTTGAAGGAATCAGAATGCTGTTAGATAGCACATTACTCGATGTGCCTTTTTTAAAGCTCATTGCTTAATTAACTTAATGATGCACAAAGCTCTCGCGGAATGTGAAATCATTTTTGATACACCAATTGCTAGTTACTTAATTGTATTTCGAATCACTTTTCAACAACATTTGCAAATAGTTGTTCAGCCCCATCAAGACTTGCTTAAGATTAAACTTGAAAGTAGTCATCTACTTCGCCATTCTCACTGCTAGCTATGGAACCAGTTCCTTTAGACGATAAAACGGGAATCGGTGAGATTTGCGATATATGGTTTTGGGGCTGCGATGATAATGCAGTGAACTGATTCGTTGCGGTGGATATATTGGGAATGGTTACATCAGGACTTACACTCGGGTTAATTCATCTTTCGTAGCAAATTAAAAGCAATTGTTGACCAAACGATGCAAATTGTTTGCCGATAGATCCCAGCCAAACAGCTGATTGAAACAGTAGTTCGAATTCTGGTTGAAACCGGGCAGGGATTGATGGCGAAAGACTCTGCATCGTAGAAAAGAATTTCTCTCGTAAAATCTTTATGATATCCTTGCCAAATTGTATGGCATCAAAATGTTTACACGTGCTACATCACTATTTTGACTATGTCTACTCTAACCTGGAATTAAGTCGCCTGTCTCTTTCACTCTGCTGTATCCGTCACTGGAAACATCTGATGACCGCGTATTCATAGGCCTTGCGGTAGATTGGACATCTGTTCCTCCAAGCCACTCGCCAAGTCCCCCATTTACTACCTCCTCCTGTAGATAAATTTATTTTGCGTTATATATTCACGCCACGCTAATTTTCTTCGGACTTATCGCTAATCCGCTACCCTCGCGAGACTTCTCACTCAACGGACAGTTAACCGCGAACACCTTCTGCCTCTTTGACATTTGGATGGCAACTGTGGGAGGCATTGCCAGATAGATATGCTTCGAAATGTATCAGTGTTTTACTTCAGCGGCTCACATTGACAGAAAATATTTCTCCACAAATATAAATATTTGAAGAAAAATATTTTCGGCGCAATGATGGCTGCACGAAAGATAAAGTCTGCTTGCATTTCGAAGTCATACATATCTGGCCGGGTGCCAGGGTTCGGGATCGGAATCACTCCGATTCCCGGCCGTAGGCATCACATTACAACCTACTTCACAGATCCACGCGAGAGGTGGATATAATCCTATCACTTTTCACTTAGTGACCGAATAAACTCGTGCTTCATGATCAATTCAGTCAGTGATCTTAGCTTCAACCGTGTGGTCCATATAGATCAGCAGTTATATGCATATCGCAATCTTTTATGTAACTTTTAACGTTGTTATTTTTCCATGGAAAGTGCATTAGTGTTAAGGATTTTTTTTATTAGGGTACCGGTTTTTTTTACTCTGAAAATGTCGAATTTTGTGCCGAATAAAGTGTTTTTGCGGGGAGTAGTTCTTCATTACTTCAATATGAAGAAAAAGGCTGCCGAAAGTCATCGTATTTTCGTGGAAGTGTATGGTGTGCATGCTCTAGCTGAGCCTACGTGCCAGAAGTAGTTTGCACGGTTTAAAAGGGGCAATTTTGACTTGGAGGACGATGAACGGCCTGGACAGCCCAAAAAGTTTGAAGATCACTAATTGGAGACATTGCTCGACCAAGATCCATCTCAAACGCAAGAAGAACTTGCAAAATCACTTGGCGTCGCTTATTAAACCATTTCCGATCGTCTAAAAGCAATGGGAATGATCCGGAAGGTAGGCCATTGGGTGCCGTATGAATTGAAGCCAAGAGACGTCGAACGCCGATTTTTCACGTGTGAACAACTGCTTCAACGGCACAAAAGAAAAAGTGTTTTGCATCAAATTGTCACTGGTGATGAAAAGTGGGTCCATTACGATAATCCAAAACGTCGGGCAACGTATGGAACCCCGGCCATACATCACCACCGACGGCCGTTCAGAATATTTATGGCCTGAAGGTTATGCTGTGTATTTGGTGGGACCAGGTGGGTGTGATCTATTATGAGCTGTTGCAACCGAATGAAACAATCACAGAGAAAGTCTACCGACGACGATTGATGTGTTTGACCCGAGCACTGCGTGAAAACGGCCGGAATATGAACAAAGGCACGGTAAGGTAATTTTGCAACATGACAATGCTCGGAAACGCTCAAATGGAATGTCCTACCCCACCCGCCAAATAGTCCAGACCTTGCGCCACCTGATTAATATCTCTTCCGAGCAATGCAGCATGGCCTGGCTGACCAGCACTTCTCCAATTATGAAGAAGTCGAAAATTGGATCGACTCGTGGATAGCGGAGAATTCGGCCGAATATTTCAGAGAGGGGATTCGTGAATTGCCAGAAAAATGGGAAAAAGTTATAGCTAGTGATGGACAATACATTAGACATTAAATTTGTAACCATTTTTTTCACAATAAAGCTTCAATTTTCGAAAAGAAAACGCACAAATTAACCGGTACCCCTATTACTTTATGCAATAATTATGATAAGAAGAAAATCATTGACGGAGAGGGAAATAAATGCCATATAGAGCAGAACAGACGAGAGCCATGTCGATGAATGTCAGGAAAGTGACAGCAAGTCAGAAGATGTTTTAATCGAAGAAAATCAACACCACGACTATGGAGATGAATTCATCGATACTCAGGTAATAGAGTGGTTTTGGGCTATTCTCAGAGCTTGCAGGAAAGTCGGAGCGTGACCCTTGTAAAATTATCCCTAATCAAGTTATGCTTTGAGGTGATTGCTGGTCTACTTTTAAGGGTCGAAAACATATCTGTCATGCATTTTATTTGCGTAAACCAAAGTCTAACAAAGATGCACTAGAATCATATTTCAATTTATTTCTTATGGATGAAACATTGAAGGGATTGTTTAGTGGAAAAATGTTAAGATTGCAGTAAAACGCACGCATATATGACAAATAGTACTTTTAGAGACACAAACTTGACTGGTATCCTAACTTTGACTGCAGCTATGACAGCCAATCGCTTATGATCGAAAGGTTATTATACAGTCCTTTCTTAGGAAAAGTTATGATGCTGTGATGAGCAGGGATCATTTTGATTATTAGATTCGATTAGATGTCTAAGAGTGAATGATAAATCCTTACGTCCCCTTATTTGACAAGAAGATTCCTTTGTATCCGTAAGAATGGTATGGGAACTTCTTATAAATAAAGAATTCCGGTTGGCAGCACCAGCCAAAAAGGTAAATTTCTCGCATATAGCATAAGATTTCGATTTTCGTAGCACTACATGGGTATTTATTAACATAAGAAGAATCTGTCGATGCTAAGATTTAGAAACCCTTTGTCGAGGCGCAAATATTTTACTAATAAAATTGAGTTGATTACTGATTGCGGATAATAAATTTTTATAAACATATAAATACAGGTTTTGTCCTTCTCACGTTTTCTGTTTGCACATTACTCAGAGGCTACCACTCAAAGGTGATAGATTGTTGGCTTGAATAGCTCGAATATTCAATTTTAAAAAATTTCGAAAAATTTTCCGTCGCCATTAATATAAACATTTTTAATTTTTTTTGTACCATCAGGGGCTGCCATTTTGAATTTGAACGTTTGCCTTTCAATTATTTTCCTAGATATCAGTCGTTTAGTCTCAAATGCTGTGCTAAATCTTATTCGAATCGGAGTTTCACTCTGAACAGTACAAAAATTTTCGATTTTTATTGAAAACGGCTGCTAAAAATATTAAGCTGTAAATTTTCGAATTTTTTATTTGTCATCCGATTTGCATTTTTTTTTTTTTTTTTTGGCAAGTTAAATTAACTTGCCTTAATAACTTATAATTTCGAATTTCATTGGAATCTGTTGAGAAACTAGGCTGCTAGAGAGTAACAAAAATGAAAAAAAAATTAAGTCACCCCTCTATGTAGGGAGCCACCCCCCTTCAAACACCATAAAATATTTTCTCGCACTGCATGTTTTGAGAGGCACGACTTTTGATCCACGTAGAAAATTTTATCATTCTAGCCCATGTGGTTTGCGAGAAAACTTGCTGTGACGCACGAACGTACAGTCGGACAGACAGGTTGCGATTTTATAATTTTTTAAGGTATTGTAAAAATATTTTACAATATTCAAAAAAAAATTTAGTGCGTTGAAAAATCTGGTGCTTTCCTCAATTGTGAATAACGATAGTACCGATAGTACATAGAAATTCAATGCTAGTATTTTGGAAGAGAGAATAAATAATATAAAACTGAATAACAGTATGCACAGGATCGAATACGAATTATAATAATATCCAAACATTTTAAAAATGAGGAAGATTAGAAGGTAACGCTATTGCAGTGTTCTGATATCCTTGATCCGGTTGGTAGGGATGCGAGGGGGCTCCGTCACGATTTGGATGCCCCATTCTTATTTGTGGGCCGTAAAATTTCGTGTCAAGGACGTAATTGTCTTAAGTCTCACGCGCGGTTAACCGGACATTGTTATAACGTTGCTCTCGTTAATCCTTTCGGTATGCTACCTAGGCCATCAACGGTTTCGTCGGATTCGAATTTTTTTTTACTCTAGCCATCGGAAAATCCGTAAGTAAGAAACATATTTTCGTAGTGGGCCCTTGTGCTGTGTCAAAAGAACTCGCCCAACTGCACCCCAAAGCTAGGTTGCCAGCGCATTTTCGAGTCCCCAGACAAGGCCATTTCCAGCTGAGCTCTAATTATTCTTTCGCTGAGACAGCAGACCACCGCTGCAATTCTAAACGGACATTTACCACCCATTCAAACACTACAATCGTATGTTAAAACGTCGTATTATTGTGGGTGTCGCAGACAAGAAATTACAGTTGAAATTATTATTAGATGGAAAGGTCAGAAAGTTAAAGAAAGCTATCGGCAAAAGTAAAGTGTTTGAAGTAGCGACATCTAACAAAGTCGTATTGGATAAAGAACAAACACGAGTAAAATACACCTACAGCTCTGCTAATAAATTCGACTCCTCCTCTAACATACACCTTCTTTATGTGTTCGCCGGTAAATTTACCATTTTGTAAGAGGCTGACATAAGAGGGTGAAGGTGAGTCTTCCGTGCCTGATAACCAAATTGAAAGATATAACTATGCCGCCGGAATTTTGGTTGGGTGGTGGGCTAATTCCTTGTCCCTGGAAAACTCTACATTGTTTCGAAACCTGCAATAGAGCCTTGGAATGAAATTGGCAAAGACCTCGCAACCGAAAAAAACTATGGCATTGAATACTGGAATATCAGATCACTGAACAACCCTGGCGCTATTAATGATCTTTCATATCAGGCCAGTCAATATAAATTAAACAGACTGGCAATCTAGGAAACGAACTGGATTGTAAGTGATATTTAAGATATGAGAAGGCCAGAATTCAGAGTGTCCTTTCTTGTGGATCGGGAGTTCAAACCGTACATTATTGATTTTAAGGCAATTAATGTGTGCGATCCTTATACATGCGAAAATCTTTAAAATTTGACTGATAAACGTACACGCCTCGACCGAAAAAATGAAGGAAACGTTCGACAATCACTTGGAAGAACTATTCGATTCATTGCCTACAAATGATACAAAAACAAACCTGGGTGATTTCGATACTAAGGTTGGCAATGAGGTATCTCATCGGGGGGTGTATGGAGGATATAGCCTCAACGATGAAACAAATGACAACGGCTAGAGCCTAATTTACTGTGCATGTAGCAGAAATCAACTCATATGTTCAACCTGCTTCCCAGCTCAACGCATACATAAAATGACCTGGGTATCAGCGGATCGCAACACACAAGACCAGACCGACCATGTTCTAATCCAAAATAAATGGGCCTCCAGCGTACATACCGAGGAGACAATTGTAACTTGGATCATTACTTGGTCAAATTAACCTATCAATGTTGTATGTAAAAGACATATTCAGCAAAAATTAGTCCTCTAAAGAAAGTCGAGATCGAAATCCTCGAAACGGTGTCTGCGACAAAAAATTTCACGGAGACTTTCAAAAATCAGCTGGCTTGCATCCTATTAGATGCATCACTGAAAACAACCCATGAACCATGGGTAGAGATGAAAATGGCAATTAAGATTGGAGATCAAGCCCGGTGCAAAAGGAATGATTGGTTCGATAATGACCACTAGAATACGTTGGACAAAAAGGTTTAGACGTGCAAATAATATTTAGGTAGGAACTCTGTATGGTCAAGTGGTGAGAGCATTAGACGCATAAGCCAAAGATCGCAAATTCAAATCTCGTTGGTGAACAACGTTATTTAGTTCAGGGGATTTTTCGGACAGACTACGAGTGTTCACTCAGTGATGATATTGTATGTACTAATTTAATCATAGCTGAGCAGACACACGGGGGTATGGTACTGACCAAACCAACTTCCGAAAAAATCAATACGGTCATGAAAATGAGATACTCTAATTATCTCTAAGCGAAGTCCCGAGAGGGACTGTAATGCTAAAAAGAAAGAAGAAGAGGAAAATTATGAAAATTCAGAAGAATAGTGAACAAAATGATTAGAATTAAGAAGAGAAAATAACATGGTGGACAGTTAAGAGGTATTGGTGTCATTCTAGCCAGCAACAACACAATCACTGTGGCTATACTATCCAGGGTGAGCTCTCTCGCCTCCTTGTACGCGTACCGTTGTAGCTTGTCCCATTTCTTGATCCTTAAAAACGTGTGGTAGGCATCGTCTTCTATCCTAGGCAAAATGGACAATCGCGGACCCGACTTATCAACCTTGAGAAGTTAAGACTGAAAACACCCATGCCTGGTTAAAAACTGGATGAGTTAGAAGTCAGTTTCAACATGCCTTTGATTTAGCGTCAGATCCGAGATGAGCTGCACAGTCTATGAATACCTCCCCTTCGTGTAATTTACCCAAGACTACTGTCAATTGTTCAGTGAGTGCTGTCTCTCCCCACAGGCAATTGTCCCCCTTGTGTCCTCGTTTTTATGCAGATAAATATCGCGCCGCTCTCTAGCAGGGAGGGAAACAGATATCGTGCCAGCAATAACGCTACCCACCGAATGAGGGACTTCGGATATGAAGATACAATCCTCAGTGCTCCTCTTCTCTGTACATGTGCCAAGCGTTTTCGGTGCACCTCATGTGGGAGAATGCAATAGTACAGGCACCCCAGATGAACGTGGAAGGGTGGAGCGCAAGGGCAACGTCCGGTTGGGAAACCAATGATAGGAAGATTCAATCAATGCTGGCAACATATCTCTGCTTAGGATTTCCAATTAGCCAACAATGTCGCAGAACCACGACGATAGGAGACGAAGGCCTAAATCGGAGCCTTGCAATAAATGGTGATGACGATGAAGATTAGTTCATTTTGAAGTTGTGAGTTGAAAAATACATTGAAGACGAAATATTATAATTTCAGTGAAAAATCCAATGAAATGGATTACAAAAATCTCTACTCGCCCAAAAAATAAGAATAATTGCATTAAATGAATTTATAAGGATGTTCAAAGTCCGTTAAAGATAGCAGCGATAGAATGCTGTCTCAGCGAGCCAAAGATATGTGCACAGCTGGAATAGATTTCCCTGGTAACGCGTACGCATGCTGACAAGTAGCTTCTGCGGTGTCTTATGGTGGGTTTTGCCTGCCAGCATAAGGACCTACTACAAACAAAAATCACCCGCATGATTTGTTTGATCTATACAAGTATAATTAGACCAAATAGAAAAAGCCGAGGCAGTTTCACCTATTATTACTTGTTACTTGATGAGAGAGGTTATAATCCACAGCAACAGGTGAGTATCCTGATGTGATCGGTGCGTCCTTGCACCCTTCCCAACCAGAGCAAGGGTCCCGATGACGTGAGTCAACAAGCGACGACTTTCCATTACAAGCAAAAGCGCCTACAACGTCAAAAAGACTACAGCTCGATGGCTTGGTAAGTGGATGGTAAATCATTCATCAGTGAGTATCTCATACCCGTGTGGCAGCTGAGGAATGAGAAAATCGTATCGTTTGATTCACACACATTTGCACATTTATACAACTGGAACGATTCATCTCTCCCGCTGTGTCTTACTGGTAGAGCGTTGTCACCGAAATCAAATTAAATCAGAGCCAAATTGGTAGTTATTACAGTCAAGATAACTGCATTTATACACATGCCACTACCGCAACGGGAGGCTCAATACCACGCCATCAGCAACCCGAAATACCAGGAGGCGACACCAAGCCAACGCACCTGTATGATTTCCTTTAAACACTCTTCGCCAGCAGTTGTAGTACTTCTAAAAACTTTCTGAATATAATGGGTTACGTCACAAACCATCAACCAAATACCACATAAATTGAATTAAAACAACATAAACTCAATTCTCGTTCACACAGATTTCATGCATCAAACTCATTCAACTCATTTTTTCTTGAAAAGCCGTCGGGCCTTGCTCCTTTGAGTGAGCAGACGCGTTTCGACAATTTTGAATTATCTTCAGTGTCCAAAGAAAGTTGTAAGCAGGTAAGTACTAAATTAGGTCAGGTAGAGGGATATTATGTTTTTATTTTTTAGATTGTTGAATGTCCGTTTGTTCTGGTTCATTTTGTTGCCGTTTCCGGCGAAGAATATGGTGTAGTACTGAGAAAATTGCGTCGGAATTTGTAATCAGATGTTCGTTTATAATCTAACCGTTTGTTTTTCTATGTTTATTTACCTCAAGCCTTTCTAGGATAGCAAGTCTCGGTCCTTTGCTTTCTTTGTGTAGTAATGACATGTGTTTTATAGGCATAATTGGAGTCTGCCTTTTTGTTTAAGAAAGATCGTCAGTAAGGAAGTGTGCATTGAAAGAAAGAAAACCAACATCAGAAGCAACCAAACGAAACCAAATGAGTTTTCAACAGTGTAAAACTGCAAACTTTTCGTCAAACCGTCTTCTTAGCACTACAGCCGCTTTCGGGACTTTGCTTGCTGCAAACAGCGCCTCCAACTGTCTCGGCCCGTTGACCGCGGCTTCCAATTCCGTCAAGCCTATAACCATGAATCTCCACAAAACAACAGATGCAGAAAAAATAATATGCGAATTACAAAGAACCCCTCATCCCTAGTGATACAGGATTTTCAAGAAATCGACGCGAACTGACTAGAAATCTGTCCAAATACCTTACTCAGGTTAAAATTGAAAGAAAAAAAAGGTTACTGAAGAACCACAACTGGGCATTTCAGTAACACCAAAATAACCTAAATTATACCGTCCACAAATGGAGAGACGGTACTTCCTTAAAGTATATATACATATATATATATATATATATATATATATATATATATATATATATATATATACGATGTAAATTCGAACTTTTTCTTTAATGACATCTCAATAAATCTTGAGAAAGTCAAAGTCAAAAGCGCTTTATTTAATACCAATCGTCATAAATTTTTAAAAGAACATAAAGCAAATTCCAAACAATAAAACTATAAAAAAACTTGATGGCCCGAATGGCTCTCTAAATTTATACGTTATCAGTTAAACACATTTAATGAATAAAAATACACTAGCAAATTTAAATTAATTAAGATTATTACATATTTTTTGATTCAATTGGAAAAAGGAGAAAAAACCAACCAGCATTATTCAAAAATTACTTATACTACTAACACAACAGTGAACTTATATCCTATACCTAATATGTTACACCCTAATTCTAAATAAGTTTGATCAAAAAAAAACCTTACCTTATATTGAAACCTATACCTAATTTTTAACAAAAATAAACAACAACACTAGATGTAGCAATAATGAGATGAAACTAAAAACTAAGTAACGAGAAAAAAACACAAAAACAGAAAATAAACACGAATAATTTAGACATTGTCATTCAGCCACCAATACCTAGATTGCTCCATCTCAGCTCGACCAGCCTCAACAAATCTAGCAAATGAGTATCTCCAAAAGAATTGTTGGTCTCGTGAACTCAGATTCGGAGGATATTTTATCTTCTTATCGGGGGCCCGTCTATATATGTGATATATGATTGGGACGCCGTCAGAATCAAAAACATATCGATTCATGTCCAAATATACGAATGCTTCTGGAGGAACGAAGCCAGTAGCGAGGCAAGTCGCTATATACCCGTCTGAAGAAATGTGAATCCAAGGGTTTTCACACACAGTTACAGATCTTGCGATATGATTCCGAAGAAGTTTCAATATGAAGATATCGACTCTTGTCACTTGAGTGGTTTGATAAATTTTTCTATTCGATATATAGTGCTTCCAATCCGTCTCAGGCTTTCTGTACAAACCAGTACATGCACGAAGACATTTCCTTTCGAAAACTCTTAATCTTTCCATAGTACTAGCGCTCTGGTTGTACCAGATCTGGCATCCGTATGTCAAAACTGGTCTAACCAGGGTCTTGTAACAAATAACTTTGACTTTTTGATCAATGTATCTAGAATGAAAGAGTCGCCGAAGAGCCATGACTACTTTTAGTGCTTTACTGAGCATGATTTTCACATGTTCAGTATAGTACAGATACTGATCGAGATGAACACCGAGGTATCGAACACAGGATTTATGTGGAACCCGTTCTGAACTACTCTCGCCAGCCATAATGTGGAAATCCTTCCAACTACGTTTCAGGTCTTGACTGGCCCCTGCAGCGTTGTCCGAACCAAAATCGTTTCGCACTTCTGGGCATTAATTTTCATGCGCCAATTGTCGGTGTAGAGCTGCACATCATTAAACATTTTTTGACGACTGCTTTGAACTATTGTAGCTTTTCGGTCTGCCGTATAGATGATCAGATCATCAGCAAACGCTACCAATCATCGCGTTGGCGAGACGTTAAAATCAAAGCTGTTCAATAGCTTGCGAATGAATATTGAGAAAAGCAGGGGCGCAGTAACTGTTCCTTGCTGTAGACCATTCAAGACCTTGAATTCGCGCATTGTTGTCAGGTTTCCATCAGTTACAACAAACGATTTCCCGTATAACATATTGAACATTATGGCGACAAGGTGTCTGGGGAGCCTGAAGAAGTTTGAAAACTAGTCCATCTAACCACACCGTATCGAAGGCTTTCTCCATATCAATGAGACATGCTCCAACACATTCTTTGTTGTTTAGTTTCCAACAGATGTCTGAGGTTACTTTCGTTATTGCCAACCAATTTGGCTATTCGGCATCAACTCATAATCCTCAATGTGGGCGTTTTATGCTCTGTTGAGTATCACTTCAAACACATTGCTGATGTTAGGCAGCAAGCCGATTGGGCGATAGCTTTTAGGGCATGAAGATTCTTTTCCTTTCTTCAAGATCGGAAATACCTTAGCCTTTTTCCACTCATTTGGGAAAAATGAATTGTTCAACATGTTATTGAACAATATGCAATAATTCCTAATAGCAACCTCAGGCAAATGTCGGAGAACTATATTTGGAATACCGTCAATACCACATGATTTCTTGTTGTTTATTCTGCGAAATATGAAACACAAGTCTTCATAGCTGACAAAATAATCAATAAGATTCAAGCTCGGTATGAGGTCAGATGTTAATGTTTCATTGAAATGAAGAATTGATTGGCCGTTCAGGCTTGATTTGAAGTCGGAAACTTTTGCTTCAACGACCTCTGAAATTATTTCATTCTTTCTCTCTGAGTTTGGCAGATGAACCAATTCAAAATGTGTTCCAATCAGGGCAAGTTTCTGCAATCCATCACATATAATCCTGTTTCCATTTCTATCCGGAGTCGTACTATCAATTACGATACCAGCCCTATCGAGAAGATCTATCTCATCACTAGTGACTTCAAGATTCGATACCTTCACTCGAGACTTCTTGCGGAATATGCTATTCACGTTCGCGAAAATGCCATCTGGGTCTTGTGGGCTAATATCCCTCAGTTTTTCCGCCCATTGATTGCTGACCTCACTCCTGAAGTATGACCGGATTAAGTTCCGGACATTCTTCAGGTGTAATTTCAACAAAGCCAACGAGGGATGGTTGTAGTCCAAAAAACGTCGATAAATATTATTGACCGTGTGAGAAGAAGGCTTTTCAATCTTTTCAACCTTGCGATGGTTGGTATTTCATATCCTTCCACATTGTTTCGATGTTTAATTTTGGGAACAACTTTATCAATCGTTTCCAACGTCAGCTTCTCTAACTTCGACAAATAGAGATCTATTTCATCGTCAGTTAGATTCCTGTCATTAGGAACCATTGAGCAAGCGTTGCCATCATCAGAAGGAGGACATTGCTTCTGGTACTCGCGATTAAACTTCTTTTGAAACTTTCCCCAGTCTGTTTTTTTGAAATTCAACCGATGGTTTTCATGTTGAACTGGAATGAGGAAGAAATCATACCTTTGATGATTGATTTCCATTACGATTGCGTTATGGTCGCTTTCGTAAGGAAGCACCTGCAGTTTCCGTTGATGACTATTAAAGCTGAATTCAAGTCTTGCGTCAGCAATGCAGAGGTCCAAATATGAATTTGTCCTGGGGTATGCTTGGAACTCCGACCCATATAGATTACACCGGTATTTGATTTGGTTCTCTGTTATCCATGATTTCAGGAATACACCTCTTGGATTATTGGTGGCGCTCAGCCATGATGTATGCTTGGCATTCAGGTCACCGGCAAAAATATAAAAACTATGCAGCCTGTTCAATTCGAGTATTTCGAACAAGGAATTGAGCTCCTCCTTGAACTTGAGAACATTTTGACCAGTTGCATAGGCAGAGATAACGACGAGGTTATCCCCACCTGGCAGTTTAACTTTGATGACGGACACTTCAAGAAATTCAAAGTTTTTGAATTCGACTTTTTCAATATTTTGGAACCAATAGGGTCTTCTGACCAATATCCCGGTGCCACCTCCCCCATCACCTATTACCCTATCGTTTCTTACGAATGCAAAATCTTTGAATTCCATGGAATGCCATGAATTGAGAAGTATGATGTCAGGCTTTTGCTTAACAATAAATTCAAGGAGATAATCACGTCGATGTATGGCAACGATAGAGTTGACGTTGATCGATATGAGGCGAAGCCTATCCATGGGAATATGACTGGATGACAAGTTGTTATTAGGCATTTTAAAGACCTACACGCTGAAAAGCAAAGTTAATTCTCGAATCTTGTTTGTCGATTCTCTCTGATAAAGAATTAAGTTGCTGGTAAATTTTGAGAAGCAGCTCATTATTGCCACTTACATTATTTACATTATTTCCAGCATTTTCTGCTGGTCCTCTAGCGGCGAGTGCAAATGATACTCCGGGCTTGACGAAGTTGGAAGGTATGATATTGCGGTGTACTTGTGTTTGCTTCGGAGCAAATTTAGCTTTTGCATCTTGATATCGGGAGCATCCTCGATATGATGCTGGGTGACCAAAAACACCGCAGTTAATGCAGTATAATTTTTCTTTAGGCTCCGTCTGAGCCAATTTGCACTCACCGGGAGCAAGAACATCTTTGCATTTAACGCAACGATAGTGCATGGCACAATTGGCAGCTGAATGTTCAAATCTTTGACACCGGTAACATTGGTTGACTTCTCTTTTCTGGAGGCGTTCCCACCTCACCACTCTGAAATTCAAGTACCTTATTTGTTGAAGGGCACTTGGCCTGCTCTTATTTGCAATTTGTACCAGGTAAAGTGATAAATTCTTCCTTTCTATGGTCGACCTTCTTGTCGCAAAGGCTTTGACTGAAACAAAATCAATATCTGGTGCAGCTTCCTTGAGCACCTGAAGAAGATCGACCGTATCCTCTCCGCAGTCCAAACCCTTCAACAAGAAGGTCTGATTCTTTTCACTTTTTGGGGTATAGGTGAAGTATGGAACCTCCCCAGAAACCAGCGCATCTTTGGCTGACTTGAAATCAACCAGTGATTTCGTCCTTATAGTTAATTTTTCGGCATTAACTCTTTTGATTTCGAAATTGGCCAGTTTATTTTCGGCTGCCAATAGCCGAGCCATATCTTTCCCGGTTTGTCCGAACACGTTGATTGGCGGAACTTTTTCTGTCTTGTTGGAAGCTTTTTCAGAGGAACTAGCAGAACTGTGGGCTGGTTTTTCCCCTTATTTTTGTTCTACAAATATTGAATAAAATTAACGTCATTATCTTGATTAAAATTACCTCCGAAGTTTTCTTCAATTTCCATATCTTCGGTTAATCCCGCCAGCGCTGCAAAATAGTTTTGGCTCTCGTTGGTGCTACCAGCGCTAAAAACGTCTTCTGGAATTGCTTGCTTTGTACTTTTCTTCGGCTTTGTTACCTGTTGCCATTGATTTTGCGGCTGCGTCTTTTGAGGCTTCATCTTTTTCTTGAAGAGATCCTTGAGAGACTGTATCTCTTGCCTTAGTTCATCATTCTTTTTGCAATTTGGTCATTTGTTGATTGTCCGCTATTATTTGCAGCTTGCACCCTCCATCTGCGGAGTTTTCTTCGTTATGTTTTCTTTTGGTGATTATCGCCAGTTTCGTATTCGTCGTTTCCCCAGGTTGCCCCGACGGTGGGAAGCCGTCGGGCTCCTCCATACCAGCGGCGAAGTTTTCTTTGTGAATTTGTTTTTCGTTACCAATCGAAGTAAAAATATTCGACAGAAATTTCCTGAGTCGATTACTTCGACAATATAAGATTTCTTCCGCTAAAAATTAACTTCGGACTAACGTTTTTAAAAAATTAATTTAATTTTGGAAAACTGTTGACAGGAGCGATTTGAAAGACTAATAAATCTTGAAAATTATGTGACATATTACTACGATTGTCGGTCGATTAAAATTAAGCTATCAATATTTTGCTATACTTAAAGAGGGGTCAAGTGGTCACTCCCTATCAATTATCTTCAAATCATAGTACTAACTCTTCCCCGCCTAATTAATTCAACAAGCCAAACTCCTGGACGACAGTTTAACCTACCAGCCACACGTCAATGAAACACACAAATTACTATCACCTAACCTAAGCATCGAATACGCTGGCCAGTGCCTTTAATTTTTACCCAGGCGAGTTTATCGACCGGAATTTTTGATCCGGTCAACAACGCAACTAAAAAAAGAGGATATTTTGCTGAAATTTATTTTCAATCGTTTTTTGTTAGGAGTAATCCCTGACCTGCAAGAGTTCTTATTTTAAGCCTTGCTTCTTATTAACACTTATACCATACAACAAAATAGATATGGACAACAGGAATGCTTTGAACGCATTCACACATATGAGCTGGTTATCTTAAACTCGTTCAGATTTTAAGCTCCCATACAAAAACTTGCCTTAAACGAAAATTTAACAAGCACAGTAAAGGAATGTGTAATCCCCAAGGCCGCATGGCTACTTTGAGCGAAATGCCAAGCTTAATTTTTGGATGCATCTATTCTGTGCACCGCACAAGGAGTCGCAATCACATGATTGGTGAGCGCATGGCGGAATGAATCATCGATTTTATACAAGTTGCCGCCTTTGATTTGAAAATTAGGAAATATTTTTCAAATTTATCCGTAAGGCTGTACCATTTCGTATTTTTTTTTTTGTATAAACTTTCGAAATTTTATTTCTTGAAAATTGAACAGTTTTAACAGTTCCTGTTCAAAAGAAATCATGCATATCACATCCCGTGTTAAATCAGAAAATTCTGTTAACCATCGATTAATTTCCTTTAAAATCAAATCACGGGATACACATGACTAACGGGCAGTCCGCTAAAAGTTACATCGATTGCTCATTCATTGGACGCATCATTAAAGCTGAAACAAATAAACCGATGAATAGCACTTATAGTTAATTTATTTCTTTCCATCATATCATCATTAAAACATCTGTTAAATTTTGTTTGTTTTCTTTTGCACGTTTTCGGCAACAAATGTCCGTGGTTAAATGTTAAAGAAAAAACTCGCGTTAATATTTCATGTGTAAATGATTCATTCTTCATTTCGCATCTTCCCGATGAATATGATCATCAATTCTGAACGAATAAAAGGAGCAACCAAAAATAAAAAGAATGAATAAGAACAAGTGAATCGATTGGATCATGTCTTAAGAATTTCTCCTGAAAGCTTTTGGCACTGTAAAAATTCTCATTATTCACGTTTTACGCAACTTTAGACATTCTTTTTTGGGACGGTATGGAATCAATTAGGCGGAATAACTTTAGAAATTCACAATCAGACCGAAGATATGTTACGAGTACTAATCACCTATTCCGTAATTTTAGAATTCTATTTCTATCCCTTTGGAAGATGAATGAATCCATGACAGATTGGATAGTTATCTGATAACAAAGATACTTGAAAGTTTAGATAATTTTCTAAAGGAACAAGGTTCTTGCATTCCACAGCGCATGGAAGTGATAAATCAGAAAATCGTAGTCATAGATTCATAGCCGTCAGCTGGACATCCAAAAACGTTTGCCTAATTAAGAGGATTAATAAGACGAAGAATGAGAAACTTTGTAGACTGGGTCAAAGCCCTTGCGGCCAGCAGCCATAGGAGGAGACGTGAAGTATCTATTACGTATTCTGTTGTCTCTTTATTGTGAATCTAAACAACAAACAACGGGGCATGCAGGGCGGACAAACAAACAAACAGATTGATAGTCCTCTTCACGTAATATATTTAACTTTTTATAGAGGAGTCAAGTAGTACGAGTATAACGACAACTGCAGATAGAATTTCATGCTGGGTTCGCTGCTATTTTCATTATTAAGAATGTCATCCTCCCGTTTTCCTGCCAACGACTTTCGCACAAACTAACATATTCAAGTGCCACTCCATGGAGATTTGTGCGAAGGAGTGCCCAGTACGAGAATATGGGCCGGCAGCTCCACATATGAGCGTGGTAAGTACTGAAAAGTTTAATCCACTGTAATCCAATAAATCACGGATTGGTCTTTTCTTTTGGAGAATAACAAATGAACCCAATGGAGTGGAATGGGAAGAAAGAGGTCAAAAGTTACAAGCTCGTTAGAAATTAGATATGTTGAATTGGACAGGGTAATATGGGCTTGAGCTTGTTATTACTGAATCAAGTCGACGGACAAATTGATACGTAATGAATGCAAAATATGGTTCAACATATTGTGCTGGCTGAAGTCAAGGGAAAGAAAGTTCATTGGATTAGGTAAGCAAAGTTTACTGGCTTTGCTCAACTAAGAGTGCAGTTCATTAAACTTAGTCCAACAATTATTAAAGAATTCAACGAGGAGAAACTGCTGACTTTCAAATTTGTTACTAAATTGAACGTAATACAAATTTAAGCCTTTATATGTAAGTGCAAGATGATGAATATTATTTCACTAATTCTGTTCATTCTCTGCCGGATTTGCAGAAGCTATACTCGTACAACGAAAATTTAAAGGCTTGGTGTAAATTTTACATTCGTTCATCCTAATGCAAACAGTGGACCTAATCTAATAATCACAACCATCCACAGCTAACGAACTATTTCCAGAAAAGGAAATTAAAACAGCACTTGAAAAGTTGCAGTGTTGATGCAGAATTTTCATGCGTCCTTATTTTTATTTTTCGGTGCCAACTTGCTGCCTAATATTTTGGCAAAACTCACGAATTTTATTTTTTCTTTCTTATTATTTTTTTTCATCATGCAGAAAATACCTATTGTTTGTGCTAAACATCAAAATTAAAATTAGATGATTAAACTAATACATAGAAAATAAGTATAATGTAAACATACGCGCCAACTATTACTCATCCACTCCTCCGACGAGGGCTCGCTGTTGGCGGCTAAGTGTGCCTGAAAGTTTGAAACAACTTGCAGATTTTAAAGCTGTGATGTTAAGCCAAGCGAACATCAGGCAGCTGGTATGTAAAGGGATGGGATTAAAGTTCTTGCAAATTGATTTGTACAAATTACACTAACGCTTTTTCCTTGCATTAAATTTTACGTTGATCACAATAGTCAAAAAGGTTTTTCCTTCAATAAATTAATAGCATGCTGAGATCATTTGGAATCTGAGCCTTTCAAAACGACGAATTATTTCAGTTTTGCCCGGAACCGTACAGGCTATCCTAACGTTGAATATTATTGCCTCTTGCAAATGGGAAATCAATTGGCTTATGGTCTCCAATATTCTGTAACTTTTCCTCTTACTTTATAACTATCTGAGTTAATAATCACTTATATTTTCTATTAAATTAATTCGAGAGTGATTTTACTTTTTTGTACACACACTTTGGTTCACTCAAAAGATATTCGATCTTGGGAAGATGACGGAAAGGAAATGTCTATTTTCACTTAAATTTCACTTGTTTCAACAAAATTCTCGAATTTCGTTCATCAATTTCACAGGAAAGGGGTATGATTCGTTTTTTTAAGGTTCGAGTCACCGTGCGATGAAACCATCCCAAGAAAAGTTTGTCTTGCAACAGTGTTGCACACTTCACATGAAAATACGCAATGAAAAAATAAGTCTGATATGTAGAGTCGCCTGCGACTCTTTCAACTCGTTTCAACTTTGTTTTGTGAGAGAATACTTGATTGTAACGGCTATTTTTACTGTACAAGCAGCTTAACTCACTTATTTTCAAGGACCACAACATTCACTCCCAAAATGAATTGAAACTTTGGGGCAACTTTCTGTTTCTAAATTCCGTCCTAGAAAAAGAAATTTCTTTAAAATTCTTCCACTAGTTGTCGCCGTTGGCGACCTAGCAGCAACTCCTACTTCACGTCGATCGCCTAGCAACACATCTTTTATTGCTGTCGTAGTGAATAAGTAAATTTCAAAGTCCGTAAAGGACTGCAGCAAAGTCCGTAAAGGACTGCCCCTTTTTACTTGTTTCACTTGTTCTCGGAACAAGTCCTTTTTCTCTCGGTATGGTTGCCTACAATTTTTGCGACTTCAGTCGCCTGGCTTTTGTTCGATCCCAGAAATTCGTGAATGCGAAATTCTTTGTAGTGGGTCCTTGTGCTGGGGGAATGAACCCATCCCACGACACCGCAATGCTAGCCTGCCAGCGCATTCACGCGTCCCCAGACAAGGGCATTCTCGGCAGATATTGACACCTTCTTCTGCTGAGGCAGCAGACCATCGCTGCAGTCCTATACGGACCTTGAAATTTACTTATTCACTACACTGCCGGCCAAGCAAAACCTTCCATTCCCGTTCTTGCCGGAACGGGTTAGTTCCAATTTTATTGGAATTTTTCTTCCCCTCCCGCTTGATGATTCGCATCATGATTCATATTGGTACATCTACTGGAGAACTTGTTTGCTCTGGATATGGCTCAAAGTACCTGGAAAATACTTTATGTGAGATTCAGAATGGAAATATTTCAATGCCGTTCTCAGTGTTGGTGTGAATTACATAATTGTCAATAATGACGACAATAACCGGCGATGTGAGGAGATAAATAGCCAAGCATTTCCAATTTTCAATATCCCAATTACCTTGGTTAGTGAATTGTTATACATATTCATCGGCGACGGTTAAATGTAAATAAAGAAAAGCCAACAAAATTTTGATGTAGACTCGATTTCATAATGCGTAATGAAAAATTTTTATGTTTTGCTTCAAATTTTGATGAGATTACCTTTTGTCGCTAATAAATCATTCGGTTGATTTTTATGTAGGATTGCTTTTAACGCCAAGCATCGAAATTAATCGTACACAATGGTTGTTTCGGATGTTTTTAAATTTTTCAACGATGCATTTTTATTTATACTGTTAGTATGTTGACAAAAGTCATCGGATGATTTGCGTATCAGGCTTTTGTATCACACTTGATTGAAAATGTGCATTGATTTGGACTTTCGTTGGAATGTAGTTACCAAATGCTTGGTTTGCAAAATCTTAGTAAATGCTTGAGGCTTCTTGAAATGATCAATTGGCCTCGCTTTTTCATCTGAAATTTTATTTTTTTATTGGTTTCTTTTGCTTATATAACTGTATTAGGTATTTGTGGCGAAGATATCAGAGATGGGCTGTACATTTCTTGCTTGTAACTTTTAAGACACTGTCGTAGTCGATTCTTGTCTCCTAAATATTTCATTCCTTGCTCAATTATATAATCAACTTTTTCCAACGTATTGTAAAACTCACGCTTTTTTTCTGAATATTGCATACCAGATAAATCTAAGTTAGTTGATTCTTCAAGATCTAAAAAGAAAGCAGTATTATGCGACTCACCATCATTACGATCACCAAAGCTGTCTTCTTCATCAGATCAGATCTCGATTAATGGGTGCTATGATTTTTGAACGGATAGACTTGAGTTTCACTTTCAGCACTTTCCTTGAGACTACCTTAAAACGACTCATCCGTTGCGTCCATTGCGCAGTTGTCCGATGCTCTCCTAACTACTCCCGATTTATGCTCCTTCGCTCTCCTTATTCCCGGTTCCGCCAGCTTTTCTGCATACGATTTTATTGACACCATTCCTGTCTCCTGGTACAGCACCTCATTTGATAAGACCGTCCATCCTCCCGTCTGTATAGGCCTGTGCAAGCCCGAAATATTTTTTGCTCCACTAATCCTATCTTGTCCCATTTTGTTTTTGGAGCTCCGTTCCATATCGTCACCGCATGTGTGATGATCGGACGGATCAAGTTTTTATAGGCCAAAACCTTGACTTGCTGGCTCGCTGTCCAATGTTTTCTGAAAAGAGGTATAAGAAGATGATATGCATAAGCCACTTTTTTCAAAATATTATCAACGTGAGCATTCAAGGTAGCTTTCCTGTCAAAAACTATCCTCAAGTGCTTCGTTTGTCTAGAGCAGCGTACTATTTGCCCATTCAACTTAAATTTGGAGTCACAGATGCCTCATGCACGACGACCGAAGTTTTTGTGGAGGTCCTCAAACACAATTAATTCACTTTACTTTGCATTTACCTTGATTCCCCATTTCTGGTAATATGTAGTAAGAGATTCTCAATATTTTTGTAGCCGCATCCTAGCAAAGCGCAAATTGTACTCAGATTACCACACTAGCGAGTCATCAGCGAAGAGGTTCACCTGGATTCCGGGCTTATATTCATCTCTTAAGCTTAAGACGTCAGAGGTGTATATATTGAAAAGAAATGGGCCTAATAAAGACCCCTGTTGGACCTCCGAGCCAATACAAAATTGGGGCTGACCTAGCTCTACCAGCTACCGCAAAGGCAGTTCGTCCCCTCATGAAGCTGCCTATAATTGTTACAATATGGGCTGGAAAGCCAAGACTTATCATTTTGTAGAGTAGCCCATTGATTCAAACAGAGTCAAAGGCTACAGGCAAGCTACAACTATTGTTGCGCTAGCTTTTCGTTATATCGGCTTGGAACACGGCCATAGAATCCACCGTGGAGTGAGGTTTTTTGAAGCCGAATTGTCTTTCCGGCACAATTCTAGCCCCCACAGAGAATTATATGATGCCTTCAAGTATTATCCTTTCAAGCAGCTTACCAATATTTGAAAGCAGCAAAATCGAACGAGTATCGACTACGTCAGTACTGCCCAGCAACTTGGGTGTTGCGAATATTTTTGCACATTTCCATTGCTGAGGGAAGTAGCAAATGTTAATGCAGTTATTCAGAATGATCGCGAGGAGAATAAAGAAAACATGGGAAAGCCTTTTCAGCATATAATTAGAGATTCAATCAGCCCCTGCTGATTTTTGAGATTTTGCTCCAGTGCCAACAAAGTGAGTCTCTGAGGACTGACAAGCAGACCATGGCCAGAAGTGCGTCAGAGGGATTTGAATCAGAGAACCTTGGCAAGCACAATTGCTCATTGTCCCCATCGAAATTCGTTGCGTTGCTGCTCACTAATGAAGTAACGGTAGAGTCCTCACGTGCTTTCTCTCCTTGAAGAACTTTCGCAAAATGTTATGCGGTAGAGTCAGCGATGGCTTTGTCATCCATGAGCATGGATCCATCATAAGTGAGGACCCAGGCCAGCCTTTTCCTGCCAGTTATTCTACTGATATGAGGAAACATACAGAGACCTGGTTTGATACTTTCTAGAGCCTGTTCAAATCGCTCGTTAGCAAAAGCTGTAAATCTCCTCGAAATCGTTCGGTTTAGAGACGTAATCACTAGATGAATACATTCATACTCTCAGTTTATCGTATTTGGATTGCGGTGGTAGATTCTTGCGAGTAGCTTTCTAAGCCGACTATGTCTATGACGAAGCTCCAAGGTGTCTTCTCGTAAATCTCGATAAATCACGATAAAGGTCATTCGTGGAAGATTTCTTACTTTGAGAAGACCATATCCAGGGTTGATACAAGCAACTCCCTCATCAATTTTAGGAATAGAAAAATCTTTCGATCTATTGATCGAAATTCCCTTCAATTTCAGCACTTACGGCTGCCCAATCGATTCGCTTGTATGGAATGAAAAGTTGAGGATCTACAACCTCAAGTTTCACTCTCTTTTTCACTCTTAAGGTCAGCTCAACCAAAAGTTGGTCAGACTCGGCGTCAAGAGCTCCACACTTGAAATTCCTCCAACTGTGGGAGACATTTACTAGATTGGCAGACACAATGAAGAAGGCAATAATAGGTAAGCTCCTTCGGGGCAATCAGTATGAGATCCATATTTAATTGAACCCAGTTTGAGATAGCTGTTCTATAGCCATTGGATGTGATATTTCCCTATAAGAGATATTTCACCTTATAATCACCTCCCATGGCATAGAAATTGAATTTTTGTTTTCCAAGTCGTCATTCCCTCACCGAGTATATATGTCGAACATAGATCCCCACGAACGCAAAAGTGCATCCTCCCAGCATGAAGCTTATTATATCTGCTTCAATACATTTCAGACTTGGAAGGCAGTGCCTTTGGACTTTCAGGTGATCTTTGTGAGCCATAGCAACTCCAAGACTTCCCTCTGGATCATCATGCCTGATGATCTTGTATTTCCCCAAATGCACTCTGTCTCTTTCTTTGAGTCTTGTTTCCGACATGAACAAGAAGTCTGGTCTTATGGGCGTTCAAGTATTCTTGAACGAAATCCTTTTTATAGCGCAGAGCTAGTCAACACGACAACATATTTTGAAGGTGAGTTCTAAGTACGCAGCTTTTTTCACTAGGGTTAGTGAGTTTTTTATAGTGGGGGATAAAAGAGTCCACTTTTCGAATGAGTGTGAACAAGTCACACCCGGAAAATTGTTGCCAGTCATTGCTCAAACCCGAATTTCGGTCATTCTGATACTGCTGGGGTTGCTGCACTGTTTGCTGTTTTTGTTGCCGTATAGGCTGTAATGCAGGCTGCTTCTTTGTACCTTCCAAAGGCTAGAGTACAAGACCCCTTCAAGTACAGTATTTTTCATAGAGATGGTGATGAAATCCCTCCTTTCCTCTTTGTTCTTTTGGAGATTCTTGGTTTTATTCATTACCCATTCTGCCATTCTGACAGTTCAGAAGTGGGTTCAGTCATGTACGCGATCAAAACGAGGAAAGAGATACAAGACTAGTGCCGCGAGCGTGGGCTACCGACGTCGGGAAATAAACCCGAATTAATCAAAAGGTTAGTGCAATCAGATTTCTGAGAAGCAAGCAGCACTCCAAGGCAGATGCCCGAAGTTCCAATTATGCGAGATTTAAGTGGCAACGCGAGGGGTCATAACGACGAAATCACCCTAGCATAGGAGACGGACGCACCCCGAGAAGCCGAGGAGGTGATGCATGAGCATGAGGCGCCACGGCGCTTAAATCTTCAACAGCAAGCATTCGTAGAACGTTTTTCTCCGTCCGCAACATTGCGGAGATGTTGCCAAGTTTCGACCCGAACAAGCGAGACTGGACGGCAGAGGAGTTTATTAAGCGCATATGCGAGTTGAAGGAGGTATGCGCTTGAAACGATAAATTGGTATTGTTTGCAGCACTATTAAAACTGGGCGGATATGCAAAAACATGGAACGATGGACAAATGCAAGTGTTTAAAAGTTTCCCGGAGTTCACGAAGAAACTAGTGATCGACTTTCCTACTCGAATTGACGAAGCCGATGTGCATTTAAAGTTGATGAGAACGATGCGTGCATATTCGGAAAGTTTGGATGAATACTTTTATAAAATAACAGCAAATGAATGACGGGGAGAAGTGTCAGACGCAGCAATCATAAAGTATATCCGACGAGGCCTCAGTTATCCAGCACTGCTAAATGCTCTTGCGGGAAGTGAATTCGCAGAACTACAAGAATTTCATATGGCGATTAGCCGCTCCGCAGAAAATGCTGTGCCGGCTATAGATCCACATCAGATGCATCCATCACGTAGTGAAGTTGTGCTGCTACGCGACCAGTCGGTACGAGGGTCGAACACTAGGTCAGTGGAAATATGCGAAACCGGACCGACATGTTTCAAGTGCTATCAGCGAGGTCATTTGGCAGTGCGATGTCCGAATGAATCATCGTATGCTTCTCCGGTGGTACTTATAAAAAAATCGGATTCAAAAGATAGACTATGTGTGGACTACCGAGAACTAAATAACATTACGGTAAAACGTCCCTTCTTGATGCCTGTTGTGGATGAGCTGCTAGCACAACTTGCAGATGCTGAGTTGTTCACATCTCTGGACCTGCTATCTGGATACTACCAAATCGAAGTCGAGCCAGAGTCACGAAAATATACTGCCTTTATTACGCACGATGAGCATTTTGAATTTCTTAGAATGCCATTCGGAGCTGGAAACGGACCAGCTGTGTTCCAGGAATTAATGGAAAAAACTGAGCGTATGTTGCCCCCTGGGATACTAATTACATTTTTTGACGACTTAATGATCAAAAGCAAAAATTTTGCCGAAGGCATGGAAAAGCTACGGAAAGTACTCGAAGTGATTCGAGCAGTCGAAATTACTCTCTGCCGCTCAAAATGCATATTTTTGGAAAGTGAGATTAACTTTTTGCACCACCGAGTGAACGCCTGCAGTATAGCACCAGGAGAGATAAAAGTAGCAGCAATTAAAGATTTCCCAACACCCGAAAATGTTAACGACGTTCGAAGATTTTTAGGGTTAACTGGATTTTTTCGAAAGTATATTGACAAATTTGCCAAAAAAATGACCTACTGAACCCACCTACTGAAGAAAAATGCAACTTTCCTATGGGATGCTGATCAAGATAGCGCATATAGCCGTCTGAAGGAGATGTTATCCAACGAGCCTATTCTGTACTTGTACGATCAGACGAAACGCCATGAGATCCATACAGATGTGAGTTCCAAAGGGCTTGCCGGGGTGTTGTTCCAGGAAGAATCTTCGGGTGAGATTGAACCGGTTTGCTACTATAGCCGTTGTTGTAGCGAGGCAGAAGAAAATTACCATTCGTATGAGCTAGAAGTACTCGCTAGCGTAGAATCGTTGGAAAGGTTCCGAATCTATGTGTTGGGGAAACCTTTCATGATTGTAACAGATTTTTCTGCAGTTATCACGGTGCGACTAAAGAAGCCCCTACCTCCAAGGATAGCACGATGGTGGCTGAAGAAGTCCGAGTATGATTTCAAACTAATTCACCGAGACAGCCGCAGGATGCAGCATGTGGATGCCTTAAGTCGTGCACCTACCGAAAACACCACTGAAGTTGTTGAGAGGATTTTAACAGTCAACATAACCGACGAAGACTGGCTGGTTACCATGCAACAACAGGACGAGCCACTACGAAATATCACGCGGATAATTCGAGGCGAGCAGTGTTCCGACTAGCTGGCGCAGTTACGGGAGGATTACGTACTGGAAACCAACCGACTATATCGGCAAGTGCGGGGAGAGCTTCGATGGGTCGTGCCAAAAGCTGTACACTGAAGAGTTGATAAGAAAGCTCATGATGACCGAGGACACTTTGGGGTGGACAAAACGTTAGAATAGATACGGCCTTATTATTGGTTCAAGCGAATGCGAAATTACGTTAAGGGATAAATCGCTGCCTGTATCAAATGCTGTTATTTTAAGAGGGCTGCTAGGAAGTCAGTTGGGAACGTGTATGTTAGCACGGTTATCCCTATCCCGTTCGGAGCGATACATGCAGACCACCTGGGACCCTTTCCTAAAAGTACCACTGGAAACCAAAACGTGCTAGGAATAACTGACTCATTTTCGAAATATATTGTGGTAAAAGCTGTTAAGTTGGCGAGTACGCTCCCAGTAATTCATGCATTAAATGGTCTGACTACCTTTTTGGGTTTCCGCGACGAATTATATCAGACCGAGACGCAGCCTTTACTTCTAAAAAGTTTGAAAGTTATTGTGCTGATAATGATATCAGCCATGTTTCAAATGCGGTTAGGACCCCCAGGGCAAATGGCCAAATCGAGAAAGCGCATCAATCTGTTCTTCTATATTTGCGAACTTCAACAGATAACGAACGCAAACGGGACCGAAATCTTAAAAGGCTTCAGTTTGTTTTAAATTCCCAAGCAAACTCGACTACCGGTGACACGCCGAGTGCGGTTGTATTCCGATACCAGCTACGTGACATTCTTCCGAATAAGCTGCCCAAAGCGCTACACGAGTTAGATGGGACTAAATCCACGGAAATTTGCTATGACGAAATCGCGAATAGAATTAACATCGAAAAGCAAAAATCGAAAGAACGTTTCGACAAACAACACGGGCAACCAAAACAGTTTGCGGTTAACGATCTGATTGTGGTCGATAGCGTGCCTCTTGCGACGGGAGAATCTCGAAAATTACAGCCACGCTGCAAGGGACCGTATGTAATTAATCGGGGATTGGATTGCGACCGATAGCTCATTGGAGATTTAGAAGATTGGCAACGTTCCAATCTGTACTCCACGCGGAGTGGTTGAAACTCTGGTGTTGCTTGAGACCAGAAGCAAACAACGACGACGAAACAACGGATAACGAATCAGAAGCTAGCTCCGATCCCGCCTTGGTTGAAGACCTGTCTCGGGACGAATCACTCCAGGATGGCCAAGCTGTCAACACTGAAGAAACTGGACAACTGGCAACAACGGATGCCAGCCGTGAAATGCAGTAAGTCGAGCACGCCAGCGAAGCCAAGTAGGCGTGTGTTGCTTACGGAGAGAAATTAATTAAATAAAAAAGCTAAATTGGTTGAACTCGATTGGTTCTATTCATTACACATTCTGCCATTCTGACACGCTTACTTTTTTTGTAAATTAATTTGATCGAGTGGCTTATCAAATGAATGGTTTTGACTCTTTTTCTTCTTAGCACTATAGCCCCTCTCGGACCTTCGCTTCCTGCTAATAGTGCCTCTCACTATCTCGGTCCATTGACTGCGTCCTCCAATTTCGAAATCCGAGCAGCGATGAACTGTCTTCATCGACCGAGTCAGATCAGCGTTACCTCGGTTTCCCCACTGGCCACCGCCCTACAGTTTTCCCAACGAGTACCTTTTTGGGTATCCGTTGTTCGTTCATACGATTCATGTGGCCAGCCGATTGCAGCTTTCGCAGTCTTATAATCTTTGAAACCTCCGGCTCGTCAAAAATTTCATACAGCTCATGGTGGTATCGAATTCACCATTGATCGCCGTCTAGCTTCCCTCCGATTATTCGCCTAAGGACCCGTCTTTCGAAGGCTTCCAATATGTTTGCGGATGCTGGGGTTAGGGTCCATGTTTCACACCCATAACATAGCACAAATCTTATGGCAGATTTCTCATGATTACGTGACTCTGACTTTCTTCCGCCATCTTAGCACCATTCATCGTATAAATCATTCAATTCTCGAACAATTGAAAGTTTTCCGTGTGGAATCTTTTAAACTTTTTTTTTATGATCTGTTAATACATTTATGATCCAAATTAAATGGACAAAAAAGACTGAGAGACATTACATTCAATGCGTGAATCAAGTAAGTGCAGCATTAAATGCGGTATCATAAACATGGGGTGCTGACTTTCAACAAGATTATCAAAATTTAACTCACATTTCCAGCAACAGAACAAAACTTTAATGCATCATCGACAATAAAATTCATTTTAAAAACTTGACGGGTGTGTTCGAATGCTGAAGAGGCACAAATTGTTGATATGAAAGGGTTGATTAGTGCTCTTTACAGTTGTTATCCGCAATTAGCTTGCATGTTGTTCATTAATTAGTATCAAATATCTAGAAACATCCGCTCATTCATTATGTGAACTGTAAACATTTGAACGTGATGTGAAGAGTTTTTACTTGAAGAGCCAACAACGAGACGGTTCGATAGTTTATTTATCATATGAGCACACACATGATGATAGCGCATGATTCGTTATTAAATGAATACCGAAAATTTTTTGATTTTATGATGATTGATTCTTATTCAAGTTTGTTTAATTTATTGTAAAAATAGATATAGAAGATTGAGTTCCCACGAAGTAACTGGAATCAAGTTATAAGAAAGACCAAGCTTTGTTCTCTTGGAAGCAAAATACATGATAAATGTGATTATTTTTTTTCATGATTGTCAATCTTTGATTGGATTAATATATATTAGATCATGTGTGTAATTTTTAAAAATTTAATCAATTTTCATTGGATAAAAATAACAAAATCTTTTATAAACCAGTTTTTTTCGGTGAAAATACTTAATTCAGATCCATAAACGCAAATTTTTAACCATCGTAAATGAATGAAATTTCTAAAAAAAATCTGGATCGTTTCTGCAAAATAATATGGACATCCATAACATTTTGTAAAAACTAGTTCATATCAGTCAAATGCAGTTAATTTTTATTTTTTATTTTAAAATCTTTACAAAATCAGTTCACTTTATCGAATCAAATCATGCTTGAAACCATTAAAAATTAAAAAAAAAATAGTCTTCCCTTGCAGTTATTCCTTATTTTGAACAAAGAACCAATTAGAGCAATGCAAAAAAAATAATATCTAGCCCAATTAGCATCCTATTCATCCATCGTTCTTTGTTCTTTTGACCAGCACTTCAATATTTCTATACTTTACAGCTATAAAATCTACAAAAACTTCTACGTTTCTGGATACTTAATTAGCTTCAAGTACTTCAAACAGTTTTATTGACCCAAATTCACCGAAGCATCAAAAAAGAAATTTCTAAAGTTCTTAAATTTCTTGTTTGCAAGCAACTGCTTCGAATCTTAACTTTTACACACTCAAAATCGTAAAATCTGCTTCAATAAAAAAGTTACAAAAAGTAACAACAATAACCGCACTTCAGATATTGTAAATCTCCTGAATATGAAGAAAGCAGAAAAAAACTATGTAGAACTTAATTTCGCCTAAAGGCTAATCATGATCATCATTTAGAAGGCAATTATTGAGTGGTGCTCGTTGGTGTATATGTTAGAAATCACGCGTTAACCTTTAACGATGAAGTGTTTAGATGTTAGGTGTTATTTTTTGTACTTTTCCGTATTTCTTTGAGTTCAAGATGGAGTGCCCTAAAAGTTAATTTTTCGAGTAAAAGATACTTTTAATTTCCGTAACCGCTGGAAGGTTTCGTAAACATGTGTGTAATGATACACTGATGGCGTGAAAAATGAGGAGAAAACTTTAGTAATTATTTCCATACTCGTACGTTGCTTTGACGGTTTAACCTCAATGTTCATCAAACGTTTGAACATGCTTTTGTTTTCAGTTAATTTTTTTATTAAGAAAGACTGAAAAAAAGGAAAAAATTGAAGTTAAATACATACTTTAAGTCTTTTGGTGTCAGGTGTTTTTGTAGGGAATATGTGTTTTAGCATACTTTTGCTTTTAAGGAAAAGTTTTGATTTCGAAGAGCTTTAGTGTATGAGAACTTATTTCTAAAACAGTTGAATTGATTGTTATAAAAATTAAATTTTATATTGATTCCTATGAAAATTGAACGCTAAGCATTCGCATTTTGTAATTTTTGCAATGGTTCACATAGTTTCGAGGCATATCGGTCAATTTCAGTAAAGTTTCAAATCCACTTTTACTGTAGGTAATAATTAACTTGCCGGTTACCGGTAGGTGGAAAAAAAACATTTGTTCACTTTTATCACCTATTTATTTGATAGTAAAACGATTGAACACTTTTTACAAAATGATTGTTATATTGTGCGCGTAAGGCGTAAATGAGCACCCTAATGCAGCCTCACTTTAGGTGGGTAGGTTAAGGAGGCTTAACCGTGCTCCGCGAATCACAAAACTTTAGTAAAAACCCCCGAATAGAATGTCGTTGTCGCTTTTATATTAGGAAATTGCTATATGTTGCACAATTCTAATTGTTGCAACAGTGCACCGAAAAGGTGAGCAATGACACCTGAGTAAGTGAGTTTTAATTTCGAGCAAAGTGCTCGTGGCAGAAATGCTGACGGAATTCGTAAGAATTCTGTCTGTGGGAATAGAAAATTTAAGTTGAAGTGAAATTGTATCTTAAGAAATTTAGGTCACAGTGAATATAGTGAAGAATTGTGGGAATGGGAAGATTTGTGGGAATGGAATGTAACTGGTAATCTCGTTGATCATTATATGTTCCGATGGAATGGATATTATTTAACAGTCTTCTAAAAATATTTTAAATATTGCTTTTTTTTGTCTTGACTGTTGTCACCTCTCTTAAACAATACTAAATATACGAGGTTTGTTCAAAAAGTAAAGTGACTTTGAATTTTAAGGAAAAAAATCTATTTATTCGTCAATATTTATGTTTTCCCCTGCAAAGTAGTCAATACATTTGTACCAATACACTTGAGCTAACGCTTTTGCCAATCCTTGAAGCAGTTCTCATAAGCACTTTTCGGTATTGCCTTGAGCTCTTCCAGCGATGCAGTCCTTTCATAGGTCTCATTTGTTTTGGGAACAAGAAAAAGTCACATGGGGCCGAATCCGGTGAATGTGGTGGCTGAGGCATGATCGTGGTGATGTTTTTGGCGTAAAAAATCTTGATTTTTGGTTCATTATCTTTCGATAGTGATCACCGAGCACGTAAAACACATCTAACTGTTATGCCTCTCACAAATAAACTTAGCATATTATATAGCTGAAATTTAAATATATGCTCCTGACGAGTGTACCAACATACAAAAATAAAAAAAGTTGGTACTCGAATAAACGTTATCCGCGAAATTTGAAAAGTCACCTTACTTTTTGTACACACCTTGTATTTATCAAATTTTAAATTCTTTTGATGCCTATCAGACGTACACCAGATAAACGACGGTTAAAATCAAATGCTGGCCCAGCAGTATCGTGCTTGATATGCCGCAATGAGTTACCGGATACTGCCTAGAAACCCTGTTGCAGACGTCCACTAGCTGCCCAATGTGTAGGCAGCCCTTCAGAATAGCATCTCGAACTGCAGTTAAAACCCTCTCTATTACACAAGGAGTGGTGCCTAAGAATAATCAAGACCAGCCACCACCGAGTAGATCTACGAACCCACAAAAACCCATGCGTTAGACCGTCCCCGCACCCTTCCACAATGTGATTTAGACTCGAAGCGTTTATTTTTACCGCCAGTACAGAAGACTAAGCCTGTGCAACCCTGTCTGAGCTCGATCAGCCTAGGACCAGCTTGTTGGTACTAGCTTCACCATCTCAGCGGATTAATCCTGTATTAGAGAACTCAACGTGAGGTCATCATGAAACAAGTTGAGTAGACAGACCTATGCTCATGTCAGAAGGGTTTTGTTCTCAACTTACAAAATGCAGTACCCAGTAACGAATAAAATCAAGGAACACGTCATGTTCGAGGACCATACTATTGTTATCAAAGTTGAAAGAATTTTGACTTCTGAGGTATTTGTTAAAGTTATACCCATAAATATCTCGCTTGATAATTTTTTTCAGAGTTTTTAGATCACGGGTGTCCGTTCGCGAGGGAGGAAACACATTTTTCATGTATTACCCCCCCAACCCTGTTCTCCCGCTGAAGCTAAAACTGTCAGTTTAAGAACTGTTTTGAAAAGCTCTCATAGAGAACTTTCATTTGATACTCATATCGGCTACCTTTCATGAAATTTTTTTCAAGGGTCACTCCCCTGTACTGTAATCATCGATTCATGGCCTATTTTTTCGAATCCTAGAATGGTTACAAAGCCCTTTTTCTAGGAGCTCTCTCCTGCCTCTTTGACTTGTTTCAATTGTTTGTACTCATCTTCATGATACCTATCATTCCTGAAATTTTCATGCAAATCCTAGCAAAGCTGTAGTGTCTAAGGCGGTATAAAGCGCATATGGCTCCATAGCCATATGTTTCCATAGTAATACAGGGCACATTGTTCCATAGTATTACAGGAAAATTCAAATCGCTATAACTTCGTTAAATACTATTCGATCTTTATGAAATTTTCAGAAACGATCAATCTTATAAATAGTCAATAGTAAAATTTTAATGAATTTAAGGGTACAAATTTTAATGAATTTAAGGGTTTGATTATCGATTTATCGATAGTGCCCTCAGACCGGGGAACCAAACGCGTCCCCAGGGTTGCGGATAGGGGCAGACCTTTCTCGAAAGGTTCGCTGCGAATAACCAATAAGCAGCCGTGGACAATGGTCGGCAGTGAAGGGAGAGTCTCAGGACAAATACCTGAGTGTCAATGATCTTCACTGTGACATGACGAAATATATGGCGTCATCAATTATCCATATATCCTGGCAGTAGGTAAAATGCTATGGGAACGGAAACCCAGACAGAAAACCAAACTATGCAGGTCCACAAGGGGAACCAAATTACGGTGCAGGGAGTCGGATCCCCAGTACCGGCGGCAGAGGGTAGTGAGCGAGCAGGCTCCCGGCCGTCGTCATCCAGCGACTGCAATGTTATAGAAGTGGTGAACTTGGCTTCTGTAACAGATATAACTACAAGCAAACAGGACGCTAGCACGGAGAACCCTTTCAGGCAAAAACCGCTGTTGGCAAGAACACCGATAAAACAAGTCACCGATTGCGGGGGGAGGCAGCAAACCCCAGAAACACTGTCAAAGTCAACATCACAGGTTAAATCATCGGAGACAGACGACAGACGGACTAACGAACGAAAGAACGCAGAGTGCGTTGTGCAACCTGGCATCATTGCGGCCTTTGGGCGCAGTAGAAGGACTATGCGCACCCCGGAGCGTCCAGTGCAAGACGTACACAATCCGGATCAAGCTGCGACACCAACAGAGGCCAGTGTAAGACTGGGGGAGGGAGAAGTTTTGCCGTTAGCCGACGCCACTTCAAACGTCACCCAAGCGATAGAAGCAAAAGGTCTAGGAAACGGGGGCCTCTCCCAAGAGGTGGTGCCAAATAACACAATCGCCCTTGACCGCGCCGAAGAAGAGCGGCTTACTCGGAAAGCGGGGACTATCGTCAAACAACTGAGGGCTGCCTGCGAAGTGCAGAAAAACATAGGCAAGAGTGTCAGGAATGGCATTCTTGAACTGGAGGAGCTTTTTGGCCGCATAACGCACTACAGGCGGAGGTGGCTTGCAACCGAAAAGCACCAAAAAGACACGCTCTCCCTCGAGGCATCAGTGGGTCCTAGTAGCAGCAAAAGAATGGCCGGTAGCCCAATTGAAGGCGACCGTGAGAAAAGGAGGAAGGACGAGACCATAAACGAAGTTGACACTCCAGGCGAGGAGTTTCATGTGGTGCGAAACAAGCCAGCGAAAAAAGAGGCCAAAAAGCTGCTCCTAGAAAAAACTGACAAAGAGCTCAACCACGAAAAGAACAAAGAACCCCCCGATATACCGCAGAAAACAAAAAGCAAACCGCGGCGCAAGCCCTTGCGAGAGGCACTGCTTATTAAACCCACTAAGGGCCGAACCTACGCAGATGTCCTCCGTGAAATTAAAGGAGCGATCAAGCCAGACGACACCAAAACTGCCATCAAAGCAGTTCGACCAACCCGGACCGGTGGCCTGCTGGTGGGATTCGGGCCAGAAGCCACAAACAAAGATGCATTCCGTGACGTGGTTCAAAAGGTTCTTGGAGATGCGGCAACCGTTGCCTCGCTCGAACGAATGGCCACCCTGGAAATCTGGGACCTCGACTGCGTCACGGACAAACTGAAGTAGAGGATGCCGTTAGGAGGGAGTTCGCCAGCTTAAGTGAAGTCAAGGCAAGATTGACACGTGAAAACAAAAGGGGGCAACGCATGGCTATTGTCGAACTAGCTGATAAAGACGCCCAGCAAATCCTGGCGAAGGGCAAAATTAAGAAAGGTTGGGTGATCTGCAGGATACGGAGAAGAGCGATCCCTATCCGCTGCTTCAGATGCCTCGAATACGGACACACCGCGTATGGCTGTAGGGGACCCGACAGGAGATCTCCGTGCTACAAATGTGGTGAAACGGGGCACAAAAGGAAGGAGTGCACGAACGAGGCAAAATGCATTCTTTGCAAGGATGCTAAGCTAGCACCCGGCGACCTCAAACATGAGCCGGGGACAGGGAGATGCTGGGTTTTCAAGGAGGCCCTAACTAAAGCCAAATCGATACTCAAATGATCCGTATCCTGCAGGTCAATTTGCACCGAAGCACAAACGCCCAGGACCTACTTGAGCAGTTTGCGAGGGATAAGAAAGCTGACCTCCTGTTGCTGAGCGAGCAACATCATAACAAGGACTCGCAAGCGTGGTACCCTGATGAATCTGGTACCTCGGCCATCTGGGTTCGAGACAGCGCCCGCCTTCAGGTGCAGGGCCATGGACGCGGGGATGGTTTTGTGTGGGTGCGGTGTTCAGGGATAACATATTTCAGTGTTTATCTGACGCCTAACGAGGCAATGCCATCTTTTCGAACGAAACTCGATGCCCTGGAGGACGCTGTCTCGAACACAGAGGGCCACATGCTGGTCGGGGGAGACTTCAACGCTAGAGCCATTGAATGGGGTATGCCACAATCCGACCCAAGGGGAAAGCAAATCTTGGACATGGCGGCCAGAACAGCGCTTTTTGTCCTAAATACTGGTAACACCCCTACTTTCCGCCACTGGGGTTGCGTAGGAACCATACCCGATGTGACACTCGCTTCGGAGTCCCTGGTACCTAGAGTACACAACTGGCGAGTACACGAGGACTACTCGGCTAGTGATCACCAGTATATAGCGGTTGAGATTCACGACAGTGCCACTCTGCGTGCATATGCCCAAACTTCAATCCTCGGATGGAGGACTGGGAGGATGGACGTTGAAAGGTTCGCTGACGCGCTTACGGTAGGCGCACCGTTGCTGGGAGCTCCGCCAGGGAGTGGAGGGCCTACAGCCAAAGACTTGGTGAACTCAACTATGAGTACCATCATAACTGCTTGCGAGTCTTCCATGCCCCGTCGGAGGCCCCGACACGGTAAGCCTCCAGTATACTGGTGGTCAAACGAGATCGCCGTACAAAGAAGCGAGTGTCACAAACTTCGCCGAGAAGCCCAGCGGGTGCGAACGCGGGAGGAGGCAGACACTAGGCTAGCAGCATACAGGTCCGGCAGGAAATATCTTCGCAGGCTTATTAACAAGAGCAAGGCCCGATGCTGGCAAGACCTCGTGGACGATGTAAATAGGGATCCGTGGGGCCTAGGTTACAAGCTGGTCATGCGAAAGCTTGGTGCAGAGAAGATGGACGAGATCGTACGGGCACTTTTCCCCACGCACCCTGTCCGTGTCGATCCAGCTCATGCACAAATACCATTAGAATGCTAATTTTTCACAATGATGGAACTGGAGCAGGCAATTCTATCCATGAAAGCAAGTAAGGCACCGGGACCAGATGGCGTTCCTGCTGAGGTTTTGCAGCTTATCTACAAGCTTTGTCCTGACCTGTTGCTCAGTATGTTCAACACTTGCCTGTACGAAGGTGTATTTCCGGAACGCTGGAAAGTGGCGAGGCTCGTACTGATCAGCAAGGGGAAGGGAAATTCCAAGTTGGCGTCTGCATACCGCCCGTTATGTATGCTAGACACGGCTGGGAAAGTGCTCGAGAAACTCATCAAGGGAAGACTCACTGACGCGGTCCGTTCTGCCGGGGACCTATCTCCACGGCAGTATGGTTTTAGAGCAGGTCGCTCCACTATTGACGCGATAGCGGAAGTAGTGAGCGCGGTCCAAAGAGCGGAAGCTCACTGCCAGTCAAAAAAAGGGTTGTGTTGCTCGTGACACTTGACGTCAGAAACGCCTTCAATTCCGCTAGATGGGCGGATATTCTGGAAGCACTGGAAAACTCTTTTCAAGTTCCAGAATATCTGATGCGGATTTTGAAGAACTACCTGACAGACCGGAGCCTGCTCTTTGAGACGAAAGAGGGTCGGCGGAGGATGGAAGTTACATCGGGTGTTGCAAAAGGCTCCATCCTTGGCCCAGACCTGGGGAACATCACGTACGACGGGCTACTGAGAATCGAGCTGCCGGATGAGTCGCGCTTGATCGGCTATGCAGACGATGTCGCGGCGCTAGTTGCGGGACGCACTGTTGAACAAGCGCAGCTCAGACTGGCTATGCTAATGCGCCGAGTGAAGGACTGGATAACTACTCGCGGGTTCAGCCTAGCTTTGGAGAAAACCGAAGTAGTCATCTTGACAAAGAAGTGAATCCCTACAGTAAGGATGATCAACATTGGGGAAGCACTCGTTGAGACTAAACTAGCAGTGAAGTACCTGGGCATTTTGATCGACTCAAAGACGCGTTTCTCCGAGCAAATCAGGGCAATAGCTGACAAGGCTGCAGCGAGTGTTTCGGCTCTCAGCCGGCTAATGGCCAACATAGGGGGTCCCACCTCATCAAGAAGGAGACTTCTGATGAGTGCAGTACAATCTGTGCTGTTGTACGGATCGGAGATATGGTGTGAGGCTCTCAACAAGGGGCTGTACCGAAGGCGCTTGGCACAGGTGCAGCGACGGGGAGCGCTGCGGATTGCATCTGCATATCGGACTGTCTCGGAGTCGGCAGTGCATTCATGATTTTTTCAGATTTTTCGGATGGAAGGTGTCGAATCGCGAGGGGGGGGGGAGTACGCGTAAAGTTCGTACATTTCCCCTTCCCTTGTCCCCCTCGGTGCTCATAAGGCAATTTTAAGACTTGTTTTGAAAAGATCTCATTGAGACCTTTACAATGACACCCTACTCGGCTACCAATGGTGAAAGGTTTTTTTTGGGGGGTCACCTCCCTATATGGGGAGACCCCCCTTAAACCCCTTTGAACAATTTTCCACCCTTGAACTTAAAAGAAGTCACCACTTCTGACCTTTCCACAAAGTTTCATGGCTGTAACCTCTATAGTTTCGGAGAAAAAGTGCTGTGACATACAGACGGACGGACGGACGTCCAAGATGATCTAGTCGTAATCGGGGCTTCCTACGCAGAGTAGAGCACATGGCTGCAGTCAGCCTCTGGGGAGGTTTGTGACTCGTAGCCAGGCACGCTAGCTGTTGTTTGTGTAGAATGCTCAGTCTTAGTTCTGGAGAGCTCTGCAGCTTGGCCCCTATGATGACTGAAGTACCTTGAAATGCGCAGCGTTCCAAGAATTTGCCTCCGTTGAGAATGACACCATCCTGAAGCAGAAGCTCCGTAGGTAGTAGATGCCAGCTGGTGCATGAGATAGTGGAAGATTATTATGAAGCCCTCTACCGCTTAATGCAACGCTCCTACAGGCCCATTCCAGAGCAGTAATTCCGGGAGATGTTCTGGGAGGGAATCCATCCTGAGCTAAGTCACCGCAGTTGCAGACATTAAGTTTTGGCTGAGGGATGTGTAGCCCGGGGTGGTATACTGAGGCTGGCCAGCGCTCAGTCGTTTCGTGGGAACTCCGGGACACCCTCTGCTCGTACTGAGCCACCTTACATAAAGAATACTAACACGGAGGGAAAAGGACGGGAAAGGGGGAGGTCATATTGAGAAATGAAAAAAAATATTTTTGCTTACAACATAGTGGCCGATTTAATTGAAATAGGAAAAAAGAACACAACAAAAATTCATGAAAAGGAATAATATTATAGAGCAAGAATAAATAAATTTCAAAGCCACTGCTATAAAAGCCAGCCAATATTTTTAATTAAAGAAAAATATACATATATTAAGGATATGATCGTGATAAAACGAATTTCCAATATGACTAAAATATAATTAATAACAAATATAATGAAAAAGGTGCAATTACTCACCCCTATTAATGCTGCAGAGCGCTCGGCAACCGAAGGGGATCACTGAAAATTAACTTCAATTTAAAAAATATTCACACTACTTTAAACGCAACCCAAACCGGCCATTTTTCACAACCTGTAGACTTTCTCTTCGGAGACCTGGCACTATATATTCATCTTTTTGTGATTCCGTTACTAATTAAATTCAGACCCACGTTTGGTTTTTGTTCCACTTTTCATTAATAGACGCTTGTTCTTAATTCATACTTTCACTTTTCATTATCTTTGAATTCCCGACACTGAATGCTTTTTTTCTTTTTACTCTTTGATTGCTTTACGGCGTCCACCACAACCTGCCTCCACTGTTGCTTTTTTTTATTACCACTGTTACTCGGTACCAATTTTCTTTCCGATTCAAAAAGTATCAAGATTTTCTTTGTTTTATGTTATATTGTTTTATGTTTCTTAAACCGTCACTGTTTTCTTTTGGCTTCACCTCACCTAATTTTGTGTTTTCGTGTGTTTAGCTCACTTAAACTTCACTCGCACGCAATTCAAATTCTTTTATCCTTCCAGAAAATTGTACTTTTCGTTTATAATGTCACTACCCCTTCGAATTTCATTTCATTTCACTCGTAAAATCTTCCCGAATCATAATCATGGCTTTTATTCACTAATTTTTACATATCAAACTCTTTTCACGAATTTTCCAAACTCAACACATTTATTGTTCTTTCCCCGTCGTCATAGAAAACTCGCAAAAAAAGACTTCTTCGCCAAAATCAATAACCTTCCCAAAGTCAAAAAACCGACTGACCCCCCAATTCAAGCACCCAATCCCACATTTCACCTCCAGCAAATCCGATCCCGCAATCCTTTTCATTTTCAATTACCGCTGCCGCATCTGGACAACGTAATCGAAGTTCATTACACTTCGATTCCGCTACCCACACATCTTTTTGTCGTATCGACAAACGCAATAATATCAATTTTTTGCATATATGGCAATTTGCATCATCCAAGAAGCGCTTGGTTAGATGCAAAGTGTCATATATACATATACGGGAACTATTGATTTTGCCGATACCCCAAAAAGAGCACTTCCCTGTGTTCGGGGAACTTGAACCCAGATTTCCAACAGACCCTCGGTCGAGAACTCGCGACGCAACCAATGGAGCCATGTTCCATTGTTAACCTATTCATCTAATAAGCAACTTCAACTGTGCATCTGGGTATGAGATTGAGTTTTGTTAGTAGGGAAACGTGAATGAATTTTCGTTAGTATAAAGAATAAAATTTGTTCGTGGGAACTCGTGAATAGAATTAGTTAGTATGAAGGAAGGAATTAGGTTTTGTTAGGAAAAATGTATAGAATGAAATTTTGTTAATGGGAATTAATATAGGGACTGTTGTTAGTGGAAAGATTAAAATTGTTATTATATTACTAGTTTGTTGTAATTGGAAATAAAGAAAAAGGGTAGGATTGTGATGATGTGGAAATTAAAATTATAGGAAGGAAGGTGGAGATGTTACGGCGGCAATTTGAAGTTGCGAATGGGAGAAAGTTGGTACGCCGGAACTCGCAACAGAGCTTTAAAAGCGATCCGCTGCACATTGGGTCGGGCACCACAGAACCATCCTCATAACAGTCAAGACCGGCTGGACCAGCACGCAATAGCTGAAGTTAAACAGAATCTACGTCACCACTGACTGTACTAGACACCCTAAATAGGCCCATTCTGGCAGCCTTTATTGATTTTAGCCTCCCTAAATCGAACGAGGTCCACGAGTTGATGCAGGAGACAAAAAAAGGGGTCTGCTGTAGCTGTCATCAACCAGATCAATACTTTGCAGCATGGTGCGCAGAGCGAAAAGTATTCTGCTAAAGTTGTGGTAACTTGGATACATTTTCCTCCAGACTGCCCTGAGCAACCGCACATATGAGAGGTACACTAAGACTAAGCCGTACTGTAAAAAAGCAACCCCATCACTAATTATGAGAAACACATCAATCTTGACAACACCACATCTACTAAGACTAAACTGACGTGGAGGATCCTTTTCTTTCAGAGGCATCTCCAAAGAAAAGTACAACTCTCTCAACCGTATGTTGAGTCACATAATAAAACCTTACCTTATTTGACTTCGAGAATATCAGGCGGTGTGTTAAAAAATTTTTGTGACAAAAGAGGTCACTTTACGCCCATGCAAAATCGAATGGATCAATGATTTAAAAAAATCCAAAAAAAGAAATATAAAATAATAACAACGACGACGCAACCAGCGGTTGCAGCCACGACAGTACATCAAGAGCGGTACTAACCATGACAAAAACGACAAGTAGTGCAATGAAAGTGAAGACGGACGAAAAATGGAGATGAGCAGACAGTCTGGTTCAGACTGAGATTCCTGCAGCGTTCGGGCGCGGCAAAAAAATTATGCGAACGCCAGAGCGTCCTATTAAGAAAAGCGGGAGAAGCAGAAGCCTCTGCAGGATGGTACAGGTGTTCGAGCGGTGGAAGATAATATAAAGAGCATCGAAAATTCGATGGCCACTGCTGCGATCGTTACCGAAGCGACCGACGCAAGGATCGCAAATCTCGACATAGTACAGAAACATCCTGAAGCCAACGCGGAGAGTACGGTACGAAAAGCAACGAGCGACCAGACAAATAAAGCGACGTTGTGTGATTTCATCGCCAACGTCGAAAATTTGGGGGAAGTACTGCATTTGGAAACGGAAAACTATAACCTCTCCCAAGAATGAAGAAGAAAGACTATTCCGAAAAGTGGGAGATGTCCTGAAAAGAATACAATCTGCATGCGACTCCTCAAAAATCAGCAAAGCAGTAAAGGTTGGGCTCCTTGAACTAGAGGAGCTCCTAGATTGCATAGGGCACTATCGGAGGAGCTGTTTAAGTGCCGAAGACAAGATGAAGGCTAAAGAGGCGCTGGGGGTGAAATCTAAAGGCCACATGCAGATAGCTCCACCATTAAAAATCAATAAAAGAATGGCGTCTAGCCCAATCGAAGGAGATCGGGATAAAAGAAGGAAGGAAGAGGCACTTGATGGGCGTGGAGCACCAGATCAGGGGTTCCAGACAGTGCTTACAAAAGGAGCGAAGAAAGCCGCAAAGAAACTCCTTTGAAAAGTGCCTGAAAGTAAAGTACGCACGGACGCCCAATCAAAAAAAGGACCTGTGGCAAAATAGGAGAGGCAGAAGCCGTGGCAAAGACCCTAGCAGCAGAGGCTGGCAATAAGAAAGCAAAAAAGTGCAACTATAGCCTCACTCCAACCGATGGCAACGATCGAAATAAGAGACATTGACTGCGTGACGAATCTGGCCGAGGTAGAAGAGGCCATCAAAAGGGAGTTCCCTAGCGTGGGAAGGATCAAGGCGAGACTGACACCAGAAAACAACAGGGGACAACGCATGGCCATAGTTGACTTGACCAAAAAGGACGCCCAACAACTCCTGAACAAGGGCAAAGTAAGAATAGGGTGGGTTTTCTGTAGGATACGGCGAAGAACAACGCCTCTTCAATGTTTCAAATGCCTTGACTATGGTCACACCTCACAAGTATACAAAGGACCCAATACGAGTTCCCTATGTTACAAATACGGTGAAATGGGACGTAAAAGAAAAGAGTGTACGAAGGAGGCACACTGTATTCTTTGCAAGGATGCTGATCCAAGACCTGATTTCGGACACGGAAAATGCCGGGTGTTCCAGGAAGCCCTAGCCAAGGCAAAATCAGAGCTTCGATGACCCGCATCCTGCAGCTAAACCTACACTGCAGTTCAACTGCCCAAAATCTGCTTGAGCAGTTTGCGAGGGACACGAAAGCCGACTTCTTGCTGCTGAGTGAGCAACGCCATAATAAAAGTCCTGCATTATGGTATTCTGACGAAACTGGTACTGCCTCCATCTGGATTCGGAGCAGTGATTTCCAAGCGGAGAGTTGTGGACGGGGGGATGGTTTCGTGTGGGTCCGGTGCTCAGGGACCACCTTCTTTAGTGTGTACCTAACGCCGAATGAATCAATATCATCCTTCCAAGCCAAGCTTAATGCTCTGGAGGGCACTGTCTCGAACGCGGAAGGCAAAGTGCTCGTTGGGGGTGACTTCAACGCTAAAGCAATCGAATGGGGCATGGCTCAAACGGATCCGCGGGGAAAAGGAATCCTGGAAATGGCAGCCAGACGGCACTTGTCGCACTAAGCACCGGAAACACGCCGACTTTCCACCGTATTGGCTGTGAAAGAACCATACTGGACGTGACATTCGCCTTGGAGCCCTTAGTACGGAGGATACACAATTGGAGAGTACTAGAGGACTACTCAGCCAGTGATCATCAGTGCATTCTGTTTGAGATCAGTGATGTTGTCTCTCGGTTTTCTGCAACTGAATGGAATATCGGAAGGATGGACGTCGAGAGGTTTGTCGAGGTGCTCAAAGCAGGTGAGCCGCTGCAGGGAGCTTCGGTGGGGACGGAAGAACTGGCAGCTCAAGACGTGGTGAACTCTACTATGAGCATCATAACGACTGCTTGTTGCGCTTCTATGCCCCGTCGGAGACTCCAGCACGGCAAGCCCCCAGTGTACTCGTGGTCAACTGAAATCGTTGAAAAATGAAGGGAGTGTCACAAGCTTCGACGTGAGGCTTAACGGGCGCGGAACAGTGACGTGGCATGCAACTGGGTGGCAGCATATAAGTCGGCCAGGAAATGCCTTCGCGAATTGATAAACAATAGCAAGGCTCGCTGCTGGCAAGACCTAGTGGACAATGTGAACATGGATCCGTGGGGCCTTGGCTACAAGCTACGAGACGGCGTTTTCCTGGTACAATGGGAGGTGGCGAGGCTCGTGCTGATCAGTAAGGGGAAGGAAAATCCCGAATCGCCTTCTGCATACCGCCCGCTATGCATGCTAGACACGGTCGGGAAAGTGCTAGAGAAACTCATCAAGGGAAGACTCACTGACGCGATTCGTGCTGCTGGGGACCTATCTCCCCGGCAGTACGGCTTTAGAGCAGGACGTTCTACCATTGATGCGATTGCAGAGGTGGTGAACGCGGTTCAAAAGGCAGAGGCATATAATCGCACCTGGCGACGGATCGTCCTGTTGGTGACACTCGACGTCGGGAACGCCTTCAACTCCGCTAGATGGGTGGATATTTTTGATACGCTGGAAAACTCTTTTCAAGTTCCAGAATATCTAATACGGCTTTTGAGAAACTACCTGAAGGACCAAAGCCGACATGACACAGGGCCAACGAAGGATGGAAATTACATCAGGTGTTGCCCAGGGATCTGTCCTTGGTCCGGACCTTTGGAACTTGTCTTACGACGGGCTACTGAGACTCGAGACGCCAGATGAGTCGCGCTTGGTCGGCTATGCGGATGATGTTGTGGCTCTGTTCGCTGGACAGAGCCAACTTAGGCTAGGTATGCTAATGCGCCGAGTGAGGGACTGGATGACTAGTCGCGGGCTCAGTTTAGCACTGGAGAAAACCGAAGTATTCACCTTGAACAAAAAGAGAATCCCTAGAGTAAGGATGATCAGTATTGGAGACATACGAATCAGATCGAAGCCATTGGTGAAGTACCTGGGGCTACTGATCGACTCAAAGATGAGTTTCTCTGAGCAAATCAGAGCGACGGCTGAGAAGGCTGCTTCGGGAATATCGTCGACTTATGGCCAACGTAGGGGGACCCAGCCTCTTGATAGGTGCTGTAAACTCAGTGCTACTGTATGGAGCAGAAGTATGGGACGACGCTCTCAGCAAGGAGGTATACCGAAAACGTTTGGCACAGGTACAGAGAAGAGGAGCACTGAGGATTGGATCTTCGTATCTGACAGTCTCTGATTTGGCAGTAAGAGTTATTGCAGGCGTGATACCTGTCACCTTCCTTGCTAGAGAGCACTGCGCTATTTACCTGCATAGAAACGAGGAGAGACAGCGCTCGCTCAAGGGTTGGCAACAGTCTTAGGTGAATTGCACGAAGGGAAGGTGGACTGCACGCCTCTTCCCGGACGTGAGACCGAGGCTAAATCGAAGGCATGGTGAGACTGACTCTTACCTGACCCAGGTTTTCAGCGGGCATGGGTGTTTTCAGTCTTACCTTCATAAGATTGGTAAGTCACGGTCCTCCGATTTTCGGTTTTGCCCAGGAGAGGAGGACGATGCCTGCCACACATTTCGGCATGCTCAGAATGGGTCAGGCTGCGAAGGGGCCTCTATAGGGAGACGGGAGAGCTCACCCCGGATAATATAGTTGCGGTGATGCTCGAATCGGTTGACAAATGGAACCAGGTAGCACATTATGTTCGGGGAGTCCTAAAAGATAAAAGGGACTCACAGCATCTGGGGGCGCTGGGGCTGGGGGATCACTTTTCTGGCACTTCCTCTTCCTCTCTCCCCACCCGCTAGAAGAGGGATCCTTCATTTAAAAGGCGCCTCACGGCGTAACAAAACGAGACCCGGCCCGAAATAATGTGTCAAACGGTTCCAGACTAGGTTCTCAGGTTGACAGGGGAGGTGTTTAGCGGATAGTCCAGCCGCCTTCTTGCGAGCATGGGAGTCCCACACTCTGTGCATAAATGGCATTCACCTCGCAAAAACAAAAAATAAAAAAAATTCTCTGGCTTCCTTCACAGAAGACCCCATAAAATGTAAAATAATTTTAACAAAACCTTAATAAAACTGCGACCTGTCTGTCCGTCCGTGTGCCATAGCAATTTGGCTCGCAAACTAAGCTTAAAACATCAAATTTTGTATGCAGGTGTAAAGTGGTGTGCTCTTCAAAGTTCAACTATAAAATTTTTTTATATGGTATTTAAAGGGGTTTCCCTATATAGGGGAGTGGCCTTTGAAAAAAAAAATCATTCTAGGTAGTCGATATGGGTATGATGAGAGCTTTCCAAAACAGACCTTAAACTGACATTTTTTGCTTTGAGGGGCGCACAGGGAGAAAAAAAAACGAAAAATGTGTCCCCCCCTCTCGCGATTGGACATCTGAGATCTGAAAAATCTGAAAAAAATTATGTGGGAAAATGATTATGAGTACAACAACAACAAATACCTTAGAAGTCAAAATTCGCTCAACTTTGTTGACAATAGTATGATCTGTGAATTTAACATTTTCCCCAATGCACCCTTAAACTCAACGAAATTCGATATGTTAGTAGTCTTAAAAAAGTACTCACACCATATACTATAAGTTTGATGAAAATCCAATCATATTCACGGAAATTATAGCCATTTCAAATTTCTCTAATGACAACAACAATAACACACAATTTCGGTACTTTATGGACCCCCCATCGAATCAAACACTGCTGTTTTGATTTGATCTTCTTAAAATTTTTAAATATTTATTTATTTTTGGGAATTCATGATTTGAGTGATTTTTCTTCGTATGCAACAAAATGGCGACCTTTGAAAATAAAGAAATGATGGATGTTCTTTTACACGTGCACGTCTCTTTGACATATTTCTTGACTTTAATCGTTGCTGGTAAATATATTTCGGAGAAGTTGGCTACAAAACCCTTCTGATATGAACGTAGGTCTGTCTACCCACCTTGTTTTTAATTAATTGGATCAGGAAAAGACAGTTATAGTGAAGAGTAAAGGTTTTGATGATTTAGCTTATTCCGGCATATGCCCACTTGGTATGGAACATTTTCATTCTAACCAAGAATTATTATTGTACTTTTCAATATAAACAAAAAATATATGCCATGTTTTCAATTAAAAACAAAGAATATATACCATGTTGAAGTGAATGAAGCCAATGAAGCTAGAAAATTATCCAAACGGCGAGAAAAATTTGAATTCAGTATTCATTACTGAAAGCTTTCCATTCAAACCAGACATTACGGCATTCACCTGCTCAAATTACAACTAATCTAAATCTCGTATTTCATCTAGAACAACCATTTATCTTGTCACTCTGCTCTACAATTATCAACTACGTAGAAAACACATTCCATCTATTACTGTACACACTATAGAATTATTGCAATTAATTACAAAATACAAAATAATACAGAAACCCTCAAGGTAGTATGTACCTATGCATGCTGTTCAATTAGCATATACGAGTATATTTCAAAAACAAGTTATTACGTAAAACTCAATTCATTTCAATAATAAGTATCTATCAGATAGATACATCAACTTCTATCAATTATCTACTGCTACAACTTTTCAGTCAGCACGACGACCAACGGAAAAATCCAATTAAAGTTGGGAAAGTCGTCAACTTTAATGCTAGCTTTTCAGACTTGTACTGTATTCAATTATTGATCATAAATTCATTCAGCGATATTCAACAAATTATACGGCTACATTTTGATACACCTACTTTCGAAAAATTCAGATTAATTCATTAAATAAGTTTCTTGTGCCGGCAAATTATGGTGCCTGAATGTCTGATCTTTTAATGGCGATGCATTTAAGGCATATTTTTGGAACAGACTTGAATTGGATTCTAAGAAGAAGGTTGAAGTGACTGCGCGTTTTGGATTTCCTATGAAAAAGCTCACAAACATCTTCCACGAACCTTTTGTGATATATTTTTAATTTACGAAATACTTACATACGTAATTATACGCAAATGTATTTGCGTTCTTTTGAATTACTTAAAGACTTAATTCTTTAAAAGATATTTTAAAAACTAGAATTAAATTATCTTAAAAACAGGTCAAATCTTCACAGCCATGTATTTACTTTGCGTTGGATGTAATTAAAAAGAATGGCAATAAATCCACAATACATTTTATTGTCCACGCTCGTTTCGTTATAACGTGCGAATATGCACACGCTACATATTTACTGTATAAAGTTTTCTTGGACACAAATAATATAAATCACTTGTAATCAATTTAATTAAATTAACTGGCCCCCAGCTTTGAAGTTTATAAATGTACGTAGTACGAACGAGTATGTGAAGAACACATAATACTCAAATAGTGTACGAAGGAGTTTGTTAGCTTGAAGTGTAGAAGATTAGTTAAATGTGCAAAAACCATCCCTTTCCACACACACTTTTGCTGATAAATGTTTTGGAATGTCGGCGGGTCGGTGGATTTACTACACAGAATGACTAGACGAATACTCGCACCCAATAGTTTGCTGAGTAAATAGTTTGTTTGTCTGTCGGTCTGTTAGTTTTATCGTTGAGTTTTTTATTTAAGTGGACATGCTCACAGCAGGATATGTGATTTATTTAATTACAGGTGGACTAAGCTTTTTACGGAGTTAAAAAGAGTGATGAAGCTAATTACTATCATTAAGTCAAATAAAGGTTAAATATTGCCGGAAATATCAGTTTAATTGTACTCCTATTGTTGCTACTTCACTTTCGTCGCTACATTTTATTAATGAAACTTTATTTCAATTTTGCATTGCTTAGTTCCGCTCCAAAATCCTAAATAACAAGTCGTGATCTTCAATAAATATCAAACAAGTTGTGTAGACAGAGCAACGCTTATGTCGGAAGGGTTTTGTACTCAACCAACGATATGCAAACATCAATAGTGAATAAACTCAAGAAAAACTTCAACGAAATCCACAACAATTACATACTCCTTTTCAAAGAAAAAACCATTGTTACACTATTTTAACCTGCTGTCATTTTGTTGCAACATCACTAACAACCATTGACTGAATGGAATCTTAAATCTTATCATTTTAGCTGGAAATTAGAAAATCCAATCAAATGTGTAGCGGTTCGATTGAAAGCCTGAATGGTATAAAAACTGTACATTGTTTTTAATGTACACTTTCAAATTGCTATTACTTCTGTGAATGCAGTATAACTTTATTGAAAGTTCCAGACTATAAGGATCTTTCCTTGAACTCCTTAATTTTGTTTTATTTTTGTGTTTGGGAGATGAATGTCATTTACGCGCAGAGTGTGGGACTCCCATGCTCGCAAAAAGGTGACCGGACTACCCACTAAACACCTCCCCTGTCAACCTTAGAACGTAGTCTGGGACTATTTGACACATTACTTCGGGCCAGGCCTCGTTTTGTTATGCCGTGAGGAACCTTCAAGCTAGGTGATCGCCTTTCTAGCGGGCGGGGAGAGGGAGTGCCATACAAGCGATCCCCAGACCCAACACCCCCGGCTGCTGTGAGTTCTTTTTATCTTTTAGGACTACCCGAACATAATGTGCTACCTGGTTCCATTTGTCAACCGATTCTAGCATCACCGTGACTATATTATCCGGGGTGAGCATTCCCGTCTCCCTGTAGAGGGCTCTTTGCAGCCTGTCCCATTTTATGCACGCAAAAAATGTGTGTCAGGCATTGTCCTCCTCTCCTGGGCAATACCGACAGTCGGGGAACCATGACTTACCAATCTTGTGAAGGTAAGACAGAAAACACCCATGCCCACTCAAAAGCTGGGTCAGATAGAAGTCAATCTCATTATGCTTTCGATTTAGCCACAGTTTTATGTCCAGAATGAGGCGCGCAGTCCACCTTCCCTTCGCGTAATTCACCCAAGGCTGCTGCCAATCGTTGATTGAGCGCTGTCTCTCCTCGCGGACAACCATCTTCCTCGTATCCTCGTTTCGACGCAGGTAAATAGCGCGGTGCTCTCATGCAAGGAGGGCGCAAGTATCACGCCTGCAATAACCTCACCACCGAATCAGAGACTGTCGGATATGAAGATGCAATCCTCAGTGCTCCTATTCTCTGTACCTATGCTAAGCGTTTTCAGTATACTTCTTTACTGTGAGTGTTGCCCCATATTTCTACTCCGTACAGTAGCACTGAGCCTACAGCACTTATCAAGAGTCATCTTCTTGATGGACTGGGTTCCCCTACGTTGGCCATAAGTCGACTCAGAGCTAATACTCCCGAAGCTGCCTTCTCAGTCACTGCCCTGATTTGCTCAGAGAACTCCTCTTCGAGTCGATCAGTAACCCCAGGTACTTCACCGCTGGCTTCGATTCGATTTGTATGTCTCCAATACTGATCATCCTTACTCTTAGGATTCGCTTTTTTGTCAAGATGACCACTTCGGTTTGCTTGCTAAACTGATCCCTCGAGCAGTCGTTCAGTCTATCACTCGGCGCATTGCATACCTAGCCTAAGTTGCGCTTGTTCAACGTGCTTCCAGCAAACAGATCCGCAACATCATCCACATAGCCGATCAAGCGCGACTCATCTGGCATCTCCAGTGTCAGTAGCCCGTCGTAAGACATGTTCCACAGGTCCGGGCCAAAGATAGATCCTGAGTAACACCCAATATAACTTCCATCCTTCGTTGGCCCTGTGTCGTGCTGTAGAGCAGGCTTCGGTCCTTTAGGTAGCTCCTCAAAAGCCGCATTAGATATTCTGGAACTTGAAAAGGGTTTTCGAGAGTATCCAGAATATCCACCCATCTAGCAGAATTCAAAGCGTTTTTGACGTTGATTAGCACCAACAGGACGATCCGTCACTTGTTATGCATAACGGACAGTATGCAAACGTTTTCGATCAGCACAAGCCTCACCACCTTCCAGCATACCGGCAAAATCCGTCCTGTAGGCAAGTGTTGAGTGTGCTGAGCAGAAAATCAGGACAATGGTGATAGACAAGTTGCAACCCCTCAGTTGAAACACCATCTGGACCTGGGGCCTTCCTCGCTTTCAGTGAAAAGACTGCCTTTCCCAGTTTCAGCCGTATGAAGAGTCGATTTTTTCCTCATCTCATCGGTCTTGCAATCAAAACGTGTGATAGTAAAAACTGCTTTAATTCTTGCTCTAAGAGGCCCAGCTGCTGAGCTATTGCAGATTGTCCCCGTTGAGTTGCATTAAAACTCGGCTGCTGTAATGAATGCGCTTGACATGCGTTATGGAGACGATCATCTGAAGCAGATTTATCGCTCACAGCTACGGCATCGGATGCAGAAGTCTTGTGAAACCTTACAGCAGCTAGCCTAAGCCATTGAGCGACTGACAATTTTGGCATATCGAGCTTACGACTCAGAACATTGAGATGACGCAGCAACATAAGCCTTCGTCAGCACATTAAAGGGCCAGGAATTGAAACAAGCCAAACATTTAGCTCAAAAGCAAACGGTTAAGGACGCATTGGCTTATAGTATGCACTTTGGAGCAGCGAAAAATATAACTCACACCACTGCCCGGGTTCACGAGATAGTGGCAGACAAGTGCAGGTGGGAGCGCGTAGAAATTGAGGCGAGAGCCGCAGGTAAAATATGCGCCCAGATGCTGAAATTACGGTGAGAAGAGGCATCTGCAAAGAGACTGCAAGAAGCGAAGAAAACTGAGCTATTGTCCAGGGTGTGCAGCTAGGAGGAGATCCAGACCGGCTCAGGAGCCCAGAATGGAAGCCCTTCAAACAGAGGGATCGGGAAACATGTACAAGCCAACTTCGTGGTGCAGAGATTGGCTAGGAGGATCGACGTTCCCAGCACAACCAGACTTATGCCCTCCGGGTCGAGTTGACGGAGAGCATTGCACTATAACAATCGACACTGGTGCAACCCGATCGATTATCCGACCAGACCACGTGAGGCAACAACAACTTCACAAGGGTAGGATGTTCTTACTACGGATAGCTACGAGAGAAACTGCACCTGTCCATGGAGAGATCAACCTCCAGATACAGTTGGGAAACCTTGCGTTCCGACATAGTTTTCTGGTCGCCAACATTATGGATGATTGCATGGAATGGATTCTCTGCCACTACATGGAATCACATTGGATTTGGGCAAAAGGGTATTGAAATGGCGGAATGTTGAAGTATTAATAGTGGATCTTAGCGTCCAAATTCCCAAGATAAATGTGGTAGTATATGCCGCCACTGATGTACCGAAATCTTCCGGGACCATTGTATGGGCCAAGCTTGATGGTGATTCTGGAGACTCCCGATCTAATCTGATAGAGCCAACGAAGACATCCACATTGCGCAGTTTGATTGTAGAACAAAGCCTTGTAAAATCTATAAGGAACAGATATGTGATGGTTAGAGTCCGTTACACCGCAGACTCAACCACAAACATCAAAGCGGGAAAAATCATCGGCAGCTACCAGCTCATTTCCACCATCACCTGTTTAGAAGGTACTCACGACCATCATTGAAAAAAGAGGCAAGACACAGAAAAAGCCCGGGAATTCACGTCTGCAATATTGAAGCAGACCAAACTGCCAGTGCAGCTATGCAAGCAAGCCCCTGATCTGGTCACTAAGTGCAGTGGCACCTTCTCAACAAGCCCGGATGACCAAGGCCGAACGAGTATGATAACTCACGTCATAGATACACAGGCAGCCAAGCCAATTTGGCAAGCAAGGAGGCGTCTTCCAATAGCCAAACAAGGAGAAGTGAGCGCACTGATCTCGGACATGGAAAAACAAAGTGTTTTCGAGCCTTCTGTCAGTCTATGGGCCGCGCCAGTAGTTCTAGTAAAGAAAAATGATGGCAGCATTCATTTTTGTGTCGACTATAGGCAGCTTAACGACGTCACTAAGAAAGATAGTTAGACGTTTGCAGGCATCGACGACATCATGGACACTTTAGCCGACACAAAATGGTTTTCTACACTCGATTTCAAGAGTGGCTACTGGCAGGTAGAAATCGACAAGAAGAACTGAGAGAAGACCGTCTTTTCAGTTGGGACCAGATTGTGGCAATTTGTGGAGATGACATTTAGGCTTTGCAATGTTCCAGCCACCTTCAAACGCCGATGGCGAAGAAAGTTCTCTCAAAAAGTGAGAGGAGCTATTGCGTGACCAAGAAGGAGCCACTGACTATAATAGAAGCCATCAAGCAGTTCCACAAATACCTATATGGCAAAAAATTTGTTCTTCAAACAGACCATGCATCGCTGAGATGGCTGCTTAACTTCAAAAACCCCCAAGGGACAAGTTGCGAGATGGATCGAAAGATTGCAATGATACGACTACAAAATTGTTCATCGGGAGGGCGGAGTTCATGGAAATGCTGACGCCCTATCTCGTCGTCCATGTCCAGCTAAATGCAAACATTGCTGACGGATTGAGGAGAAGGAGCCGACCGTTGATCGGTGAGTGAACACGGCTGAACTCAATGTAGGTTGGTCATTGAAGGAGATTCTAAATGCCCAACTAGCCGATGAAGACATCAGACGATTACTCGTATCGAAGGAGACAACCGGGTGAGCTGAATGGAAAGACGTTGCGATGCATGGTGCTACCCTGAAAATTTATTGGGCACAATGGAACTCCCTTCAGGTGGAGGGTGGCCTACTCAAGAAGAAATGGGAAACGGCAGCTTCTATAGGATACAAACTATACTTCCTAAAAGCTGAGTCAACGACGCTGTTAAAGAAATGCAAGCAGGATACTCGGGAGGCCACCTAGGTCTTAACAAGACCTTAGCAAAATTGTGGGAAAGGTTTTATTGGCTCCACGCTCGAGAAGATGTAGAGGACTGGTGTCGTAGATGCACAATTTGCGCTTCGGTCAAAGGTCTAAAGCGACGACTGAGAGGGTAGATGCAAACTTATAACGTGGGGGTGCCGTTTGAAAGGTTTTCTGGTGATATGGTAGGACCCTTTCCTGAATCCGAATGGGGAAATCGATACACGCTGGTTGTGGCCGATTATCTCAGCAAAAAGCTCGAGGTCTACCCCATTCTCAATCAGGAAGCAACTACTGTAGCCAAACAGCTAGTATTAAATTGGGTCAGTAGGTACGGCGTACCTTGTGAACTGCATTCGGATCAAGGCCGAAACTTTGAGTCACTAGTTTTTGGCGAAATGTGCTAGCTGCTGGGAATACGAAAAACGAGGACAACACCGCTGCATCCCCAATCCGATGGAATGGTCGAACGTTTCAACAGTACACTGAGTAAACACCAGGCCAAGATGGTTGACGAGAACCAAAAGGATTGGGACCATCACATCCCATTATTCTTGATGGCGTATAGAGCTGCTGAACATGCATCGACGGGCAAAGCCCCACCCAAAGTTATTTTTGGAAAGACTTTTCGTCTGCCAGCTGAAATAAAGTTCGGAACACCACCTGAGAAACCCCAAACGATCTCGGAGTACGCAAGTGAGGTAAGACAACGGTTGAACCAGATACATCGGACAGTGCGAAAACACCTCGAATCGGCTACTGACCGCATGAAGACCAGGTATGATCTAAAGGCAAATTCTACTGGCTTTCTGCAAGATGACTTGGTGTGGCTTTATAACCCACAACGGCGAATGGGTAAGTCTCTAAAGTTGCAGCATAATTGAGAGGGACCATACCGAGTTACAAAGCGGATCAATGACGTCGTATACCGCATACAGGAATACCGTAAACCAAGAGCCAAACTGAAAATCGTGCACCTGGACCGTCTGGCCCCATATTACATCCAGGGAGAATTGACTACAACTGGCGACACATCTTTTCGGGGCGAAATGAACTGAGGTGGAGGCAGTGTTACATGTACAACTAATTCTGCGAGCTACTGTCGTAATTGTTTTCACAACATCATGATCAATGAAAGTATGTACGCGCAAACCCACCAAGCATGATCAACATCTGAAAGTGACGTCACTGCCCCATTCATTAAGCTGCTCGAATATTCCAGGTAGTTCTCCAATGTAGGAGAAATGGATTGAATGACTAGATACCCTATATAAATCCGAGCTGAATGAATGGGGGGGATTCATTACAACCGTGATATAGTAAAACTGCGATAGTGTGGAGTACGAATTAAGAGCGATATTGATTGTGAAGTGATAGACAGTTAAAGTAAAAATTGATAGACAAGTTGTGAAATAGTTAAATTAATAATTGTGCATTTTTAGTAAATAAACTCTCTTAACTTAATTTAAAAAGACGGTGCGTTTTCACTTTCCCGGAACATTAAAATTATTGGCCGCGAACCATAACACGCGGCACTATTATTAACAAAGTTTAGTGAATTTCGACTTCTGACGTTGTTGTTGTTGTTCTCATAAACACATACCTTCAACAATTTTTTCAGAGTTTTCAAACCACGAGTGTCCAATCGCAAGGGGAACACCCACACTTTTCTTTTATTTCCCCTCCCTGTGTGCCCCTGGAAGCAAAAAATTTCATATTAAGACCTGTTTTGAAAAGTTCTCATTGAAACCTTTCATTTGATATCCATATCGGCTACCTTTGTTGAAATTTTTTTTCAGGTGCCAGTCCCCTTTGTGGGGAGACCCCACTTAAGAACCTTGTATTTTTTTGTAGTGGAACTTGGAAGAGGACAACACTTTACACCTTTATGCAAATTTTAATGTTTGTAGCATATGCGGTTTGCGAGAAAAAGTGCTGTGATGCACGGACGTATGGACAGGCGTGATTTTAGTAGGGTTTTGTGAAATAATTTTACAAAACCCTAAAAGTGGCACAAACTGGTAGCTGATCGAGAAACATGTAAAAGTTAGTTGTTCAAAATGATTACAATGCGAAAAGAGTTGGAGTGTGAAATGGAAGTGATTAAAATTGGAGAACAATAAAACTTGATAGACTGCAACCTGAACAGCAGAGTATGTTCATCATCAATTTGATTTGGTTGAAAGAAATAAATTCGACATACCAATGGAAGGGCAATCCAACATCGCAGCAAACAACATCAAACAAACTTTAACTTGGAAATTGTCAAAACAAATCAATTTTTGTTTTGGCAGATGATAACTACCTTACTGACGTTTGTTGAATTCACCTTTTCCCCACATAGATTATCGAGCAGACGAAATTATCATTGAGATGAGAATCAGTTGCAACTTCCAGAAAATGAAATTACCTCTGAGTGGAAAATGAAAGCATTTGAATGGGAGGAAAAACTATACAGAGGTTTCAACTTGGGAAGGTGGTTGACCGGTGAAGTCCCGAAAGAAAGAGCTACAGGGAGGAGGGAATATATAGTAAGTTAGAAATTTTGGCGCACTTATTTTATCTACTATACATTCTGGGATTTCCTCTAGTAATAAGCAGAGGTAGTGGCGAAAAGTTCAGTGTGCAGTCGAATCTTGTTGCGGAAGTTTAATCAGTTCCTAGAAGGTGATTATTTTCAGCGTCTGCTGGAAAACGGCCTCAATGAATAGGATTCAGTGTAGGTAAGCCAGCTAAATAACTGATCGCATGCGAATTGATTTGTAAAAAAAAATGTTCAAGTGTAATAAGTGGATTTGGAATTGAGACAAAGCAAAATGTGTTGAATTGACTTAGATCGCCAATTAATAACAATATTGGTAAAGCTAAGGAAAACGGATTGAGTTTGATTTCCCTTTTACCGAAGAAGTTTCTCGGTTATCTTAAGGTCGGATGGACGCTCATACGACTTAACCGGCAGGATACGCTTGTATTATATAATTGGCTTAGTTAATGTAGAAATCGCTAGCCAACTGAGAAGGGACCGGATGAATTCAAAATTTAGGAAGAAGGTTTCTTTTGTTTTCCATTTTCTATCGGTGTTTTTTTAGGAAGTTTCAGGTTTCGAGGAAGAATTTCAAATTGGTTCTTGCAAACTACTTAACCTAGAAACATCAAATTTTGTATACAGGTGTAAAGTGGTGCTGTCTTCAAAGTTCAACTACAAAAAATTTTATAAGGTATTTAGCGGGGGTCTCCCCATATAGGGGAGTGGCCCCTGAAAAAAAAAATTTCATCAAAGGTAGCCGATATGGGTAAAACAAGTCTTAATTTGATACTTTTTGCTTCGAGGGACGCGCAGGGAGGGGAAATACACGAAAAATTTGTGTGCCCCCCGTCGCGATTGGACACCTGTGATCCGAAAAATCTGAAAAAGGCATGGTGGTAGGTGTTTATGAGTACAACAACAACAAATACCTTAGAAGTCAAAATTCGCTCAACTTTGTCAATAATAGTATGATATTCGAATTTCATTTTTTTCCCCAATAAAATCGCGTTGGTACCCTCAAATTGAACGAACTTCGATATTTACGTAGTCCTGCTAAGGGTTCTTAAACTTTGTAAGTTTGATGAAAATCAAATGATACACACGGAAGTTATAGCCGTTTGAAATTTCTCCAATTACAACAACAATAACACATGATTTTGGTATTTTATAGACTTTCCGTCCAATCAGTCACTGCAGTTTTTACTTGATCTTCTTGAAATTTTCCAATAAGATCAATAACATTAATATTTGATTTGAGTGATTTTTGTTGGTTTTCAACAAAATGGCGACACACATCTCTTTGACATATTTCTTGAGGTTATTCATTGCTGGTGACTGCATTTCTGAGAAGTTGGGTACAAAACCCTTCTGACATGAGCGTAGGCCTGTTTACCCAACTTGTTTTTTTACAGCGGTATTGAATAGTTTTCCCTGGCGGGATCTACAAGATTGAAGACCCCGGCGAACCGCAAACTCACTTGGTGGTTCTCAAAGTGAGTGAGTGGGACCTACGGCCCGTGCTCCGGGGAGCTTACCGGGACCCAGCGGAGTATCCTCTGTTTAGGGAGTGACAAGACCTTGATGTCCATCGGCTTATCAATATTCGGTACCATGAGGAGCTGGCGGATCCTAAATTAAGCGAAAAAAAAATTCAAAACTTATGCTTCGCCCGTTAGTGCCAACTATATCTCCCCTCTGCAAAGAGCAAGGATTATAGGATTTACGTTCATTTTAACCTTAAACTATTCTACCACATTGTAGTGATTTCCATATTAAGTAAACCTAATTATATCTAGTGAAAAAGAATCAGTGTTTTGGTAGTGAAACCCGAAATAGGGGAGAAGTGTAAGAAATTCAATAGTGAAAAAGAAGGTGGCGTTTGGTAAGAATAACCTAACGTAGATACCGTGAAAGCTGAGTAGATTGAGATAGAATCTAAAGCAGTTCCAAGGGTGGTCTGAACAACCATTTAAACGATTTTGACCTTCCTCGATAGTGGAGTATAATTGAGCGCATAGACTGGACTAGACTGGATGAGTACTTCGAATGGCGGGTGTTTCCTGTCTCGAGTTGTGAAGATTGTGATTTTCGGAAGGGGAGTAAACGTATACCGGTAAACCAAATTCTCATTTGAAGACTTATTGGGGCTCTATCGGACGATCATAGAATGAGATTCCCTAATATTAAATCCCTAATAATAATTGTGCGATGGATTCCCTAATAATTGTGCGATGGATTATTATTATTATTACTATTATTGGACAAGCGAGTGGCGCTCCCACATCCATCTCCGGACGAGCCTGCCCGGGTCCACAAGCCCCGCTAAGCACAGTGTTTGGTGGAATCGGCTTCTTGCATGTACTGATACCAAACCAAAACTCCTTCACAAACTTTAAAAGTTAAAAATATTATACTAAAATTTATTTCATTATAAACATAGTTTTTGGCTACAACTCCAGCGAAATATGGAATGAAAAGATATTTTATTAGTGCTTCTTAATTTTTGGAGTTTATTTTACTTTGCCAAATTTTAAAATTATGTTAGGATAGTTTAATTACGAGTATAATGAAACTTCAAAATTTCATAGCAAGGTGACAATTTCGGTTTTGGATAAGATTTTGTCGAGTTATTCAGTAATTTCTCTAATAATTGTTGCCTAATCATTTATTATTGTCAGTATTTTTCAAAATTGATTAGTCTTCAAAATCAAACAAATCTGGAAGTAATTAATTTTAAACTTCAAATCACCATGAATTCCTCACGAAGGGCATTGTGCCTTTAATTCATAACATTATTAATTCCACCACAACCAGGGAGTCGTTATCTCAACACACAAGGAGCTCTAAATTTAGAGGAATTCTTTTCCCTCAAACTAATTCTTCAACCAAACAACTCCTTCACTTCACATAGAAACCATCTTTTTGTACAATCTTGGAACGAGCCAGAAGGTCGTGTGTGGTGGCATCACTTAATGAATCTTCTTTAGTGTTTTGGAGCATCTTTTATTTTATTTTGGATACATGCTGCTCGTATATCGTGCACCAGATTCATCTCTCCGCTATAATTTTAGATACATACAAATTTCATGTATCACTGTTGGAGGTAATTTACCTTCCATTACACCACCATACATTTATTTCCCTCGTCACTTGGTTTTAGAAGAGCTATTTAGTTTCAAAGACATTAATTACACTTGTGATGCATAGTTCGCTAGATTTTTATCACATACGAGTTTGTGTGGATATTGCCGAGTTGTATCAAAAGGAACAGTTGTAAAGGGATCATGTGTACATATACTCGTACTCATATGTTCGTTTATTTATGAATTATAGTTGGATGGGTGAAAGTGTTATTTTCGGGAAAATATCGTCAGAATGGAGCAATTAATGGGGTGGACGTGGAAATTAACTTTCACGCATAGAATGGAATGGTATGAAGTGTATTTATGATTTATTTGGTATGTGGTTTATTCCGAAGTTCAAATCTCTCTTGGATGTACTTTGAGAATTGTAGGAAACGGAATTTTGACAACAGGATCAAAGAAGGATTGTCAGGAACAAGGGAAGGAGTGTTTTAGAATTTAGTTTTCATGATGAATTATGTGCAACTGGTATTAATTTAGAAGTAAGAATTTTGATTTGATTTATTCAACTGAGAATACATAAATTAGATGCATGAAATGCTGACACAAACTAGCAGTACTTTTTTGTGAGTTTCCCAGCAATTCCGTTCAAATGTGGAATAAAAAAAACAACAGCAGAAACCAATCATTTTATTGATCCTAGATTTTGAATTCATCACTAAGTATGCATTGATCGTAAAAAAATACTTATCGATATTTTCCTTTCTTTCCAGAATTACATTCCGACTGGCTTTGAAAAATACACAACAAAATCCAAAATCGGTGACTACACCATCAACTACTCAATTTGGGACACATCCGGCAGCGGTTCATACGACAGTGTCCGTCCACTTGCCTACCAAGACGCCCAAGTATTCATTCTTTGTTTCAACGTAAGCGAACCGGAGTCCTTGGAACATGCCATACACAAATGGCTCCCAGAAGTTCGTTCACACTGCAGCTCGGCAGCTCCAATCATCCTTTGCGGCTGCAAAGCTGATATGAGGCTAATGGAAGCTCCTGACACCAACCTTTACATGAATCAAGCACAAATCACTCGAGAGCAGGCTTGTATAGCATGTCAGCATGTTGGAGCAACAGGATATGTCGAAACGTCGAGCTTATACCCTGGTACAAAAGCTGTCGAAGAAGTATTTCATAAAGCTGCAGAAGCTGCTTTAGGTATTTCAGCCGCAAGTGCTAGTTTGTCCACAAAAACTCCAAAGAAGAAACGCAAGATTTACAGCATTGGAACGTTGAATAAGACCAATCCAATCCCAGAAGATGGACGAACAGAAGTTGCGACAAAAAGTTCGAAAAATTGTAGTCTGATGTAATTATTATGGAAAGTTCTCAAAGGTGTATGTATATAAAGACGAAATGATATATGTTCACAATTAAAAGGTTAAGAAAGAAAATTATTCAAGCTTTGGCTCGAAAAATGATCCTTAAAATACTTTTTTCTAAAAATTGCTGAAGAGGACCAATTCAATTATATAGTATAAGAACTAGTCAACATGATGAAATGATGAATCTAATTTCTGAAGAATCAACCACAAAAAATAGAAACAATAAAAAATTATAAAGACATTAATAATACATCAAATTCTACTTTATTATAAACTATGAAGGTCTTTCTTCAAACAAAATACATTGAATTTCTACGAAAACTAAGCTGTGATCTAGAAGTTTTAAGGAAGAAATTATAACTAGTGTCTAGTGTACAAACAATAATAATTTAGTCATTTTTAAGCAATAAAATAATTTGCAATTTGAAAAGTTTGCATATGCAACATTTCCAATGGTTTTTTAGTCATTGCATGTAAATATATAAAGTGTTAAAATACGCGCCGATTTTAGTAAAATTTAAAAATATTCTATGGAAATGTTTTTTTTTTATTTGATTAATCTAATAAGAATATTTAAGGATTAAAAATACAATAATATATTTGAAAGCAAGCACGTAGATTACAATCACGAACATTTATGAATATTTTTGGAAAATAATAAAAAAGAATGTATTAAAACATACTCATGTGTTTTACTTTTGTTTTTCTTATGCTAGAAATAAGGTGAGTAGGCAGAAGAGTGCTATTTGAAGGGCTTCGCGACCACCCAAGGCTTCAAAACGATTTTTTTGGTGGCATGACTTGACGCATAAATTCATTGAACATAAAAGAAATCGTTGAAAGGTCAAGGGTTATTTCATAAACGCAATACAGCCACTATTTTGTTCCATCTTAAATAAATTTTCTGAAAACTGAAGAAGATTTCAGTGTCTGGGTCAATTAGAAATACCACCACCGTCACATGTTGTATTTTCATAAAATTGAAATGGCTCTAATTCACTTGATTATGATCCGATTTCAATAAAATTTTCTGGGCTCTAGAACATAACATTAGCCTATTAATTGTGAAATTCGAAGGAGTCCAAGAGTATCATATCGATTTCCAGATCAAAACGTAATACTAACAAACCATACTATTATCAACAAAGTTGACTGTATTTCGGGTTCTGAGGTATTTATTTCCCTTGTAATAAATAAGTGTAAAGTGATACCACCGTGATTTTTTTTTCCAATTTTTTGGCTCAAACGTTTTGAATCGCGAGGAGTGGTAAACAATGTTTTCATTCATTTTGCCACCCCGTGTATCACGTAATGCAAAAATTGACTTTTTGTTTGAAATTTTCAAAGTCCTAATCAAGACTTTTTATTTGATACCCCACTTGATAACCTTTTATCAAGAAATTATTTAGGGGCCATTTCGGCATAAAGGGACAACCGTCAAACATTTAAAATTTCTTATAGAGCCTTGACTTTTCAGAGACCGCCTCTTCTGACCTCCGCATTAAGATTAAGCACTGCAGCTTCTATAGTTCATGAGAAAAAATGCTCTGACGCACGGATAGACGAAACACAAACCTAGTAGGTGTTTATGAAATTCGTTTTACATAGCGCTGAAAAAAGAATACCAAAGTTTTGTTTTCAGTATCTCAAATAGCGATGTGACACAAACCGAAAACATCGATGTTTCTAACCATCGGCGTTTAATTTCAAAGCATCAATGTTAGAAATACATCATCGAAAAAACATCTATCTTTAAAACACTAAAACTATTCCTAAATATTTATTCCCACAAACACTTACGTACGTATGATTATTTCATTACAAGGCCCAATGCTATTTATTTACAGTTTGTAGAAAGAGTAGTTTGTTAACTTTTTCTCCTTTAAGACTGCTACTTTCTTTACTGACAATTAACCCAGTTAAAGCAAAAACTCCTGTTGATCGGGCTGATATTGCCATCACTGACAAGTATTTGCAGCAGCTTTTAACATTATAATCCTCAAGATCAATTTTGTGAGGGCTGTCGCGAGTTCCGGCCGTACCGTCATTCTCTCATTCACAACTTCTATTGCCTAATTACCATTTCCACTTACTCTTGGGTACACCTATCTTTTTCTTTTATTTAATTTCTTTATAAAAAAGAAAAAATAATCCATACTTCCCACCAACAAAACTTCATTTTATACCTTTTTATTGACAAAATCTCATTCCTTCCTTCCTACTAACAAAATTCCATTCCTTATTTCCCACTAACAAAATTTTATGCATTGTTATACTAACAAAAATTCATTGTCGCCAACCCACTAACAAATTTCATACCATTGCCTATTAAAAAATTTGCACATTTGAAGTTGCTTATTTGATGAATGAAAGATTGTCGGAAGGTGGCTCTGTTAGAAGGTGCTAGTGCTGTGGACTCTCAATCGGGGGTCCGCTTTGATCCTGGGTTCAAGTTCCCCCGGGCACACTTTTTAATTTCGGCAAAAGCAATTGTTTCCGTGTGTATAACGATTTGCATATAACGCACAACACACAAATCGCCATATATGCAAATGGAAATTGTGGCCTTTGTCCAAATTGAAAAGATGTGTGTGAAACAGAATCGAAGTGTAGTGAGCTTCAATTACGGTACCTCGAAAGGATTGCGGGGTTGGTTTTTGAGTGAGCCTTGATTTTGGATTCGAGGATTCAGTGCTTGGTAGTGAGGGAATGTGGGATTAGGGAAACAGTGTAGGTAGTTTTGGTGAGAATGGCGTGTAGAAAAGAAAAAATATGGTTGATGGAAAAGAATTTTGCTTTGACTTGTGAATCAGGGAAAGAAAGATTAAACATGGATTTAAAAAGATAGACCTACGTACTCTGGGATTTTTTGCGAAGAAAAGAAGAGGGGGATTTTTTTGCAAATTGGCTAGAGATAGGAGGTTTTCGGATTTTGCGAGTAGAATGAATCTGATCAGCTAAATTAAAATAAGTGAAATAAAAATAAATGACAGTTTAAATAATGGACACTGAAGAAGGGAGCAACTTACTCCCGAAATATACAATATGTATATGTCAAAAAGAAAAACAAAGCGTTTCGATGGAATTTGTTTTAGAAATTGAGGATATATATTTAATGCCATTTGGAATAAAAGTGACCGTTAGTCAACAGAGGTAGTTAATATGGAAGTCAGTGATCCGAAACATTATCGAGGATGACAAGTTGCCATTTAGTGTTTTTTCTTCCGATTCTTTTCACTTTTCAATTTTAAACATACAACATAACTTCAATTTCCAGAGGCCCCGCACTTCTTTTTTTTTTGTCGATCATCAAGCGCTCGGGTATCGTCAAGGAAAGGAGTGAGTATAAGATTTGTTTTTTTTTTAATTTTTTGTTTTAATTTTATATTATCAGAATATTTTATATTTTCCTGCAATAAAAATTTTTATTGGCCCTTACATATTAAATTTTGAAAAGGTCCGATTTTGTTTTTCTATTTGTTTGAAAATCGGTGAACTGTTTTTAAAATTACTTTGAGTTGAATACAACGGCTATGTTGGTGTAAGAAACCGAATTTTTCATTTCTCAAAATGGCATCCTCCTCTCCCGCCCGTTTCCCCTCGTGCTAGGATTTATATGTAAGATGGCTCAGCACAAGCAGAGTATGCCCCGGATGATCCGTGACACGAATGAGCGCTAGCCGGCCTCAGCATGCCACTCCGGGTCAAGCGTACCTCGGCTAGAAATTAATGTCTGCAACTACGGTGACCTCCTTGTTTGCAACAGGGTCATCCGTGAGATTAAGAAGCGGACTCTTGAAATACATAGAAAGACCAGCCCGCAGACTACCTGTGTCAAAATCTTCCAAAAGCTTTGACCTCTTCGCAATATTATCTTCTACTATCTTGTGACTTCCCAAAAGTCATCTACGATGCAAAATAAATATACCCATATAAATTGCGTTAAAACGGCACTGTAAGTAGTATGTTATTTTAATAAATTGTATCAATAAAATTTATTTATAAATAAATTTTATTTACCTTGAGGCCGAGTCGATGGACCTGACGATAACTCTCCACTCCCAATATCTGAATACGATGTTTCCACTTCATCTCTGATTTCATTGGTTATCTTCCTGATCCATATGCCCAATACGGTCTTGTCTTCGAAAAGAAGGCTTTTGAACCGTGAATATATGAATGCCATTGCGTAAAAATGACTGGTCCCAACACCATCAAAACTCTTTTTGTACTGGTCCCCTTCTTTGAGTTTTCTCCCAAGCTTTGAATAACATGCTTTTGCATTTATTATGCTACCCATTATTTTTACTATTGGTATCACTATGCTGAGCTTTACAAATATTTCTCCACATGCTTGCGCAGTTCCAACTTCAATATTCTCGAACAATGCACAAAATTCCTGTAAAAATCAAATTCCACCGGCGGATGGCATTGATGGAGCTGATTTATTAAAATTTTCAATTTCTACCATGACTACCTTACACTCAATAAATCGTTCTGCCATGTAGAATATTGAATTCCACCTTGTTACGATTACACTTCGAATAAGGTTTCACTCCGTTTTCTTTCTTAAATCTTCACACCGCACAAAAATTTGTTTAAACAACTTTATATTATTTTCTGACTTTTTCAGTGACTGCTGTTACTTCTAGTAACGATTCACAATATTACTTTCACCACCAGTAACCATAGCTGGAATTTTGTCTGCAGTCAATCCCCAATCTGAACAAGTTCTCGTTAAATGATTGGCTCAATTTTGTGCTGTATGATTCTCATGAAGCTCATATTCACCCACTCCAGTGGATTCAGAATCCAGTTTTCAACAAACTGAGTTATGACTCCAAGAAAGCTTTTTGGTGTGTTTCTGTCCAAATACCAGAAGTTAAAGATACATTTAGCACAGTGCCTAGTTTTTCCTTCAAAATCCTTGCTTTGTCTTTTTGTTTATCATCGATAAGTGAATCGATGGTTCTTCGTGATTTTGTATAATGGAGCAGCTACTTTAACCACGTGTTTAAAACCTTCATTTTCGACTATGGTGATATGGGCTTTTATCCTTATTTGCTCAAAGAAACCTATCTTCGAGTTGATCAGAACGCCCAGGTACTGCACAGCCAGCTTTGATTCAACTTGCACTTCCCCAATGCTGATTTTTCTTACTCTTCAGTTTTCTCCAGTGCTAGGCTCATCCATTCCTTCACTAGAATACCAAGTCAAAGTTGCGCTTGTTCAACTGTGCGTCCCACTATTAGTACTGTGGCACACGGCATCCCACAGCTCAAGTCTCTGTAGCCCATCGTTTGTGATGTTTCACAGGCTTGAGCCAAGGATGAAGTCTTGAGCAAAACCCGATGTAACTTCTATCCTTCAGAGGTCCTTCTTCATGTCATAGAACAGGCCCCAATCTATTACGTAGAGACCGTGGCTAAATCGAAGGCATGGTGAGACTGACTTCTATCTGACCCAGCTTTTGAGCGGGCACGGGTGTTTTCAGTCTTACCTGCACAAGATCGGCAAGTCACGGTCTCCCGATTGTCGGTTTTGCCCAGGAGAGGAGGACAATGCCTGTCACACATTTTTTGCGTGTACCAAATGGGCCAGGCTGCGAAGGGAACTCTACAGGGAGACGGGAGAGCTCACCCCGGATAATATAGTTGCGGTGATGCTCGAATCGGTTGACAAATGGAACCAGGTGGCACATTATGCTCGGGCAGTCCTAAAATATAAAAGGGACTCACAGCAGCCGGAGGCACTGGGGCTGGGGGATCGCTTTTCTGGCAATTCCTCTTCCCCTCTCCCCTCCCGCTAGGAAAGGGACTCCCCAGCTTGAAGGCGCCCCACGGCGTAACAAAACGAGACCTGGCCCGAAGTAATGTGTCAAACGGTTCCAGGCTAGGTTCTCAGATTGACAGGGGAGGTGTTTAGTGGGTAGTCCAAAGGTATCCTCCATGGGAGTCCCACACTGCCAGACTCGGTGGGTATAAATGCCTTCACCTCCCTACCAAAAAAAAAAGAAAAAAAAAATCTATTACGTAGTCCCTCAGAACTCGCATCAAATACGCCAAATCTCGAAAAGGTTTTTCCAGTGCTTGCAGAATATCCGCCCATGTAGCGGAATCGAAAGCGTTTCTGATATCAATCTAGCATGCCCAACGGGCGCAATGCAGACGCCGAGTTTGGGTTCCATTCCCGTTGCCGACCAGCACGAGCCTCGCTATCTTTTATCGATTCGACATAATCCCTTCAGGCAGGCAAACGTTGGTCATACTGAGCAGCTAGTCAGAAGAAACATTATAGACAAGCTGCAATTCTTCAGCAGGAACGCCATTTGGTCCTGTTGACTTCCTTGGCTTTGTGAATAGAACTGCCTCTTTCAATTCCAGCCTCGTAAAAGTAGGGCCTTACACTGGTGTTCTGTCATAGACTGCACTAACATGCAGGGGATGTGTACGGAACAGAAAACGGACATTCTTTTCCACCTTTTGTGTGTTATGTAAGCAAGGCTTGCGTAGGTCGCTGATTATCCGCATGGCCAGCTTGTATCTCAGGCCCCACATTGTCCACAAGGTTTTAATAGTATCGAGCGTTACTTTTGTTACTTTCTCACACGTTTGGGCTCGTTGAGCTTCTCGTCGACCACCGGCAACTAGAGGCTTATCGTGAAGTGTTCTCCGTAGGAGCATGCAAGACTTGCAAGTAAATATGATGATACTCATAGTTGAGTTCACCACGTCCTCGGCAATACGATTTTGGCTCTCCATTGGAGCTCCTAGCAGTGGTGAACCCACCATGAGAACGTCAGTGAACGTATCAACGCCAATCTATCGTAGTTTCCCATCTGAAGGCTGAGCATATGTAAGCCGAAAGTACCACCACGGATACCAACCACTATATACTCGTGGTCACTGGCCGAGTAGATTTTCATTATTGTGGTAGCATACGGAAAACATTTTAGAATAAAATTTATTGGGCAGAATTTGAATTTTTCTTATATATAACGAATTAGCGGATTGGGCAAGTGATTTGCTTTCACGATTAATTTATCACGTCGCGATGCAGCGAGTTTATAAATTGGAATGACGCCAGCAAGGCTCTGTAATTTTTCAGAAGAAAAGTAAAACGGTTTATTAAGTACCATTTTCAGGTATCGGTTTTGCTTGACCTGAAGCTTTGTTACTAGATATTTAGCACATTGGATCCAGGTAGGTGGGCCATAAAGGATGATAGGTTGGATTGCCATTTTGACGATGAGGACTTTTTTCTGGTATTGGGACGTAAATTGCGATTAAGAAGGGGGTATAGCGAGAACACGGCTTGTAACACTTTGGAGCTAATATGCTCAGTATGACTTCTGAAAGTTAGTTTTTTGTCGAACCTAGGCCAAAAAAAATTGAAATTGTCACTCCAAGGAATAGTTTGCCCTAAAAAATTGATTGTTCACTTGGGTAGGTGAACCGGCTTACGCTTCCTGGTGAGGAATATTGATTCCGTTTTTGCAACATTAATTTTAATTTTCCATCGATGATAGTATAGATATTTAAGTTCTAACGCCGTTTCAAGGCTAGCAATAATGGAATTTGGGTCTGCGCCTATGCTGTATATGCAAATGTCATCTGCGAAAGCTGCAATTTCGCAGTTTGGTAAGGAAGGGAAGTCAGACGTATAGATGTTATAAAGTGAAAGGCTTAGGCAAGAGCCTTGCGAAACACCGGCAGTAATACTTTTCACTGGGGAAGTGCTTTCCCCTACTTTGAGCTGAAACTTCCTGTCAATTAAAAATGTTTGTATAAGGTTCAACAAGTATAGGGATGTGTTATATTTCTGAAGTTTATAGACAAAAGCACCGTGCCAGGCTGTATCCAAGGCTTTGTTGATGTCCAGCGTCACCAAACCTACAGACACTTTATTGTACATCACTGCTTAGACGTCCTTCGTAACACGGAAAAGCTGATGCTCTGTCAAATATCTGTTTTTGAAGCCGGATTGGAAATCAGGTAAGATATTGTTGTAAGCCATTAAATCGTTTAATCTTTTTAGAATTACACTTTCAAAGAGCTTATCTAGACCTGGTGGTAAGCTAATGGGCCTGTAGTTGTCGGGAGAGCGCGGATCTCTTCCAGGTTTCAGGATTGTATAACTAGAGCTTGTTTTCGGACGGATGGAAAGAAAGAGAGCCTAAGGGAAATGTTGAATAGGAAAAGTACGAAAACTATTCCTTTTTTAGGTAAATTTTTAAGAACTATATTCGGCGAGACATCGACACCTGAAGCTTTGCCGTTTTTAACTTTTTCGAGTAAGCCTATTAACTCTCTGGTTTATCAATACACCAGGTGGTAAATATATTTGGTTAGGTGGCTGCTCTAAAACTTTAACCACCATCATTTCCGCTAGATTGTTGCAGAACCTATAGGAAATATCATAGAACCTGTAGAAAATATTATGGAACTGATATTATTATAGAACAGATTTTCATACTTTGTATTATGCATTGCAGTTGAGAAACTAAATTTTAATATACAACCGTTTATATAAAATGTACACACTAGCTTTCTATAGTTTGAGGATTTGATGGGATAATTTTCATAGATTATGAAGTGGATCATAGTACAATGTTGTAAAGAATGTGAATCCTAATAGATCTTAAATGGAAAAGATTTTAAATGGAGAAGCAAAAAAACTTCCCACAAATATAGAAAGTCTAGATTAAAGCAACCTATAAATAGTGCAATAAATTTTATTGAAAGGGTGCCATAACAGTTTTTCCTGTTTCTTTTGTGATGGTGGGCATGTTGGTAGTTTTTACGTTGTAACGGTGAAATTGATTTGGCACCTCATCAACACCCACTATCACACTGGACACACATCTTACACGTCACCAATCTGTTAGTTTTCGTTAGCCATCGAAATGCCATTCTAAAAATCAAAATTCTAACCTTAGCACGAGCGAAGCAGTCCAGACTCCCACACGTTTGTGACCAAAAACCTTCCATCGAAACATCCTGCGTCGGCTCCTCAAACCGGATCATGACAATCAGGCGGCACAGCAAATTCATGTTCCACGTAGTCTTACAATCTCCAAACCACTTCCAACCCCCTTCCAACAAGTGTTATCGATAGCAGCAGTCTTTCAAGCTGTCCAACCAAAGCCGTATAAATAAATGGACGTGTAATCAGAATCTGTGTACTTGTCCATGTAGGAAGCAAGTTTTACGCATGAATAACTTACGCTCTCGAAACTATATGGTTGCCTCTGCTTCTCCTTCCCCTTTGTTTCCCGAGAGCTTTTTCTTTTCTGCCTTCAGAAGAATCACTTCCCTCACTGACACCCATGTACAACTACAAAATTTCGTTTCACGTGCACGCAATCGCGCCTTCGTTATCATTCGTTGAACAGTTTGAGTACAACAAACTTTCTCTCACAGAAAACTCGTACGTCAAAGCTGATGACTATTTGTAGAGCCTAGAAAACTCATGTGTAAAAAAAAAATTCGTAAGTTTTTAATAAAAAAAAAAAGATAACTAAAGTGCCAATTTCGTACATGCGATCTTCAAAGCCAAAAACTTTATAAACGTCAACATATTTCGGAGTAAAGTTAAGGGCAAAAACAAGAACATATTACTTCAAATTTCAACTTTGCACAACTTTAGCAAAGGCTGCTAATTACTTCATCTCTCGCGACCGGTTGCGGATCCAGTACTCTCTATATCTATGTGTACACAAACACATATCCAGCGCTGCTGATTTGACGTTGCATAACCTAACACTGTTGTCTAACGTGCATCCTTTGGTTTTGATACATATTCGATGATTGTTGTTGAAAATGATGTTGCATTTGTAGGGATTTGAAAATGTGCTGTTTTCGTTGCTGCTGCGAATGATGCGATTGTTGCTGTTTCCCATAGATTTTCATTTGCAATTGATGGAGGAGAAGTTGCTTTCGAAATAATACCCTTAACGAGCGAATGGGGTGGATTAAACTTATAGCTTTGCATTGAAATTATTATACTACGCTATTGACCGCGCGGTGATTTTGTGGCGATGCTAGGTGCCACGTGCACATAATGATTGGATAACGCACGCCTCTCTGTGAACTGCACGCTCTAGCTAATGGGTTATAATATATGAAGAAGCTTTGCTATTAGCTTACTGGCTGTGCCTAGAAAGTGGTGCATGAAAAAATGAGACTTGATTGTAATCTTGGCTACTCAAAGCCTGTGCCCAAGTAGACAAATTCCAAAGCATGAGCCAGGAAGCTGCAACTGACAATTGAACCTATATCCAAGGAAATAATTAAGCTTACACTCAAATATTATTCCGTGCACCAAGCGGCCGGCTATTTCTTCAGTAAATGGATTAGCTCAGTATGTACACGGGAAAATCTACCCTTGAGGAGGATTTAATGGTGTCGCCAGCATCGAGGCACAGATCAATCACGTTCGAAGAGTACCGCGCCCGGCTAGCGAAGCGTCTCGGTATACCAGTAGCGCCAACACCAGAGAAGAGCTTGCGAGGCGGCTGGATTGTGGAGTCCTCCTGCAAAGTAAGCCGTTTAAGGAGGCTGGCACACCTGGCAGTAACTTAAGCTAAGCAACATGTCTTCAGGAAATATGTGAAGCTACTGGAGCTGGAATTTTAACAACAACATCGAGCCAAGAAGGAGCTGTGACAAGGACAACTTTACTCATCAATCCAACAACTTCACACAACATCCTAACAATAAGCTAGCAATGTATAATTAAACAAATAAAAAATATATTTTGATGAAAAAGCATTTGGTTTTCACTGGAGATAAATTGCGAACGAATGTGTACTTTAGTTACAGCGGGTATTCACTTACTGGTGGTAATTTCACAGCCACCATACTAATTCCGTCAGTGTGCCGTTCGCTGTTGCACTTTTCTCCGCACGATGAACATCGTAAAATTGTTCTGTTGCCATTGCACGAAACGTTAGGGTCACCAATTGTGGGTGTCACACAATACAAGCGTCGTTACTGTATATAACTTCATTTTAACTTAATAACTAACAATAATCACGTATCGGTATGTACACGGTCAGAATTGCGTGTTGTATGCATGGAATGGCGTCATCGACTGACTGTTGCTTCTCAACTCATGCATTGTTGTCTAATTCCCTTTTAAACGTTGCATCATCTCTGGAGGTGCGTCCATAACATCGAAACTTTGTAGCGGCGAGCTGCTGCGCCCCCACAAGTTTTTGCAGCAAGCGATTTCAGTGAAGTGGATAAATGTTGTGCAGATTCAGGGTGAAATCCGCTGCAGATGAAACTTTTACAGTGAGCAAACAGGATAGACGTTGAGCAGCATCGCTTTACAATACTCTATTTGTGAAACTTTGTGAAACGTATATTGATAAACATTGCATAAATGTGTTGATGTCAGCTAAATTTTTTTAGCGATCACCTAACTCGCCAGTTCCGATATCGAATTTAGACTTCGCGTAATCTGAATTAGTAAGCGTTCATGTTTCGTGGTGCGAGGATTTCTGTCTTCTTTTGTGCTGTCATTCCAGATCCCATGCGTGAGGAATTCATAGCTGGCTTTGAACTTTTCCCTAAAAACTATTCGTTAAATCCGCCTCCACCCCGGGGCTTTTCATTAGGTATATTTACAGTCTGCTTGGCGATCCCCCTGGATGAAAACTTTCCATTCCTTTTGTTTTACACGTAGGGGGTTCCATACTGACACGTCGCTAAATATCCGATCTAAGCCTAGTAGCTTTACTTATATTTAAATCTCCTTCACTATTTTCAAAATGACTGGCCGTGCGTCAAATTCAAAAATTCATCTAACATTCAGTGCAATTAAAAGTAAAATATTTGACGCATCCTCTTTTTCTTGGGACTATCTAGGGACCAGCTCGCGGAATTGTTATTGTATCTGTGATGTCTTGCATATGCACGTTTAAGAAGCAGAGGGTTGGTTGAAACAGAAAAATTAGTCCGTGACAAAACCTCTCTCCTGACAATACCAATAGTCAATCATCTAGGCAGTAGATAATTTAGCATTTCCGCGGTGTGTATCAGATGGAAGTGATCAAGCTGTGGGAGAATGCGAACACTGACTTTCACTTTATTTTTCCCTTGTGCTTCTGCATGTTTTGCTAACACAAGAATCTTATACCAATTACATAACAAAAGGTAAGGGAATTCATTGGATAAAACCATGAGGAATAGCGACTACTCTTGTCATGTTTCTCATATTCATCACCTACAAGTAATTTAATAATCAGCCAAGCACGAATCTACGAAGCTCGTTTTAAAAATAAAATTTGGCATTCAAAGCCCTTCAAAGACATCGCTGAAAAAAATATTCTATAAATATTACTGTTTTTGTCTAGACGTTCACCATGTGATCTATTCACCGCAGACAATTCGTAGCCACAACAGTTTTAATTTCACCACTCACAAAATAGTGCATTGAAATTTGAATTCAAATTCAAATTTAACATTTTCACAGACGTGTCGACTGATATGTGCGGGGGCTTTTCCTCTTCATGTGCATTCAGTTTGCACAATTTATGCGCGACACGATTAAAGCAAGAATTCACCCGCCGCCCACAGTCCTTTCCTTGGAAAACGTATTCATTCATCTACGTATCTACGAGTATCTCTGCATCCACCTATGCTATTAGATAAGACAACACACAGTAGCAGCGGAAACGGCTGCATTACCTTAATCTACATACTCAAATGCAGAAACTAGACTCGAAGGCTGCCTCCAACATCTAAGCGTACTCGAATGCAGACATTGAGACTCTTATGTATAATTTACATGTGGAGTAGTTTGGAAATCGTCATCAATGAAAATCGAATTGAAACTACTTCAGTACTTGTATCTTTGAGATACACTTCATATCTTTGCAACTTCCGTTAGAAATGCATATCGACATTATAGCGAACTCTTACGCCTAAACGCGTTAGTACTGGCGATCATTTACGCGCTGCCCACTGGCGATGGGAAATTGATCAATGTGGGCCAATTAGCTACTAAATTACAGGAAAGGCTCTCTCCCTCCTTTCAGATTATCCTACTTCTTGGGAAAATAAGAAAACGACTTGTTTGGCTCCTTCGGTTGTGGCGCTCAATGCCGTGCTCTGGATAATCCGATCATTCAACTTTTAAATAGGATTGACTAAGTGGATTTTCCACCTCCTACTCTCCTCATATTTGCGAAATGATGTGATGTGACTCGATTCGCTACACTTAAACTTCTTTTTCGCGAGGCGTGTGTGACGCTAATCAATTGATTTGAATTTGATTTTAACGGATTCAGGTCATATCGAGAAAAACAAGGGAAGTTTAAGGATGTCATGGATGCTCTTGTTTTTTGAGGATACCGCCCATGTTATTGGGGATAATTTCAACAGTTTGATTGATTTGTTTAGTATAAAAGAGAGTATGAGAATATTAGCATCTGGTCGTTCACATGCATTAACTGAATATCTACAAAACAAACAGCATGCGTATCACAATTCGCGGGAAACAACTGCATAAATACGAACCATCTCATAAGGAATTATTGTGAGAATATTGTATTCGGTTTGTACAAATTAAGCATGCAATTATTGCACACTTCATTTGCAATTCATATTGAAATTTATTCATTACACAGCGCACCCGGCAGAGAAGCTGAAACAAAGTAAATTTAACATGTATTTGTTGCGTTCGAGTATTATCCCACCCAAGGTCAACACTTTGTCACACATATCATAGTTGAATATGCGAGTATATCGCGATGTACTACTAGGCAAAATATTGTACAACATGTCGGGTTTATTTTCATACGTGACCTCAATATAAATACAAAATATATTTATTCTGGTCTGGTAAGTGCATCCATCTTTCAATAAAGATACATTGGGACGCGGATGGCGAAGAAATCCCAGTATATCAGCGCATAAGATATATATTTTGTTTTGTTTCATTGGACCTTTGCCAAATATAAATATACAAAATTTTATGAATGACAAAATGTTGAAGTTGGCACCACAATTTCATGACAAATGATGATGATTGTGGGGATAAATTAGTAAAATTGGAAAAGCAATTTAAGTGGCCAAGGCAATATTGAAAGTGAAAACTGGTGTTTTCACACGTTTAATTCAAAAGGATATAATGAGAAATCATATTATACATTATTTGGCCGATACATTCTTTTACAACACTTCAGCCTCTCTCGGGCCTTGGCTTCCTACAAAAAGCGCCTTCAACCATCTCGGCCTGTTGACCGCTTCCTCCAATTTCGAAATCCATGAAGGAATGAACTGTCTTCGTCAACCGAGTTAGACCACCGTTTCCTCGATTCTGCTCCTGATCTCCACCTTTCAGTTCTCCCAACGAATGCTTTGTGGGTATCCGTTGTTCGTCCATACAATTCACGTGGCCAGCTCATTGAAGCTTCTGTAGTCTTACAATCGTTGAGGACTCAGACTCTTCGGAAATTTTATAAAACTCATGGTTGTATCGAATTTGCCATTGGTTCCCATCTAGCTTCGCTCCAATTATCCGCCTCAGGACTCGTCTCTCAAAAGCGTTCAATATGTTCGTGAATGCTTGTGTGGACTCTTCATTCACACTCGGCGTATAGACGTCTTTTAAATCGCTCCTGTCAAAAGTTTTCAAAAATTAAATTAATTTTTTAAAAACGTTAGTCCGAAGTTAATTTTTATCGGAAGAAATCTTATATTGTCGAAGTAATCGACTCAGGAAATTCCTATCGAATATTTTTACTTCGATTGATAACGAAAAACAAATTACCAAAGAAAATTTCGCCGCTGGTATGGAGGAGCCCGACGGCTTCTCACCATTGGGGCAACCTGGGGAAACGACGAATACAAAACTGGCGATAATCACCAAAAGAAAACATAACGAAGAAAACTCCGCAGATGGAGGGTGCAAGCTGCAAATAATAGCGGACAATCAACAAATGGCCAAATTGCAGAAAGAAAATAATGAACTAAGACAAGAGACACAGTCTCTCAAAGATCTTTTCAAAAAAGGGATGAAGCCTCAAAAGACGCAGCCACAAAGAAGTTCTATGTGCTGGTGGCACCAACGAGAGCCAAAATTATTTTGCAGCGCTGGAGGGATTAACCGAAGATATGGAAATCGAAGAAAACATCGGAGGTAATTTTAATCAAGATAATGACGTTAATTTTATTCAATATTTAAAGAACAAAAAATAAGGAGGTAAAACCAGCCCGCAGTTCTGCTGGTTCCTCTGAAAAAGCTTCCAACAAGACAGAAAAAGTTCCGCCAATCAACGTGTTCGGACAAACCGGGAAAGATATGGCTCGGCTATTGGCAGCCAAAAATAAACTGGCCAATTTTGAAATCAAAAGAGTTAATGCCAAAAAATTAACTATAAGGACAAAATCACTGGTTGATTTCAAGTCAGCCAAGGTTGCGCTGATTTCTGGGGAGCTTCCACACTTCACCTATACCCCAAAAAGTGAAAAGAATAAGACCTTCTTGTTGAAGGGTTTGGACAGCGGAGAGGATACGGTCGATCTTCTTCAGGTGCTCAAGGAGGCTGTACCAGATATTGATTTTGTTTCAGTCAAAGCCTTTGCGACAAGAAGGTCGACCATAGAAAGGAAGAATTTACCACTTTACCTAGTACAAATTGCAAATAAGAGCAGTCCAAGTGCCCTTCAACAAATAAGGTACTTGAATTTCAGAGTGGTGAGGTGGGAACGCCTCCAGAAAAGAGAAGTCAACCAGTGTTACCAGTGTCAAAGATTTGGACATTCGGCTGCCAATTGTGCCATGCACTATTGTTGCGTTAAATGCAAAGACGTTCATGCTCCCGGTGAGTGCAAATTGGCTCAGACGGAGCCTAAAAAAATTATACTGCGTTAACTGCGGTGTTTTTGGTCACCCAGCATCATATCGAGGATGCTCCCGATATCAAGATGCAAAAGTTAAATTTGCTCCAAAGCAAACACAAGTACACCGTAATATAATACCTTCTAACTTTGTCAAGCCCGGAGTATCATTTGCACTCGCCACTAGAGGACCAGCAGAAAATGCTGGAAATAATGTAAATAATGTAAGGGGCAATAATGAGCTGCTTCTCAAAATTTACCAACAACTTAATTCTTTATCGGAGAGAATCAACAAACAAGATTCAAAAATAAACTTTGCTTTTCAGCCTTTAAGTCTTTCAAATGCCTAATAATAACTTGTCATCCAGTCATATTCCCATGGATAGGCTTCGCCTCATATCGATCAATGTCAACTCTATCGTTGCTATACATCGACGTGATTATCTCCTTGAATTCATTGTCAAGCAAAAGCCTGACATCATACTTCTCACTGAAACCCACCTCAATTCATGGCATTCCATGGAATTCAAAGATTTTGCATTCGTAAGAAACGATAGGGTAATAGATGATGGGGGAGGTGGCACCGGGATATTGGTTAGAAGACCCTATTGTTTCCAAAATATTGAAAAAGTCAAATTCAAAAACATTGAATTTCTTGAAGTGTCCGTCATCACAATTTCACTGCCAGGTGGGGATAACCTCTTCGTTATCTCTGCCTATGCAACTTGTCAAAATGTTCTCAAGTTCAAGGAGGAACTCAATTTCTTGTTTGAAATACTCGAATTGAACAGGCTGCATAGTTATTATATTTTTGCTGGTGACCTGAATGCCAAGCATACATCATGGCTGAACGCCACCAATAATCAAAGAGGCGTATTCCTGAAATCATGGATAACAGAGAACCAAATTGAATACAGGTGCAACCCATATGGGTCGGAGCTCCCAACATACCCTAGGACAAATTCATATTTGGACCTCTGCATTGCTGACGCAAGACTTGAATTCAGCTTTAATAGTCCTCAACGGAAACTGCAGGTGCTTCCTTACGATAGCGACCATAACGCAATCGTAATGGAAATCAATCATCAAAGGGATAATTTCTTCCTCATTCCAGTTCAACATGAAAACCATCGGTTGAATTTCAAAAAAACAGACTGGGGAAAGTTTCAAAAGAAGTTTAATCGGGAGTACCAGAAGCAATGTCCTTCTTCTGATGATGGCAACGCTTGCTCAATGGTTCCTAATAACAGAAATCTAACTGACGATGAAATAGATCTCTATTTGTTGAAGTTAGAGAAGCTGACGTTGGAAACGATTGAGAAAGTTGTTCCCAAGATTAAACATCGAAACAATATGGAAGGATATGAAACACCAACCATCGCAAGGTTGAAAAGATTGAAAAGCCTTCTTCTCACCCGCGTCAACAATATTTATCGACGATTTTTGGACTACAACCATCCCTCGTTAGCTTTGTTGAAATTACACCTGAAGAATGTCCGGAACTTAATCCGTTCATACTTCAGGAGTGAGGTCAGCAATCAATGGCGGAAAAACTGAGGGGTATTAGCCCACAGGACCCAGATGGCGTTTTCGCGAAAGTGAATAGCTTATTCCGCAAGTAGTCTCGAGTGTAGGTATCGAATCTTGAAGTCGCTAGTGATGAGATAAATCTTCTCGATAGAGCTGGTATCGAAATTGATAGTACGACTCCGGATAGAAATGGAAACAGGATTATATGTGATGGATTGCAGAAACTTGCCCTGATTGGAACACATTTTGAATTGATTCATCTGCCAAACCCAGAGAGAAGGAATGAAATATTTTCGGAGGTCGTTGAAGCAAAAGTTTCCGACTTCAAATCAAGCCTGAACGGCCAATCAATTCTTCATTTCGATGAAACATTAACATCTGACCTCATACCGACCTTGAATCTTATTGATTATTTTGTCAGCTATGAAGACTTGTGTTTCATATTTCGCAAAATAAACAACAAAAAATCACGTGGTACTGACGGTATTCCAAATATAGTTCTCCGACATTTGCCTGAGGTTGCTATTAGGAATTATTGCATATTGTTCAACAACATGTTGAACAATTCATATTTCCCAAATGAGTGGAAAAAGGCTAAGGTATTTCCGATCTTGAAGAAAGGAAAAGAATCTTCATGCCCGAAAAGCTATCGCCCAATCGGCTTGCTGCCTAACATCAGCAAGGTGTTTGAAGTGATACTCAACAGAGCATTAAACGCCCACATTGAGAAATATGAGTTGATGCCGAATTGCCAATTTGGTTTTCGTGCGAGGCATTCGACCATACATGCAGTAACGAAAGTAACCTCAGACATCTGTTGGAAACTAAACAACAAAGAATGTGTTGGAGCATGTCTCATTGATATGGAGAAAGCCTTCGATACGGTGTGGTTAGATGGACTCGTTTTTAAACTCCTTCAGGACAAGTTCCCCAGACACCTTGTCGCCATGATGTGTAATATGTTATACGGGAAATCATTTGTTGTAACTGATAGAAATCTAACAACAATGCGCGAATTCAAGGTCTTGAATGGTCTACAGCAGGGAACAGTTACTGCGCCCCTGCTTTTCTCAATATTCATTCGCAAGCTATTGAACAGCTTTGATTTTAATGTCTCGCCAACGCGATCATTGGTAGCGTTTGCTGATGATCTGATCATCTATACGGCAGACCGAAAAGCTACAATAGTTCAAAGCAATCTTCAAAAAATGTTCAATGATGTGCAGCACTACACCGACAATTGGCGAATGAAAATCAATGCGCAGAAGTGCGAAACAATTTTTTTCGGACAACGCTGCAGGGGGCCAGTCAAGACCTGAAACGTAATTGGAAGGATTTCCACATTATGGCTGGTGAGGGTAGTTCAAAACGGGTTCCATATAAATCCTGTGTTCGATACCTCGGTGTTTATCTCGATCAGTATCTGTACTATACTGAACATGTCAAAATCATACTCAGTAAAGCACTAAAAGTAATCATGGCCCTTCGGCGACTCTTTCATTCCAGATACATTGATCAAAAAGTCAAAGTTATTTGTTACAAGACCCTGGTTAGACCAGTTTTGACATACGGATGCCAGATCTGGTACAACCAGAGTGCTAGTACTATGTTAAGATTAAGAGTTTTCGAAAGGAAATGTCTTCGTGCATGTACTGGTTTGTACAGAAAGCCTGAGATGGATTGGAAGCACTACATATCGAATAGAAAAATTTATCAAACCGCTCAAGTGACAAGAGTCGATATCTTCATATTGAAATTTCTTCGGAATCATATCACAAGATCTGTAACTGTGAGTGAAAACCCTTGGATTTCACAGCCGTTCCACCCTACAGACGGGTATATTGTGACTTGCCTCACTACTGGCTTCGTTCCTCCAGAAGCATTCGTGTATTTGGACATGAATCGATATGTTTTTGATTCTGACGGCGTCCCAATCATATATCACATACGAGTATACCGACGGGCCACCGATAAGAAGATAAAATATCCTCCGAATCTGAGTTCACGAGACCAACAATTCCAATGGAGATACTCATTTGCTAGATTCGTTGAGGCTGGTCGAGCTGAGATGGAACAATCTAGGTATTAGTGGCTGAATGACAATGTCTAAATTATTCGTGTTTATTTTCTGTTTTTGTGCTTTTTCTCGTTACTTAGTTTTTTAGATTCATCTCATTATTGCTACATCTAGTATTGTCGTTTATTTGTATTATAAATTCGGTATAGGGTTCAATATAAAGTAACGTTTTTTTTTTTTGATTGAACTTATTTAGAATTAGGGTGTAACATATTAGGTATAGGATAAAGGTTCATTGTTGTGTTAGTAGTATAAGTAATTTTTGAATAATGCTGGTTGGTTTTTTCTCCTTTTTCCAATTGAATCAAAAAATATCTAATAATCTTAATTAATTTAAATTTGCAAGTGTATTTTTTTCATTAAATGTGTTTAACTGATAACGTATAAATTTAGAGAGCCATTTGGGCCATTAAGTTTTTTAAAGTTTTATTGTTTGGAATTTGCCTTATGTTCTTTTAAAAATTTATAACGATTGGTATTAAATAAAGCGCTTTTGACTTTGACTTCATTCACACTCATAGCATAGCGCAGACCTCATCACAGAATTGTATACTTAAAGCTTTATTTTCCTGAACATGCAGCTGGTGTTCAAGATCTTCAGAACTGAATAAAACATTCAATTTGTGAGCTGTATTCTTTGGCGTATTTCATCTCTTTCATTATTGGTTCTCGTTATTTTAGAGCAAAGGTACACAAATCCACACCCGTTTTCGGTATTGAATGTAGCAAGTGTGATATTTCAGATCATCATCGTCTATGGCGTGATAGCCCGAGCCGGGCCTGAGCCTCCAGGATTAATTCCCTTCAATCATAACAGCTCTGTGACTTCATTTGCCAGTTGATCACCCCCAGCAGGGATCTGCTATCAGCTTTTATCATGTTTTCCCATCAAGTCCTCGGTCTTCCTGCTGGACGTCTACCTTGTACTCCACACTTCAATATTCTTTCGGATAGCTGGTTTTCCCCCCACTCTTTGTACAGGCCCACCCATTGTAATTCCATAACTTTATGCAAGCAGGCACAAGTAGTTCGTCAAGTAATTCATACAACTCATCATTGCAATAAAGTCTTCGCTCTGCTCCTTGTTTTTCTGTGCTGTAGATTTTTGGGACCACTTTCCGTTCAAATATGTCCACTGCCTTTTTTGATTCACTCATCAGGATCCATGTTTCACTTCCATATAACTGCACACGTTTCACTAGTGACTTGTAAGTACGGAGCTTATTTCGCCTGTGCACAACTCTTGACCTAAGAATGGGAAGTATGGATTAATAAGCTTTGCTTGCGGTGATTATGCGGCGTTCAATATCGTCCTCTTTGGCGCCATTTGTATTCAGGTTGGCTCCAAGGTAAACGAAGTTAATCACACCTTCAAGATTATTATCTCCTACGGTCAGGTCTTGTCGGACAGGAGTGTTCTTCCCCGGTTGTGTCATGAATTTAGTTATAGCCTCATTAGCTCGTAGGTCGACTTGATTTGCATCAGATTTCAGGCTCAGAAATGCTCCTTTGGTGTCTGAGATTGAACATGCCCTAATATTGGCGTCATTATCATACGCTATCAATTATGTGGATTTAAACATTAGCGGGCCCGGGCTTCCAGCTGATGTCTTTCTTTCAGATGACGTGTTCCAGCACAATATCAAAGAGCATTCGGACAAGTCCATCCTCTGGTTTTAAACCTGATTTCATTTTGAAGCTATTCGTTGATTCACCGTTTACCTTGACCTGGGACTGTGCTTAGCATCGTGACTATGACCATGTGGACTAGTTTTATTAGGACGCAAAAGCCAAGCATTATTTTGTCCAGTGCATTTCTGTTGACACTGTGATATGCTTGCTTGAACTCTACAAAGAGTTGGTTTGTATTATTCTTATACTTCCAGCACTTTTTGAGTACCAGCAAACTGAAAATTTTTAGTCAATTGTAGACCGTTCACTTCAAAAGCCTCCCTGATACTCTTCTATAATACTTTCAAAGTACGCCTTTCATTTTCTTTCTATGATTCTGGACATTGCTTTATAAGATGTAAATGCACAGCAAAGCTATGCCTCTACAATTTTCACCCCTTAACTTGTGCAATGAAATATACTTTTTCGCCAGTAACTAGTCCTCTGACCATATTCCGCATATTAGTCGATGAAGGTGATTACTTGCATGGAAGTTCCCTCTGGAGCAGTTCCGCTGGTATTCCACCTATTTCAGGAGCCTTAATTTTTCTGAGGGCATGTTTTGCTGCCTGTATTTCGTCTCTGGTTGTTGATGAAACTGGGACCATTTGCTCTGCTTCTGGAATGCTCACAGCTTCAGTAGATATTGGGGCCGTTGTGAATAGCTCCTGGTAAAAATTGCAGCCATCTGTTTTTAATTTTGACTAGATTACCTATGATTGCTCCTGGTTTACTTTTGTAAAGACTTGTTTGTGGATTGAAGCAGTTTCTTCATTATTTAATAGAAGCTAACGCCAACCTGACTTCATGGAGGCGCATGTTTCGTTTATTTTTTGGATCTTGATGTTGATGGCCAGTTGTTTCTTGCTTTGGCACATTGTTTTAGTCTGATATTTGGGTATTTTAGGTATTTTCTTTGCAGCCTCAATAGTTTTGCTTCACTGTCAAGCTTCAGGAAGGGTTCTTTGGCAGTTGTTAACGACGGTGACAAAATGTTGATGTCATCTGCAGAAGCTACCACTTGGCTCGAGTTGTACAATAACGTATATCTTTTATAGATTGGAAGGTTTCTTAGGACGATCTAAATTGAATAGAAATGGGCTCAGCACATGTCCCTACTTTATTCCGATATTTGTGTCAAAGGAGTCGATGCAGACTTGAGAGGTTGTTGACGTTAATGTCTTTTTGGTTAGATGTACTTATTTAGTTGGTATAGGAAAGCAAAGTATTATTTGGTTCAGTACGTTAAGATCAATACTATATGCTTGCTCAAAGTCAAAGTCGGTGTACGTCTGAATCGAATTCCAGGTATTTCTCAGGTACCTGCTTGACTGTAAACAATTGGTCTAACATCAATCTACCTGCTCCAAAGCCACCTTGATACTCACCAATAATACCGTCGGCGTATGATCCGATTTTATATTTTGTATGCCGTATAAAGTAGTGATATGCCCCTACAGTTTTTGCAGCGAACATCGATGCTTTTAATTGGTCATCACAGTATTTTCTTTTTTTGATTCTAATGATCTTAATCGCTACTCTTCTGGAAATTTTAGTGTTCTCTGGTCATCCTGGTTGCCCAACCTGAATACTGCTTTTACGCCTGATTTTTTATGTCTACGGATCTTTGCATTCATCATCGAACCAATCATTTCTTTTGCTCCGGGCCTGATGTCTCGATCGTCTGTTCAGCCACGGTCTTAACCAACGCTTTCACTTCCATCCACAGATTGTTGCCTGTGCTCAACGATCTGTATAAAAGGATAGGAGCTAACTGCTTGTCGAGGGTCTCCGTCAAATTTTTGTAGAGGATTGGTCCTGGCCGAATATGACTTTGACATACGACATCGATAGGTTAGTTTGATCAAGTAATGATCTGAGTTACAATTGGCTCCTCGGTATGTACGGACGATCAGAACATGGTTGATCTGATTTTGAGTGTTGCCATCCGGTGATCTCCCGTTCATTTTATGTATGCATCGATAAGAGGAGAAAGTCGATAGTATGACTAGATTTTTGCTACACCCCAATGAAATAGCTCATTGCCAACGCTACCGTTGAAATCACCCAGAATTATTTTTGAGTCATTTGTAGGCAATGTGCCGACTAGCCTTTCAAGGTGATTGTCAAATTTTTCCTTCGTTTCTTCATCCTTCGGTTGAGGCGTGTACATATATCAGCCGAATTTCGAAGAATTTCTCTTTTATATGGATCACAAACAAGCATTCATTGATTGCCTGAAAATCAACAACGTGCATTTTGAACTCCTTACCAACAAAAAAGGCCACTCCGAATACTTGCTTTCCAGCAAGCTTCCCACTTTTGAATATTGTGTATGATCTCATATCTTGAATATAATGTTTAATTGATATTGACTGGCCTGTTGTAAAAGGTTCTTAACAGCACCAGAGTGGCTCAGTGATGTAACATTCTGGGATCCAATGCCATAGTAATTTTTTTCGGTCACGAGTTTGTTATCGTAGGTCCAATCAATTCCGAGGCTCTGTTGCAGGTTTTGAAACAATGTAGGGTTTTCAGTTACGGAGAGTAAGCCTGTCAACCAAACTCCATTCTGGCGGCATGTTTATTACTTTCAATTCCGTTATCAAACGTAGAAGACTCGCCTTCACCCTCTTACGTCACCACAAAGGAGATGTAAGTACAATTTAGTAGCACAGCTGTAGGTGCGTTCCTTTCTCAAACGGGTTTTGAACCGTCTATTACGGAGTAGCATCGCCCGAACATAATGTGCCACATGTTACCATTTGTCAACCGATATAAGCACCTCTCAAATTAGAATTTCCTGGGAAAGCTCTCCTGTTTCTCTGCAAAGAAAAAAAAAGTGGTATGCATCGTCTTCCTTTGCCGCAAAAAATTCACAAAAAATTCACAGTCGGGGGATAATGACTTATCAGTATTGTGCAGTTAAGACTGAAAACACCCATGCCCACTCAAAAGCTGGGTCAGATCCAAGTTAGTCTCATCATGCTTTTGATTTAGCCATGGTCTCAAATTAGGGATGAAGCATGCACTCTACCTTCCCTTCGTGCAATTCACGCAGGATTGCAGCCAATTATTGGGTGAGCGCTATCTCTCATCACAACCAATTGTCCCCCTCGTGTCCTAATTTCCAGCAGGTGAATAGCACGGCACTCTCTTGCAAGGAGGGTGACAGGTACTACGTCTGCAATAACTCCCACAACCGAGTCATAGACTGTCAGATACGAAGATGCAATCCTCAGTGCTCTTCTTCTCTGTAGCTGTGCCAAGCGTTTTCAGCGCACCTCCTTGCTGAGAGCACCACTCCATATTTCTGCCCCATACAGTAGCACTGATTCTACAGCACTCATCAAGAGTCATCTTCTTGATGGGTTGATACGTAGGCCATAAGTCAACTCAGAGCCGATACGTCTGAAGCAGCCTTCGCAGGTCTTGCCCTGATTTGCTCAAACAAACTCATCTTTGAGTCAATTTTTTGATCCAGGTACTTTACCGCTGGCTTCAATTCGACTAGCATGTCTTAAATACTGATCTTTCTAAGTCTAGGGGTTTTCTCCATCGTCAACCACCCGCGAGCCATCATCCAGCCTCTCGGTGCATTGGTATACCTAGCGTAGGTTGGGTTTGTTCAAATGTGCGTCCAGTGACCAGTGTCGCAACGTCATCTGCAGAGTCGATCAAGTGCAATCAAGTTCTCAACTCAATAGTTACATCAACAAAATTTGTACTAAAATCAGAATAAATCTGCCCACTGCAGCCTTACCTTCCCATGAATCTTCGAAGCGCAGTGGAGAATGCAGGTGATACGCAAATAAATATATCCACGTAGCCTTTCATTGCTCTGCTGCCTCTTCCTCGTCCATCCTTTATATCGAAAGGTCCACAAGCGTCAATACCCGTATGCGTGAATGAGCGAGACATAGTCACTCTGGCTGCTGGTAAATTTTCCATCAACTGAGTCGATCCATTTGCTTTAGCGCGAAAACAGCGGACACATCTATGTGCCGACTGTTTGATACAATTACGAATTTCAACTAACCAGAATCATTTCCTCAATGTATTTAACATCAGTGTTGTTTGCCCGTGCAAAGTCAACCAGTGAATCTATTACAATATCAATTCAATGAGGTTCTGATTCTGTGGTAGAATCATCGGGTGTTTTGCATCAAAATTTAATGGCGTGTGCTCTAGTCATCCTTTAACATGCATTAATCCTTTGTAATCTAAGAATGAGTTCAAATTAGCCAATTTATATTTCTTCCCGGTGCATCCAGACTTCAAAAGATCCAATATTTCTGGTGAAAATTCAGTTTGTTGAGCACATTTTATCCAAAATTCCACAGAGTGCTTCATTTGCCACTAGTTAAGTATGTTTGCCTGCCTGGCTGCTTTTTGAGAACGAAAAAAAGCAGTGACTTTGATCAGTTTGGTCAAGCTTGAATATTTCTTCAACAAAGTATCCAAGAAGCTTTCTGTACGTAATCAAATATTGGTAGTTACAACCTTTCATTTCGCGACATCTGTTGATTGTATATCTTGCATTTTAGGCCATTCATCAACACCTTTAGTCAATCAGCTTGGTCCATGCTACCACAATTGATTGTTTACTAATTCACTGAAATTGACTCCCCTGCAAGCTGCACCAGCTGGATTAAATTTTGAAGGCACATATCGCCACGGTATCGTATCAGTAATGTCCGAAATCTGGTATGTTTTATCGCTCACAAACACAGGCCAATGTAACGGAAGACCCCTCAACCATGCTAGGACAATTTTGGAGCCGATCCACAACCAGGTAGGTATTTTTTCAAAAGTCAATGGCGTTGTGACACCTTCTAGTAATCGAGGCAACAAGACTGCTCCACATAGTGCCAATCGAGGAATAGTAACTGGCTTCACCGGTGCCTTTTTGATTTTGGCGATAGAAGATGATTGGTAATTGTTTATCCTGAATACATTGTCAAGTAAATTGCTGCCGTGTAAGCACGTTAAGGTGCATCACAGAAACTGCGAAGTGCTACTTCCGAATTTTTATGACGGATATGTTTATCCATCTTGGTATTTTGACATTGGTGATTTTAGGTGAATGCTTTGACTAAGTGATCCATTTCACATTCAAAGTACCTGATATTCGTTCATCCTAAGTAGTAATTCATTCAACTGTTGACAACGAGCACCTTTTTCGTAATATACTGTATCACTCCGCTTTTTCTATTGAATTTTCTACTCCTGATAAAATTAATTCTATGTCATACAATGCTACAATTGTAGTTGACTTTCAAAATGCTGATTTCTATAGCATTAATAATTGTCTATCCACATTCAACTAGACTGGTACTCTTTCAATGCTAGACATAGACAGTGCTCTATTTACTTTTCACCAAATAACTATTGACGCCATTGAAAGATTTGTATCTAAAATAAAAAAAAAATTAAGCTTTCCGAGCTCTGGCTAGATAATGACCTCAGGTCTTTACGCAATCAAAGAAATAGGTTGTACGAAATTATGAAAAGGAGTAAAAATACAAGTAACGATATCAATAGCAAATATCATGAACTTGCCAGTGAATTCAAGATTAAATCTCGAAAACCATATGAATCGTACGGTGATGCTGTGGGTCAAAATATTATTCACGACCCTAAAAAGTTCTTTGATTTCGTAAACGTCAAACGTAAAGCCCATGGTTTTCCCTTCACAATGACCTACAAAGGTTCCATTTCAACTTCAGGTCAAATCTTTTAGCTTCTTGCTGATCGTTTTCAGGAAGCTTACCACGATTCCTTAGCTTCAGCAAATTTAGGGTCTACTATAACATCTCCAAGGACCTTAATTGAAAATATTACAATCTCGGAAGAAGATACTCGCCAGGAAATTGAGAGTCTGGATTTGAATAAAGGACCTGGCGCTGATGTGATTCCCCCCTTCTTTCAAGCTCAGTGTAAAGATATACTGACTCAGCCCCTTCATATTATTTTCAATAAGGCTCTCTCAAGTGGAATCTTCCTCTTGTATTGGAAACCATCTTACATGATTCCAATACATAGAAAAAAGGAAAAAAATATGTTACTAACTACAGGGCAACTGCTGTACTATCTATCATTTTGAGCAGATTATATGCAAAACAAGTTGGGTAAACAGACCTACGCTCATGTCAGAAGGGTTTTGTATTCAATTTACAAAATGCAGTCACCAGATCGAATCAAATCAAGAAATATGTCAAAGACGATTTTATTGGAGAAAATATGAAATACGAAAATCATACTATTATTAACAAAGTTGAACGAATTTCGACTTTTGAGGTTTTTGATATTGATATACTCATAAATATCTCCCTTGATGATTATTTCAGATGTCCATCCGCGACGGAGGAAACACATTTTTCACGTATTTCCCCCCTGTCCTCCCACTGAAACAAAAACTGACAGTTTAACAACTGTTTGAAAAGCTCCCATGAAAACTTTCATTTCATACTCATATCGGCTACGTTTGATGAATTTTGTTTCAGGGGCCACTCTCCTGTACTGTTATCATTGATTAATGGCTAATTTTTTCGAATCCTAGAATGGTTACAAAACACTTTCGCTAGGAGCTCTCTCCCACCTCCTTGACTTGTTTCACTTATGAGCATTAATTTTAGGTACTCATCTTCAGTCATTCATTAAATTGAATCAAGTGTTCAAAGCATGCACATTAAACTTTGAAGTTGGGGAAAAATAACTCAAAATTATTCAATCTTCGCATTTAAAGCAGCCACTATTTTCTTTTACGATTACTGATACCACTAGCTGAACCGATTCTCAAAGATATACATGACACCTATCATTTCTGAAATTTTCATGTAAATCCTAGCAAAACTGCAGTGTCTGAGTCGGTAAAAAGCGCATATTGTTCCATAGCCATATGTTGCCATAGTAATAAATGCAGCGCAAATTGTTCCATAGTAATACAGGAAAATTCAAACCGCTATAACTTCGCCAAATATAATTCAATCTTTATGAAATTTTCAAGATAGATCAATCTTATAAATAAACATCTACATACTGAATTTCATTGAATTTAAGAGTACCGTTAAGATTTTATTCAATAAAACATAAAATCGATAAATCATACTATTACTAACAAAGTTGAGTGAATTGCGACTTCTAACGTATTTGTTGTTGTTGTGCTCACCAAGGTCTACGTTTCTGATTTTGTTCAGATTTTTCGGATCACAGGTGTCCAATCGCGAGGGAGGGGGACACAAATTTTTCGCGTCTTTCCCCTCCCTGTGCACCCCTCGAAGCAAATTTTGCCAAACTAAGACCTGTTTTGGCAAGTTCTCATCAAGACCTTTCATTTGATACCCATATCGGCTACCTTCAATGAAATTTTTTTCGGGGGGTCACTCTCCTATATGGGGAGACCCCCCTTAAATACCTTATAAAATTTTTTTGTAGTTGAACTTTGAAGAGATCACCACTTTACACCTACACACAAAATTTGATGTTTCCAGCTTAAGTAGTTTCCGAGAAAAACTGCTGTGACACACGGACGGACAGACAGACGGACAGACAGGACGCGATTTTAGAAGGGTTTTGTAAAATTATTTTACAAAACCCTCAAAATTGGATCGTGCACGTAGAACGAACAGACGCCCTCGAAAGCCATTTTCCCCCTCCTCGTGATATCGTCTTTAATTCTCCTATGGTTCGTCTGCAAAAAGACACGAAAGGAGAAACATGCGATATACATACGCGAAAGAGACGAAATGAGAACCGTGTGACATACATACGCAAGTGGCTACACATAATTGAAATAGTGGTTCGATTTCCCCGTCAGTCCGTATACGAGGGAAACGGAACACAACACGATGCCGGTCAAAAAGGTCGATACGCTGAACAAGGAGCGACCAAAACTTGAACTTAGACTACGGAAAGCCTCTACGCAGGGGAACAAAGCTGAGCTAGTACAAAGACTCTGTGAAATTCTGGCTAATGACGAAATCGAAACGGACGGGAAAATGTCAGAATGTTCAGGTGAAGATGATGTACGCGAGTTGCGTGATGAAGTGAAGCGATTGAGCAAATTAATATAAGCTGTCGTGGCCGCCTTACCAAACGGGGGGAAGTTGGGGACATCGACAAAAACTGAACAGATTAACACTCAACCGATTGTAGTACAGGAGCTGACACCACCACTCACTAACGCCATGAAATCGGGTGAAACACCACCGGCAGTGACGTTCAAAGTTGACGCATGCGAACGATCGGCTAATTTAGTGCGGGCATGTATTGGACCGCAATTTCATAACATCCGAGATGTGACGGATAATTTACCAGGCTTCGACCCGTCGTCTAAATCGGCATGTCAGCAGCGCAGTTCGCTGATTGCGCTACGAAGCTTGCCAAGGCATATCAGTGGAACGGTTTTGGTGTTCGCCGTGCAAGCGTCCCAAAAGGGGCTTGCTTAAATTTGGAGCGGTGGTTCTTTGTGCGGGCCGCTGGAACCTGGCTTGAGCTGGCCGAATCATTGAGGCGAGATTTCTCTAGCCACGAAAGCGAGGCCAATGTGCACATAAAAATGATGAATCGCACCAGGGAGCCGAGCGAGACAACACAAAGTTACTTCTATACTATTGGGAAGACGAGGTAGCTTGAGTAATCACGCTATAATCTGGTATATAAGGAACGGGCTACGGCATCCATCTTTGCAAAATGCGATCGCGAGCTCAATTTTCGACACCGTCAACGATCTTTTAGCCGCGATATAGAATTTCGAAACAAATTCCGTTCAAGTTTCGGAGCCACGAACGGAGTCGAGACGAAATTTTGGAACACTTCCACCGATACATTGAGGTATTATGCCATTAAATGCGCGAACGTAGCTGACTTCAAGCGATTCGGAATCCCATCGAGTCGGATGTTATAATTGCCTTGAAGTGGAGCAATGCAACGGAAATAAAGATGCGAGAAGTGTCAACAAACATCAAATACGACCAACCGATGGCCGGAAAATGAAACTGCGACCACCGTCAGTAATGTTCGTCCCATAAATTCAACAGAAAGAATTAATCCGTTAGTTAAGGAGGTTCTTCTTAATGGAAACAAAATTAAGTCCTTCATCGACCCCGGCAGCGAAAGAACACTCGTTCAACGAACGATCGCAATGTCGATGGGGGGCGTGAAGTAGTGTTCACCGATCATCCTACGAGGATTTGGAGGAGCTTCAGTAACATGCAACCAGATGTTCGAGGCCGACATTCAGTTGGATGGTAAGAATCTAAATGCGAAGATTTTTTCGGCAGATGACGACTTGATCTCGGAGTCACTTTTATTGGGGTCAGATCTACTCTGCACATCGGGCAAACAACTGATCATTGAAGCGGGAGCTTGTTGCTTGGCAAACGCTTTCCAAAACGCTCCAACTTTTGAGCCAACGGTATCTGTCAAAGAAAAGGATCAACTGTATCAGCTCATCAGTGAGCATAGAGAATGCTTCTCTGTATCGCTTGCTCAGTCACATCAATGGAACTCGGTAACGATGACGATAAGGTTAACGACCTTAAAACCTGTCCGACGCCAGCCATACTAGATACGGTTTGCAAAGCGTGAGCGCGTTCAAGAAATAGTAAACGAACTGCTCGAAAACGATATCATACGTCCATCATCATCAGAGTATTCGTCACCAATTGTCCTCGTTCGCAAACAAAATGGCGAGGAACATCTCTGTGTTGATTTCCGTGAGCTCAATGCTATCACTGAAAAGTGTCGATTTCCACATTCCAACTGTTGAGGAGCGGCTATCAATGAATTTATTTTACACGACTCTCGATTTAATGTCCGGCTGTTATCAAATACCAATCGCAGAAGAGTGCAGGAAATACACTGAATTTGTCACACATGCAAGCCAATACGAATGCAAGCCAATACGAATTCAACCGGATGCCTTTCGGCCTGTGCAATGCACCGAGTTATTTTTAATGAGGTCATTACTAAGTTGGTACGACAAATGGGAGATCGAGTAGTTAGCTATGTAGATGAAGTAATTCTGCCCAGCAAAACCATCGCAGAAGGTTTATTCAAACTTCGTGAATTCCTAGTTATACTTCAAAATGCCGGTATGACGCTTCAGCTCTCTAAGCGTACGTTTTTGTCTAAACAAATCACGTTTTTGGGTTATCGAGTCAATGAGGACGAAATAAAACTAGAAGCTGAAAAGACTAATGCAATTCGTGAGTTTTTGGAACCAACCAACATTACAGAAGTTCGAAGATTTCTGGTATTCAACGGGTGTTTCCGCAAATTCATTCACGATTATTCTCTAATATCGAGGCCACTTACACTTTTGTTGAAGCAGAAGGACAATTCACAATTTTGTTGGTCGACCAAACAACGAGACGCATTCGAAAAATTGAAATCAGCACTTTGCTGCTATCCAGTGCTCAGTGCATACGATCCGATGAAGGAACCTCAAGTTCACACTGACGCGAGCACACTGGGTATTGCCGGAATCCTCATGCAACGAGACGACGGTGGCAATTTTAGAACGGTTTTCTACTACAGCCACCAGTGTAGCGAATCTGAAAGCAGCTACCATAGCCATGAGATTGAAGTTTTGGCTATGACCGAGTCGTTAGAAAGATTCCGCATTTATTTGCTCGTTAAGCATTTCAAGATGATTACCGATTGTACCGCAATCAGCACCAAACGAGGGTAATGGAGATCGAGGTTCAACGCGAAACACAAGAAACCCTTTATCTACAAGGAAGAGGAGAATCTCGAAAGTCAGAGCCCAAATATCGTGGGCCCTATATCATTTCGAAAGTTTTACGAAACGACAGATATCTCGTCGAGGACGTGGAAATAACACGTTCCAACCAACGGAAATTCTTTTCGGACATGCATTTATGAATCGAGACGATTCAATGTCAAGATGGTTATGTGTTATGGCAACACCGATTGCAGAGCACCGGCCATGGAAGAAATTGAGAAGAGTCAGTCACATCCGAACCATCAACCGAGTCATTGTAGTTTGAACACAATAAATTGATTATTAACAAATGGTGTACGTTAGTTTATCGATTTCCCTCTACAATTATCCTGTTCCCAAGGTCCATCCCTGACACAATATATTGAACTATTTCGTAAAAGCGGCTCTTGAACCTGTGTTTTGTGTTCCCTCTAATCCAGCAAATTAATTGAGTAAATTAAAAATGGCACCATCAGCATATTCAGATTTGGAAAAACAAGCGACAGATATCATCGGCAAGGGTTATCATTTTTATTTAATGTGACCATCTCCTACTATACTATTTGCAGGAATGAGTATTGATCTCGAGATGCAGCAAAGCAAGATAAGATTCATTATAATACATAGGAACAACAGAATTTAATCGAACCAGGGTCGCAAAAAAGCGCTCTTTCTACACCGAACGAATCGAGTGGATACTCCGATTCCATACTGAATAGGTATACAAGTCTCGCGGTGCGGAAGTGGCATCGATTTGACTCACATTCCGCCCAAGCGGAATAATGCGTTCACAAGCTAAAGCAAATATAGACGGACGGAATATGGGCCGACCTGTGGAACACAGATAACACACTCATAAAAAAAAAATGTTCCGACAAATTGGACTGCGGTGTCCAATTGTCGTTCTCCTCAGGCTCGAATGCTATGAAATTAAGTCTGTCAACATCTGCTCTCTCCCGCAGATAAAATACCATACTTAATATCTATAAATGCAATAACAATAGATTTTCTGCACATAATTCAAAGCTTGTTAATGTACTGTTGCTGTTACTTACATACGTGGCACATAACATTCAGTAAAACCGCAAACATAATTTATGAGTCGCAATAATGTGCCCATAGAAATGCAATAAATTAATTCTTTATTTACGACACTACAAAAATTCTCAAGGATAATCTAAACAAGGCCAATGAGCGATGGTTGTAGTCTAGAAATTGCCGATGGATATTGTTGACGTGTATGAGAAGGATTTCAATCTTTTCAACCTTATGATGGTTGGTGTTTTAGGCCTTCCATATTGCTTCTATGTTAACTTTGGGAACTATGTTCTTAATGGTTTCGAATGTCGGATTCAGCAGTTTCGAAAAATAGCGATCGGTTTAATCCTTAGCTAGATTCCTGTCATTAGGAACCATGGGGGCCATGATCAGAATATGGACACTGCTTCTAGCAAATTCGATTAAACTTCTTGTGAACTTTCCCAATCCGATTTTGTAAGATTTGGTCGATAATTTTCATTTCGAGCCAGAATGAAGAGGTCGTCACTCTTTCAATGATTTACAATATTTCCATCACGGTTGCGCAATGGTCACTTTCATAAAGAAGCGACTGAATAATTACATGATGCCAAAAATTAATATTATCGAGAAAATTTAGAGTGGTATACAAAAAATCAATAAATAAGTTAACGCTCATAATTTCATTTTCGGTTGACATCGCATACCGTAAAAGTTAACGTATTTTTACTAAGATTGCAACTTTAAGCACCCTGTTTAAGTTTCAAGTCAGCATGAACCATTAATAATTGTGAAAAAGCTTTTCCAAATAAAATCTAAATGAATTTAGTTAAGACTTCAATCTATACTTGCGGAGATTCATCATAGCTTTTAAATTTCCTCATCATATACTCACACCTGTAAGTTAGGAAATTATTGCAGACAACAACCATATGTGAAAATGTGGACGTGAAATCGACATAATAATGCAATTTTACGACTAAATGCGTGGACTGAAGTAAGGGTTGAGTAAAAATCAAAGATATATTAAACACCACTTTCAGATTCGTAAGTTGAAAATATTATTTTGATTCAAACGATGTAAAAATTACAAATGGAGCGATTGGCCCTTGAAAATTTAATCAATTATTCAATTTGACAGCCATGTTCATTTTATACGAATTAATACTAATTTCATTGTTTAACTTACCTTAAAAATGTCTGAAATAAGCAACTCCACATCATCTTTAGAAGCTACAACTGTGACCAATCATTTGGATGACTTAGATGATTTAAGCGGATATGGGATGGCTGAGGAGCCAGCTCCGGAAACTTCTGCAGAAGAGGACACTGAACCGATCATAAATAAGCCATTTATAAGGTTTTATAGCCCGCCTAATTCAAGCATTTCACAATTTACAGGGATCTTAACTCAAAACTTATCATTCATTATAATTTTATGTTTTATTTGGATTGTCTACGTTTTTGTTATACGACGAATTTTATTATTCAAATAAATCTGTAATTGAAAATCTTCTTTAATTCTTTAATTATTTATAAAGCAATTAATTTGAACTTAATTTTGAGGGAAGGCTTTATTCAATACTTATCGTTATAAATTTTAACAGAATATAAAGCAAATTCCAAACAATAACAATACAAAAACTTAATGGCTCAAATGACTCTCTAAATTTATACGATATTAGTTAAACACATTTCATCAGAAAACTATAGCAAATTCATTTAATTAAGATTATTACTTATTTTATGATTTGATTGGAAAAAGGAGAAAAAACAAACTAACACTATTCCAAAATTATTTATAATTTTAACACAACGGTGAACTTTGACCCTACGCCTAATATGTTATAACCAAATTGTGCGACGAAGAAAGAGTGATGGAGAGAGTGGTAGGGAATGGAGGTATTAAAAAAAAAATACAGGTGCAATCTATATGGGTCGGAGTTCCCAACATACCCTAGGACAAATTCATATTTGGACCTTTGCATTGTTGACGCAAGACTTGAATTCAGCTTTAATAGCTCTCAACGGAAACTGCAGGTGCTTTCTTATGATAGCGACCATAATGCAATCGTAATGGAAATCAATCATCACAGGGATGATTTCTTCCTCATTCCAGTTCAACACGAAAATCATCGATTGAATTTCAAAAAACAGACAGGGAAAATTTTCAAAACAAGCTAAATCGAGGCTTAATCAGAGGCAATGTCCCCCTTCTGATGGTGACAACTCTTGCTCAATGGTTCTTAATGACAGGAATCTAACAAACGGTGAAATAGATCTCTATTTGTCAAAGTTAGAGAAGCTGACGTTGGAAACGATTAAGAAAGTAGTTCCCAAGATTAAACATTGAAACAATATGGGAGGATATAAAGCACCAACCATCGCATGGTTGAAAATATTGAAAAACCATCTTCTCACACGCGTCAACAATATTTATCGGCGATTTTTGGGCTACAACCATCCAACAACATCCAACATCCAACAACATGTCCGAAACTTTATCCGTTCATACTTCAGGAGTGAGGTTGGCAATCAATGAGCGAAAAAATTAAGGGGTATTAGCCCACAGGACCCAGACGGCGTTTTCGCGAGAGTTAATAGCATATTTCGTAAGAAGTCTCAAGTGAAGGTATCGAATCTTGAAGTCACTAGTGATGAGATAAATCTTCTCGATAGGGCTGGTATCGAAATTGATAGTACGACTCCGGATAAAAATGGAAACAGGATTATTTGTGAAGGGTTGAATAAACTTGCCCTGATTGGAACACATTTTGAATTGGTTCATCTACCAAACCCTGAGAGAGGGTGTGAAATATTTTCAGAGCTCGGTCAAGCAAAAATTTCCGATTTCATTTCAAGCCTGAACGGCCAATCAATTCTTCATTTCAATAAAACATTAACATCTGACCTCATACCGAGCTTGAATCTTACTGATTATTTTGTCAGCTATGAAGACGTGTGTCTCATATTTCGCAGGATAAACAACAAGAAATCATGTGGTACTGATGGTATTCCAAATGTAGTTCTCCGACATTTGCCGGAGATTGCTATTAGGAATTATTGCATATTGTTCAACAACATGTAGGGCAATTCATATTTCCCAAATGAGTGGAAAAGGCTAAGGTATTTCCGATCTTGAAGAAAGGAAAAGAATCTTCATGCCCTAAAAGCTATCGCCCAATCAGCTTACTACCTAACATCAGCAAGGTGTTTGAAGTCATACTCAACAGAGCATTAAGCGCCCACATTGAGGAAAATGAGTTGATGCCGAATTGTCAATTTGGTTTTCGTGCCAGGCATTCAACCGCACATGCAATAACGAAAGTAACCTCAGACATCTGTTGGAAACTAAATGATAGACAATGTGTTGGAGCATGTCTCATTGATATGGAGAAAGCCTTCGATACGGTGCGGCTAGATGGACTAGTTTTTAAACTGCTTCAGGACAACTTCTCTAGACACCTTGTCGCCATCATGTGCAATATGTTATACGGGAAAACGTTTGTTGTAACTGATAGAAATCTGACAACAATGCGCGAGTTCAAGGTCTTGAATGGTCTACAGCAGGGAACAGTTACTGCGCCTCTGCTCTTCTCAATCTTCATTCGTAAGCTATTGAACGGCTTTGATGTTAACGTCTCACCAACGCGATCATTGGTAGTGTTTGCTGATGATCTGATCATCTATACGGCAGACCGAAAAGCTACAATAGTTCAGAGCAATCTCCAAAAAATGTTCAATGATGTGCAGCTGTACACTGATAATTTCCGAATGAAAATCAATGCGCAGAAGTGTGAAACAATCTTGTTTCGGATTACGCTGCAGGGGGTCAGTCAAGACCTGAAACGCAATTGGAAAGATTTCCACATCATGGCTGGCATAAATAAATCCTGTGTTCGATACCTCGGTGTTCATCTCGATCAGTATCTGTACTATACTGAACATGACAAGACCATGCTCAGTAAGGCACAAAAAGTAGTCATGGCCCTACGAAAACTCTTTCATTCCAAATACATTGATGAAAAGGTTAAAATTATCTATAACAAGACCTTGGTTAGATCAGTCTTGACATATGGATGTCAGATCTGGTACAACCAGAGTGCTAGTACTATGGAAAAATTAAGAGTTTTCGAAAGAAAATGTCTTCGTGCATATACTGGTTTGTACAGAAAGCCTGAGACGGATTCGAAGCATTGTATATCGAATAGAAGAACTTTTCAAGCTGCTCAAGTAACAAGAATCGATATCTTCATATTGAAGCTTCTTCGGAATCATATCGCAATATCTGTGACTGTGAGTGAAAACCCTTGGATTTCACAGCAACTTGTCTCGCTACTGGCTTCGTTCCTCCAGAAGTATTCGTGTTTTTGGACATGGATCGAAATGTTTTTGATTCTGACGGTGTCCCAGTCATAAATCACATATATCGATGGGCCACCGATAAGAAGATTAAATATCCTCCGAGTTTGAGTTCACGAGACCAACAATTCCAATGGAGATACTCATTTGCTAGATTCGTTGAAGCTGATCAAGCTGAGACGGCACAATCTAGGTATTGGTGGTTGAATGACAATGTCTAAATTATTCGTGATTATTTCCAGTTTTTGTGTTTTTCGTTACTTAGTTTCTGAGTTTCAGCTCATTATTGCTACATTTAGTATTGTTCATTTGTGTTAAAAATTAGGTATAGGTTTGGTTTATGCTATGTTTATTTTATTAGGTTTAGAGATAAGGTTAAACGGTTAAGTTAGGATTATTGTGAAAGAATTTTTCAGTATAAAATAAAGTTTTTGTTTGAATTTAATTAGAATTAGGTTATAACATATAAGGTGTAGTATCAAAGTTCACTGTTGTGTTAAAATTATAAATAATTTTAGGATAGTGTTGCTGGGTTTTTACTACTTTTTCCAATTGAATTGTCAAAACTGTAATAATAATGTGTTAAATTGAATTTGCTATGGTTTATTTGCTAAGATTTGTTTAATGATAACGTATAAATTTAGAGAGCCATTTGGGCCATTAAGTTTTTGTATTGTTATTGTTTGGAATTTTTTTTTTAAATACCTCCATTCCCTACCATTCTCTCCGTCACTCTTTCTTCGTCAAACAACGCTTGTGCGGTCTGCATTCACATTACGTCGCTTGATCCTTTGTGCCACCCAGATAATGTTTAACACATCGGTATAAGGTGGCACACAATATAATGTGAACTAGTCCTTTTCTTGAACATCTTGTCCAAAAATCATGATCAGCTCTCAGAGATAAAAAAAATTCAATACAATACGACGCATTCAAAAAAACTCTGAGTAACTGTCACTTCAGTATCTCGCCGATAGGGTTAAAAGAACGCCCCAAGATACTGGGCTCATAAAAGCAGAATTACAGGTCCACGCTTCAATCAGTGCTCATTAAATGCTCCCTTAGTCTCTTCTTAAATACCAAAAATGAGTTTGCTTCCTTAACAATTTCTGGTAGATTGTTATATATACATTCTTAAGACGATCCTTTCTGGCAAAAGGTATTACGAATTGATCTGCATTCCTCGCATTATATGGGTTGATCTGTGATACCTTAATTAATGGCTTTCGTTCCGATCCATTTGTTTTCAAATTTCTGTAGATAAACTTAGCTTTCTCCATTATAATAATTTGACTAAAGGTTAATGATTTTGCCAATTGGTAAACCAAACTAGTTTGAGTAAGCATTGGCAGCTTCAGAATGTTAGGTCATACGATGGTCTATGATAACACCAAGATATTTCATTTCTAGCACTCTTTGCAATTTTTCGCTGTTAATATGTAGTTCGACGTCTATGTCTCCGTTGTTCTTTTGCTTAAAAACAATATATTTTGTCTTTGTAGTGTTCAATACTAGTTTGTTTCCAGTACCGATGGAATTTTCCTAGATCCTTGTTGATAGTGTTCTCAATGGCAGTTTTGTCTCGTCCTGAATAAAGTAGAACTGTGTCATCAGCATATAATGTGTGATATCCCGTCAGCCCACATGTATTTAGATTATTTGTGTACAGCAGGAACAAAGTTGGGCCAAGTATTGAGCCTTGGGGAACTCCTGTTTTCGTAGGTGCATGATCGCTCATGACATTGTTGATTAAAGTTCTCTGCGATCTTTCCTCCAAGTAACTCTTAAACAACTGCTTGGGACTACCCTGAATACCATACGATTCAAGTTTACGAAGCAAGAGGTCATGATCAACTGTATCAAATGCTTTTTTCAAATCCACAAAAATTGCAATGACATAATCACCCCTGTCAAGTCCAAGATTGATGAAACGTGTGACAGAATGTAGGGCATCCAAAGTACTCTTGTTCTTTTGAAAACCAAACTGATGTTGGCTTATGATAGAGTTTTCAACTAAGAATCATCTCAATCGATTGTTAAGTATTTTTTTAAATATCTTACTAAATCCCGTCAGCAGCGCAATCGGGCGATAGTTATTCGGGTCAAGATGATCACCACCCTTAAATATAGGAACTATTTTTGCAAGTTTTTCTTCTTCCGGGAAAGTGCCATAATCTCGGCTATGTTCTCCTTTATTATACTAATCTCATTCATCGTGATGCTATCGATGCCTGGCGCTGTATTCTTTTTCAATTCATTGATTACATTTAAGACTTCCCTTTTATTTGTTTGATGAATGTGAAGGATGGAATTTATTGAGATATTTGTAGTATTTAAATTGCTTGCTGAACTGACAACGATTTCTTTAGTGGTTCTTCCACCAATTGTTGAAAAAAAGTTCACGCGGACACGATATATTAGAGGGCCCATCAGGATGCAGTTGAAAGTTTTGTGATATACCCTGGGTTGAAGAGTTATCCTTTACCTCATTTATTATTTTCCATATTTCGCGGGAGTTGTCAGCCGCTGTTTCCATTCTTCTTGATAAATATGAGAATTTAGCCTCTTTCACCAGTCGTTTCGATTCTTTTTTCGCTTGCATATACACAAACTTGAAAGCCTGGTTTCCACTGTTCTTCCTGTAGTCCATGTATGCCTTCCTTTTTTAAATACTTGCATCAATTACTTTTTTCGTTATCCAAGTCCGTTGCCGACACCTGATTTTTTTCTCAATTGTAGAACTTTGCTTAGCAGATATGATGATATTTTTGAGTTCAATAATACTATTTGGTTGCCGCTTTTTCAGTGATTCTCGTATGTTTGATTTAAAGAGCTCCTTGTCTAGATATCTGAACGTTTTGCAGGTCGGCTTCTGTTTGTTCAGGGTTTAGTCTTGAATAGCAATTTTTAACCCACGGTGATCCAGCTCCAGCCAGGCCTCAAATGTGTATGTCATGCTTTCAGCGACTTTTAGATCATTGGTTATTATATGATTCAGGCAGGTATTTGACACTGGTCGAGTAATTTTGTTGTTCTTTATGATTACCATTCCATTCATTTCTAGCGTATCCTTATAAATCCTTGATTCTGGTGATTTCATTAGTACATCAATGTTTGTCTCCGCTACTGTGATTAAATTTTGTTCAGTTGAAAATAATGTATCCAGTACTGTGCAAAAATCTTGCGCATTCATACGATTGGGGTTGAAGTACGTCCCTAATTTTATTTTTTTTTTTACCTGCATGGCGTACTTCAATCATTATAACGTTATATTTATCAGGCGTCACTCTCTTGGTAATGAAATTGATTGTATTTTTTATGTACACCTCTTCCAGGTCTGCAGGAGAATACCGCATTACATTCTTCAATATTGTAAAATCGTGCTTCTTCTGGGTAAATCCAGATTTCATTGAGAATAATCAAATCTATGTCAGGATTTTGCTGCAGGTAAATCTGAATATCACTTCAAAGTCAAAAGCGCTTTATTTAATACTAATTGTTATAAATTTTAAAAGAATATAAAGCAAATTCCAAACAATAACAAAACAAAAACTTAATGACTCAAATGGCTCTCTAAATTTATACGTTATCATTAATCACATTAAAAAAAAAACAACTAGCAAATTCAAATCAATGAAGATTATTACATATTATTTCATTCAATTGGAAAAAGGAGAAAAAACCAACCAACACTATCCTAAAATTTTTTATAATCTTAACACAACAGTGAACTTTGATCATACACCTAATATGTTTTAACTTAATTCTAATAAAAACTTTATCTTATATTAAAAAATTCTATAACTATTTTCCTAACCTAAGCGTTAAACCTCTCTAACCTAATATAATAAACATAACATATTCCTAATCTACACCTAATATTTAACAAAACTAAACAACAACACTAAATGCAGCAAAAATGAGCTGAAACTCAAAAACTAAATAACGAAAAACACCAAAACTGGAAATAAACACGAATAATTTAGACATTGTCATTCAGCCACCAATACCTGGATTGCGTCGTCTCAATTCGATCAGCTTCAACGAATCTAGCAAATGAGTATCTCAATTGGAATCGCTGGTCTCGTGAACTCAAACTCGGAGGATATTTTATCTTCTTATCGGTGGCCCGTCGATCGATTCATGTCCAAATACACGAATGCTTCTGGAGGAATGTAGCCAGTTGCGAGGCAAGTCGCAATACACCCATCTGTAGGGTGGAACGGCTGTGTAATCCAAGGGTTTTCACTCACAGTCACTGATCTTGCGATATGATTTCGAAGAAGTTTCAACATAAAGATATCGACGCTTGTCACTTGAGCAGCTTGATAAATTCTTCTATTCGAAATATATTTTCAATCCGTCTCAGGCTTTCTGTACAAACCAGTACATGCACGAAGACATTTCCTTTCGAAAACTCTTAATTTTTCCATAGTACTAGTACTCTGGTTGTACCAGATCTGACATCCATATATCAAAACTGGTCTAACCAGGGTCTTGTAACAGATAATTTTGATCTTTTGATCAATGTATTTGGAATGAAAGAGTCTTCGTAGGGCCATGACTACTTTAAGTGCCTTACTAAGCATGATTTCCACATGTTCAGTATAGTACAGATACTGATCGAGATGAACACCGAGGTATCGAACACAGGATTAATGTGGAACCCGTTCTGAACTACCCTCGCCAGCCATGATGTGGAAATCCTTCCAATTACGTTTCAGGTCTTGACTGAACCCCTGTAGCGTTGTCCGAAACAAGATCGTTTCACACTTCTGCGCAATGATTTTCATTCGCCAATTGTCAGTGTACAGCTATACCGCATTGAAAATTTTTTGGAGATTGATCTGAACTATTGTAGCTTTTCAATCTTCCGTATAGATGATCAGATTATCAGCAAACGCTACCAATGATCGCGTTGGCGAGCCGTTAAAATTGAAGCCGTTCAATAGCTTGCGAATGAAGACTGAGAAGAGCAGAGGCGCAGTAACTGTTCCCTGCTGTAGACCATTCAAGACCTTGAATTCGCGCATTGTTGTCAGATTTCCATCAATTACAACAAATGATTTCCCGTATAACATATTACACATCATGGCGACAAGGTGTCTGGGGAACTTGTCCTGAAGGAGTTTAAAAATTAGTCCATCCGTATTGAAGGCTTTCTCCATATCAATGAGACATACTCCAACGCATTATCTGTCATTTAGTTTCCAACAGATACTGAGGTTACTTTCGTTATTGCATGTGTGGTCGAATGCCTGGCACGAAAGCCAAATTGGCAATATGGCAACAACTCATATTCCTCAATGTGGGCGTATAATGCTCTGTTGAATATCACTTTAAACACCTTGCTGATGTTAGGCAGCAAGCTGATCGGAAATACCTTAGCCTTTTTCCACTCATGTGGGAAATATGAATTGCCCTACATATTGTTGAACAATATGCAATAATTCCTAATAGCAACCTCAGGCAAATGTCGGAGAACTACATTTGGAATACCATCAGTACCACATGGTTTCTTGTTGTTTATCTTGCGAAATATGAAACACACGTCTTCATAGCTGACAAAATAATCAATAAGATTCATGCTCGGTATGAGGTCAGATTTTAATGTTTCATTGAAATGATTGGCCGTTCAGGCTTGATTTGAAGTCGGAAACTTTTGCTTCAACGACTTCTGGAAGTATTCAATTCCCTCTCTCAGGGTTTGGTAGATGAACCAATTCAAAATTCCAATCAGGGCAAGTTTATGCAATCCCTCACATATAATCCTGTTTCCATTTCTATCCGGGGTCGTACTATTAATTTCGATACCAGCCGAGAAAAAATTTATCTCATCACTAGTGACTTCAAGATTCGATACCTTCACTCGAGACTTCTTACGGAATATGCTATTCACTTTCGCAAAAACGCCATTTGGGTCCTGTGGGCTAATACCCCTCAGGTTTTCCGCCCATTGATTGCTGACCTCACTCCTGAAGTATAAACGGATTAAGTTCTGGATATTTACTAAGTGTAATTTCAACAGAACCAACTAGGGATGATTGTAGTCCAAAAATCGCCGATAAATATTGTGGCACGTGTGAGAAGAAGGCTTTTCAATCTTTTCAACTTGCAATGGCTGGTGCTTCATATCCTTCCATATTGTTTCGATGTTTAATCTTGGGAACTACTTTCTCAATCGTTTCTAACGTCAGCTTCTCTTCGCACCATTGGGTTGGTGGTGTAGGTTTGGTTGAGACGACTCCCGATTAGCGCTGGTCTGGCTCTGAGCATTTGTCCCCATAAGGGCTTATGCCAACCCTCGCATGGCCTCCCTGCTCTGCAAAGATAACCATGGAACCAAAAAGACGACTACACACACGAACGGAGATAGCGACTCGGAGGGGGGACCCAATAAAACTGGAGCAACCAAAATCAAAAGATCAAAAAAATCCAAAAAAAGAAATAACAAATAAAAACAATGACGATGCAACCAGCGGTTGCAGCCACGATGTTAACAGTTCATCGAGCGCGGTACTAACCATGACAAAAACGACAAGTAGTGCAATGAAAGTGAAGACGGAGGAAAAACGGAGATTAGCAGACAGTCTGGTTCAGACTGAGATTCCTGCGGCGTTCGGGCGCAGCAAAAAAATTATGCGAACGCCAGAACCTCCTGTTAAGGAAAAGTGGGAAACTCTGCAGGACACTACAGGTGTTCGAGCGGTGGAAGATAATATAAAGAGCATCAAAATTCGATGGTCACTGCTGCGATCGTTACCGAAGCGACCGCTGGAAGGGTCGTAAATCCCGACATGGTACAGAAACATCCTGAAGCCAACGAAGAGATTACGGCACGAAAAGCAACGAGCGACCAAACAAATAGAGCGACGTTGTGTGATTGCACCGTCAACGTTGCAAATGTGGCGAAGGTACTGCATTTGGAAACGGAAAACAATAACCTCTCCCAAGGGTGGTTGCAAAGTACAATTGCCGCCCAGCGATACGAAGAAGAAAGGCTATTCCGAAAAACGGGAGATGTTCTGAAAAGAATACAGTCTGCATGCGATTCCCCAAAGCAGCAAAGGCAGGGCTCCTTGAACTAGAGGAGCTCCTAGATCGCATAGGGCACTATTGGAGGAGCTGGTTAAGGGCCGAAGATGAGCAGAAGGCTAAAGAGGCGCTGGGGCAAAATCTAAAGGCCACCATTAAAAATCATTAAAAAAAAATGGCATCTAGCCCAATCAAAGGAGATCGGGATGAAAGAAGAAAGGAAGAGGCACATGATGGGCGTGGAGCACCAGATCACGGGTTCCAGATAGTGCTTACAAAAGGAGCGAAGGAAGCCGAAAAGAAAAGCAGGCACTGCTTGTAAAGCCCCAAGATGGCCGATCCTACGTGGAGGTACTACGAGACATCAGGGGAAATGTAATGCCCGAAAACACCAACACTACCATTAAAGTAGTACGATCAACGCTGTCGGGCCACATACTGGTGGAGTTCGGAGCAGAGGCCGGCAATAAGGAAGCATTCTGCGACGCAGTCAAGAAAGTCCTCGGCAAAAGCGCAACTATAGCCTCACTCGAACCGATGGCAACGATCGAAATAAAAGACATTAACTGCGTGACGGATTTGGCCGAGGCAGAAGAGGCCATCAAAAGGTAGTTCCCTAGCGTGGGAAGGATCAAAGCGAGACTGACACCGAAAAACAACAGGGGACAATGCATGGCCATAGTTGACTTGACCGAAAAGGAAGCCGAACAATTCCTGAACAAGGGCAAAGTAAGAATAGGGTGGGTTGTCTGTAGGATACGGCGAAGAGCAACTCCTCTTCAATGTTTCAAATGCCTTGATTATGGTCACACCAAACAAGTATGCAAAGGACCCGATAGGAGTTCCCTATGTTACAAATGCGGTGAAATGGGACATAAAAGAAAAGATTTCACGAAGGAGGCACAGTGTATTCTTTGCAAGGATGCTGATCCAGGACCTGATTTTGGACAGGTCTTGGGATCAGGTAAATGCCGGATGTTCCAGGAAGCCCTAGCCAAGCAAAATCAGAAATTCGATGACCCGCATCCTGCAGCTGAACCTACACCGCAGTTCAACCACCCAAAATCTCTTGAGCAGTTTGCGAGGGAAATGAAAGCCGACTTCTTGTTGCTGAGTAAGCAACACCATGATAAAAGTCCTGCATGATGGTGTTCTGACGGAACTGGTACTGCCATCATCAAGATTCGGAACAGTGATTTGCAAGCGGAGAGTTGTGGACGGGGGTGGTTTCGTGTGGGTTCGGTGCTCAGCGACCTTCTTTAGTATGTACCGAACGAATCGATATCATTTTTCCAAGCCAAGCTTAATGCTCTGGAGGGCGCTGTCTCGAATGTAGAGGGCAAAGTGCTTGTTGGGGGGCGGCTTCAACGCTAAAGCAATCGAGTGGGGCATGCCTCAAATGGATCCGTGGGGAAAATGAATCCTGGAAATGGCGTCCAGGACGGCGCTCATCGTGCTAAACACCGGAAATACGCTGACTGTTGCTGTATTGGCAGTAAGGGAACCATACCGAAAGTGACATTCGCCTCGGACTTTTTAGTATGGAGGATACACAATTGAAAAGTATCAGAGGACTACTGAGCTAGTTATCATCAGTGCATTCTGCTTGAAATCAGTGATGTTGTCTCCCAACATCCGTGCTCTCGGCTTTCTACAATTGGAGGTTTGTCGTGGTGCTCACAGCTGGTGAGCCGCTGCAGGGAGCTTCGGAGGGGACGGAAGAACTGGCTGCTCAAGACGTGGTGAGCTCTACTATGAGCATCATCACGACTGCTTGCTACGCTTTTATGCCCCGTCGTAGACCCCGGCACGGCAAGCCCCCAGTGCTTTGGTGGTCAACTGAAATCGCTGAAAACGAAGGGAGTGTCACAAGCTTCGACGTGAGGCTCAACGGGCGCGGAATCGTGACGAGGCATGCAACTGGGTGGCAGCATATAAGTCGGCCAGGAAATGCCTTCGCAAATCGATAAGCAACAGCAAGGCTTGCGGCTGGCAAGACCTAGTACAATGTGAACAAGGATCCGTGGGGCCTTGGCTACAAGCTAGTTATGCGGAAGCTGTGTGCCCTACGGAAGCCTTGTATACATGACGCAGAAAAGGTGGGCGCGATAGTGCGGGGACTCTTCCCCGCCCATCCCATCCGTGTTAACGCTGTCCATGGTGAAACAGCAGTTGAGTGTCCACTCTTCATGCAGCCGGAACTGTAGGAGGCAGTCCTCTCATTGAAAGCGAGGAAGGCTCGAGAATCAGATGGTGTTCCGGCTCAGGTGTTGCGGCTCGTCTATCGCCATTGTCCTGACTTGCTGCTCAGCACATTCAACGCTTGCCTACAGGACGGGATTTTCCCGGTAGGATGGAAGTGGCGAGGCTCGTGCTGATCAGCAAGGAGAAGGGAAATCTCGAATCGCCATCTGCATACCGCCCGTTTTGCACGCTAGACATGGCTGGGAAAGTGCTAGAGAAACTCATCAAGGGAAGACCCACTGACGCGATTCGTGCTTCGGGGACCTATCTCCTCGGCAGTACGGCTTTAGAGCAGGACGTTCTACCATTGATGCGATTGCAGAGGTAGTGAACGCGGTCCAAAAGGCAGAGGCATATAGTCGCACCAAACGACGGATCGTCCTGTTGGTGACACTCGACGTCAGAAACGCCTTCAACGCCTCTAGATGGGTGAATATTTTGGATACGCTGTAAAACTCTTCTCGAATTCCAGAATATCTAATGCGGCTTTTGAGGAACTACCTAAAGGACCGAAGCCTGCTGTACGACACGACACAGGACCAACAAAGGATGGAAATTATATCAGGCATTGCCCAGGTATCTATCCTCGGTCCGAACCTGTGGAACGTGCCTTACAACGGGCTACTGAGACTGGAGACGCCAGATGAGCCGCGCTTGGTCGGCCTTGCGGATGATGTTGCGGCTCTGATCACTGGACGCCACCGTTGAGCAGGCACAACTTAGGCCAGGTATGCTAATGCGCCAAGTGAGGGACTTGATGACTGGTCGTGGGCTCAGTTTAGTACTGGAGAAAACCGAAGTGGTCATCTTGACTAAAAAGAGAGTCCCTAGAGTAAGGGTGATCAGTATTGGAGATATGCACATCGAATCAAAGACATCGGTGAAGTACCTGGGGCTACTAATCGACTCGAAGATGAGTTTCTTTGAGCAAATCAGGGCAACGGCTGAGAAAGCTGCTTCGGGAATATCGGCTCTGAGTCGACTTATGGCCAACGTAGGGGGACCCAGCCCGTCAAGAAGACGCCGCCTCTTGATGAATGCTGTAGGGTTAGTGCGACTGTACGGAGCAGAAATATGTGGCAGCGCTCTCAGCAAGGAGGCATACCGAAAACGTTTGGCACAGGTACAGAAAAGAGGAGCACTGAGGATTGCATCTTCGATCCGACAGTCTCTGATTTGGCGGTGAGAGTTATTGCAGACGTGATACCTGTCACCCCCCTTGCTAGAGAGTGCCGCGCTATTTACCTGCGCTAAAATGAGGATGCGAGGGAGATGGTTGTCCGCGAGGAGAGACAGCGCTCGCTCAACGATTGGCAGTAGTCTTGGGTCAGTTGCACGAAGGAAGGTAGACTGCGCGCCTCATCCCAGATGTGAGACCGTGGCGAAATTGAAGGAATGGTGAGACTGACTTCTATCTGATCCAGCTTTTGAGCGGGCATGGGTGTTTTCTTATCTGCACAAGATTGGTAAGTCACTGTCTCCCAATTTTCAGTTTTTCCCAGGAGAGGAGGACAATGCCTGCCACACATTTTTTCCTGTACAAAATGGGTCAGGCTGCGAAGCGAACTCTACAGGGAGACGGGAGAGTTCACCCCGGATAATATAGTTGCGGTGATGCTTGAATCGGTTGACAAATGGAATCAGGTGACACATTATGCTCGGTCAGTCCCAAAATATAAAAGGGACTCACAGCAGCCGGAGGCACTGGGGCTGGGGAATCGCTTTTCTGGCACTTCCTCTTCCCCTCTCCCCTCCCGCTAGGAAAGGGATCCACCAATTTTGAGGATCAGCTCATTATTGCCGCTTACATTATTTATTTTATTTACATTGTCTGCTGGTCCTCTCGCAGCAAGTGCAAATGACACCCTGAGCTTGACGAAGTTGGTAGGTATCACACTGCGATATGCTTGACTTTGTTTTGGAGTGAATTTTAACCTTTGCATCTTGATAACGGGGGCATCCTCGATATGATGCTGGATGACCAAAGACACCGCAGTTCACACAATATAATTTTATTTGGCGCCCCCTGAGCCAATTCGCACTCGTCCGGAGCGTGGATATCTTTGCATTTAATACACCCATCTTTCATACCTCAATTGGCAGCCGAATGCCCAAATCTTTGGCACCTGTAGCCCTGGTTGACCTTACTTTTCTGGAGGCGTTCCCACCTCACCACACGGAAGTTCAAGTACCTTATTTTTTGTGGGGCGCTTGAATTGCTTTTGCTGGAAATCTAGACTAAGCAATAAGGCAATCCGTTTTTTTACGCTCCACAATCGATCTCCTTGTTACAAAGTCTTTAACGGAAATAAATTCGATTTCTGTAGCAACTTCTTGAAGCACCTGAAGGAGATCGACTGTGTCCTCTCCGCAGTCCAGACCCTTCAATAAAAACGTTTGGTTTCTTTCGCTTTTGGGGGTGTATGTAAAATGCGGAACATCTCCAGAATTTAACGCACTTTTTGCTGAAACCAGCGACCTAGTTCTAATTCTCAGCTGACTCTTTTTATCTCAAAATCATATAGCTTATTTTCGGCTGCCAAAAGCCGAATCATATCTTTGCCCGTTTACCCAAATACATTGATTGGCGGGACTTTTTCTTTCAGCTTTCTCCTTGTCAGCTTTCTTCTTATCTTTAATCAACTGGTCGATCTCAAAGTCAAAGTCAAAGTCAAAAGCGCTTTATTTAATACTAATCGTTATAAATTTTAAAAGAATATAAAGCAAATTCCAAACAATAACAATCAAAAAACTTAATGGCCCAAATGGCTCTCTAAATTTGTACATTATCGTCATCAAAAAAAAAACTATAGCAAATTCAATTAATTACGATTATTACATATTTTAAAATTTAATTGGAAAAAGGAGAAAAAACCAACCAACACTATCCTAAAATTATTTATAATCAAAACACAACAGTGAAACTTTGATCCTACACCTAATATGTTGTAACTTATTTCTAATAAAATACAATCAAAAACTTTAACTTATACTAAAAAAATCAATAACAATGTTCCTAACCTAAGTGTTTAATCTTATCTCTAACGGAATATAGTAAACATTACATATACCTAACCTATACCTAATTTTTAACAAAAATAAACAACAACACTAAATGTAGCAATAATGAGCTGAAACTCAAAAACTAAATAACGAAGAACACCAAAACTGAAAATAAACACGAATAATTTAGACATTGTCATTCAGCCACCAATACCTGTATTGCGTCGTCTCAACTCGATCAGCCTCAACGAATCTAGCAAATGAGTACCTCCATTGAAATCGTTGGTCTCGTGAACTCAAATTAGGAGGATATTTTATCTTCTTATCGGTGGCCTGTCGATATATGTGATATATGACTACGACGCCGTCAGAATCAAAAACATATCGATTTATGTCCAAATACACGAATGCTTCTGGAGGAATGAAGCCAGTAGCGAGGCAAGTCGCTATATACCCGTCTGTAGGGTGGAACGGCTGTGAAATCCAAGGGTTTTCACTCACAGTCACAGATCTTGCGATATGATTCCGAAGAAGTTTCAATATGAAGATATCGACCCTCGTCACTTCAGCAGTTTGATAAATTCTTCTATTCGATATATGTTTCCAATCCGTCTCAGGCTTTCTGTACAAACCAGTACATGCACGGACATTTCCTTTCGAAAACTCTTAATTTTCCCATAGTACTAGCGCTCTGGTTGTAACAGATCTGACATCCATATGTCAAAACTGGTCTAACCAGTGTCTTGTAACAGATAATTTTGACCTTTTGATCAATGTATCTGGAATGAAAGAGCTTTCGAAGGGCCATGACTACTTTAAGTGCCTTACTGAGCATGATTTTCACATGTTCAGTATAGTACAGATACTGATCGAGATAAACACCGAGGTATCGAACACAGGATTTATGTGGAACCCGTTCAAGACTACCCTCACCAGCCATGATGTGGAAATCTTTCCAATCACGCCGATGTATAGTAACAATGGAGTTGACGTTGATCGAGATGAGACGAATCCTATCCATGGGAATGTGACTGGATGACAAACTATTTTGGAGCATGTTGACCTAAACTTTGAAAAACGAAATTGATTTTTTGGTCTTGCTTATTAATTCTATCTGAAAGCGATTCAAGTTGCTGGTAGATTTTAAGAAGCAGCTCATTATTGCCACTTACATTATTTATTTTGAGCTTCTTTTCGCCCGTCATTGTTGGCGATGGACACGATTGTTCTGCCATAGTTTTTTTGATAAAATGTGTAACTGATAACGTATAAATTTAGAGAGCCATTTGGGCCAATAAGTTTTTGTATTGTTGTTTGATATTTGCTTTATTTTTTACGATTAGTATTGAATGAAGCACTTTTGACTTTAATTCCTCTTAAATTCATCGATAGAAATACAGTCGTAAATATTTTCTTCATAACTTAAAATTTATCCAAAAAAATATCATACATAGGTCATTTTCATCTTCTTAAGAAAAAAATTAAACATACTAAAATTAATAAATTGAGTATTCCATTCAAGTAAATCCTTTCGCCTCCATGACTTGGAAAACGTATTGCTCTTGGATGTGGTATATCGTGGACTACATACTCATAATCAAGGATTTTATCTTCGTCTCCAGTGCCATCAGCATCACCTGTTATGCAAATTATTAATAAAGTAAATTAATGAATGAATTTATCAATCAATACTGACCGTTAGCATTGGTAGGAATATTACTGTTAGGGTTGTTATTATCATCATTGCGATTAAGATTTGAATCTGTGATTCCTCCATTTCTTCTTGGTGGTTGTTCATTGTAGTCCGACATATGTTCTGTTAGATGCTGCTATTATGGTAAGTTTCGATAAGATTTCGATGGTGAAATTCAAGGATGTTGGGAATGAAAGAAATTTATATTAGCTACAATACGAAATTTAACTTAGAATGTCAATATGACAAAGATTAGAATTGATTTTAGGTCGATAGTTTGCTTTAATTGCTATTGTGAATTTTCTACTTTAAGTTTTTTTTTTGTGAGAAAAAATTCAAATTTTTATTAATAAAAGAAATGTTATGTAATATATTTTTTTCGTCATAATTGACTTAATTATGTAACTTTTGTTTATATAATTCTCCATTCCCCCTGAAATTTAAAAGGTCAACATCGAATGAAAAAAATTACAATCTTAGGGAATATACTATGGGCTCATCGCATAAATAACTTCAAGACTTTTCCACGATAGAGCGATTAATATGTATACCAATATACGTTAAATCCGTATAAAAAAGACATCTCTCTAATTTCACGCCTGTCTCAATTGATAGAAATAGTTGGATGTTGACAAATCTTGGAAAAATGTTTTCCTCATTGCTAACAATCGATCACATGTCACTGACAATCCTAAGCACGCATTCGTGTTCGCGACGAAAACATGGAAAATTAAGAAAATGATCCATTAGCAGTGTGGATACGCAGCATCAATCGTATCAATCAACTTCATCTGTATGGTATAGAATGGTCTGATCTCGTCTCGTATGGTAGAAGCAACAAGGCAGAACACCTAGACCTAAATTCAAGAAAAATTTCAAAAATTTTCCAATTTCTGTACGCTATGAGTTGACTATAATGTGTCACCCATACATACTGTATATGAAATATCAAAATTTAGATAGATTTTTCGTAATTCTGCAGTTGTTTTGTCTCAGTTTTTAATTGAAATGATTGCAATGATTAATTGAAATTTGGTATTATTCGTTTAATTCAGAAGTAAAAATCGCTAGCATTTTTGTAACCTTTTTTTTCGATATTATTCTTTCCGTGCTGTTCTATCCCGTGTATAAGCCACTTAAAATCCATTAACTTCTTTCTTCACATGTCATTTAGACGCGACACACGCAAACTCCGCCACCAGAGTGGCTGATGCTTTTAGCACGCTAGGCTAACCTAGCCTAGCCTGGTCTATCCAAAAAGATAGACAGGCAGCTTGTTAGCTAGTCAGTGAGTCTGAGGCGTACACAGTAAACGATGTGTACCTTGAGGGTATCTTTAAATTAATTATTTATAAGTACTAAGTAAACAGAATGAACGATAATCGTTAGAGAAAACGCTGCTCAACCGTTAATTGTACAAGTCAGACAAGTTTAATTCAAAAGCTAATCAATTTCTTGCATGAATACTATTTACCATATGGGGTGGACTCGTACTCGTACATACGAGCAATTTTTGATCTTGACCCTTTTATCTTTGAATATTATTTTGCACTAATGAGATAAATTCTATTCTAATGGATGCAGGAACAATTCTTTAGATTAGTTATTGGAATGTAATATTTCTCACCTTGGTATGTTTTAAGATCATGCTGTTAAATACTCAACTATGAAGTGCTTTTGAAACTATTCAATGGACAATGAAGAAAGAAACAAAACAGAATTAAAAATGATAAATTAATAGACAAGGTCATATGGAGAATGAATTGCGCATCTGCGGAAGCGTGTGAAATTTTTGTATCTTATTCCCATGTGGTGCAGACCGGAAAAGGATGAAAAAACTTTATTCACGACTCATTGATAGTACTGGATACGAAGATTGGTGTTTGTTCATTTGGAAGAAAGATTAATTAAAAAGTATGAATGAAGCTCAGGTTGCTTTAGGTTCAAGAAGAAACGCTTGAACAGTAAGTACGGCTTTCTTTGGAATGATCATCAACGTCTTGTTGCGTCTTAACTTCCTCGCTGATTCTTGTCGTGCTAATAGTGGCTGACATTGACTCCCTGGGGAGTCTCGATCATTTATTTTTGCAGCAGAAATGATGGATGAGGCAAGTCTACTAAATCTGTGTAAAATTTCAAGGTTTGCATATAAAAAAAATCGTCAATGAATTCATTATCATTCATATTTTACTCTAAAGGGGGATTAAATTTGTTTTAGATTTGAGTTTTTGTTTCGCACAAACTTGGAAGACATTAATTCTAAAATATTTAGAGTATTGGACTGTTCATTAATTAGAATGTAAACAAGTTATATGGTGACTCGGGAAAAACTCCGCCCTAGACGGTTCCAAACCGGTTTGAGAAAAGAGGGCTCCCCTTGACACCCTCAACCATAAGTCCGTGAATTTTGGGAACTACTTTCTCAATGGTTTCTAATTTTGACAAATAGAGATCTATTTCACCGTGAATTATATTCTTGTCATTAGGAACCATTGGAAATCAGAAGGTGGGCATTGCTTTTGGTAACCCCAATCATTTAATGACTGTAGCTTAACTTCAAATATTTCAGTATATTACCAAAATGTAAGAGGGTTAAGGACCAAGCTTGACAAGCTCTTTTTATCGTTACAACTCAGCGAAGATGTATTTATATGTCTTACGGAAACCTGGTTAAATAGTAACATCTTAAACTCGGAAATATCCCTTGATTTTGATATGTACCGTTGTGATCGGGACTTGGCCTCTGCAAATAAAGTAGATGGAGGTGGTGTTCTTGTAGCTGTTAGTAATACAGTGCATAGCTCCCTTTGTGCTGATTTTTGCTTTTCCCGTGTTGTGGATTGTGTGATTGTCAAGATCTTCCTTCCTAACAATACATCTTTATTAGTTTCCTCTGTCTACATACCTAGTAACTCTCCTTTGTATGTGTATGAGACATTCTTTGACGAGTTTTCCTCTTATGTCTTATTGCAACATCCGCAATCTTTAATTCTAATATGCGGTGATTTTAATTTGGGAACAGTGCAATGGACGAAGAACCTTCCTTTCTCTGTTTCATCAACCGATGCATCTTCTTTATCCCTCTCCTCGTTTCTATCACTCTGTTCACTATGGCAATTCAATAATATCCCTAATGCTAATGGTAGGGTACTTGACCTAGTTCTTTCTAACTTTCCACTAAACTGTCTATCTGTTTCCACTGCATTAAATTCTCTAGTGAGTATCGATAGTCATCATCCGCCATTATCGCTTGATCTCTCCATTACACCTTTGTCAAGTCGTACGTTTGCTTCTTCGCCAAAATTCAACTTCTTCAAAGCAAACTACGAAGCTTTAGCCTCCGAGCTGAGCTTGATTGACTGGCAGGAGTTTTTTGATAATTTGGAGTGTGAGGAAGCTCTGAATAAGTTTTATAATTACCTCTATGAGTTGATTAAACACTTCACACCTTTACAAGCTCTTCGCAAAGTAAAGCAGAAACCATGGCTAACCAAGCAAGTACTAAGTGCCTTGAATGCTAAAAGTAAGGCACACCGCCGTTTCAAGCGTTGTGGTACTGAAGAATCCAGAGCCCGCTTTTGTGATATACGTCTTGCAGCAAAAAAAGAACTAAAGACTGCAATGAAAAACTAATTCAGTAGCTTGGAGAGTTCCCTCATGGCGAATAATGCGAAACCATTCTGGTCATACATTAGATCCTTTAAGTCCTCCTCTTCTGTCCCTCCTTCAGTCCGCTGGAATAATATAGTTAGCTCTTCTCCACAGGATATTTCCAACTTGTTCTCTCAGTTCTTCTCGTCAACTTTTATTCCTTCTTCTCATGTCTCTAATCCAGTTAATACGCCTGTACTTCACTCCATTGACATTTCTTCACTTTTCACTGACCATATCGAAGTTGAATCCCTCATTAATTCACTTAATCCTAATATATCACCTAGTCCTGACGGCTTGCCGAATATTTTTGTCAAGTCATTAGCGTCTTCACTTTGTATCCCTCTGGCATTTCTCTTCAACCTCAGTCTAAAGACTGGTATTTTCCCTACTTATTGGAAAAGAGCAAACGTTGTTCCTATTCTTAAAAGTGGTGATCCTTCTTCTGTGTCCAATTATCGTCCTATTTCCTTAATTTCCTGTTTCCCAAAATTACTTGAGCGTCTGGTACACAACCGGCTTTCAGTTTCATTGACCCCTATCTTGTCGAAAGAACAACATGGGTTTCTCAAAGGTCGCTCTACGACTTCAAATTTAATTGAACTCATCGATTTCATTGCTGAGGCCCTAGACAATCGATTGCAGGTTGATGTAATCTTCACTGACTTCTCGAAGGCATTTGACACGGTCAACCATCAACTTCTCTGTTATAAACTGAAAACTTTTGGGGTTGTTGGCCCTCTCTTATCATGGATGGACTCCTACTTGTCTTCTCGTATATGTTGTGTTAGTTACTGTGGAACTACCTCTATTCCATTCTATCCGTCCTCTGGTATTCCTCAAGGTTCCATTTTAGGTCCCCTCTTATTCCTATTGTTTATAAATGATCTTCCTTCGGTTATCGCTTCCAATTGCCTACTGTATACCGATGATTTTAAAGTCTTTCGAACTATCAGGTCTGTACAAGATTGTCAATATCTTCAGATGGACCTGATTGCACTAAGTAACTGGTGTTTGTCTAATTACCTCTGTCTTAATGTTGCCAAATGCTATAAAATGACTTTTAATCTAAATCGTTCTCCGCTGAATTTTACCTATATGTTGAACGAAGTCCCACTCGCTGCTGTGAGCTTTGCTAAGGACCTTGGCGTTACTTTTGATCCTAAGCTCAATTTTGATGCACACGTTCTAATCGCGACTACTAGGGCCTCGAAAATATTGGGACTTATTTTCAGGCACGCGCATAAATTTAACAATATATCTACTCCTGTCCGCTTGTTTATCTGTCTTGCCCGTCCTATCCTCGAATATTGCTTTGTAGTTTGGTCTCCCCGACACTCCTACCTCATTGACTCGTTAGAGAATGTCCAGCGTAAATTTACTCGTGTCTTGTTTTACAAATTCCAAATCCCATATCAACCCTATGACTGCCGTTTATCCTTCCTACGTTTGCCTACTCTGTCATCCCGTCGCATGTATCTAGATCAGTGTTTTCTGTATCAACTCTGCCACAATCAAATTTCATTAACATTGCTTGCAGACCTACGTCTTCGTCAATCATCGCGTTCTTCTCGGGCAAACAATTTTTTCGTGCCACCGTTTGCCCGTACAAATTTATATTTTCACTCTCCTATTATACGAATGGTAAGGAATCATGATAGGCTTGAGCTTGGTCCTTTTTCCGACTCATACCTAGTTTTTAAATTGAGGTTAAGAAGCCTGATTCTTAAAGCTCAACTGGAGTAAATATTAGACTTTATTTTCTTTTTTTGTGTGCTTTAATTTAATTCTACACGCATATTTATTGTTGTTAGTACCATTGAATTTCTTTTTTATATTAACTTTAACACTTAATTCTAATTTTCATTAATTTTCTTTTCTGTTTGTTTTGTTCCATTTTGTAATTGGATAATTTTTATCTGTTAAATGGAATTTAAATAAATAAATAAATAAATAATCAAACTTTCTGATAAACGTTTCCTGATCTGTTTTTCAATAATACAGTCGAGTTTTGATGCGTAGTGAGAAATACATCAAATGGTCACTTCCATAAGGAAGCATATGAAGTTTTCGTTGAGGATTGTGAAAATTGAATCCAAGTCTTGCGTCAGACATGCAGAGATCCAAATAAGAATATGTCCTGGCGTACGTTGCAAATCTGACTCATATAGATCGCACCTGTATTCAGTTTGGTTCTCTATTATAAAAGATTTTAGGAATACACCTCTTGGAGTATTGTCGACGCTCAGCCATGATGTATGCTGGGCGTTCAGAACACCAGATGAAAAATAATGATTATGTAGCCGTTGGAATTCGAGTAATTCAAACAAGGAATCGAGCCTCTCGTAGAATTGAGAACGTTTCATCCAGTTGCATAAGCCTAGACAACGAAGAAATGATCCCTACCTTGAAATGAAATTTTGACAGCGAACCCTTCAAGAAATGCAAAGCTTTTGATTTCAACTTTATCAATATTTTGGAAGCAATATGGTCTTCCAACCATATCATAGTTCCACTTCCCTCATCAACGTTTTTTCTACCATATCTTACGAAATCAAAATCCTTGAATGTCAGTGAGTATCGTTAGTTGAGATGGGTTTTAGTGAGAAGCATGATATGAAGCCTTTTGCAGTGAATTAAGTAGATCAAATATCTGTGAAGGACTGCAGCGATGGCCTGCTGTCTCGCTGAAAGAGGATGTGGAGATCCGCAGAGATTGGCCTTGTCTGGGGATGTGTAGTGAAAATAGGTATACAAGTATCCGTTCAGGACTGAAGCGATGATCAGCTGCCTCGGCGGAAGAAGATGTTAAGATTCGCCGAGAATGGCCTTATCTGGAGACGCGTGAATGCGCTGACAGGCTAGCGTTGCGGTGTTGGGGGGTGGATTCATTCCCCCAGCACAAGGACCCACTACAAAAGAATTTCGCAAAAATTGAGGTAACTACCTGAGGGTGGAAATTGCTTGTTCATAGAACAAGTTGAAACGGGTAAAAACAGACGGACATGCGGAGACTTTGTCGTTAGCCGACGATTCTTACAGGCCACAAATAAGAGTGGGGCAACCGGGTGGATGTGGTGCCATCTCGCACCCGCCCAACCGGATCAAGATCCAAACGTTGACGTGGCCATATATTTCGCTTTTAAGTGGAAAACTCATGCAAACATACTGTTACATGTAGGAATAATGCTGCGAGCTACTGTCGCAATTGTCAACAAACGAATGTACTCGAAAACCCGCAAAGCATGATCAACATCTGAAAGTGACGTCACTGCTTCATTATGCTGCACGAATATTCCAGCTAGTTCACCAATGTACGAGGTATGGATTGAATCACTAGAGACCCTATATAAAGGCGAGCTGAATGAATGGGGGGATTATTACAACCGCGATAGTAAACTGCGATATAGTGGAGTGCGAAGTAAATGCGATATTGATTGTTTGATTGTGAAGTGATTTTTAGTTAAGACAGTTGAAATAGAAAGTTGAGAGACAAGTAAAAATTAGATTTAAATGCGATATGTAAAATTAGTGAAAGTTGCCTTAACGATTGTGCATTTTTCTTAGTAAATAAACTCTTTCAACTTAATTTAAAAGACAGTGCGTTTTCACTTTCCCGGAACATTAAAATTATTGGCCGCGAACCATAACACGCGACAGTGGTGTCAAGAAGTGAGATAGAAAATTTTGGAAGTGAAAACGTTTAAGCAATTTTAAAAGTGCACAATAGTGAAATTTAACGTGGCAACTGGTGGAAAAATAGCCAAAACAATAAAAATGCCAGGAAACTTTCATCTAAAAATTGATCAATTGACCATATCGGAGCTCAAGGAGGAGTTGGAACAGCGAAATCTGGCCACACAAGGTACAAAGGCCATACTGATTGCACGCTTGCGTGATGCGATCGAGTCGGAAGGCGTGAATCTGGATTCGGGTGAGCTCTCAGATGCGAAAAAAGGTGCAGAAGGGGGAGAAGTAGAAACATCAAAATCAAAGGAGCCAGAAAATGCGCTAATGCAAATGTTAATGCTGATGTCATCCAGTCTAACTGCGAAGCAAGATGAATAATCAGCGAAGCTAAATGAATAATTAGCGAAGCTAAGTGAACAATCAGCGAAGCTAGACCAACAAGCGCTCGAAATCAAGGCAGACATCACAGAGAAGCTAGAGAATCAGTCGACCGAAATAAAAGCGGAGCTCAGTAGTCTCTACAACCAAATTAAATGCGTCAAGGAAAAGGTATACCAGGTCGAGGAGAGAATCAACCTTGAGATCAGCCAGGTCGAGGAGAGAATTAATCATGAGATGGAAAAAGTGAAAAAGGACTTGGAATCAGTGAAGGCAGTAGTAACCACCTCACCAGCCCCGCTTATAACTGCAGCGCAAAGCTCATCCTGAAATGAGAAAGCACCAATATTCGACGGGCAAACGGTCTGGACTATTTACAAAACCCAGTTTGAAGCCGCCGCTAGAACAAATCACTGGAATGAGCAGAAACGAGAAACTGCATTAATTCTTCCTCTAAGAGGCCCAGCTGCACTTTTGGCTGACCCAGCTTATGACCCAGAACATCAAGATGATGCAGCAAAGAAAGCATTCATCAGTGCATTAAAGGACCAGGAACTTCAACAAGCCGTGCGTCCAGCTCAAAAGCAAACGGTTAAGGATGCATTGGCTTATAGTCTGAACTTTGAGGTAGCGAGAAATGTGACTCGTACCACTGCCCGGGTTCGCGAGGTAGTGGCAAATGAGTGCAGGTGTGAGCGCGTGGAAATTGAGCGAGACCCGCATGTAAATGGCGCGCCTAGATGCTGGAATTGCAGAGAGAAGGGGCACCTGCAAAGAAACTGCAAGAAGCGAAGAAAACCAAGCTACTGTCCAGGGTGTGCAGCTAGGAGAAGATCTAGACCGATTCAGGATCCTAGAATGGAATCCCTTCAAGCTGAGGGGTCGGGGAACATGTAAGAGCCAACTTCGTGGGGCAGAGGTTGGCTAGGAGGATTGACATCCCCAGCACTACCATCACCGTCTCAAGACTACATTGTTGAGAAGCGGATTCACGCCTTCCGGGTCAAGTTGACGGAAAACATTGCACCATAACAATCGACACTGGTGCAACCCGATCGATTATCTGACCAGACCTAGTGAGACAGCAACTACTTCACAAGGGCCGAATTTTCTCATCATGGGCAGCTACAGGAGAAACTGCACCTGTTCATGGAGAAGTCAACCTCCAGATACAGTTGGGAAACCTTGTGTTCTGACATAATTTTCTGGTCGCGAACATTATGGATGACTGCATTCTCGGAATGGATTTTCTGCGACTACATGGAATCACGTTGGATTTGGGCAAACTTGTATTGAAATGGCAGAATGTCGAAGTATTGATTGAGGATCCGCGCGTCCAAATTCCCAAGATGAATGTAGTAGTATGTACCGACACTGATGTACCGAATTCTCCGAAAGCATTGTATAGGCCAAGCTTGATGGTGATTCTGGAGACCACCGATCTTACCTGATAGAGCCAACGAAAACGTCCGCATTGCGCAGTTTGATTGTAGGTGTAAGCCTTGTAAGATATACAAGGAACGGATACGTGCCGGTTAGAGTCCTTAACACCGCAGACTCAACCACAAGCATCAAAGCGGGAGAAGTCATCGCTAGTTCCCAGCCTGTTTCCACCATTACCTCTTTGGAAGCCACTCACGGCCATCATCGGAAAAGGAGGCAAGATGCAGACAAAGCCCGGGAATCCACGTCTGCAATATTGAAGCAGGTCAAATTGCCAGTGCAGCTATTCAAGCGAGCCTCTGATCTGGTCACCAAACACAGTGACATCTTCTCATTAAGCCCGGATCACAAAGGCCGAACGAGTATGGTGACTCACATCATAGATAGACAGGGAGCCAAGCCAATTCGACAAGCACCGATACGTCTTCCTATAGCCAAGCAAGGAGAAGTGAGTGCACTGATCTCGGACATAGAAAAAAAGGTGTTCTCGAACCTTCGGTTAGTCCATGGGCTGCGCCAGTAGTTCTAGTAAAGAAAAAGGATGGTAGCACTCGCTTTTGTGTCAACTATAGGCAGCTTAACGACGTCACTAAGAAAGATAGTTACCCGCTTCCACTTTAACCGACGCAAAATGATTTTCTACACTCGATATCAAGAGTGGCTACTGGCAGGTGGAAATCGACAAGAAGGACCGAGAGAAGACCGCATTTCAGTTGGGACCGGATTGTGGCAATTTGTGGTGATGTTATTTGAGCTTTGCGATGCTCCAGCCACTTTCGAACGCCTGATGAAATACGTACTACGAGACCTAACCTGGAAGACCTGCTTGGTGTACCTAGATAACATCATTGTTATTGGGAGAACGTTCGAAGAGCATGTGCGGAGCTTAGAAGAGGTTTTCTCCCGATTGCGCTTGGCAAATTAAAACTTGGTCCCCACAAGTATACCCTTTTTGCAGTTGAGGTAAAATACCTGGGACACGTCGTATCAGCAGAAGGGGTCGAAACAGACCCTGAGAAAATTGAAGCCGTGAAAAGCTTGCCAACACCAAACAAAAAGCGCCAACTACGAAGTTTTCTGGGTCTGCTAACCTACTATCGAAGATTCGTCAAAGACTTTGCAAAAATTGCCAAGTGTCTCCATCAGCTAACCGAGAAAAATCGTCCGTATGTCTAGAATGAACAATGCCAGGTAGCCTTTGAGACCTTGAAGGAGAAGCTGTGTGAATCACCCGTACTGGCATATCCAGAACCCGGAAAAATGTTTGTAGTGGACACCGATGCGAGCAACGGCGGTATTGGAGCTGTACTCTCGCAGCAGATCTATGGCGAAGAAAGAGTCCTCTCGTATTACAGTGGAGTTCTATCAAAAAGCGAGAGGAACTACTGCGTGACCAGGAGAGAGCTATTAGCTATAATAGAGGCCACCAAGCAGTTCCACAAGTACCTTTATGGCCAGAAATTTGTTCTTCGAACGGCCCATGCATCGCTGAGATGGCTGCTCAACTTCAAAAAACCCGAGGGACAAGTTACGAGATGGATCGAAAGATTGCAGTCGTACGACTACGAAATTATTCATCGGAAGGGCGGAGTTCATGGAAATGCTGGCACCCTATCTCGTCGTCCATGTCCAGCTAACTGCAAGCATTGCTGACGGATTGAGGAAAAGGAACCGACCGGTGGTCCGCGAGTGATAATGGCCGAGGAGATCTGAAATGCTCAGTTAGCCGATGAAGATATCGGACCATTACTGATATGGAAGGTGACAACTGGGCGACCTGAGTGGGAAGACGTTTCGATGCACGGTGCAATGCAGAAAAGCTATTGGACACAATGGAACTCCCTTCAGGTGGAGGGTGGCGTACTCAAGCGGAAATGAGAAACGGCGGATGGCACCTCCTATACAATGCAAACTATACTTCCCAAAAGCCAAATCCACGATGTGGTTAAGGAAATACATGCAGGATCCTCGGGAGGCCACCTTGGTGTTAACAAGACCTTGGCGAAATTGCGGGAACGGTTTTACTGGCTCCACGCTCGAGAAGACGTAGAGGACTGGTGTCGCAGATGCACAATTTGCGCTTCCGTCAAAGGCCCAAAGCAACGACTGAGAGGACAAATGCAAACCTATAACGTAGGCGTGCCATTCGAAAGGATTGCTGTTGACATCGCAGGACCCTTTCCTGAATCCGATTGGGGAAATCGATATACGCTGGTTGTAGCCGATTATTTCAGCAAGTGGCCCGAGGTCTACCCCATTCCCAACCAGGAAGCAACTACCGTAGCTGAACAGCTAGTGTTAAATTGGGTCAGTAAGTACGGCGTACCTTGCGAATGACATTCAGATCAAGGCCGAAACTTTGAGTCACTAGTTTTTGGCGAAATGTGTGAACTACTGGGAATACGGAAAACGAGGACAACACCGCTGCATACCCAATCCGATGGAATAGTCGAACGTATCAACGGCACACTCAATAAGCACCTGGCCAAGATGGTTGACGAGACCCAAACGAACAGGGACTGGGATTGGCACATCCTTCTATTTTTGATGGCGTATAGGGCTGCCGAACACGCATCGATGGGCCAAGCCCCAGCTGTGCTCTCGGCCTTCTACAACTGGATGGAACATGGGAAGAATGGACGTCGAGAGGTTCGTCAAGGTTCTCACAGCAGGTGAGCCGCTGCAAGGAGCTCCGGAGGGGACGGAAGAACTGGCAGCTCAAGACGTGGTGAACTCTACCATGAGCATAATCACGACTGCTTGCTGCGCTTCTATGCCCCGCCGAAGACCCCGGCACGGCAAGCCCCCAGTGTACTGGTGGTCTACTGAAATCGCTGAAAAGCGGAGGGAGTGTCACAAGCTTCGGTGTGAGGCTCAACGGGCGCGGAACCGTGACGAGGCATGCAACCAGGTGGCAGCATATAAGTCAGCCAGGAAATGCCTTCGTAAACTGATCAACAGTAGCAAGGCTCACTGCTGGCAAGACCTAGTGGACAATGTGAACAAGGATCCGTGGGGCCTTGGCTACAAGCTGGTCATGGGGAAACTTGGTGCCCTACGGAAGCCTTGTGTACATGACGCGGAAAAGATGGACGCGATAGTGCGGGGACTCTTCCCCGCCCATCCCGTCCGTGTTGACGCTGCCCATGGTGAAACAGCAGTAGAGTGCCTACTCTTCACACTGCTGGAACTGGAGGAGGCAGTCCTCTCCTTGAAAGCGAGGAAGGCTCCAGGTCCAGATGGTGTTCCAGCTGAGGTGTTGCGGCTCGTCTATCACCATTGTCCTGATTTGCTGCTCAGTACATTCAACGCTTGCCTACGGGACGGGGTTTTCCCGGTACGATGGAAGGTGGCGAGGCTCGTACTCATCAGCAAGGGAAGGGAAATCCCGAATCGTCGTCTGCATACCGCCCGTTATGCATGCTAGACACGGCTGGGAAAGTGCTAGAGAAACTCATCAAGGGAAGACTCACTGACGCGATTCGTGCTGCTGGGGACCTATCTCCTCGGCAGTACGGCTTTAGAGCAGGACGTTCTACCCTTGATGCGATTGCAGAGGTGGTGAGCGCGGTCCAAAAGGCAGAGGCATATAGTCGCACCAAGCGACGGATCGTCCTGTTGGTGACACTCGACGTCAGGAATGCCTTCAACTCCACTAGATGGGTGGATATTCTGGACACGCTGGAAAACTCTTTTCAAGTTCCAGAATATCTAATGCGGCTTTTGAGGAACTACGTTAAGGACCGAAGCCTGCTCTACGACACGACACAGGGCCAACGAAGGATGGAAATTACATGGGGTGTTGCCCAGGGATCTATCCTTGGTCCGGATCTGTGGAACGTGTCTTACAACGGGCTACTGAGACTTGAGATGCCAGATGAGTCGCGCTTGGTCGGCTATGCGGGTGATGTTGCGGCTCTGGTCGCTGGCCGCACCGTTGAACAAGCGCAACTTAGGCTAGGTATGCTAATGCACCAAGTGAGGGACTGGATGACCGCTCGCGGGCTCAGTTTAGCACTGGAGAAAACCGAAGTGGTCATCTTGACAAAAAAGAGAATCCCTAGAGTAAGGATGATCAGTATTGGAGGTATACAAATCGAATCGAAGCTAGCGGTGAAGTACCTGGGGCTACTGATCGACTCGAAGATGAGTTTCTCTGAGCAAATCAGGGCAACGGCTGAGAAGGCTGCTTCGGGAATATCGACCCTGAGTCGACTTATGGCCAACGTAGGGGGACCCAGCCCATAAAGAAGACGCCTCTTGATGAATGCTGTAGGGTCAGTGCTACTGTACGGAGCAGAGGTATGGGGCGACGCTCTCAGCAAGGAGGTATACCGAAAACGATTGGCACAGGTACAGAGAAGAGGAGCACTGAGAATTGCATCTTCGTATCCAACAGTCTCCGACTCGGCGGTGAGAGTGATTGCAGGCGTGATACCTGTCGCCCTCCTTGCTAGAGAGCGCCGCACTATCTACCTGCACCGAAACGAGGATGCGAGGGAGATGGTTGTCCGCGAAGAGAGACAACGCTCGCTCAACGATTGGCAGCAGTCTTGGGGGAATTGCACGAAGGGAAGGTGGACTACGCGCCTAATCCCGGACGTGAGACCGTGGCTAAGTCGAAGGCATGGTGAGACTGACTTCTATCTGACCAAGCTTTTGAGCGGGCACGGGTGTTTTCAGTCTTACCTGCACAAGATCGGTAAGTCACGGTCTTCCGATCGTCGATTTTGCCCAGGAGAGGAGGGCAATGCCTGTCACACATTTTTTGCGTGTACAAAATGGGTCAGGCTGCGAAGGGAACTCTACAGGGAGACGGAAGAGCTCACCCCGGATAGTATAGTTGCGGTGATGTTCGAATCGGTTGACAAATGGAACCAGGTGGCACATTATGCTCGGGCAGTCCTGAAATATAAAAGGGACTCACAGCAGCCGGAGGCGCTGGGGCTGGGGGATCGCTCTTCTGGCATTTCTTCTTCCCCTCTCCCCTCCCGCTAGGAAAGGGACTCCCCGGCTTGAAGGTGCCCCACGGCGTAACAAAACGAGACCTGGCCCGAAGTAATGTGTCAAATGGTTCCAGGCTAGGTTCTCAGATTGACAGGGGAGATGTTTAGTGGGTAGTCCAAGGGTATCCTCCATGGGAGTCCCACACTGCCAGACTCGGCGGGCGTAAATGCCTTCACCTCCCTACCACAAAAAAAAAAAGCCCCAGCCAAAGTCATTTTTGGGAAGACTTTTCGTCTGCCGGCTGATATAAAGTTCGGAGCACCACCTGAGAACCCCCAAACGGTCTCGGAGTACGCAAGTGAATTAAGGCAACGATTGAACCAGATACATCGGACAGTGCAAAAATACCTCGAATCAGCCACTGACCGCATGAAGACCAGGTACGATCAAAAGGCAATCAAAAGGCAATACAACCTATTCAACCCACAACGGCGGAAGGGTAGATCTCCGAAGTTGCAGCGTAATTGGGAGGGGCCAAACCGGGTTACAAAGTGAATCAACGACGTCGTATATCGCATACAGGAGCACCGTAAGCCGAGAGCCAAACTGAAAATCATGCACTTGAACCGTCTTGCCCCATATTACATCCAGGGAGACTTGACTACTACTGGGGGCATACCTTTTCGCGGTGAAAAGAACTGAGGTAGGGGCAGTGTTACATGTCCAAATAACAACAACAACTATTAATAACATCATGATCAATAAACGAATGTACTCGATAGCACAAGAATGGACCAAGTATATTCATGATCAACATCTGAAAGTGACGTCATTGCGGCGATTCAGAATTGCTCGAATATTCCAGGTAGTTTGCTAATTTACAAGAAATGGATTGAATGACTAGACACCCTTTATAAAGCCGAGCTGAATGAATGGGGAGATAGTAAAGCTGCGGTAGTGTGAAGCGTGTATTAAAGGCGATATTGATTGATAGTGAAGTGATTTTCCTGATACAGACAGTTGGAATATAAAGTTATAGACAAGTGAATGACATTTTAATTATTTGTAAAATTATAAAATCAATTATTGTGCATTCTTTGTAAATAAACACTTTTAACTTAATTTAAAAGACATTGCGTTTTCACTTTCCCGGAACATTAAAACTATTGCCCGCGAACCATAACACGCGACAATATATTGAAAACTAACAATATGTAAATGTGTTTCTTTATATGCCAATTTTAAACAAAAAAACATAACTACGTATTTTTTGTATTAAAAAAAAAAGTTAAATAAATGAATGAAATCAAAAGCAACTCGTTTCGTATCTTCATTTTCTTTGCTTCGGAAGACAAATTAAACCTAAGATCTAGAAATATAAAAAAAAAAATTTTCCTGTTACACAAAAACAAAATTTCAAGTATACAAATGTGTAAGGAAACCTGTGCCACGAGTATGCTATAGATGTGAAACATGGACCCTAAGCCAATCATCCTCAAACATATTGAACACCTTCGAAAGACGTGTCCCGAGGCGAATAATTGGAGCGAATCTAGACGGGGACCAATGGTGAATCCGATAGAATCATGAGCTGTTTGAAGTTTTGACAATTGTAAGACTGTGGAAGTTGCAATGGGATGGCTACGTGTATCGTATGGAGGAACAATGGATACCCAAGGAGATATTCGTTGGGAGAACTGAAGAGCGGAGACCAGTGGGGAGATCGAAGAAACAGGGGTCTTACTCAGTCAACGAAGCGGTTCATCACAGCTCAGATTTAGAAAATGGAGTGAGATAGTTGGAGGCGCTTGTTGTTGGAAGCGAAGACCCTAGAGGGGATGTAGTGCTACGAAGAAGAAGATGTATATAATATTTGAGTAAACACATGCAAGAAATAGTCAAATCTTTTCCATTAGCCAGATAAGTGTACACGGATGTGGTTCCAGTGGTTCGAAGCACCTGCAGACGCCAAAGTACCAGATAATTTTAAGAATAAAAAGTCGTGTAGCCACTACATAAGAGGATCTGCTTGTACTTAAAGCGTTGGCTTTACCAAATGTGCCTAGATCAGTAAACTGGTGATTCTAGTCGATATCAGGCACAAATTTCAATCGTATAAGCTTTGTTTTGTTATTTTTTGAAAAACCACCATACTAAAATAATTTATACCTAAAACAGACGATCAATGAACACTACTCATATTCAAACAACGTAATTTACTAATTCAGCCACTAAATTCGGTGTGGTCAGTTATATTTTACAATGTTTCACTTTGATTGAAACTAAAAACATAATCCCAAAACCATTTCAGCACCATTTGCAAAAATATTACCTTAAACTGACCCTCATTTTGTCTATCGTTAATCCTAATACAAATCATATAAATTAACTTTTTATGCCTCAACACATATTTCGAGCTCAAGATTTAAATTCATATTTCGCTATGAACGCCATGACATTTAAACGAATATCTATAAATTTGAAAACTTTATAACCTTAATTCTCAAATAACGAACTTTGTATCAGTAAACACTTATGACTACGTGAAACATGATCTGTTTACATTAACTTCCTCTTAAAGTGTAAAGAGGAAAAAATCCATTTAAATATTTTATATAAATCTGAAAAAAAATATTATAAGACAAGTTCACCCATATTTAAATATTTTCCACAATGTAGAAGACGAGTAGAGATGTGGGAACGATGCAAAGTGCACAAATCATGGGAAATTGAGAATACGAGTATGTCTTAAGTTCAACTTAAGCTATTCGTTTCTCCTTTCTTTCATGTTTCTGCACTTCGATTTTTTGCAACTTCTTATGAAAAGAAGTTAATCTATTGAAGGCTTTTATAAATTTCTTTAGATGCGCTGTAACTGCGATTGCTATTTGTTTATAACGCATACAAATTTGTGTAGGACTGACCTTTGTGTGTCCTCTGAAAAATATTTCTTGTTTGCGATTTTCGTTAAATTGTTCAATGCAAGTTTATTCTTTCATGGTTGATTGTTTTTAAAGCCAATCAAAATGTTGCACTTTAACGACGCTAACCGAACTGCCATGGAGATCAACGCTAAAACTTAGTACTGACAACAAATAAAAGATAACATTTTAAATGCTATTGATTAAATTGTAGTGGGATTAAGCTCAAACAAAAGAATTAATTAGTTGATATTTATGATACGGATTCATGATGGAATTCAAAGGTTATAAATTTTGAAACTGATTTGATCACTTTAAATTTGGACAGAAAGAAAAAAGTGGGTTAATATTTTGTTGTATATTTAATTCAACCAACTAAGCTTGATGAAATATTTTTTTTGATTTAATTTTCATCATCATTAAACGCTTTTTTAAGATATCATTATTACTTTTATATTATCGTTTAACCATGTTGATGGGGGCACTAATCAATGACTTAATTTGAATATTAATATTAAATGACATTCTTGGTGACAAGTCTTATAGTTTCGCCTGAAAATACTTTAGAACAAATATTTAACCAATTAAAAAGTAAATTAATAAAATTGGATTTAACGGATTCTTGCTTTTATATAACATAAAAAAATTGGCCTTAAACATAAGCAGACAAGCCGATTGTGGATAGATATGCTCTAATATTAGTGTCTATTCATCGAAAAAAACATGTTGAGTATACAGAAGTATGCTTCTGTCAGAAGGGCTTTGCAGGTAACCTAAGATATACAGATACCGATAATAAACTCAAGAATCACTTCAATGAGATGTTCAAGCTTAAAAAGAAAAGAATTGGAACTCCGTTTTCACCGGTGTTTATTTTGCTACAATATTCCAAAAAGCATTTATATAATACTTTGCCAAAGATATTTACGTTATTCATCTTTTCTAAAAATTTTAAAAAGGCCAAATCATAATTGTAGGGTCAGACTCGATGAAAAGTCCATAGAATAGCATTACTGTGTGCCGTCGTTATAATCAAATAAAATTGAAAGGCCTTGTTACCTCCTAAAAGAAGGATACTCTATTGGGGCTGCCTGGTCCGAGATAGCTCCCCGGAGAACGGGTCGCAGGTACCACTCACTCACTTTGAGAGCCTTGAGAACCATTGAGTAAAATTGTGGCTCGCCGGTGTCTTCAATCTTGCAGATTCTTCTTCAAAGTCAAAGTCAAAAGCGCTTTATTTAATACCAATTGTTATAAATTTTTAAAAGAACATAAAGCAAATTCCAAACATTAAAACTATAAAAAACTTAATGGCCCGAATAGCTCTCTAAATTTATACGTTCTCAATTAAACACATTTAATGAAAAAAATACACTTGCAAATTTAAATTAATTAAGATTATTAGATATTTTTTGATTCAATTGGAAAAAGGAGTAAAAACCAACCAGCATTATTCAAAAATTACTTATACTACTAACACAACAATGAACTTATATCCTATACCTAATATGTTACACCCTAATTCTAAATAAGTTCAATCAAAAAAAAAAACGTTACCTTATATTGAAACCTATACCTAATTTATAATACAAATAAACAACAATACTAGATGTAGCAATAATGAGATGAATCTAAAAAAACTAAGTAACGAGAAAAAGCACAAAAACAGAAAATAAACACGAATAATTTAGACATTGTCATTCAGCCACCAATACCTAGATTGCTCCATCTCAGCTCGACCAGCCTCAACGAATCTTAGCAAATGAGTATCTCCATTGAAATCTTTAGTCTCGTGAACTCAGATTCGGAGGATATTTTATCTTCTTATCGGTGGCCCGTCGGTATATGTGATATATGATTGGGACGCCGTCAGAATCAAAAACATATCGATTCATGTCCAAATACACGAATGCTTCTGGAGGAACGAAGCCAGTAGTGAGGCAAGTCACAATATACCCGTCTGTAGGGTGGAACGCCTGTGAAATCCAAGGGTTTTCACTCACAGTTACAGATCTTGCGATATGATTCCGAAGAAGTTTCAATATGAAGATATCGACTCTTGTCACTTGAGCGGTTTGATAAATTTTTCTATTCGATATATAGTGCTTCCAATCCATCTCAGGCTTTCTGTACAAACCAGTACATGCAGGAAGACATTTCCTTTCGAAAACTCTTAATCTTTCCATTGTACTAGCACTCTGGTTGTACCAGATCTGGAATCCGTATGTCAAAACTGGCCTAACCAGGGTCTTGTAACAAATAACTTTGACTTTTTGATCAATGTATCTGGAATGAAAGAGTCGCCGAAGGGCCATGACTACTTTCAGTGCTTTACTGAGCATGATTTTGACATGTTCAGTATAGTACAGATACTGATCGAGATGAACACCGAGGTATCGAACACAGGATGTATGTGGAACCCGTTCTGAACTACCCTCACCAGCCATAATGTGGAAATCCTTCCAATTACGTTTCAGGTCTTGACTGGCCCCCTGCAGCGTTGTCCGAAACAAGATTGTTTCGCACTTCTGCGCATTGATTTTCATTCGCCAATTGTCGGTGTAGAGCTGCACATCATTAAACATTTTTTGGAGATTGCTCTGAACTATTGTAGCTTTTCGGTCTGCCGTATAGATGATCAGATCATCAGCAAACGCTACCAATGATCGCGCTGGCGAGACATTAAAATCATAGCTGTACAATAGCTTGCGAATGAATATTGAGAAAAGCAGAGGCGCAGTAACTGTTCCCTGCTGTAGACCATTCAAGACCTTGAATTCGCGCATTGTTGTCAAATTTTCATCAGTTACAACAAATGATTTACCGTATAACATATTGCACATCATGGCGACAAGGTGTCTGGGGAATCTGTTTGAAAACTAGTCCATCTAACCACACCGTATCGAAGGCTTTCTCCATATCAATGAGACATGCTCCAACACATTCTTTGTTGTTTAGTTTCCAACAGATGTCTGAGGTTACTTTCGTTATTGCATGTATGGTCGAATGCCTGGCACGAAAACCAAATTGGCAATTCGGCATCAACTCATATTTCTCAATGTGGGCGGTTAATGCTCTGTTGAGTATCACTTCAAACACCTTGCTGATGTTAGGCAGCAAGCCGATTGGGCGATAGCTTTTAGGGCATGAAGATTCTTTTCCTTTCTTCAAGATCGGAAATACCTTAGCCTTTTTCCACTCATTTGAGAAATATGAATTGTTCAACATGTTGTTTAACAATATGCAATAATTCCTAATAGCAACTTCAGGCAAATGTCGGAGAACTATATTTGGAATACCGTCAGTACCACATGATTCCTTGTTGTTTATTCTGCAAAATATGAAACACAAGTCTTCATAGCTGACAAAATAATCAATAAGATTCAAGCTCGGTATGAAGTCAGATGTTAATGTTTCATCGAAATGAAGAATTGATTGGCCGTACAGGCTTGATTTGAAGTCGGAAACTTTTGCTTCAACGACCTCCGAAAATATTTCACTCCTTCTCTCTGGGTTTGGCAGATGAACCAATTTAAAATGTGTTCCAATCGGGGCAAGTTTCTGCAATCCATCACAAATAATCCTGTTTCCATTTCTATCCGGAGTCGTACTATCAATTTCGATACCAGCTCTATCGAGAAGATTTATCTCATCACTAGCGACTTCAAGATTCGATACCTTCACTCGAGACTTCTTGCGGAATAAGCTATTCACTTTCGCGAAAACACCATCTGGGTCCTGTGGGCTAATACCTCTCAGTTTTTCCTCCCATTGATTGCTGACCTCACGCCTGAAGTATGAACGGATTAAGTTCCGGACATTCTTCAGGTGTAATTTCAACAAAGCCAACGAGGGATGGTTGTAGTCCAAAAATCGTCGATAAATATTGTTGACGCGGGTCAGAAGAAGGCTTTTCAATCTTTTCAACCTTGCGATGGTTGGTGTTTCATATCCTTCCATATTGTTTCGATGTTTAATCTTGGGAACAACTTTCTCAATCGTTTCCAACGTCAGCTTCTCTAACTTCGACAAATAGAGATCTATTTCATCGTCAGTTAGATTTCTGTTATTAGGAACTATTGAGCAAGCGTTGCAATCATCAGAAGAGGGACATTGCTTCTGGTACTCCCGATTAAACTTCTTTTGAAACTTTCCTCAGTCTGTTTTTTTGAAATTCAACCGATGGTTTTCATGTTGAACTGGAATGAGGAAGAAATCATCCCTTTGATGATTGATTTCCATTACGATTGCGTGATGGTCGCTATCGTAAGGAAGCACCTGCAGTTTCCGTTGAGGACTATTAAAGCTGAATTCAAGTCTTGCGTCAGCAATGCAGAGGTCCAAATATGAATTTGTCCTAGGGTATGTTGGGAACTCCGACCCATATAGGTTGCACCTGTATTCAATTTGGTTCTCTGCTATCCATGATTGCAGGAATACACCTCTTGGATTATTGGTGGCGTTCAGCCATGATGTATGCTTGGCATTTAGGTCACCGGCAAAAATATAATAAGTATGCAGCCTGTTCAATTCGAGTATTTCAAACAGGGAATTGAGTTCCTCCTTGAACTTGAGAACATTTTGACCAGTTGCGTAGGCAGAGATAACGAAGAGGTTATCCCCACCTGGCAGTTAAATTTTGATGACGGGCACTTCAAGAAATTCAAAGTTTTTGAATTCGATTTTTTCAATATATTGGCAACATTAGGGCCTTCTAACCAATATCTTGGTGCCACCTCCCCCATCACCTATTACCCTATCGTTTCTTACGAATGCAAAATCTTTGAATTCCATGGAGTGCCATGAATTGAGGTGGGTTTCAGTGAGAAGTATGATGTCAGGCTTTTGCTTAACAACAAATTCAAGGAGATAATCACGTCGATGTATAGCAACGATAGAGTTGACGTTGATCGATATGAGGCGAAGCCAATCCATGGGAATATGGCTGGATGACAAGTTATTATTAGGCATTTGAAAGACCTAAACGCTGGAAAGCAAAGTTAATTTTTGAATCTTGTTTTTCGATTCTCTCCGATAAAGAATTAAGTTACTGCTAAATTTTGAGAAGCAGCTCATTATTGCCACTTACATTATTTACATTATTTCCAGCATTTTCTGCTGGTCCTCTAGCGGCGAGTGCAAATGATACTCCGGGCTTGACGAAGTTGGAAGGTATGATATAACGGTGTACTTGTGTTTGCTTTGAACCAAATTTAACTTTTGCATCTTGATATCGGGAGCATCCTCGATATGATGCTGGGTGACCAAAAACACCGCAGTTAACGCAGTATAATTTTTCTTTAGGCTCCGTCTGAGCCAATTTGCACTCACCGGGAGCATGAACGTCTTTGCATTTAACGCAACAATAGTGCATGGCACAATTGGCAGCCGAATGTCCAAATCTTTGACACCGGTAACACTGGTTGACTTCTCTTTTCTGGAGGCGTTCCCAGCTCACCACTCTGAAATTCAAGTACCTTATTTGCTGAAGGGCACTTGGACTGCTCTTATTTGCAATTTGTACCAGGTAAAGTGGTAAATTCTTCCTTTCTATGGTCGACCTTCTTGTCGCAAACGCTTTGACTGAAACAAAATCAATATCTGGTGCAGCCTCCTTGAGCACCTGAAGAAGATCGACCGTATCCTCTCCGCTGTCCAAACCCTTCAACAAGAAGGTCTGATTTTTTTCACTTTTTGCGGTTTAGGTGAAGTGTGGAACCTCCCCAAAAATCAGCGCATCTTTGGCTGACTTGAAATCAACCAGTGATTTCGTCCTTATAGTTAATTTTTCGGCATTAACTCTTTTGATTTCGAAATTGGTCAGTTTATTTTCGGCTGCCAATAGCCGAACCATATCTTTCCCGGTTTGTCCGAACACGTTGATTGGCGGAACTTTTTTTGTCTTGTTGGAAGCTTATTCAGAGGAACCAGCAGAAATGCTGGCTGGTTTTTTCTCCTTATTTTTGTTCTTTAAATATTGAATAAAATTAACGTCATTATCTTGATTAAAATTACCTCCGATGTTTTCTTCGATTTCCATATCTTCGGTTAATCCCTCCAGCGCTGCAAAATAATTTTGACTCTCGTTGGTGCCACCAGCACTTAGAACTTCCTCTGGATTTACTTGCTTTGTACTTTTCTCCGGCTTTGTTACCTGTTGCCATTGATTTTGTGGCTGCGTCTTTTGAGGCTTCATCCCTTTCTTGAAAAGATCCTTGAGAGACTGTTTCTATTGCCTTAGTTCATAATTTTCTTTCTGCAATTTGGCCATTTGTTGATTGTCCGCTATTATTTGCAGCTTGCACCCTCCATCTACGGAGTTTTCTTCGTTATTTTTTCTTTTGGTGATTGTCGCCAGTTTCGTATTCGTCGTTTCCCTAGGTTGCCCCAACGGTGGGAAGCCGTCGGGCTCCTCCATACCAGCGGTGAAATTTTCTTTGGTAATTTGTTTTTCGTTTCCAATCGAAGTAGAAATATTCGATAGAAATTTCCTTAGTCGATTACTTCGACAATATAAGATTTTTTCCGATAAAAATTAACTTCGGACTAACGTTTTTTAGAAAATTAATTTAATTTTTGAAAACTTTTGACAGGAGCGATTTAAAAGACGTCTATACGCAAAGACTACTACGATCCCTTTCCCCGCAGATTCTTCTTTCAAGTTATTGGCTGGCGACATTCCGTCACGGTCGCGCCAGGTAAAATTATATGATACCGCTGTCAAAAAAGCGAGAAAATAAAAAAAGGACACGAAACACTTACAGATCGACCAGCTCTACTGATTCAAAATACTTTTTTGCAACCTTTAAGCCTCCTTAAGACTTATTAAAAGAACAAAGAAAAGTTCTGAGCATGGAGAGGAAATTAAAACCCTTCTATCTTGACCAAGGATTCACCCGGTCTTAGCTTAGCAGCACTTTTAATGTTCACTACATAAAAAATAAAATACAACATTAACGAACGCACACTTCCAGTAGAGGAAGTGCAGCATATTTGTAATACTGGAGCGAATTCGGAATAGTCGAATATATCTATAAATATACAAGTCATCGGCGTTCTGTCGCATAAACATGATATGACATGTAAATGAAATACTTGAAAACAAAAGAAAACGTGCCAGTTTGGCTTTGACTGCAGACAGCAGCGCGTGAGCCAAACGACTAGCTGGATATAAGACAAGTGACATCAGATTTTCAATTAGATTCACAAGTTGCTAATTTGGAATACTAAAAGTGAACATAATTTAGAATATTCCAATTTTGGTACTCGTTTTTTGATGGTAAGTAATTCTTTTGTAATTTTTGTTCTAGAAATGTCAACAAGCAACAAATATAGGAAGAGGAAGGAGTGGGACAGTGAGAACACGTCCCCTGCAATTATTGCTGTTCGTGAGAAAAGAATGTGGTACTTAAAGGCAGCTAAACTTTTCAATGTACTCCGATCAACACTCTTTCCAATGGTACCCATCGATTGAGTTGATAATAAGTAAAGCGAAGACATGGAAAAACTGCTAGTTGAGTACATTTTAGTAATGGAAAGCAAATATTACGGACCCAATAGAATGGATCTACGACGTTTGACCTATCAATTAGCCCTAGAAAACAATATTAAAAATTCTTTTAAGGTAAGTTTTGCCAGGAGATACAGGTTAAAGGGATTTTTGAAACAAAACCAGCAAGGTTTATCCATGAGACAACCGGTGGTCCTTCTCAATCAAGACCCAATGGATTCACCAAAGAAAGAATGGATGAGTTTATGACAATTTGAAAAGAATCCGACTAATAGATCTTTTCCTGCCACACGCATCTTTAATGTTATGGTAGCAGTCTCTCTATAGTCCAGAGCAAAATACCAAACATTATAGGATGGAAAGAAAAAAACAAATTGGTGCAATGATGTCAGCTGAAAAGGGTCCTTAATAGCTATAGTTATTTGCATGAGTCAGCACGAATATTTCTTCCTCCCATGATAATTTTTCCTTGTAAAAATATGTCGGAAACTTTAATGAGAGGTGCTCCATTGGAAGAGCACACCCTTCTGGTTGGATTCAAACTAATCTCTTTACGCAAAGGATTTTACACTATGGAATATGTCCAACCAACGGAAGCTTCACCGGTGCTTTCGATTCTTGATGAGAACTACAGCCATACGAAGAATATAGAGGTTATCGATCTTGCCAAACAACATCTTGTGACTATCCTGTCACTGCCACTTCATTGTACGCACAAAGTACAACTACTGGATCGAACGCTCATGGGTCCCTTGAAAGCGTATTATAGCAAAGAAGTTTGTATTTTCTTGAGACAAAATAATAGATCTATAACACTATATGACGTTGTTGAGCTGTTTGGAATAGCCTGCAGCAAATGATTTTAAAGTTGGTGGCACATGTTATATCCGTTCAATCGAAACATGTTTACCGCTGCTGATTACATAGCTGCTGCTGTGGATTATGAAGAACAACATAAAAATCCTCCAATCATTCTGACGATGCCTCCCACAACTGTTGAATATAGTCCTCAGCGGCGGAATATTTTCGATGAAACTGGATCAGAGCCGTCTGATACTGCAACTGAGCATCGCCTTCTTGCTACTCCCTTTCAAATTTCTACCGTATCATCTTTCGTAAAAAGATCCAAAAATAGATTGCGCAACCCAGGAAGATCGGCAATAATTTCAAGTTCCACATACAAGAAGGACCTCGAAAGAGCGCAACTAAAGAAGTCTGATAAAGAAAACCAACCACGTGAAAAAGGAACTATGAAAAAGGCTAAAAAATATCAAAAAAGAGACTCAGGAGAAACAGAACAGAAATTGAATCATCAGATTCGAATCTTGGTGCTATCTGTCGAAATAAGACTGATTTCTCTAACGATATACAATATCGATTGAAGCTGCTGTCCCTACTGATGAAGACAGTGCGTTTATTTTTTCGCAACGGAAAATACAGCAATGAAAAGGAAGGCGAAGAGTGGATACAGTGTCTAATGTGCGAACTGTGGATTCGCCGTGCATGTGGTAGCTATAAAACTGGTGTATATATCCTAATTATTGTAAGAATAAGCTAAGAACTGTAACGTTCAATCCACAAAAATATATGTGTTTTTCATGTGTCTAATTAAAAGCAAATGAAGGCTATTTTGTTAAATATTATGTTCTTCCAGTTTTTAAGTTAGAGTGTACATTTTATTTCAGCATAACAAGTAAAGGTAATTTGGAATACTGTATTCCAAATTATTCGCACCATATGTAAATTCACGTTTTCAGAGATTTTTAGTTTAGTTTCAATTTTAAGTTAGTTCCTAACCCTTGTTTTGTTTGACTATTTAGATTAAATAAATAAACTATTTGTTTATTCTAATAATGCTTGTTTCAATTGAGAGACCCATTTCCATTCCTATTTACTCCTGAAAAACAAATTGGTATTCCAAATATGCTGCACTTCCTCTTACACTGATTAAACTTCCACCCCGGCCTTTAAATCACCAAGAAATTTCTCTATTGAAAGGGAAACACACTCAATCCGTTTTATTTTAATTTTCAATTCAAGTTATTGTTCCACTGTCGCAAAATATTCCACCTTGCATAACTTTATAAAGTGAACGTTTATACAGTAACAAAATATTTCCTCTCCTTCTTCTTCGTAGCACTACAGCCCTTCTTGGGCCTTCACTTCCTATAAATGGAGCCTCCAACTGTCTCGTCCAGTTGACCGCGTCCTCCGATTCCAAAATCCGAGAAGCTATGGACTGTCTTCGTCGACCGAGTCAGACCCACGTTTCTTCGGTTTCCCCATTGGTCTCCACTTTTCTGTTCTCCAAGCGAATGACTTTTTGGGTTTTAACGTTGCCTTCTTACTCAGGCCCGAAAACGGAAACACCGCGTCACGTCGCGAACTAACCTCTTCGAGCAACTTAATCAGCGCCATCTAGTGCTGTTTACATCAAACAAATTTTTTAAAGATTTTTGACAGTACATATGACTGTAGTTTGAAATTTTATCAGTACTATGTCAACGATTTATTTTAAATATGAGACCTCGAAGGCATTAGCGCGCTAATATATGTATTTCGATCCCGTTTGTATCATTTTGGCTAAATTTCATCTGAGAAATGTCATATTTGACAATCTCAAAAGTAGCTGTTAATCGAAATTTAGAGCAACTGATCGGGTGTTTCCGGTACGGGAAGTGACGTCAGGTACGTTAATTGATTTTCTTATGGGCCCGAGTAAGATGGCAAGGGTTTTAACGGTCCTGCGTTGTTCACTGGTGCCACCAGACACACTCGGGTACGATCCACAATTGAACAAAAACACTGTTTATTCAAACACAGTTCAATTTATCACTTCCATGTATCCCACTGTTCATCAGTAGTTTGCGAATGTCAGCTATAATACCACTGCTATTGTCTGCTGCGTCGATAATCTTTTTTTCGTTTCTATTGAAAAATCCCGATATTTAGATTCTTTGTCCAAAATTCCCGAACCTCAAACGCGTACGCTACTACGAAGCGTGTCTTTTTAGTTTGATTGCCTTCATACTGATAAGTTAGATTTATTCGTTTCAATTGATAAGCTGACCTTAGAACGCATAAATCGTATTACACTTATTTAATAAATTCATTTATCTGGCTACCTTTTCATGGCTGCCCTGCCTTTGGTAATTTGCTTCGGCTCTGTTATCTACTCCATCACATTCTCTCACTAAGCATTTGTGTACGTTGGTGAAAGAATACTTGCGATTGCTTTGTTCTCAGGTCTCCAATGTCTTGGCGAACGATGTCCAGTGTTGCATGCACATTCCGGGTTCTGGCAGCATTAACCGCATTCACTTTGATCCTGTTCAAATTATGGCGTCAAACGCATTCGATCAAATTTCGGTATTTAAAGGGCGGTCCAACCAAAACGCAGTGTTGATTGTAAATAAAACAAAAAGTTTTTAGAGAATCATGTTAATATCTAGAAGGATCTATGGCAATTGTGTGTGAAACAAAATATTGCCCAAATGCTCGCCACGGGTGCGGTGGCATACTTGTATCCGATGGTCCATATTTTTAACGACTCTGAGACATAATTGAGGTCCAATGTCGTTAATGTGCTTAATTATCTCATCCTTTAGCTCTTGAATTGTTCTTGATTTATTGAGGTACACTTTTTCTTTTAAATATTCCCAGAGAAAGAATCCATCGGAGTCAAATCTAATGATCGTGGCAGCCAATTAACATCACCACAACGTGAGATGACACGGCCATTGAATTTCTCGCGCAAAAGAGTCATTGTATTGTTGGCTGTGTGGCAAGTGCCGCATATCGTCCAGGTCCATAACCTAAATTTCTGGCCATAAAAAGTCCGTTATCATCTCGCAATAGCAAACACCATTCACGGTAACTGCTTGGCCGTCCTGATTTTCGAAGATGTATGGCCCGATGATGCCACCAGCCCATAAACTGCACCAAACAGTCATTCTTTGTGTATACATCAGCTTTTCAACAATCACTCGTGGATTTTCATTTGCCCAAATGCGACAATTCTGCTTGTTAACGATTCCACTGAGGTTAAAGTTTGCCTCGTCGCTGAAGATGATTTGCTTTGTAAAGTCACCATTCCTTTCTGTCTGTTCAACCAACCATTCAGCGTATTGCCGACGCTTGAAATGGTCAGTAGGCTTCAGCTCTTGAGTCAATTGAACCTTGTTCGCATGTAAAATAAAATCTTTACTCAAATTTCGCATCAGTGATGTTCGTGAGATGTTCAATTGTAGGGCTCGACGCATATATATATATATATATATATATATATATATATATATATATATATATATATATGTATACATATATATATATATATATGTATATATATATATATATATATATATATATATATATATATATATATATGTGTGTGTGTGTGTGTGTGTGTGTGTGTGTGTGTGTGTGTGTGTGTATATATATATATATATATATATATATATATATATATATATATATATAAATATATAAATATATATATATATATATATATATATATATATATATATAAATATATAAATATATATATATATATATATATATATATATATATATATATATATATATATATATATATATATATATATATATATATATATATATATAGGCGAGCCTTGGTGTACGTCGTTTTCGGGACCGAGAAAACGCGACGTAAATCGAAACAACGTATATCGAGTCTTACAGAACTGTAGTTCATAGAAATGAAAAACGTGTCCAATGGAACGATTTTTTGTTAACGAAAAGCAACATTATTTATTTTAAAAATGACAGGAAAAATAACAATAAGTACAAAATAAAATTATTTCGGAAAAACGTAACAAAAACAGCCCGATTAATTTCAAATGCTGAAGTAACATAAAAAATAAAAAATTATTTTTAAGAAGGTACACGTCTATGTAGAATGCATGTACATATTTGTCAGTATGTCTCTTTAAAATAAGATAGAAAGTACTTCGTCTCCAGTACTACTTAGTACTTCGTTTCCAGTTAGAACTACTTCTTCATCCATTTCCGCTTCCACAGAATTTAGCAATTCTGTTGAAGAGCAAGGTAGAAAATAATTCCTTATTTCTGGCTGAACAAGTGATGTTTTTTGATTTTCTTTATATACCTGTAGTTCTTTGTAAACTGCAAGACTATTATTTACACCTTCGCAAAATATTTGAAATCTTTCTTTATCCGGATCACTAGACTCAAAGATATTCACCGCTCGATCGAATAAGTTAAAGGCTGTAGACATTTTTTCCAATGTTAATGTGCATCTCTGGTCTTCAGCTTCAGAAGGTGAAGAACGTTTGTTCTCCGGATTCTGCTGATCGCTCAAATATTCTAAAAGTTCTTCGGTAGATAGGAGATTTTCGTTAGATGTTAAAAATTCTTCCACATCATTTTCGGACAAATAATTCTCGACATCCATTCCCATAATTTCGTTCCGTATTCGCTCAAGCTCGTCAATTTCGAAATCTTTTTCTACCTCTGGCAACAATTTTATCCAAGCTCCTATCATATTCGATTCATTTACCTCATCGCATGATTTTTTAATATTGTTTAGAGCATCCAAAATTGTAAAGTCTTTCCAAAACAGTTGTATTGTGCTATCGTCTCGCCATCAATTCGTTAAATTAGCCGTTTAAGAGTACTTCTTAAATAGTATGATTTGAAAATGGTAACTACTCCTTAGTCCATCGGTTGCAATAACGCAGTGGTACTAGGCGGAAGAAAAATAACTTTTACATCGCCACTATCTAAGTTTACGGGATGGCCGGGAGCATTGTCAACTATGAATAGCGCTTTTTCAGCTAAATTATTTTTGTGACAATATTCCTTGACTTCAGGGCAGAAGTATATATTGAACCTTTCTGAACATATGTTAGCGGGAACCCACGCTTTTGCATTAGATTTACAAATAACTGGAAAATTCTCCCTTGGGATATTTTTCAAAGCTCTGGGGTTTTGGGACTTGTATATCAGTAAGGGCTTCAAATTAAAATCACCGGTGGCATTTCCCCCTAAGAGCAGTGTCAATCGTTCTTTTGAAACTTTCATTCCTGGAACTGTAGCTTTTTCTGCTAATAAATATGTTCTGGAAACCATACGTTTGGTCCACATTGAATATTTTTTTCGGTGAATCCCCGCCCTTGACAATAATATCTTTGAAAATATTTGGAAAATTTTCTGCCGCCTCCTTATCAGCATTTGCAGCTTCTCTCATCATCTTAATATTATGCAATTTTGTTCGCTTCTTAAACTTTTCGAACCAACTACTACTGGCGTCAAAGCTCATATTTTCTTCGTTCCGATGTGTTTGCATTAAATGTTCATAAAAACATTAGGCTTTATTCTTTATTCTGGCTGTGCTCAGAGGAACGTTTTTTTTTTATTTAAATCCTCGATCCATAACAATAACAATTTTTCTATTTTTTCTAAAGTGTGGGGGGCGAGTTTTTGTAGTTACCTCTAAACTTCTCGTACTTGACTCGGCTGCACTAGACTGAATTTTTACTTCGTTTTGTTTAATGGTCTAAATTGTGGTAGCTGGCTTATCCATAACTCGACTAATATAAGCTGCTTTTTCACCTTCCGCTAAACGTTTTAAGATATCCATCTTCTTCTGCAACGAGATTGCATTTCGAGGCCTTTTTAATGTATCGCCATTCTTGGAACTGCTACCTCGTTTTGTTGGAGTCATTTCAATCTAAACGTAAGCTGCATTAATACATATTTATAATTGATAACTGGCTTTCCTACCAAATTTGAATGCCAATTCAATGCCAAATGTAATTCGCGCTGTTTCTCTTCTCACATGCACCACAATGCCTACGCTACTCGTCAGACTCAAAAACAAAAGCCAACTGACCATAAACAAGCACAAATGAATCCTTTCAGAAATGCATAAACAATTTTACTCAGCGGTGAAACAGAATTTCTGCGAACGAAATTGGTCATGCTTGCGCACGTTACGATGTGCATTTGGTCAAGTCGCAAGAATAAAGAACGACGAGGGAAACTCACATGAATGTTCATGTACAAAAAAATAAAATACCGACATAAAAAGAAATTTTGCCGACATAAATCGAAACTAAGAATCAAAAAGTAGGACAACGTAAATCGTAACAACTTAAATCGAGGCGACGTACATATATCGAGGCCCGCCAGTATATATATGCATATATATATATATATATATATATATATATATATATATATATATATATATATATATATATATATAATATATATATATATATATATATATATATATATATATATATATATATATATATATATATACAGGGTGCGTATGGTATTTGAGGACATGCATAAATGTCACTATAACTTCGCGAATTTTTTTTTATTTTTTTCCCTTTTCAGATAAGAAATGGCGGACTACAACATCAATCAAAAAATGAAGAGACATGCTGTCATTGACGCTAAATGTGCGAACCATACAGATTTAGAGATCTTTAATTTTGTTTATTGCGCTCGTTCATTCGTGCATAAGGCTCGCCTTGAACTTGAAGCATCAGGAGGCGACACGAGTCGGTTGCAAAACGGTCTTACGTGATGCGCAGAGGACAGTTCATGTCGGAACAAACACGGGAACAGAGAGTTCTCCGATCAAAACGTATTTTAAACAAAATCAAACACCCTGAAGCGCCAAAAATTCTATTGTTTTTTTTTCGACGAAAAAAATTTTGAACAAGATCAAAAGACCAATCACAGAAATGACAGATGGCTGTATTCAAATCCTACGGAGGTTTCTGTTGTTATGCACTCAACATTTCCAGCCACCGTTATGGTTTTAGGTGTTGTCAGCAACGAAGGACATGTTATGCCACCACACTTTTTTACTCAAGGACTTCGAGTGAACTCTGCTGCATACATCGAGGTTTTCGAGACGGTAGTGAAACCCTGGATAGACAATGTAAGCGGAGGCAGACCATATATTTTTCAACAAGACTCTGCTCCTTCCCATAAAGCGATGGCGACACAAGATTAGATGGCCGGAAATTTTCATGACCACATAACACCAAACCTATGGCCACCTAGCTCCCCAGACCTTAATCCCTGGGATTATTCCGTATGGGGCATAGTTGAGCGTGAGACCAATAAGCGACCTCATAATACCACTTCTTCGCTGAAGACTGCTAATAATGCCGTTATGGTCAATATGAACAAGGAGCATTCGATTCAGGCATGTAATCGTTTCCGGACCCAGATCGTAGAGGTTATTGCTGCTAATGGCGATTTTATTGAATAACTGTATAGCCATATATTATTTTAACGTTGTATAAAAAATTCCTGAAATTTCATTAAATTTTGTTAAAAATACAAGCTAACTAATTTTGCTCTCAAGTTGTCCTCAAATACCGTACGCACCCTATATATATATATATATATATATATATATATATATATATATATATATATATATATATATATATATATATATATATATATATATATATATATATATATATATACTACTGTGACCAAAACAAAGGTGACATTTGATTTTAAACTGCCCGCGTCGAAGGATTTGGAGAATTATTTTTTTTAGGTTGGTAGTACTGTCAGTGACATTTATGTCAAATTTGCATGTCAAAATATTCATTAGTGTTTGAGATACGCATCGTTTTGTGAGCTGCTAAAAGTGAGTTTTTCGTTTTTTGCTATGTCGAAATTTGTTGAATTTGCATTAAATTCTGTTTGCGGAATCAATTTTCTGCTGCGGATACGTTGAAGATGGTGCAGAAAGCCTTTGGTGATGAGGTTATGTCTAAAAAAAATGTTTACAAGTGGTATAGTGAGTTCCAAGCCGGCCGTGAACGTGTCGAAGACGAAGAGCGTCCTGGGCGACCATCAACCTCTTCCCTTGTTCAGTTATCGTGGTGTTGTGCATTATGAATTCCTTCCGCCGGGCCAAACAGTCAACAAGGAATATTATTTGAACGTTATGCGTCGTTTGCGTAACGCTAACTGCCTAAAAAGAACGGAATTGTGGAAAGACAATTCTTGGTTTTTACACCACGATAATGCACCATCCCATACTGCACTCGTAATTCGTGGTCATTTCGCCAAAAACTCAACCCAGATCGTTCCGCAACCACCGTATTCACCTGATCTGGCGCTGTGCGACTTCTGGCTGGTCAGCAAGCTCAAAAGACCGCTCTGGGGACACTGTTTTGATACGACAGAGGAGATTCAAGCCGCAGCCAACACGGAACTGAAGGCAAGCCGTGTCTAGCATGCACAACGGGCGGTATGCAGTTGACGATCCGGAATTCCGCTTCCTCTTGCTGATCAGGATGAGCCTCACCCCATCCCATCATACCAGGAAATCCCCATCCCGTAGGCCAGCGTTGAATGTACTGAGCAGCAGGTCAGATTACATCTTCATACCCGACAATCCCTGATTCGGCGGTGAAAGTTATTACAGGCGTGGTGTCTGTTGCCTTCTTGGCCTTACCTGCGTCGAAGCGAGGATGCAAGATTTCCTATAGGGAAACGGGAGAGCTTGCCTCAGATAGAATAGTATTCACCTGACCTGGCGCTGTGCGACTTCTGGCTGTTCAGCAAACTCAAAAGACCGTTCTGGGGACACTGTTTGGTACGACAGAGGAGATTCAAGCCGCAGCGAACGCGAAACTGAAGGCCATCTCGGAAACGACGCGTATCTCAAGCACTAATGAATATTTTGACATGTTAATTTGACATAGATGTTACTGACAGTACAACCAACCTAAAAAAAATAATTCTCCAAATCCTTCGACGCGCGCAGTTTAAATTCAAATGTCACCTTATTTTTTGATCACAGTAGTATATAGTCCAAAAAGATTGCTTTCCTGCGCTCGGGGAACTTGAATCCAGGGTGCCAGCAAATCCGCGGTCAAGAATCCACGACGCTACCAATGGAGCCACCTTCTGTTGATTTCCCATTCATCTAATTAGCAACTTCAACTATGCATTTTTCGTGATGGGCACGAAATTGAAATTTGTAAATAGGGAAACGTGAATAAATTTTTTGTTAGTATGAAAAATTAAATTTATTAATGCAAACTAATGATTGGAATTAATTGGTATGAAGGGAGGAATTCGATTTTGCTAGGGAAAATGTATAGAATGAAATTTTGTTAATGGAAAGCAATGAATTGAGTCTTGTAAGTGGGAAAATTAAAATTATTACTATATTACTATTTTTTTGTAATTAAAAATAGGATAAGAGGGTAGAATTGAAATAATGGGGAATTAAAAATCATAAGGAAATTGGAAGAATGTTAATAAAAATAAATAAACATACAGGGGAAAAGGTATAAGTGCCCAGATGAAGGTGGAGATATTACGGCGGCAATTGAAGTTGGAATGGGAGAATGCCGGTACGCCGGAATTTGCAACAGCACTCCAAACTACTACGTACCAGTGAGAAGTAAAGACACATACAGGAGATGATATGTTGGAATGATGAAGCGGATTGTAAAATAAATCCAGCTAAGCGAGAAGCTTTCTTAATAATTAGAGCAATGTGGAGATGATGCTTCAGTTTACAATCGGAAAGCATACCAAGATCCTTGAAGGAGGTTACATTGCTCAAAGTGATACCAACAAGCTTACACGTTGAGAGAAGAGGAAATTTTTTACAGCAGTATGTCATCTGATGGCATTTGAAAACATTTAAGGAGAGATGGTTTGATTCACACCAATCACTCAGACGCTGAAGATCAGTTTGAAAGATATCCACGTCTAGCAGGGAATCAATAACTCAAAAAATCTGGAAGTCATCAGCATAAAGGAGACAGGGGGATGTGATAACAAAAGCTAGATCATTGGCAAAAAGTAAAAATAGTATGGGGCCAAGTATAGAACCTTGCGGAACTTCCGAGCTCGGGTGAAAAGAAGAGGAGAAGCAAGAGTTAAAAGTGACTACACATTGACGATTCAGAACATAGGAGAGAAGCCAGGTATAGAAGCAACTAGGGACATTCAACCCTAAAAGTTTCTTAAATAGGAGAGAGTGATCCACTGAATTAAAGGCTTTAGAGGAATCCGTAAAAATAGCGTCCAATTGTTGTTGTTGATCAAGGGCAGCTGCGATATGATGGGTAGAAGAAAGTAAGGGTAGATCTGTCTCTGACAAAACCATGCTGTTCATCTGCTAAAGATGGGAGGACAAGTGAATACAGCACATCAAAAACTACCTTTTGAAGAGTTTTACCAAAACAAGGAAAAAGGGAAATAAGACGATAGTCTGCGACGATATTTCGATCACCAGATTTGAAGATATGAAAAATGTGGGCTGCTTTCCATTGGAGGGGAAAACTCCAAAGGATAAACTCAAATTAAAAATAATTGAAAGAGGAACACAAAGTGAAGAGCATAAAAATGTTGCTAGAAAATTTGGAATGCCATCAGGCCCCACACTGGTGCTGTTGTCAAGATTATTTAAGAGTTGCTCAACCTGCAAGGGGTTTTTACGAAAATAAGTAGAGGAACAAGAGCAAGAAGATTGGTTGAAGGAAGAGGAATGCTTAGCCGTGCCGAAAAAGGAAGAAAAATAAAAAGTGAAGAGTTCACATGATTCTTGAAGAGTAGACTATGTCACGCCATCTAGGCTAAAATTATCAGGGGCATGATGAGAGATCCTTAAAGATTCTACGTTACGTTTAATTGGCCTCTTGGGTGCAGTCCGTTGACACGTACCGAGACTAGCAATACATCTGGTAAGCAGCACGTAGGAAAGTTCACGTCAGAATTGATTAATTTGGTTTTTTGCTTTAATTTGAAACTTGGAATTAATCTTTTCCAACGCAGGTTTTCACGCGCTGAATTTCGCATTTAGTGCAAGCGTGATCTTGCAGTATTGAAAATTTTGTAAAACTTACTTCTTAAGCTATCACATATATACATATTTTAAGATGTCCTACTTTTCCGTATTTCTACACAAGTTATTCAAAACTGATAAAACATCAATGGGATATTAGAATTCGATATATACCGCAAACCAACGAGTACACAACGTACAATCACGAATGATTCCTTCCATAGCTACGCGCACAAAATGGCAGCATACCATTCAATGATCCACCGGCTCTTGACAGTACCATTGAATGATGAAAGATTGTAGCAACCACGGAAGTCACCGCAGTTGCAGACATTAAATATTTAGCAGAGGGGTGTGTACCCCGGGGTGGCATACTGAGGCCGGCTAGCGCTCAGTCGTGTCGTGGGTCTTTCGGGACACCCTCTGCTCGTGCTGAGCCACCTTACATATAAATACTAGCACATGGGGAAAAGGACGGGAAAGGGAAGGTCATATTGAGAAATGAAAGTTTGTTGTCTTAACGAGACATGGCCGTTTTACTTAATTGAAAAAAGTAATTTACACAGCAAATTCAACAATTAAGAGATACCAATCAAAAGCAAACAGACCCCTAAATATTTTTATTATGCAAATAAATTAAATAAGATATTAATGAAAGAATAGCAAATTACAATAAACTGGAAAAATAGGTAATAAATAAAAGAATGTCAAAAAAAAAAAAAAAACAAGGAAAAATATTAATCATTGTATTTACTTACTCTCTTCTTTTTCTGTGGATCCTCGAGCGCTCGACGAAGGACACCGAAAACGAGAGGCGGGGTCACTGCAAATTTAATTGATTTTAACTTAAAACTCATTAGTTACAGATAAGCTTCATCCTAATATTTAATCCGCCCATGTATTTCCGTTAATTACCGCCTTAGTTTATATCGATAATTTCATTTACTTTTTCTTCCACGTAAGTTATTCAATATTTCCGTTGGTTGTTAAATTTAAATCCACAAGGGATTCTCACTTATTGCAAGAACAATCTTTTTTTGATACAAACTTTTGATTCCACACGTGAAAATTCACAATTCCTATCTTCACTGTAAGATCAGAAGGTGATCAACTCAATCACTTGGTACAATTCACACGATTTAATGATTGTTTTTAGTTTTTCCTCCACTTTTCGTACCCACTAATTAATTTTTCTTCTGTAAAACATACACTAGGCCAAAACCGTTCTGCTACACAAATCTTTCATTCACTCTTCATCTTGTATCCAACGCAACTATTTTTTTTTCCACTCTCAAAATTCAATTTTAGTTTAATTTGTTTAATGACTTCACTAAACTCCAAACAACTTTTATTCGCCGAATTTTCACAAAAAAACTTTCTCCGAAGCTGCCAAAGAATTCCACTCTCCTTCACAAGCCAAATATTAACTTCAATCCCTTTTCTATCTAAGTCCAATCTCCACTGCCCAATTCCTCACAACTTAATCCTGCATTTCACCTTTCCAAATCCGATTCCGCAATCCCTTTGTAATGTGACGCCTACGCCCGGGAATCGAAGTGATTCCGATCCCGAACCCTGGCGACCGGCCAGATATGTATGACTTCGAAGTGCAAGCAGACTTCGTCTTTCGTGCGGATATCATTGCGCAGAAAATATTTTTTTTTAAATATTTATATCTGTGGATATAAATATTTGAAAAATAATATTAATTAAACACCGATACATTTCGAAGCATATTTATCTGGCAATGCCTCCCACAGTTGCCGTTAAAACGTCGAATAGACAGAAACGTGGAAACTGGTTGGAAGTGTCATTCTTGATATAACCTTCAAAGAGTCGAGCTGAGAAATTCGGAATAGCAGCCGGGGGCGAGTGTTCCGTGTGATTTTGAATTCAGTGCAAGATTTGGTACAATAAATAGTGCGGTGACATTTGCATTGTTTTTACGTGCTCCACGTAACCTGCTTCAGGATTCCCATTTTTTGTGCAGTTAAAAGGCTTATGCAAATGTGGTTGTAGCTTGTGCCGCATAGCGGTAATTTGACACACCTGTTACTTCGCACTTGTTTATGTTATACACACAGCAAGCATTGAGTCAAATGATCCTCTTCTGTCTTCACGACTTGAACAATTAATGAAAATTAATGAAGGTACGTAGGAGCAATCAAATCTACTTTTAATGAGTCTTTAATGGTATCGCAGGTTTCTAATCCTTTTTGAAGAGTTTGGACCATAATGTTGGAAGTAGGTGCATCGATGCCTTCACTACGTACGTTGGATCACGTCACTACTTGCCCGATGGATCAATTTTATCGATTCCACACTATGACGAAGTGTTCTAGGCGGCATGACATCATCTTTTCGATTGAAGCATAAGTTGCTTGATAGTACGAGTATGTGGGCGGGCGATGTCATTGGGCACTACGATAACGCAGAACATAAACTTCAATCTTTTGCAATTTGGTTTCCACTTACACTAAGCTGTAATTTCATGGGACCTGGCTTTCCTGAACTTAAGTGGCGAAGGAATGGAACAGACGTCGATCGAGTGAAACCGCTTAAGGGCCAACATACTCTTATAGCTGAAGAAAGGAAATTCATAAATGAAAAAATCCCCGTTGGCAGCACCAGCCGGAAAGGTAAATTTCTCGTATGTAGCATAAAGCTTCGAAAAAAAATTTGGCTTGCCTACTACTCAACTTCTTTCTGCAATTTTCGTAGTACCACATGGGTATTTATTAACATAAAAAAAATCTGGCCACGTTCGTTCTTAGAGACCTTTTATCGGGGCGCGAATATTTTGCTAATTAAATTGAGTTGCATACGTATGGATTACATATTGAAAATCGGCGGATCATAAATTGTTGTAAACATATATATGCCGGTTTCGCCCTTCTCGCATTTGCTGTTTACACAGTTCACAGTGGTAACCACACAAAGGCTTAAATAGCTCGAATAGTTAATTTCAAAAGATTTCCATGAACGTTTAATCAGCACTTGCGTTGCCATTAATATATACATTTTCAATTTTTTTCTGAACTATGAGGGCCGTCATTTCAATTTTTATTGAAATCGGCTGCTAAAAATATTAAGCTGTAAATTTTCGACTTTTTCATTTGTCATTCGATTTGCATAATTAAATTAAATTAACTTGCGTTAATAACTTATAATTTCAAGTTTCAATGGAATCTGTTGAGAATCTTGGCTGCTACAGAAATAAAAAAAATTGTATGCCACCCCCCTGTATGGGGAGACCCCCCTGTATGGGGAGACCCCCCTTAAAATACCTTAAAATATTTTCTTGCACTGCAAATTTCAAGAGGCACCACTTTTGACCTACGTAGAAAATTTCCTCATTCTAGCTCATGTGGTTTGCGAGAAAACTTGTTTTGACGCACGAACAAACGGACGGACAGACAGACAAGTCGCGATTTTATAATTTTTTTAGGGGATTGTTAAAAAGATTTTACAATATCTTAAAATGGTCTGGTTTATAAATTCTATCAAGTAAAGTCATTTAAAACGTTATCATGAAAAATATTCATTATTTCAGTTGGCACTAAAATAGCGAATTGCGCTTGCCTTCTGACCTTTGGGGGCCGCCATTTTGAATGCATGCATTTTATTTTGGATTATTTTAAATCTTTGTATGCTAGGAACTCATCAATCAATGTACTATCTCGTTCAAATAGAAGTTTCACTCTAGACAGGGCAAAATAATTCAATTTTTAAAGAAAATGGCAGCTAAAAATATTAGGCTTTAAATTTTCGACTTTTTTATTTTTTTATTCAATTTTAATAATTTCCTGCATAATACAAGAACATAGTACAGAGATCCATAATCTCAAGTTTCATCAAAATCCGCCGGAAAATGTGACCGCTAGAGGGCCACAAAAACCTGAAAAAAACGCATATTTAAACGGCCGCCATTTTGAAATTTGCTCATGCATGATCACCAAAATATCAAAGACTATAGGCCTAAATAATGTCTATCTTGAAACCGAATTTCGTATATGTCGGATTAAAATTGCGACTTTAAAAAGCCTTTGAAATTTTGCCTTTTAACTGGCCGCTATTTTGGTTTTTGCAACCTGACCTCCAATTTTTTCACGTAATTCTTTAGACACTTATAATTTCTATCAAGTTATAAAATTTCGTGAAAATCTGTTGAAAGCTTTGACCACTATTACAACAACAAAATTTTACACGTTTTTCGACCTTTGAGCGGCCGCCATTTTGTTTCTGCCGTACCGACTTTGGATTTTTTATTGTGAGATTCATCACATACAGCAATGAACCTTTGTACCAAATTTCATCCAAATCGGAGCTATACTTTGGTCAGAACAGAAATCACGATTTTTCGTCTAAAATGGCCGCCATTTTGTTTTTGCCCGGCCGATATAGCTGGTTCACGAACTTAACCGAAATAATTACCCAATACACCTTTCCTGAAAATTTGGTGAAAAAAGAAGCAAAATTGCAACCTCTATCGTGGTCACAAATTTCGTTATATCCCATATATATATATATATATATATATATATATATATATATATATATATATATATATATATGATGCTCTCCGCAATAGGTAAATTTCTCTCGAGAAATTTACCTAAAAGTAGAAAGTTTGAAGCAAGGTGTTATTTTCATTGTTTTCGCTGTTGTGGCTGTGGGAGTCCCGTCAAATACAGGTGCTGTGGAAGGCGAGAAGCTAACTATTCACTGTACAGTTGTTGGTACAGATCCAACAATTACTTGGGCAAGTGACAACAAAACTAAATGAAACAACAGGCGTGTTGGGCCGTGCGAAACAGGGCGGTATACAGTGCCAATGTGAGTACTTTATGGAACTTGTGATACATTATCCGTGCCAGTCTGTTTTTTTTTGCTTCGCCACGTTCAGTTTTAAAGTAGTAGAATAACGAAAGTCCCTGTAAAACAACAGAAATTAAAGTACAACATTAATACCTACAAGAGGCAGATCCGCGTCAACTTAGCAAATATTTATTCACTTGTATGTTCATTTTACTTTCCTTATCGTGTCAAAAATAATTCAAAATTGATGGACCACAGACACAATTCCAAAACGACCTGGAGCAAAATTATGAACTCCTATTAAGCATTTTTTTGTAAGGAACATTCTAGTAGACGAATATATTGACTGGAATTTTACAAATGTAGGTTCTCAATTAAAACCTAGGATAACTCTGCATAATAAAATCAAAATGATTGGAAGGATAAGCCAAAATTAAATTGCATATGGATCAGACGAACTGATTAATACAAAAAGAAAATAGATTGCTTTAAAAAGAAGTTACATACTTACTACAAACAAAACGGAACGCATAGTTAAAATACTCAAAAAAATTGAAGACAATCAACCAATATCTCCCCATCCCAACTAGAACCTTAGACTTCCTTCCTCTTGTCCCCTTCGAGTTACAAGACAAAAACCAACAGTTAAGTTGAGACATAGTAATATGACCAAAAGGTTTTGAAAACATTTGCCAACCGAAATAAAAAAAAAATTTAAACAACCAAAGGCCCAATGATCTAATAGTCTTATTCATATATACGCGCATATGCATCCATGCATGTGATTCAATTTTGGTTATACGAAACTTAATCGAAATAGGGTGAAAACGAGAATGGCTGTTTTCTTTACTATTCATTACATATTTAGTCTCCTTTGAAGTTGCAAGAAGTTTTCAATATTTAAAAATATCGTGACTAACCTTTTTAATATTGTAGTTTTCTTCCGGCTAATGAGGTAGAACAAATCCAAATTTGGGCTCATATCGTTATAAATGTTTACATTTTATAAAAAAAAACAACTTTTTTCTAATAACCTGGCTCCAATAAGTTTAAAACAGATCTTTTCTGAATAATTTAGTAAATGTAGTTTTAACAATATACTTCGGTGTTCAGTGAGAAATTTACTAAAGTTCTTTTGCTTCTGAATAAAATAAACGGTGCTAACAAAATGATTTTAAAAATTTTAATTCGCTGAGATTACAATGTAATATAAATGAAGAGTGATTCCTTCCCCAATAATCATTATAAATGCTGTATCGGAATTTGTTTGCCTCAGCCGAAACCCATATCGAGCTAAATATAGTCTATAAAAAGAAAAAGTAGGCCATTGAAAGGGATCTATTAAGTTTTAAAATTGCTAAATGTCGTTGTAGTATGTAAACGAAACTACAATAAGTATTTTCAAGAAAAAAAAAAGCTTTTGCGTTAGAAAAATAACATAAAACGAATCGTTGAAAAGCGTGATTTTCGGAAAAGACTGCTTTACGCTAAGGTTATCATAAATTTAAGTTCATTTCATCCATTAAGCTCTAGGAGGATAATAAAAGAAAGTCTCTAGAAAAAAATGAAGGCCGAAATCTCTGTTGATAATCATAAGTTATCTCGCGTTTAAAACGAATTTTACCATTTCATCACTATTTTCATTCGCGTTTTATAACATGTAAAAGCCACACCACTGACTGGAAAAAAAAAGTCTTAAACGCTTCAGGGATATGTTAAACCGAAGATTATATACATTAATAAGATGGAATTACTAAAAAGAACTGAGACTGATTAGAATAAGAAAACTTTCTTCGTTAAAAGGCTCTGAGAGAATTCAGATCTAGAAATACTTAATAAAATATCCTCGGGAATATGCCGATTGACTCTTGAGCGGAAAGTGTGGAAATTTTTTTTTTAAATTAAGTTTAAAACGAAAACTTATGTTTGTTCAAATTATTCGAATGCTGAAAAATACTTTGATAAGTTCCATTCCAAATACTAAGGTATAACGAGCCAAGTTGATGTTTCAAATTTATTTTTTTTTTTTCTATCACATAAATGTACTTGTATATCATAACATGTATCTTATAATTTCAATTGGAAAATTAATTTTCAAGAACGCCATTAATTTCCTCTAGAATACAGTAGAAGAAAGCATTAGAATTATAATCATTTAATGAATCCAGTTCGTAGAAACATCCTATATTAGTAAATTGATTACGTATATGATAAAATACAATAGAACAAACAATTAAAATGAATTGCTAACAAAAAACGGATTTTCCTTTTCAGTTGTTCTTCTTTTTCAGCGGGAAGTGAAGTGCAGGGTAGGTATGCCGTCGCGAGGGTAGGGTTTAGAAAAACTCCGCTGAGGTCGGTTTAGCGTCGTGCGCGGTACGCGGTACCTTAGTTGTTTTTGGTTTTTCCTTAACGTAGCATTCGTCGGGTTGAGTTAACGTAGTATACTTTTCGGTACCGCGTCGGGAATTCGGGAACGCGAAATAAAAGTTAGATTGTGTTCTTTTTGACTGGTTATGAGAAGAAATACGGAGTAACGTAGAATAGGTTTCCTCTCCGTATGGTTTTGCTTGTAACGCGTTTGAAAACGGGCGTGTATAGGTGGCTGAATTATGTAAATGAGCGTAACCCATTCGGAGACCCGCGACCGAAATCCTCTCCGAACTAGCTGGCCGACAAGCAGCCACCGCGTGAATGGGTTACGGTGCACGGATTGGTTGACCGGTTGGTACCATCCGTTGGCACTACTCAGACTTAACGTCTAGAACCGATGAGAGGTCGGTTCCGCATTTGGATCTAAAATAACTAAATCATTACACCTTTTCTCAATTACCGCTGCCGCATCTGGGTAACGTAATCGAAGTTCATTACACTTCGATTCCGCTACCCACACATTTTTTGTTCCCGTATCGACAATCACAATAGTATCCATTGACTTGCATATATGGCAATTTACATCCCCAAGAATCGCTTGATTGAATGTAAAGTGTCACATATACATTACGAAAACTATTGATTTTGCCGATACCCCAAAAAGAATACTTCCGTGCGCCCGGGGGAACTTGAACTCAGGGTTCCAGCAGTCCCACGGTCGAGAACTCGCGACGTAACCAATGAAGCTATGCCTTATCGATCTCCCATTCATCAGATTAGCAACTTCAACGATGTATCTGGGCATGAGATTGAATTTTGTTAGTAGGGAAACGTGAATTAATTTTCGTTAGTAAGAAAAATAAAATTTGTTAATGGGAACTAGAGAATAGAATTTGTTAGTATGAAGGAAGGAATTAGGAATGAATAGAATGAAATTTTGTTAGTGGGAATTAATGTAGGGAGTGTTCTTAGTGGGAAGATTAAACATCTTATTATATTACAAGGGTGTTCTAATTGGAAATCAGGGAAAGGATAGGATTGTGATGATGTGGACATAAAAATTAAAGGGAAATAAATACACACAGAAAAAGGTAGGAGTGCCCAAAGGAAAGTGACAAGGTTACGGCGGCAATTTGAAGTTGCGAATGGGAGGAAGTTGGTACGCCGGAATTCGCAACAAGATTCGAAAAAGAAAAGTCCTTCATACTACAAACCGCAATAATAAATGGATTCGAACCGACAACGATTGAGCAAATCATCAGGAAAAAGGAAGCAAGGCTGCAAAGAAAAAAGTTAACGACACTAACTCAACAATCAGAAGATTTAAGGCGCGTAAGTATAACTAATTCTTTCTTTTCTAGGAAAATTGGAAAAATAATGAAACAAAACGGATTTGACATCATCGCAACAAGCCGGAATAACACCTTAAAATCAAAGCTAGGATCAGCTAAGGACCCGAAATCATTTGGTGAATCGAGTGGAGTGTATCAAATAACATGCAAGGATTGCCCGAAAATTTACGTCGGACAAACGAAACGTTTGATCCCGATAAGAGCGAGAGAACACTTCAGGGAAGCGGATATTGCCCGGAGGAATGCTGGAACAATGATCAGATCAACGGTCGCAAAGCATATGATCGAAGAAAACCACCACATCGGCGACGAAAATGTGATGATGATAAGACGAGTGGAAAACCCATGGCATCTTGACGCTATTGAATCACTGAAAATCATGCAGGTACCTGACGCACTTAGAATGAATACCGATCAAGGAAATTGTAACTCAGTCTTGTTTAATGTAATAAAATAGAGTAGAGTAATCAGAGGTAGTAAAATCAATTAAAATAGCATTAGAATAATTAAACGTTACATATATAAATAGAATACCTAAAATTGAAATTGTTCATTGTACTGAAGAAGACTACAAATTGTAGTCGAAAACGCGTTTTACACAAAATAAATATACAATGTTAAAAGGAAAAAATTATTTTTATTTAATTTAATGATAAAATATAATTAAAAACAAATTTAACTTTCTTCAGACATTATTGTTCACAAAAGAACAATAATGAACTTTAATGAGACACCGGAGTTCTCTGAACCACACACATGCCCAATCAATTATTGAAAATGCAACATTCTTGTTGATAAGCGACATTTCTTCAACACTCACCACCATCAGTTTGATGATAATCAATTTAGAGTGCGGTGATGATTTTAAAAATAGGAATTGATTAACACTCTTTCAGTGCCGATTAATCGCTCACTATCATTCAGTTTTTTTTTTGTTGTTTGTGCTGTCTCATTTGCCTTTTACTTTTTTTGCCACCGATCGCATGCTAATCTTTCGATTCCAGCTAGAACCGCAAGATTCAGATATAGCTTGATGACTTCATAACTAGTGCGTCGTAGATTTAGCGTTGAAACGATTAAAATGATGGCGTGATAGATATGACGTCGTCGATGTCTCATTCGCGTTTTGTAGGCTTGGCTTGGCAATTGGCATTTTAATCGCTTGCATTTGATGACCAAGTCAGAAAGTTGTTTCCGTGGCAATGGAATGGAATAACACGATCAATGATAAATTAACATGTGCGGGTGGATCGTGTTAAGCTGAAAAGTGCTTAACAACTTTAAGGTGAGTGTCTAGGGTTGGTAAGTGGAAATTCTTTAATTTTAGCATATTTTCCGTATCATTTTATTCTCCAATAGTTGTCTTGCTTCAAGATCATTGTAGATCAATGACCAATGATGTCCTGATTTCAAAAAGTCCTCACTACCATTCAGTATCAATAATAGGATCATTTCCCCCATGTGACAAATATTAAAAACGAGCATAGCTTACTGGAATTTTTGAAAGAATTATTGCGATACCCGCTAGTTTTCATTTCGAATTAAATATTAAAACGAGCAATAAACACGGAACTAACGCCATGAAAAAATAATCCAGGACAATCATGTCAAATTCTATAGATAGAATTCACTCATTTAATTGGCAGTTGATTGAGTCAATTGTTTACACCTTACCAGCAAATTTTCATTTCAAGGCTCCTCTAACCTTCTTGCAAGATCAAATTTATTTTTGACCATCATTTTCAAGGACACGTTAACAATCAATCGCTATTCATTGTGTCCTCATCACCCCCTTTAAAGCATTAAATTCAAATATTTATTCGCTTTTATTTTCTCGTTATTTTTTATTTATAATTTATTCGATGACTAACCCCTCACTTACTCTTTCCTTTCAACGGACAGCTTGGCTGCGACTTTTCTGGTACGTGGAGTAAACATTAGAGTAAACATATTATTATTAGTACATGTATATCTTGTACCCGGAGCTCAGTCACGATTATTACGTATTAACCAACAGCCCAGTCCAAGAGCCACCAAACGTTATGACTCCCGATTACTATTCTGCGACAATGACATCACTTCGTATTAACAAATTGAAGACAAATAAAAAAAAATCAAAAGAATTATTCAAGAAAAAGGAAGAAGCAAAAAATTTGCTAGAATTTACCATCGTATCGTGTTCGTATTCGTTTTCATTTTGGAATCGTATCCATACCAATATTATTGCATTATTTTATAAATTCTCTGGTGAGAGGCTACCACGGTCTTCTTGGGTTCTAGTCAATGAGAGAGCCCATTTAAATTCAAATGATAGAGAGCGCGAATTAAACTCAGAGTAGCGATTAATGTATTGGAAGTGATCTTGACTTGAAAGTTAACTTTTAGAACTAAGCTTGGCTGCAAACAATTTTATTATGGTTAAATTATTGATTACACTTTATGTCCTAGAGAGATTAATGTCGAATTGGTCTTTTAGAGTTGTACCTAGACCTAATGATATTATTCAGTGTTGGATTTTCTTTTTTGTTTTTCGCCTCCAACATTGGATTGCCTTCGAAGCTAAAGTTAAAAAGATTTATGGGACAAGAAAAATATTAAATGACAAATTATTGTTAGTTGCTCGGAGCTGAAAAGGAATTCAATAATTTGAAGGTCTCTATGATAGCGAGAATCAAGTTTTTTTCAGTATGAAGCGAATTATGTGGAGGATTAAAAAATTATCTGGTATTTAATTGAAAAGCTGATTAGAGAACATAATTTATTATGAATTGGAATAAATGTAGGTCATGTTCTTAGAAGGACAAGTTTTTGTTAGAAATTACGTTTGATATATTTCATATGTAATCGTTTTTAAAACAGCTTAAAACATTGATCTAGTTAAATCAACACTTTATTTTGTAGCGTGCTCTTTATTAGTAGTATGTTTCACAACTGAAACATCCGAAGATCTTTTCGGTTGCAGCCGCTAAATAAATGCCATTTGCACCATTGTTCACATATGTTGATGGTGATGAAGGGAAAAAAGTACTTCACGACTTTTATTAGAAAAATTTTTCTCTAGAGTAATCACCAATTTTTTTTTCATTTTTAGGGTTTTGTACTAAAATACAAAACCCTATTGCAATCACGACCTGTGTCCGTCTGTCCGTCCGTCCGTCCGTCTGTATGTCACAGCACTTTTTCTCCGAAACTATAGAGGCTACAGCCATGAAACTTTGTGGAAAGGTCAGAAGTGGTGACCTCTTGAAAGTTCAAGGGTGAAAAAATTTTTCAAAGGGGTTTAAGGGGGGTCTCCCCATATAGGGAGTTGACCCCTCAAAAAAAAATTTTCACCATTGGTAGTCGAGTAGGGTGTCATTGGAAAGGTCTCAATGAGATCTTTTCAAAACAGGTCTTAGAATTGCCTTATGAGTACCGAGGGGGGCAGGGGAAGGGGAAATGTACGAACTTTTCGCGAACCCCCCCCCTCGCGATTGGACACCTTCCAGCCGAAAAATCTGAAAAAAATCATGAATGTAGGCCTTAATGAGCACAACAACAACAAATACATGAGAAGTCGAAATTCACTCAACTTTGTTAGTAATAGTATAATTTATAGATTTTATGTTTTCTTGAATAAAATCTAAATGGTACCCTTAAATTCAATAAAATTTAGCAAACAGATGACCATATATAAGATTGATCTTTTCTGAAAGTTTCATAAAGATCGAATAGTATTTAATGAAGTTATAGCGATTTGAATTTTCCTGTATTACTGTGGAACAATGTGTCCTGTATTACTATGGAAACATATGCTATGGAGCCATATGCGCTTTTTACCGACTTAGACACTACAGCTTTGCTAGGATTTGCATGAAAATTTCAGGAATGATAGATATCATGAGGATGACTACATACAATTGAAACAAGTCGAAGAGGCAGGAGAGAGCTCCTTGCAAAAGGGCTTTGTAGCCATTCTAGGATTCGAAAAAAGGGTCATGAATCGATGCTTACAGTACAGAGGAGTGGCCCCTGAAAAAAATTTCATGAAAGGTAGCCGATATGAGTATCAAATGAAAGTTCTCTATGAGAGCTTTTCAAAACAGTTCTTAAACTGACAGTTTTTGCTTCAGTAGGGGCACAGAGGGGGGGGGGGGGGGTGGAAATACATGAAAAATGTGTTTTCTCCCTCGCGAATGGACACCCGTGATCTAAAAAAATCTGAAAAAATTATCAAGGGAGATATTTATGGCTATAACTTTAACAAATACCTCAGAATTCAAAATTCTTTCAACTTAGTTAATAAAAGTATGATCCTCGAACATGGTGTTTCTTAATTTTATTCGTTGCTGGTTACGGCATTTTGTAAGTTGAGTACAAAACCGTTCTGACATGAGCATAGGTCTGTCTACCCAACTTGTTGATGTTTGGGACGTGAATGCCATTTACGCACAGAGTGTGGGACTCCCATGCTCGCAAGAAGGCAACTGAACTACCAACTAAACACCTCCCGTGTCAACGTGAGGACCCAGCCTGGAACCGTTTGACACATTATTTCGGGCCAGGCATTGTTTTGTTACGCCATGAGGCGCCTTCAAGCTGGGGATCCCCCATTCCGATCGGGAGGGGAGAGGAAAAGAGGAAGTGCCAGAGAAGCGAGCCCAAGCCCCGACACCCCCCGCTGCAGTGCGTCCCTTTTATCTTTTAGGACTGCCCGAGCAGAATGTGCCACCTGGTTCCATTTGTCAACCGATTCGAGCATCACCGCAACTACGAGGAGTGTTCAAAAAATATCGCGAATTTTGTTTTTTTTCAAAAATTATTTATTTATTCATGAATATCTATTTCGTCCCCTTCAAAGTAATCCCCATGAGATATTATACACTTGTGCCAACGGTTTTTCCAATCTTCGAAGCACTTCAAAAAATCATTTTGTTTAATCTTGTTCAGCTCCTCCTTCGATGCCGTCTTTATCTCGTCAAGCGTAGCGTAACGTCGTCCTTTCATGGGCCTCTTCAATTTAGGAAACAAGAAAAAGTCACAGGGGGCCAGATCTGGGGAATACGGTGGCTGCGGCATCATGAGTGTGTTGTTTTTGGCCAAAAAGTCGCGCACAAGCAACGATGTGTGAGCAGGGGCGTTATCGTGGTGCAAAAGCCAATTTTTTTTCTCCCACAAATCCGGGCGTTTCTGGCGGATTGCTTCGCGCAAATTGCGCATAACTTGCAGGTAATATTCCTTATTGACCGCTCTTCCCTGTGGCAAGAACTCATGATGCACCACGCCCCTGCAATCGAAGAAAACTGTCAGCAAAACTTTCACATTCGACCGAACTTGGCGCGCTTTTTTCAGTCTTGGTTCATGCGGCAGCTTCCATTGAGATGATTGAGCTTTGGTTTCCACGTCATAACCATAAACCCACGATTCGTCACCAGTAATGACCCTCTGGAGCAAATTTGGTTCGTCGCGGACAGAGTTTAAAATCTCATTAGCAATGTTCATGCGTTGCTGTTTTTGTCGCAATTGAGCAATTTTGGTACGAATTTCGCGGCGACCCGTCTCATGCCCAAATCGTTGATAAAAATCGAATGGCACGGGCCAATCGATATGTTTAGGTCCTCAGCAACTTCTCTAACGGTGATTCGACGATTGGCCAACACCATTTTCTCCACTTCATTAATTTTTTCGTCTGTTCTTGAAGTGCTCGGGCGTCCGACACGTTCTTCGTCGTTCACATCTTCTCGGCCTTCAAAAAACATTTTGTACCACCGATAAACGTTGCTTCGGTCCAAGGTAGCTTCTCCGTATGCCACAGTCAACATTCGGAATGCATCCGCGCACTTAATTTCGTTTTTCACACAAAATTTGATACACGTTCTTTGATCCATTTTTTTGAATAAGTAAAAATCGAAGACGATTGAAAACACGTGCAAGTAAAGCAGCTATCACCAATCAAGTGAACATTCAAAATCGCCGAGCTTGTCGGCATAAGTGACAGACATGAGTACCAACATAACGCCACAAAAAAATCGAAATTCGAATATACGTAACCCGCGAAAATTCAAAATTCGCGATACTTTTTCCTTCGCAGCCTGACCCATTGTGTGCACGCAAAAAATGCGTGGCAGGCATTGTCCTCCTCGCCTGGGCAAAACCGACAATCGGGGGACCATGACCTACCAACTTTGTGCAGGTAAGACAGAAAACAGCCATGCCCGCTCAAAAGCTGCGTCAGATAGAAGTCAGTCTCACTATGCTATCTAGTTAGCCACGGTCTCACATCCGGGATGAGGCGTGCAGTCCATCTTCCCCTCGTGCAATTCACCCAAGACTGCTGCCAATCATTGTCTCTCCTCGCGGACAACCATCTCTCTGGCATCCTCGTTTCGGCGCAGGTAAATAGCAAGGAGGGCGACAGGTACGACACCTGCAATAAGTCTCACCGCCAAATCAGAGACTGTCGGATACGAAGATGCAATCCACAGGTACTTCACCGATGGTTTCGATTCGATTCGTATGTCTCCAATGCTGATCATCGATATTCTAGGGATTCTCTTGTTTGTGAAGATAACCACTTCAGTTTTCTCCAGTACTAGACTGAACCCACGAACAGTCATCCAGTTCCTAGCTCGGCGCATTAGCATACCTAGCCTAAGTTGCGCTTGTTCAACGCTGCGCCCAGCGACCAGAGCCGCAACATCATCCGCATAGCCGACCAAGTGCGGCTCATCTGGCAACTCCAACCTCAAGGATAGATCCCTGGGCAGCACCCGATCTATCAGCCATCCTTCGTTGGCCCAGTGTCGTGTCGTAGAGCAGGCTTCAGTCCTTTAGGCAGTTCCTCAAAAGCCGCATTAGATATTCTGAAACTTGAAAAAAGGGTCTCCAGCGTATCCAGAAATCCACCCATCTAGTAGAGTTGAAGGCATTCCTGACGTCAAGTGTAACCAACAGGACGATCCATCGCTTGGTGCGACTATACGCTTCTGGCTTTTGGACCACGCTGACCACCTCTGCAATCGCATCAATGGTAGAACGTCCTGCTCTGAAGCCGTACTACCGAAGAGATAGATCCTCAGTAGCACGAATCGCGTCAGTGAGTCTTCCCTTCATGAGTTTCTCTGGCACTTTCTCAGCCATGTCTAGCATGCATAACGGGCGAAATGCAGACTGTAGTTCGAGATTTCCCTTGCTGATCAACACGAGCCTCGCCACCTTCCATCTTACCGGGAAAACGCCGTCCCGTAAGCAAGCGTTGAATATGCAGAGCAGCAAGTTAGGACAATGGTGAAAGACAAGCTGCAACACCTCAGCTAGAACGCCATCTGGACCTGGAGACTTTCTCGCTTTCAGCGAAAGGACTGCCTCTTCCAGTTCCAGCTGTGTGAAGAGTGGACGCTCGACTGCTGTTGCACCATGGACAGCGTCAATATGGACAGGATGGGCAGGGAAGAGCGCCCGCACTATCTCGCAAATCCTTTCCGCATCATGTATACAAGGTTTCCGTAGGGCACCAAGCTTCCGCATAACTAGCTTGTAGCCGAGGCCCCACGGATCCTCGTTGGCGTTTCCCCTACGGTTTTCTGACGTCAGCATTTCTTTGACCCTGCCCACGCTAAGGAACTTCCTTTTGATGACCTCTTCTACCTCGGCCAGATCTGTAACGCAGTCAATATCTCTTATTTCGATCGTTGCCATCGGCTCGAACAAGGCTATAGTTGCGCGTTTACCGAGGACTTTCTTTACTGCGTCGCAGAATGCTTCCCTGTTGTCGGCATTTGCTCCGAATTCGATCAGTATGTAGCCCAACTACGTTGGTCATACTGCTTTCATGGAAGTGTTGGTGTCCTCGGGCCTTACATTTCCCCTCATATCCCGCAGCACCTCCGCGTAGGATCAACTATCTTGGGGCTTTACGAGTAGTGCTTGCTGCCGGGGTCTTCGTCGGGGTGTTATAACCTGTTCCCGGTGTACCGCTGGCCTCTTCCAGTGGTACCCTGGTCTCCATTTTACCCTACGCAATCTAGTCCTTTAACATCCATCTTTTGGAATGAAACATAATTGTACGCATCAATTCTACAATGTATTTTACAAGGCAATAAGAGATTTCACAATGTAATTACAATTATTTTTCTACTCATTTACTCTCAACGCCAGCAGTCGTGTTCCTTTTCCAGCGCCTCCAGAGAGCCTTCATCTTGACCTACCACCTGAACTGCTGTTTGATTACGCGGGCCTCTTCCTTGAAATGGCTGCGCTCATCCTCGATCACCGCCAAGCGTGCTCGCCGGTGGAGGTTCCCTAGCTTTTGTCTAACGAGGACTCGCTTACCTCCCCTTATGCATTTGAAGGGAGCCTCGCTAGACGTGACTGCCTTGGTCAGGGCCTTCTCCTGCCTGGCCCTGTACACTCGATTGTTATTGGTTGGGGCCCGGCGCGGGGGTTGCTGGGCAGTGCCTGTTCCAGGCTTTGAATGGCGGGACGAGGAAGTGGCGGATGGGGTGCGAACTCCACTGGTAGCCGTGCCATGGGATGTTTTACGGGAGAGGGCACCCTGCACGCCGGGGCAGCTGCAATCTTGGTAACCTGCAAAGTAGTGAACGCTTAAGCTAGCCTATTTTTAACCTGTCCTAGAACCCTGTCCAGTCTGTGTGGTCTAGTGGTTAGAGCATGAACCCATAAGCCGAAGGTCCCAGGTTCAAATCTCGTTGCAAGCAACGTGATTTAGTTCAGTGGATTTTTCGGACAGACTATGAGTGTTCACTGAGTGGTGGTATGTACTGATCTAATCAGATCATATCAAAGCTCAGCAGGCACACGGGAGCATGGTACTGACCAAACCAACTTCCGAACAAATCAATACGGTCATGAAAATGAGATACTCTAACTATCTCTAAGCGAAGGCCCAAGAGGGGCTGTAGTGCTACAAAGAAGAAGAACCCTGTCCAGTTAAGGGTTTCTCACCATCGTGCGTGTTGTATGTTAAAAAATACTTGAAATGACTGAACTGTGCCCTCAACTCAATGCCTAGTGACACTGACGCGTATAAAAGACTCGTAAAAAATAGCAGCAACACGTAGAAAAATATTGGAAATGACTGAACTGTGTCCTCGGCTCAATGCCTAGTGACACCGACGCGTATATAAGACTCGTAGAAAATACCAGCAACACGTAGAAAATACTGGAAATAACAGAACTGTGTCCTCGGCTCAGTGTCTAGTGACGCCGACCCGTATATAAGACTCGTAGAAATAGTATTGTAGCAACACGTAGAAAATAGCAACAACACGTAGAAAAGTACTGGAGATGACTGAACTGTGCCCTCGACTCAATGCCTCGTGATACCGACGAGTATGTAAGACTCGTAGAAAAATACTGAGTTCTTGTCTATCACGAATCGTTACTTTTATTGGGTAAAAAAGCTGACGCTGCGTAGACCTCAATCAAATTATTCCATAAGGTTCGCCAACCCTGCTGACCGAGATCCCAGTTTTGTACAAGAAATTGTTGTGGAGTCTGCATGCTGAACAAAAATTCAATTTCATAAGTTCAACCATCGCACGTCCAATACCTCAATACCATTTTTCTGCACAATATGGATTTGTAATACTTTTCTCATTCCACCTCGGTCATAAAATCATGTCAGCATTTCAATTGTTTACTACGACCGAGGATCCCAACATCTTTTGTCATATAATTTCATCGGGGAATTCCACCTTAATCGCATTGTTAATTTTTTAAATCGTGACGACACATGTTGATAATGCTTGCTTGTATGTTTCGTATGTCATTTTCATGTGGTGCATATTAATTTGTTTCATGTTTCATTTTATTGTATGTTAGGTTGGTGGAGGCTTTCAGCTAGATATTATTCTTCTTAGGCAAGCGGTTTGTTTTGGTTTTCATCCTTAGTATTTGATATTTTGTTTAGTCACGCGACATGTTATTACATGTGTTTTCTGCTAAATATGATTTTATTCAGTCGAGCAGTTTTTTTTGGTTTTATGCGTAATGCATGGTACTTTTGTTAGTCACGCAGTTTGTTGTTACATGTTTCTTCTGCTAAATATGATTTTATTCAGTCGAGCACCTTGTTGTGATTTTATAGGCAATGTTTGATATTTGGTTCAGTTACGTGATATGTTGTTACATGTGGAAGTCTTGCTTTCAGGCAGGGCATGGGGACGAGTCCCTCACAGGGACTTCTCTCTCCTGCTTCGCATCAGGTCTTTTTTCTTGCAGGATGTCTGTGTGAACTTTACTTTCAGGCACTTTTTGAAGGAGTTTCCTTGCGGCTTTCATCGCTCCTTTTGTCAGCACTATCTGGAACCCATAGTCTGGCATTCCACGCCCATCAAGTGCCTCTTCCTTCCTTATTTTATGTCGATCTCCTTCGATTGGGCTAGATGCCATTCTTTTATTGATTTTTGATGTTGTAGCTATCTGCACGTACCCTTTAGGCTTAGCCCCTAGCGCTTCCTCAGCTTTCTGCTCTTTTTCAGCCTTCTGATCCTCTTCGGCCTTTACCCAGCTCCTCTGATAATGCCCTTTGCAATCTAGGAGCTCCTCCAGTTCAAGGAGCCCAATCTTTACTGCTTTGTTGATTTTCGGCGAGTCGGATGCCGATTGTATTCTTTTCACAACATCTCCCGCTTTTCGAAATAGCCTTTCTTCTTCATGTCACAGGGTGGCAGTTCTACTTTACGACCATCGTTCTTGGGAGAGGTTATCGGCTTCCTTTTCCAAATACAGTACGTCCACCACATTTTCAACGTTGGCGATGAAATCACAAAATGTCGCTTTATTTGTCGGGTCACTCCTGTCTTTTCCTGCCGTGATCTCCTCATGGACTTCAGGATGGTTCGTTATTATTTTGGCGATTTACGACCCTTGATTCAGTCGCTTCGGTAACGATCGCAGAAGTTACCATCGAGCTCTCGATGCTCTTTATATTTTCCTCCACCATTGTTTTATTTGAAACTATTCAAATATGGGTGCTAATGTCTTAAACAGTCATTCTGGATCGTTGAGTGCGTGTCAAAAAAATAACGGTTCTTTATATGTCCACTAGAACTATTAAATTTATTCTCGTCATTGTTTACACGCGGAAAACCGATTGTGATCCCTGAAAATGGATCGAACACGTTCACAAATACTTTTTTTGAGAAAAGTGGATAAAAGCATTTGTGAAATCTTAAATATTGTTGGTGTTTCAAATTGTGGACGTAAAACCACGTTGAATTGTTTGCTCGAAAATATAAAGATTGGTCTGTAGATCAGTGGAATTCTGTATTATATACCGATGAATCAAAGTTTCAGATTTTCGGGTCCAGGCGGTGCCAGTATGTTCGTCAAAATAAAGATGAGCGGTATAATCCTCAATGTATTCCACCCACAGTTAAACATGGCGGGGTGTTTCACCTACGACAGTGTTGGGAAACTGGTCAGAATCGACGGAATTATGTGGAAGGAACTCTATCACAATATTCTTCAACTTAGTGCCATTCCATCTGGCATTGGTTTGATCGGCAAAGGATTTACCTTTCAGTAAGATAATTATCCCAAGCATACCTCCCATCTTTGCATGAACTACCCATGTACAGTCCAAGGAAGAGAAAAGGGTGCTCAAAATCATGTATTGGCCACCGCGATCCCCTGACGTCAACCCGACCGAATTATTATGGGATCAGCTCGACCAGCAGGTGAAGAACATGCACGTGATCAGTGAAAAACAGTTGTTCGAAAGTCCAAAAGAAGCTTGAAACAATCTCGCAACTGAAACACTTCAAAAATCGGTCAAAAGGCTTCCGAGAATTCTCGCTGAATCATCAAAGCACGAGGTAGACACATTAATGAAAAAACCTGATTTGAGTTGTCATGATATTTTCTGTATTTTTAAATATTTTTATGCAATATTTAAATGTAATGAAGATAAATCATAACAAAATAGTCTTTTCTTGAAGTAGCATAAAATGCTATTGAAAACAAAAAAAACAATCACAAACTCATAAAATCGATTTTTTTCGATGATGTCCTTATATTTTTGCACGATAGTGTATTTTGCTTTGTCCCACCTTCTCTCTAGAGGAATGTATTTTTTATTATGGCGGCCGAACTTGCCGATAAAATAGTGTTCAAAAAACTAGACCTAGTACGCGCGTTCCACCACGTTCCAATTTCGAAAGACGACATACCAAAGACGGCGGTGATACGAATTCGCAGTCATGACTTTTGACCTTCGAAACGCCGCCTAGTTGTTCGAGCACTTCATGGTAAGGTACTGAAAAGGTTGGATTTTGGTTGGTGTTACATCGATGAAATTTTGACCGCATCATGAACCGCCAAAAAACACCTAGAACATATACGAGTGGTCTTGGTGGCAAAATGTATTTTTGGCGCCAAAAACATCGAACACATAGGTCGCAAACTAAACAAAGATGGAATTAGCCCTCTTGAATCTCCGAGAACATTAGAGAGGTGCAAAGATTCCTCGGCACACTTAATGCTTACATTCAAAATGCAGGAAACCTTCAAGCGTCAATAAATGAATACTTGACAAACACGGGCGACAAGATACTGATAAAATGGACACCCAAGGCAGAAAAAGCGTTAGCAGACTACAGGGAATTATTGACAAAAGCAACCCTCCTCGTACACTACAAGAAAAACTAACCTCTGCAATTGCAATTGACGCCATTCTACAGCAACTCCAAGACAACTGTTGGCTGTAATTAGCCTTTTTTCAACTTTTTTCGCCATGACAGTATCAAGCACTGATGCATGCGTTCTAGAAACAAACCGAAAAAACAACCCCGCATCAAAGTCGACAAATAAGCCTTATTGCGGAGTACACCAGCAACATTGTTCACATCTAGGGGAAAAAGAACAGAGTGGCTGACGCATTGTCAAGAATAGAGACAGTCAGCCTGCCCACGGTGATCAACGCTAAGAAGTTTATCCGAAAACAACAGAAGGACCCAGAGCTTCAGGCGCTGTTGAAAGCAAACAAAACTTTACTAAAACTGGAACGCCACCCCATCGGAGACCAGTGAGAAATATTTTATGACATTTCAATAGAGTTAGCTCGACGGTTTGTACTGAGAACATTATGCAGACACGTCTTTGAGACATACCATGAACCATCATTACCCAACGGGCGTGCAACATGCAAAGCGATCGCACGGAAATTCGTTTGGACCAGAATGAACAAGGATATACATAATTGGGCTCGGCTGTTAACCCAATTCAACCGTTCAACACACCAGATGGCAGATTTTGACACATACACATTGACATCGTTGCGCTAATGACTCCATCGAAGAATTTTATGTATTGCCTGACGATGATGGACAGATGCTGTAAGTGGCCAGAAGCAGTACCAATCCCGGATCAAACAGCAGCAACCATCGCAGAAGTATTTTACTCAGGCTGGATATCCGATTTGGTGCAGCACGGATAGTGACAACAGATCAAGAAACCAAATTTAAGTCCACCCTTTTCCAAGCTCTTGCAAATCGAATGGGATGTGAAAGAAATCGTACAGCCCCCCAACACGCCGCAGGGAATGGGATGTTGGAGCCTTGGCACAGATCTCTCAAAGCCACTAAAATGTGTCACGAGAAGGATCTTGCATGGGCAGGCGTACTACCAACCGTTCTACTTGGACTACGGAATAGCTACAAGGACGACATCGAGGGATCAAGCGCAGAAATTCTCTACGGAACAACATTTTCACTTCCAGGAGAATTCATCGTGGTGGAAGACAATCAAATCAATCCAAATGCATTCATCGAACAGCTGCGAGAGACAATATGAACACTTCAACCAGTGCAAACGGCACATCATTGTCAGCGTAAGATACTCCGTAGCAAGAACCTGGGATCGTGACCCCATGTGTTTTTCTGGATTGACGCAAATCGCAAACCTCTCTCACAACCATACTCATAAATCGTAAGCAGGTTATCGCAGGTTGTATATACAATTGATGTCAACGGGAAGAGAATCAATGTTTCCACAGAACGCTTGAAACCGGAATTCCTGGTGGCGACCGCGTACTAGGTAAGAAACACTCTAGCACCTGCAAACGACTCGGTAACTACACCAACTTCGACAAACCCGAAGATTAAGAGGATTCAGTGGACCCCAATCAACACACCTCCCGAACACATCACTCAAACTTACCCACCAGCATCAGGAATAAACAAAAGACAGCAAGGGCCTCCTCACTCAGGGGGGAGTACTTTGGCAGCTCAGCGACCTAGCTGCGCAAGCACAGCTGACAACAAAGTATTGCGACCAGAGGCGACACAGACAATCAGCTGCAGCAACAGTAACCAAGAAAATCACTCACATCTGAAGCGTGAACCTAAGAGGCTCTTTCAATTTTGAGTGCACAAATATGATGGTCTTGGCCATGCCGTTTTGCTCCGGAGGAGTGCCTGCTTGGCTTCCACTGCCCAGACTATTGGGATAATTAATTTTTTACCACACCGATGCAAAGTTTATTTAAATGTCAACTGCATTTTGGATAAAGCGACAAGATGTTTATGGTTCCCAGAAAAGGATGAAGCACATTTACATTGGCAGGCTTCTTGAAATTTGGTATGGCTTCCACACGTGATGGCGGGCACGAGACACCACTTGAACTGACCAGATATTCCACACTTCAAATGCACATTTTGCCACGTTAATTACAATACCATACTTCGCTCCATGTGTTGAACCTCAGACTCCGATGCCACCAGAATATCATCAACATAACAAACACAGAAATCCAAGCTACGGAGCAGGAATCGCTGTATGCATTCGTGTTCCTGAACTGAGGTTCAACTCGAGCGAACGACAATACCCGGCTATTTTGCCCAAACGAGAGTAACAAACATACGGCCGCATCAGCCCTAAATACTTCTAAGGGCGGGTTCATACGAGAGTTATCCTGAACATTGACGCTGCTTTTTGCACCTGGAAGCTCATTGTCGGACATTTTGAAAAGATCACCTTTAACGGGATCACCAGTTTTATGGGTTAATAAATGTCGAGTATAAATAACAAATCGAGCAATAATTCTGAAGTATAATTGTATGTGAGCGTTGGAGTCGGCCGACCAAATAATTGAGAACTTCTTTACCTTTGATGTGTTTTTTACTTACTGCCTGCACTCCTGGTACAGTGTTTCATTAAGGGACACCATATCAACATTTTAAGGTTTTCAATGACGTTCGGAAATAGTCACAGCTGACTTGAAAAGGCGAAGAAGGTTATTGCTATTGAGCTTTTTGATGCTGATGTTGATGGAAAACAAACTTCATATTATAATAATTGAACAAACAGGGATAAAATCAGGTACAAAAAACTAGATTAGGTAATTTAAAACCCTCCTGCTCCTCATCATAGATCTTTTTTTGAGTGCAGAAAAAGTGAGTCTATTGTTGAATCAACAAGCTCCAGTGTTGTAACACAAGCAGGAAAAGTCCCGCTGTTGGACCCAATAGAATATAATTAACACCCCCGAACCACAGATTTTTTAGATATACGCCGATGTTCAAACGCCTTTTACAAACACGAACATACGCACCAGAAGCTTTATTTGACATACAAGTAACGGAATCATGACAGATCACAGTAGTAGCAATAATTCACCATTGAAGAAAAAAGGTGGGAGAAAACTCAAAATTTTAAAGAATACAATCAGTCTCAACACTCTCCCATCTGAGATCTTTGACATGGATTTACAAAGTTTTCACATAAAAGAAATTAACACAAAATTTTACGAGCAAAATTTTAATGGCTATTTGATTGGACGTTCCCGTGATATCACTCTCGGCATGTCACTGCCGTCCAATGGATATCCTGGTTACTCGGTCAACAGCTGCTACTTTAACTTCTTCAGAAAGTACAACTTGTTGCTTCTTTTCACAGATTCATGTGAACCATCTTTACAACGGGTTTTCCATGAGATTCTCTGTACCAGAATCGTCACTTCAGGGTATCTCTAGTGAATGCTGCCAGATCCTTAGCAACTCTCGCGGAACACATGATTCCACCCATAGGAACAATATCGCATCACATTTATTGACATCATGACTCATAAAGTGTATAAAGACCTCATGTGCGCCTCCAATTGGTCGTATAAGGTGGCTTTATCCACTTAGCGTTTGACTCCACCGGTCAACACCAACTCCAAATGTTTTCTGATGTATACCCCTATCAAAAAATTTTTTCGCCCATATCGCAACTTGAGAGCCTGGATGACTGGACTGTTATTTTTGATCACAACTGGGAAACTCTCCACGAGCTGGTGAGCCTTGTTCTCTGGAACAGTAGCCTGCACCAAATACTGAAGTTTATCGCTCTTCTCGATTTATGTGTTCTTGTCGGTTTTGGCAAAATTGGTTCCGAAATGGCAACTAATCCTTTACGTTCCCCCGAATTTAAACAACTTAATCACCGGTAACTTGAAATTCCAGCTGCCGGACACAACATTCGAAAGTATGTTACCTCCTTCATTCTGTGAGGACATCTTCACACTGGGCGCTAATTTTAACACCACGTACCGTTTTTTGTACAAGAGATAACCTTTCAATTCGGCTTCCAAATAATTCTCCGTACTGTTCTTAAAAATGTAATCAAACACCTGCTGATCCGCAACTTGTCTGTAATTACTACATTCATGTCGATGGACTCAACGCAAGAGACTCCTCCGCCTCATGTGCACATTATGAAAAAAAAAACTATTCGTACAGCCCATGTCACTTTTTGGCTTGCATCGCTGTATTTTCAGGAAACACTGATGTCCTGCCACTGTTCCCATTATGTTGGGGCTCACTAGAATCTAACTAAGATTCAGGACCCGCAGAGTCTTTAGATATACGCCGATATTCCCACACCTTATGCAAACACGAAGATATGCATCAGAAGTTTTATTTGATGTGGAAGTAATGGAATCATGGCAGAGCACAAAAATAGCAATAGTTCACAATAGGAGAAAAAGGTGGGAGAAAATTCAAAATTTTAAAGAATACAATCAGTCTCAACACCGGCAAAGCTTACAAAACCTATGAAATCCACAGAAGCCAAATCATGTTATTGCGGCCATTTTAACAGGCTTATCTCTACACCTAGTACTGTTAGATCTGATTATTTTCTTACCCTTTACTCAAAACCTTTGATTTGGCAATCAGCGAATCAAGAAAAGCGTCAAAGGGTACGAAATACATGCGTAACATTTTATTTAGCTCATAATATCTCATTTCACCCGAAAATCTCAGAGAACGTTTTTTTAATATGCTTCTTTGCGAATCTTCGTTAGTTGCTTCAGATAATTGTTTTGTATCTGAATTTCGCTTAGAAAAACGAATTAGTTGAAAATAATTTTAGGTGAAAGAAATTGACAAATTAATCGAGAATCACTGCGTTAAAAAATCCACTCACAATTCCGATCCCTTAATGCTAATTCAACCAACACTAAAAAATTAAGATTAGGCATTAAAGACCCATATCCCATCCATTAACGTCTCCAAAATTACTGGCATCGCCTTTTAAGACCTTCATGCTTGCCTAATATGCAAATTGGTTTCGAGAAAACCATCTACCTCAATCAATCTCAGACTTAAAGCGATTCACTCAAGTTTATATTAATGATGCCATTAGGAAAACTTCTTTCAAGCATGGCAAAAAACAATAACGAAAATGAAAAAGAAATACATAAGACGTTAATGCCCAATTGTTTCGCCGGGTTTTGTCTTCTGGCTGCCTCTTATTTTATATTGAAACAAAAAGTCAAAACAAAAATCTTTTGGCAATATAATAAATACCACAACACACACCTTTCTCAATTTAAATTCTATACATAGATGGATGTATCCGAAAAAGATATTCTCATTTATAAATCCATTCAAGTTAAAATCTTGGATATTATCTTCTTGGATTTGTCTTATTTGAACATGCAAGTGTATCTTTACAGTTTGGCGAACGTGGAAGGAGCGGTTTTAATTTTTGCTGCGCTCAATCCGTGTTCTGAGGAAAGACAATCTTTTAGCTACTTAGCTGTATCTGTATATCGCAAGCAAATACTTATTTATACCAATACGGTAAAAAGACGTTAAAAATTTGTTTATTATTGGAAGGCAGGAAACTGAATATAAAAACAACTGAATTGCAATAAAAAAGATATTTTTTCTGCATCTCCTACGAATTTACGGTACCGCCCACTGATGGACAAATTGGCAATGGTTGTGGGTCCACCTTTTAAGATTGAATGAGTCGCTGAAAAATTCATACAGCAACTGATCCTTCTTGCGCTCCACCGTGTGTTCGGCCGCAAATTAACTTTTCCGTTGAAGGTGTATTTGAATCAAACATGCATTTGACCCATTCAAGTTGATTAGCACTTTTTAGGGTATTCTAATACGATTTTACAATGCCCTACCAAAATCGTGACGCGTCTGTCTGTCTGTCCGTCCGTCCGTGTGTCACAGCAAGTTTTTCGCAAGCCATGTAAGCTAGAGCGTAGGTCAAAAGTGGTGCCCTCTTTAAAGTTGCAGTATATAGGCGAGACAGCCTTAAACAATTTTTATTTTGCCAAATACAGCCAATATGTGTATCAAATGATAGGTCTTAATGGAAACTTTTCAAAACAGGCTTTAACCAGCAGAATTAGCTAGGGGAGGGGGGGGGGGACCCTTAATTCAAGTTAAAATAAAATGACTTTAAAGAAAATGAAAACAAAACGCAAAAAATAGAACTTCCGCATTTAACCACGAAATGAAAAATAGGTGGAAGTTAAATCTGAAAATTTAACTTAAAAAAGACAAGTGACTTAAAGGCCAAATTGCATTAAAAGTGAACATTGTAGAGCATTAAAATTTTTGTTTTATTAATATATAAATTTTGCAAACTGCACATATAAGAAGCCAACCTATTAAAATGCCGCAGAAGATCAACGAGCTAAATTCGCCTCAATTGAGTTTTCGGAAGAAAAGAGCTGTACGGGAGCTCAAAAAGAAGAAACAGAAGCGACAAGCAAAATATTAAGGCAAATGCTCACGTTAATTCACTTGTCTTCAGCAAAAGGGGAAGAACAAACTAATAGTATTCAAGCAAAACTGACAAATGGAACTATATGGTACATTATGTTCAGACAGTACTAACAGATAAAAGGGACTCACAGCAATCAGACACGTCGGAACTGGGGGATCGCTTGCCTGGCAATTCATCTTCCTCCACCCCAACTCGCTGAAAGAGCAATCACTCAGCTTGAAGGCACCTCACGGCATAACAAAACGAGACCTTCTTCCTCTTCTTAGCACTACAGCCCCTCTCGGGCCTTCGCTTCCAGCAAATAGCGCCTCCAACTGTCTCGGTCCATTGACCGTATCCTCCAATTTTGGAATCCGAGCAGCGATGAACTGTCTTCATCAAGCGAGTCAGATCTTTGAGACCTCCGATTTGTCAGAAATTTCATACAGCTCATGGTTGTATCGAATTCTCCATCGGTCCTCGTCTAGCTTCGCGCCGATTATTCGCCTCAGGACCTGTCGCTCAAAGGCGTTCAATATATTTGAGGATGCTTGTGTTAGGTTCCATTCTTCACACTCATAGCATAACACAGGTCTTATTACAGATTTGTATATTTGGAGCTTTGTTTTCCTGTGTATGCAGCTGGTCTTCAAGGGGACCCTCTACGGCGGAACGAAGACCTGGCCCGAGATGATGTTTCGAACAATTCCAGGCTGGGCTCTCGGGTTAATAGGATAGGTGCTTAGTGGATAGCCGAGTTTTTTGCAAGCATCGAACCTCCACACTCAGTGTGTAAATGGCATCCACCACCCAAATAGGAGAAAAGCAAAATTGAATGAAATAAAAGTGAACTTTAACATACCGGCAGCAAAATTAAAATAATAGGCTGGATTAACTATTGGTGAAACTACAATAGACCAGAAGCTGGAGGGATAACAGGCTAAACTTGATCGATAGTTGATTGAAATAAAGACAGATATAGAAGGTCTGAACGAAAAGCTATACAATCACATCAAATGTTTCGAGGAAGGTTCAGCCGCGTTGAAAAAAGATTTAGCTACATCAAAGGTGAGGTCAAAAAATGGTTCTATTAGTCAACCGATTCGAGCATCACCACGACTATATTATCCGGGCTGAGCTCTGCTGTCTCCCTGTAGAGGTGCCTTTGCAGCCTGAAATATGTGGCAGGCATTATCCTTCTCTCCTGGGGAAAACTGACAATTGGGGGACCGTGACTTACCAATCTTGTGCAGGTAAGACTGAAAACACCCATGCTTAAAAGCTGGGTCAGAAAGAAGTCAGTCTCACCATGCCTTCAATTTAGCCACGGTCTTATATCCAGGATGATGCGCGCAGTTCAACTTCCCTTCGTGCAATTGACCAAAGACTGCTGCCAATCATTGAGCGAGCGCTGTCTCTCTTCGCGGACAACCATGTTCCTTGCATCCTCGTTTTGGCACAGGTAAATAGCGTGGCACTCTCTAGCAAGGAGGGCGACACATCTCCCTACGTTGGCCATAAGTCAACTCAGAGCCGATATTCCCGAAGCAGCCTTCTCAGTCGTTGCCCTGATTTGCTCAGAGAAACTCATTTTTGAGTCGATCAGTAGCCCCAGGTACTTCACCCCGTGGCTTTGATTCGATTCGCACATCTCCAATACTGATCATCCTTACTCTAGAGATTCTCTTTTCTGTCAAGATGACCACTTCAATTTTTTCCAGCGCTAAACTGAACCCACGAGCAGTCATCCAGTCTCTTACTCGGCGCATTAGCATACCTAGCCTAAGTTGCGCTTGGTCAACGGTGCGTCCAGCGACCAGAGCCGCAACATCATCCGCATAGCCAACAAAGCACGACTCATCTGGCACCTCGAGTCTCAGCAGCCTATCGTAAGACACTTTCCACTGGTCTGGGTTAAGGATGGATCCCTACACAACACCCGATGTAATTTCCATCTTCGTTGGCCCTGTGTTGTATCGTAGAGCAGGCTTTGGTCCCTTAAGTATTTCCTCAAAAGCCGCATTAGATATGCTGGAAAACCCTTTTCAAGTTCCAGAATATCTAATGCAGAATATCCACCCATCTAGCGGAGTTGAAGGCGTTCCTGACGTCGATCAGGACAATGGTGATAGACGAGCAGCAACACCTCAGCTGGAACACCATCTGGCCTTCCTTGCTTTAAAAAGGACTGCCTCTTCTAATTCCGGCTGTGTGAAGAGTGGACATTCGACTGCTGTATCACCATGGACAGCGTCAACACGGACAGGATGGGCGGGAAAGAGTGCCCCACTATCTCGTCTATCTTTTCTGCATCAAGTATACAAGGTTTCCATAGGGCGCCAAGCTTTCGCATAACTAACTTATACCCAAGGTTTCACTGATCCTTGTTCACATTGTCCACTAGGTCTTACCAGCAGCGACCCTTTTTGTTGTTGATGAATTTGCGAAGACGTTTTCTGGTCAACTTATATGCTGCTGCGCGGTTGCTTGCCTCGTCATGGTTCTGCGCCCGTTGGGCCTCACGCTGAAGCTTGTGACACTCCGTACATTTTTCAGGGATTTTAGTTGACCACCAATACAGTGGGGGCTTGCCGTGCCGGGGTTTTTGACGGGGCATAGAAGCATTGCAAGCAGTCGTGATGATGCTCATAGTAGAGTTCACCACGTCTTGAGCTGCCAGTTCTTCCGTCCCCTCCGGATCTCCCTGCAGTGGTGTACCTGCTGTGAGAACAGAACCTCGACAAATCTCTTGACGTTCATCCTTCCGATGCTCCATCCAATTGTAGAAAGCCGAGACCACGGCCACCGGGAAACAACATCGCTTATCTCAAGTAAAATGCACTGACGATCACTGGCTGAGTAGTCGTCGAATACTCTCCCGTTGTGTATCCTCAGTACTAAGGACTCCGAGGCGAATGTCACGTCCGGTACGGTTCCCTCACAGCCAATACAGGGGAAAGTTGGCGTATTTCCGGTGTTTAGTATGACGAGTGCCATCCTGGCCACCATTCCTAGGATTCGTTTTCCCGCGGATCTGTTTGAGGCATGCCCCATTTGATTCCTTTCGCGTTGAAGTCTCCCCCAACGCGACAGTGCTCTCGGAAGCCTGAAGCTTGGCTTGGAATGATGATATCGATTCGTTCGGCATAGAGTACACACTAAAGAAGGTGGTCCCTGATAATCAAACCCACACAAAGCCATCCCCACGTTCACAGCTCTCCGCCTGGAAATCACTACTTTGAACCCAGATGGCGGCAGTACCAGTTTCATCAGGATACCATGATGCCGAACTTTTACCATGGTGTTGCTCACTCAGCAGCAAAAAGTCGGCTTTCATGTCCCTCGCAAACTGCTCAAGCAGATGAACTGCGGTAAAACTTTAGCTGCAGGATGCGGGTCATCAAAGTTCTAATTTTGCCTTGGCTAGGGCTTCCTGGAAAACCCGGCATTTTCCTGATCCCAAGACGTGTACGAAATCATGTCTTGGATCAGCATCCTTGCAAATAATACAATGTGCCTACTACGTACACTCTTTTTTTTTAGGTCCCATTTCACCGCATTTGTAACATAGAGAACTCCTATCGGGTCCAAGGCATTTGAACATTGAAGAAGCGTTGCTCTTTGCCCGATCCTACAGACAACCTACCCTATTTTTACTTTTCCCTAATTCAGAAATTGTTCGGCGTCCTTTTTGGTCAGGTCAATTATGGCCATGCGTTGTCCCCTATGGTTTTCTGGTGTCAGCCTCGCTTTGATCCCGCCCACGGTAGGGAACTCCCGTTTGATGGCCTCTTCCACCTCGGCCAGATCTGTAATACAGTTAATTTATCTTATTTCGATCGTTGCCATCGGCTCAAGCTAGGGCTATAGATGCGCTTTTGCCGAGGACTTTCTTTACAGCGTCGCACAATGCTTCCCTATTCTCCACCTCTGCTCCAAATTCGGCCAGTATGTGGCCTGACTGCGTTGGTCGTACTGCTTTAATGGTAATGTTAGTGTCTTCGGGCCTCACGTTTCCCCTGATGTCCCGCAGCACCTCCGCGTAGGATCGACCATCTCGGGGTTTTACGAGCAGGATCTTGGTCGGGACTTCTGTCTCTTCCATTTCGCATCGGGTTTTTTTTCTTTACTTTGTGGCAATTTTCTTTTTCTTTACTTTGTGGAAATTTTTAAAGCTGTTTCTTAGCGGCTTTCTTCGGTCTTTTTGTAAGCACTGTCTGGAACCCCTGACCTGGTGTTCCACACCCATCAAGTCCTTCTTTTATCCCGATTTCTTTCGATTGGGCAGTGCGCTATTCTTTTATTAATTTTTAATTGTAGAGCTGTCTGCATGTGCCCTCTATATTTCGCCCCCAGTGCTTCTTTAGCCCTTAATTCTTCCTCGGCCTTTAACCAGCTGCTCCGATAATGTGCAACGTGCTCTAGGAGCTCCTCAAGTTCAAGGAGCCCAATCTTTACTGCTTTGGTGATTTTAGAGAGTCGCATGCAGATTGTATTCTTTTCAGGACAACTCCCGCTTTTCAGAATAGCCTTTCTCCTTCATGTCGCTGCACGGCAATTGTACTTTGCGGCCATCGTCCTTGGGAGAGGTTATCGGCTTCTGTTTTTGAATACAGTACTTCCGCCACCTTTTCGATGTTGGCGACGAAATCACACATCGTCGCTTTATTTGCCTGGTCACTCGTTTCTTTTCCTGCCATAATCTCCTCGTTGACTTCACGATGGTTCTTTACTAATTCAGGATTTACGACCCTTGCTCCAATTTTTTCAGCAGCGGCCGCAGCAGTGACCATCGAATTCTCGAGTCTCTTTATATTTTCCTCCACCGCTCGAATATCTAGCGCGGAATACGAACAATGAAGACAACACCGTTTCATCCTCAATCTGATGGAATAGGCGAATGTTTTAACGACACGCTTAGTAAAAACCTGACTAAAATGTTTGACGAAAATCAAAATGACAGGGACCGGCACATCCCATTGTTCTTGATGGCATACCGGTCCGCAGAATATGCACCGACGAGTGAAGTACTAGGTAAAGTAATCTGGGACAACAATTCGTTTAGCGGCTGTTGTGAAATTTGGAACACCCTTTGAGCGGCCTCAAATCATCTTGGAGTGTATAAACGACCTGAGGTACAGGTTGAACAAAACGAAACGCGAAAACATCTGGAATCAGCAACTGACCGCATGAAGTCCAGATGTGGTTTGAAGACGAATTCATCCGGATTCCAGCAGGATGACTTAGTACGGTTGTATAGCCCACGGCATTAAAAAAACAGATTCTGAAACTTGCAATTTAATTGGGAGAGCCCATACAGAATTCTTAAGAGCATCAACGACGTAATGTATCGTATACGGGAAGACCAAAAATCTGGGCTGGCTTGCCCCATATGATGCCCAAGGAGAAGCCGATATAACTAATGGATCATCTTTTCAGGGCAAAAGCGTGTTGTCCATCATCAAAATAGTTACAAATTGCATGGCAAACAATAAATCATCATAGGAAAGATCAAGAAAATACCTGAATGATTAGAAGAATTAGAAGTAGAAGTATAGGGCTGATAATTAGACTCTCTGATGACGTCATTTGTTTAAGTCGCTACAACAACAATAAGTATAAAGAAGTTCGTAATCAAAACACGAATGAGTTCATTCTCGCTTACGTGATTACAAATATGCTCATTAAAAACATCTGCGTCATCGGCGAATATCTAAGATACGTCGATTAACCTATAAAATAAAGGGCTGCAACACACACGTTGAGAGTATAGTAGACTCAAGATATTGGCAAGGGTCAATGCCTACGGCTTCAATTCTATAAAATAATTACGTACGATAAAAGTGCAAGTTATTGTGAAAAGCGAATAAGTACTAGAGAAGTGAAGCTGAAAAGTTAAATTGTGATAAATAGAACTTTGAGTTTTAATTAAGAGACAGTGTTTATTTTCGCAGAAATGATAAATTAGGGATACCACATCTAACACCTCAGTTTATGGAACATATGTATGAGTTAAATTTGGATATTCAGAAGACGCTGTTTGAGTTATTAACTAGCTTTTAAAAATAAAACCCCTTCCGGCAGGAGCATTCTCCTGCTTCTTCGAATTGTTAATTTGTGTCTTTTAGTACGCAAATTGAAATTTTTATGATGGTTTTAAAAGAAAATTTGCGAAACATATTATATATGTAGGTGCATACCGAGTCGTGTGTAGATCTTAGCACTAAGCGAACATGTTCAGGTTAACGTGGATTTGTAATTAAATGTGTAGACAGAAAAGCGGCAATTAATGTCAATACGGCAATAAGTGTAATAAATTTAAATTTAATACGGTAATGAGTGGGTTCCATTGAGTTGATATAGATAGCAATGAATCTCTGCCAACCAGATTTTTAAGGTGGATGAATTATGATTTTATTATTAAAATATTCAGAAAAGTTCTGGAAGAATTTTTTTTAACAAACTCTTAATCAAAAAATCTCCTAATTCTACCTCGGTGATTTATGTGAAAGTTATTCAGTCAAGGACATAGCATTTTAATTAGTTTCTCCAGGCTATTATTATCGGTACTTTATCAGTCGAATTCATTAAAAACACTGTCCTTAGCAACATTCAAACCCACATTTAAACGACAAGCCCAATTAATGTTTTAATTAGCTTGTGCCAGAATAACACTTAGCTCCTCCGCTAATCCTGTATCTACACACATCTCCATTAATAACTCAAGTGTTCTTTGAAATGAGTCGCTTGGGAGCATGTTGTGTGTACAAAAATTTACACTCTGGCCTCCACTAATTACATTAATGGATAGACATGGAAACTATCCCAAACGACGCTTGCCGGTCCCCCAAACTGCAAGTGCGAATACGTAGTTGTCCCATCAAGACTACACATATCACATGATGTCCCTATTTGCTTTCATTTAAAGCCGACAGTGTGTTTTCTTTTGCCTGCATACTCTATTTATTTTCCTTGGAGCACATGCCTGAAACGCAACACAGATACCCTGTGACCAATATAATATTACAACTACTGGGACGGAATACTTATGATATTAATCAATGGTCTGAATTTGTAATATGAATTTTATAATTAGTTTGTAAACTTAATTTACTATTGAATTTATTGCCAATGCTTCTTATCTAGAAATCTTTAATAATTTTATTATTGTCAATTTCGTGGAAAAAGTGACTCCTAAAATATTTGTATGTATATCTTCATTTGCATATTTTATTTTGCGTAAGATCACGTCAAGATAGGGATGAATTTACAAGAATCAAAGCTCAACAATTAAGATTTTCCATTTGTTTACAACTATAAGTGAGGTACACTAAGGGTCTTATCTTCTACGTAGTGTTATATTCAAATACAAGTTTTGCAGCTTAAGTATCAACCCAGTTTGAGAAAGACAGAGGAATATTCAAGCTTCCCTCAATTATAAAATTTGTAATCTCACTTCCGCTGTAAATCAAGAAGTACTTGTATAGAGTTTTCCATTAAGGACATAACAAATCGATTGTGAGGGGTGTTGTGTGGCTAGTGGCACCGTCTTGTTGAAATCACATATCGTTGATGTCAACTTCATCCAATTCTAGCCACGAATAATCTTCCAACATAGCACTCTCCATTGACGGTAACATGACGATCGTTTTCATCCACGAAAAAATACGGCTTCCAGCGTGAAAATGACACCAAAAAATAATTTTATGCAGATGCAACGCATGTGGGTGTATCGCTGATCAATAATGCATATTTCGCTCATTAACAAAGCCATTGAGCCAGAAATGACTATCTTCGCTGAAGCTGATTTTTCGATGAAACCGATTCAGAATTTTGGTAGTAATTTTACATAATTTCCAAACTTTGCTGGTTCGTGAACTTTACCATGATGAAAATGTTGACTTAAACTAACGTTTTGACATTGAAAGTTTATCAAAAAAATTTAAGGGTGCGTTTATATAAAGAAACGAAATTGTTATGTTTCCAATAAAAAACCCTATAATTTATACCGCCCCATGTAGTCTATATGCCAATTGAGAAGTTATTTGCTATATTGCTGGTCGGAATTAAAAAGGCTTCCCTGAGGTGGGTTGCCTCGGAAGGTAGCTCAACCTTATTACCTAACTGATACTTATTAGTTGGATTAATTAATCTGGAATCTCCCATATTGTAATCAAGAATCAAATAAAGGCTACGTACCTCGCATCATACTGCCCGGGTTTATTGAGATTTCGTCTACAGAGCTCATCACCATTCTGCTTGATGTAGACCTCCTAGCAAACTATATTTTAGGCTGAAAGAAGTTTCCTCTTTCACAACGTAGAATATGCCCATTCGTCAAACTTGATCGGAATGAAAAATAAGTTAAGAAAACAACCTTACGACAGGAGAGCTCTGAAGAATATAGTGTAGCTGAGATTGTTGGACGATTAGTTAAAAAAGAGATGTAGAAAGGTAAAAACTAAATGATTATTCAAATATCTTATACAAAGAATCCAACTTCTGCGACCAAAAGGTAGTAAATGGCTTCGGATTCACACATTTTGTGTACTGGCTCCCCAATTATGCGACAGTAAATGCCGAGAAATGCCAAAACCTGCATATACACTGTCACTCCCTCATGGTAAGGGTGCTCCGGTATGGGTAACTTGGTCCCAGTGAGCTCATCGGGAGTGCCACTCACTCACCATGCGCCCTTAGAGTTATCGAGTGAGGTCACCACTTACCGAATATATTTCCCCGCATTAATTCCCCACTCAGCCTGCTCCTTCACTATTCTGGAAAACGGCTCAAAAAGAAAGAACCTATCGAACATCTTAATTATTGGGAAACATTTGTTACATATCTGCCACGTAATCCTAGGGAAAAGAAACACGATTTTCACCTACCCATCACGTGGTCCCAGCGAAAGGAACTCCCTTGCACTATTATCTACCAATTTTTCCGATTTTGGCCTCGGGATTGATTTTTGTACGCAATGTGATTTCCTCGCATAGCGCATGTGAGCCAGGGTTACACGAGAAAAATTAATAAGAAATAAGTCCTTTTTTTTAAATATAGTTCTCTATTAAGCCATTCTTCTGATAATATGATACACTTCACCAAAAATTTTTTCAATTGTATTAAATCTTTCAAATAAAGAAAAGTCTTATGGATAATAAATTATCAACTAATCTTTTTAAACTTACGTTGGTAAGAAGGCCCCTGAATGAATTGTTCTCCGGCTATTGTAAGTTTTGTTTTGCCAACACCAATTAGTCACAAAGTTTGTTCCGCCAATTCGTTGCTAACTTGTTCTTCTCCAATTCCTCGTGCTCTGCCCACCATTAACGCTGACGTTCACCTTGTCACTTCTTTGAACTTGTACCCAAAAGAGCGCTCTCAATACATTCCAGATTATTTGAAGCCTCGAACCGCACCCAGGGCCCCGTTAAAGAATCCTTCGGGAAAATCAATTGTGGGAACACTTGGGTCACTCTGTGGATTTATCTGTTACTCAAAAAGCCCGGACCGAAACCGCATTTGCCAGATTACATTCTCGATGATGTTTCTATTTGGGACTATCCATTCCCGATGGAATTTCCCTTTTCAGTTTTCTTGAAGTTGGTGGCTCTCCAAAGTGAGACGTCAGCCGCACCGTCATGTTTTTATGTCGTTCTGTATTATATAATTTCCTTTTTTTGTATGTTTCACTTGTATTGTTTTTGGGCGTTAGTTATAAATTCAGGTTAAATGCGTATCGGGGACGCGACCCAGTGAATTTTCTGCTTCCACGCCAACACCCACTTTATCGATGATGGAACCCAATTTTTGCCTCATTCGCGAAGCACGTGAATGCTGTTTTGTAATCAAATCACTGATGCCTTTGACACAAATATCGGATTAAAGCAGGGAAATGACTGGCCCCATTGCTATTCAATTTGGGTCTGGAGTGAGTCATAAGGAAGCTACCATACAAGTTGAGCCAAGTAGTAGCCTATGCGGATGACTTCAACATTTTTTCACGGTCGCTAACAACTGCCAAAGAACTCTTCTTGAAACTCGAGGGCAAAACAAAACTAGTTGAGCTACAAATCAGTGAAAATATAACAAAACTCAGGACGCAGTCAAGGAAAAATACCTCAAATACACAAAATATCACACTTGACAAATATAATAACGAAAATGTGAGCAAGTTTGTGTATTTGGGCGCCAAAGTAACGAGAACCAGCAGTGAAAGAGACGAAATACGCCTAAGAATACAGCTCGCAAATAAATTTTTTTTTTTAGTTTCAACGATCTTGAAGACCAGTTGCATACACAGGAAGGAAGCTGCAATGGGCTGGACCCCTAAATCGTATGAACGAACAAAGGATACCCAAAAAGGTATTCGTTGGGAGAACTGAAGGCCGGAGACCAGTGGTGAAAACGAGGAAGCGCTGGTCTGACCCGGTCGATGAAGACAGTTCATCGATTTCGAAATTGGAGGACGCGGTCAATGGACCGAGACAGTTGGAGGCGTTATTTGCAGGATGCGAAGGCCTAAGAGGGGTTGTAGTGCTACGAAGAAGAAGATTAGGAAACGATTTGTCAGAGCGTTTGATAAGGAAAGAAAACGCTTCAGATACATTTACAAAACATTTTCTAAGTTGAGAGTGGAAAAGTTGAAAGCTGGCTTACTCAATGGTCCTCGAATTTGGACATTGATTAAAGATACAAACTTCATAAAAGTTATGAATCATCCTGAATATGAAGCTTGAAAAAGATTTTTATTGGTGGTAAAAAATTTTCTAGATAATTATAAAGCATAAATTATAGAGAAATGGTGCAAAAGGTGTTTGAATATTTCAAGATTTCAGTAGCAAATATGAGCATATATACTTGCCTCGCGGTCACCTGGATAGATTCCCTGATAATATGGGAAATTTTCGTGAAAAATGGGGACAATGCTTTCACCAGGACCCAAAAAAAAATGGCGAAGAGGTATCAGGGTAAATGGGACTGTCAAATGATGACACATTACTGCTGCTGTTAAAAATGAAGGCGTAACTGTTTCTTGCTGTAGATAATTCAAAACTATCAAATCACTCAATACCATCAGATTTTGATCAGTTATAAGAAAAGATTTTCCATGCAACATATTGCACATCATGGCTACAAGATGTTTGGGGAACTTATTCTGAAGTTGCTTAAAAAGTATTTCATCTAAGCAAACCGTATGACTACTCAGCCAGTGATCATCAGTACTTTCTACATGAGATCTGTGATATGATCTCCCGTCGTCCGTGCTCTCGGCCATCTACATTTGGATAGAACATTGGAAGGATGGACGTGGAGAGGTTCGTTGAGGTGCTCACAGCAAGTGATTCACAGGGGACAGAAGATCAGGCAGCTCAAGACGAGGTAAACTCAACTATGAGCATCATAACGATTGCTTGCAGTGCTTCCATTTCCTCGTCTAAAACCCCGGCATGGTGAGCTCCCAGTGTACTGGTGGTCCAATGAAATCGCTGAAGATGCAGATTTACATAGGCGCACCAAGTGACAGATTATTCTCTTGGTGGTGCTTGATCCTAGAAACGCCTTCAACTCTGCTTGGTGAGTGGGTATTTTAAATACGCTGGAAAACCCTTCTCAAGTTCCAGAAAACCTTATGTGGCTTTTAAGGGACCACCTGAAGAACCCAAGTCTGCTTTAAGACAGAATATGGGGCTAAGGAAGGATAGAAGTTACATCATCTGTTCCCCATCTATCCTTGATCCATACAAGTGGAACGTGTCTTACGACAGGCTAATGAGACTTGAGAGGCCAGATGAGTCACGCTTGATCAGCCATGCAGGTGTAGTTGCGGCTCTAGTCGCTGGACGCATTGTTGAACAACCGCAACTTTGGCAAGGTATGCTAATGTAGTGGGCGACTGGATGACTGATCGCAAGTTCCGTCTAGCACCGGTGAAAACCGAAATGTTAACGTTGGCAAAAAAGAGAAACGTGATTAGATTGGAGATAGGCCTTCACGATACGATGTGATACCGATATTAAGGCTATTAACGGTATCGTATGGAGTTAGATCTTTAAATATCGTATCGATATCGGCGATATATTTTTTGTAAGTTTATCGTATCGGTATCGATTTTGAGTCGATATTGATACGATAACGTATAAAATGTCGATATTTCATAAGCTAATGAATCTATATATGAAATGGCAAAAACAAAACAGTTAATTCCCTTTTCAGGTTTTTGTTTGATAGTTTTTATAAGTTTTTCGACCAGTCTATCCGTCCGTCTATCTGTCCGTGCGTCACAGCAAGTTTTCCCATAATCTTGTAATTTTTTGAACAGTTCAGAAGTGATAACCTCTTCAAATTTCAGGTATAAAAAACATTTTGTAAGGTTTTTAAGTGGAGGTCTCCCATCCACAGGGGTGAAACTTGAATTTTTTTTTCGTAGAATATCTTCGATATTGGTATGAAAAGAAAAGGCTTTGTGAGAGCTTTTCAAATCAGGTAAAAAAGAAAGATGACACCATAGGAGAGTTTAGGGGATGTCAAAATAGGTGAAAAATTTGTATCCTCTCTCGCAATTGAATATTTTTGTGTCGAAATATCTACAAAAAGTCATGAAAGTAGTAGTACATGGGCAACAAATTTCTGAGAGATCTAGTTCGATTAACTTTGTTAGTAATAGCATGGGACCTTTTAAACTTCTAAAATATCCCCGTTGGTACCACCAGCCGGAAAGGTAGAATTCTTTGTTGCATTAATTAGCATTCGTATGCTGGCCATTTTCTTTCCAAAGAAGATTCATCGATAATGTTTCATGTTTCTAAATTCCACTTCAGGACATTTCTATCGCCATTTTAACAACCAAATCTAAAAATACTATTGAGTATTAGAAACAGAGTTTCGTATAATGTGCTGTCAAGGTACTTTTGAGGGTTTTCTAAAATTTTTTTAGTATACCCTACTCAAATCGGTAATGTCCGTCTGTCCATCAGTATGTCATAGCGGCTTTCCTCCAAAACTATGGCAGCTACAGACTTCAAACTTGATAGGCATATCAGGAGTCCCGGTTTTTCTAAAGTTCAGGTATTGAATAAATTTAGCAGCGTTCTTGAGGAAGGGTTCCCCCACATCGGAAGCCGACCCTTAAAATTTTTTTTACCAAAGGTAGGAATGTGGATTGTCATGTGAAAGATCTTGTTAAGAACTCTCCAAAACAGTGCCACCAGCTTTGTGGGGTACGTTTGGACACCTTTGATCTGAAAAATCTGAAAAAATCATGGAGATATACCTTTAAGAGTACAACAACAAAAACTACCTTTAAAGTCAAAATTCACTCAACTTTGTGAATAATATATGAGTATTATATAAAGTTTAGTATTAAAGAAGTTCTATGGAATATCCCTGTATTCTGTAAGTTGCGGAAGTTTTAGTCGTTTGAATTTTCTCCGAGCACAACAACAATTACATTGAATTTTTCGAGCACATGGGCTCTCCATCGACCCACCCACCACAGTTTTGATTGAATCTGCTTGAAATTTTCAAAAAAGATGAATAACATCAATATCCTTGAGATAAAATAGTGTAAGTAGTATCGCAATAAAATGGCGGTCTCTTAAAGGAAAGTAATGTTAGTTTTCCTTTAAACCAAATATTTAATGTGAATGTCATTGAAGCATTTCTTGAGTTTGTTCATAATTGATGACTGCATATCATATTTTGAGTACAAACCCTTCTGGCACAAACGTAGGTCTGTCTACCCGACTTGATTTAAACTAAATACCTGAATGCGGAGGTTACATTACAAAGGCTAGAAAGCCATGAATATATTTTACGTAGAATTTTCTCAGTTCCATGAATTCTTGTGTATTGTGCACAAAATATTTGTATCGCGTTATTACACACCCACCCACACACATATATTCAATAGAAAGAATTTGTATCAAGCTATCGCAATATTAAATCTCACGTTGATCGGGTGAAAAATGTAAGCATTTGAGGGCCGTAAAAATATCGCATATTTTTGCCAGCCCCTTTTGGTAATTTATGCTGCTTTAGTTTTGAAAATGATTGTATAAAATCACCTTTTAAGTCTGATTGTCAACATTCATTTCCTTCCAAATTGTGACTTCTAGAGCCCTTGAAAATCAGTATGAAATCAACATTTTTTCGGTTTTGTTTGGATTTGATACAATTGTATCAAATTTCATCGTATTCGATTAATCGTTGTACTCATAATCATAAAACAATCTAGAGCATATTTTGAATTTATAACACTCGCCATTTGATTGGCTAGATGATACCAACAGCTACCTCTGTGTCAATTTTCATCGAAACCGGTCAATAAATGTGGCCGTTATTAACCAAACGAATTTTTCGCATGTTGAGACATTGAAGCAGCCGCCATTTTCATCACTACAGTCAAATCTGAAATTTGTTTCATTTATATTCGCCTTTCTACCGAATTTCATCGAAGTCGGAGCTTTACTTTGGCCGGAACAGATATCACCGATTTTTGACAAGAATGGCCGCCATTTTATTACTTCTTTACTGATATTTGCCGGATAAGTCGAGATATTTATACTTTACAAAACATCGAAGCGAAATTGCAACTTGTTCTTGTTCTTTTCAAGAAAGAATTCTACCTAATACTCGTAGGTGTAATTCTTTATACATCGCCCTTCTTATGCCATACTGCCTCCCCTATTCGCAAGACAGTTGTCGGTTGTTCCTAGAAAGGACCCTTTTTTGCCTGAGAAAGAGTTGAAATAAAACTTAGCTGTGATTTCCCAGGAATGCGAACGTAAAGTTGAAACGTAATACGAGTACGAAATTATTTAATTTTCTGGGTTTCATTCACGGTATTTTATTGAGGTCTTAGAAAATAGATCAGATTCAAACCACCAGTGCTTTCGACTAAAATAGAAGTCGACTTTACAGTCCCTAATAGAGGAACTGTATTATATTTTTATTTTTTAAATTCTTAATGTCGATATCGATATTTTTGATAATTTCAGGACGTATTTATCGGCGATACGATCATATCGATAATTTCCTGAATCAATTGTATCGTATCGTTATTGGTATCGTCGCAATGATTATCGTATCGTTTATTGTATCGAAAATCGATGAGAAACGATACGATATCGATATTTTTATTGATTATCGTGAAGGCCTAATTGTAGACATACTAATCGAGTATTGGAGATATACTAATCAAGTATTGGAGACATACTAATCGAATCGCAGTCAGCGCTGAAGCACTTGAAGTTACTGATCAACTCAAAGATGAGTTTCTCTGAGCAAATCAGGGCAACGGCTGAGAAGGCTGCTTCGGGTGTATCACCTTTGAGTCGACTCATGGCCAACGTAGGGGGACACATCCCAGCAAGAAAACACCTTTTGATGAGTACCGTAGAGTCGGTGTTACTGTGAGAATCAGAAATATGGGGCGACGCTCTCAGTGAGGATGTGTATCGCTTGGCACAGGTACAGGGAAGAGGAGCACTCAGGATTGCATCTTCATGTCTGACAGTCTTTGATCCTGCAGTGAGAGTTATTGCAGGCGTGATACCTGTTGTCCTCCTTGGTAGAGATCGCCGCGCTATTTACTTGCGTGAAAACGAAGACGCAAAGAAGAAGATTGCCCACGAGGAGAGATAGTGCTCACTCAACGATTAGTAGCAAGTTTGGGTGAATTGCATGAAGAGAAACTGGACTGTATGGCTAAATCAAAGGCATGGTGAGACTGACTTCAATCTGACCTAGCTTTTAATTGGGCATGGGTGTTTTCATTCTTAGCTGCACAAGATTGGTAAGTCACGGTCCCCCGATGATGCTGCTCCTGCTACACATTTCTCGCTGGTATTATTGCGGTGATGCTTGGATTGGTTGACAAATGGAACCATGTAATGATTTTGGTTTGCACAACACTGCAACGTCAAGTATTCCCGAAGGAAATCTAACCCGACCTCTCCTCGTTTCTAGACGTGAAGTCTGAGTCGTGCCAACAAATGGTACCAATCGTTCAACCAGTCCGTGCACTCGTAATCCGTTTCGCGGTGGCTGCTTGTCGGCCAGCTAGTTCAGAGAGGATTTCGGTCGCTGGTCTTTTAAATGGGTTACGCTCGATTACTTTATTTTAGCCACCAAATAAAAAAAATACAACCATATGGAAACGAAACCTTTCTCTACTTTATTCACTATTTCTTCCATTCATTCAGCCAACAATAAAAAAACTGTGTCTAATCCCGCATTCCCAAATATCACTGACGTGGTACCGAAAAATGTCCTACTCTAACGCGAACTTCGAAACAACCTACTCCAACGAAAACTTCGAAGCAAATTATGGTACCGCGTACCGAACACGACGCGAAACCGGCCATCCGCGGATTATATGAACCCTTCCCTCGTAACGGCATACTCACCATTCGCTGACATTCCTGCTGGAAAAGAAGGGCTCGGTGAGAAGGAAAGACGCTGTTAGATTTTTAGCAGTTCATATTATTTTTCTCTCATTTTACAATAATATTTTTTTTTTTCATCACAAGCACCTCGATAGACTATTTTTTTTATTTTTTTCAACAAAGATCATCCATTAAAATTATATAAGAATGTGATAAATGTTTCCTTAAAGATTAGATTGGCTTCCAATTTTTATTTTCTACCATGAATTATTTTTTTCACCTACTGTAACACTAAAGATTTTAATTGCTCTATTCGGACAAGTATTCGACTGTGATGCTTAGATTAAAATGCGTAAAGATCTTATTTAGTAGATGTTTGACATGCACACTATATGGATTGAATCTTGTCCAAGATAATATTGATCAATGAAGGATTTATTTAATAAGTAGGGTGCGGTTAATTTGACTTAAGATATGACATGAGTATGAAGGCAAGCGAAAACAATGAGCTCCTTAAAAACAGAAAAGCCTAGCGAGCAATTAACAATGAATTCGGCCTTAAAGCTTATTCTAATGAATAATGATCTGACAAATAACTATTCAACTATTAAGATATATTTCTTGAAGTATCATTTTTAGATCAAACTAGTATCCTTATTTTGGGATAGGTTTTCAACAACTTATAGTTTAATATTCTTCTTCTTCTTCTTTTTCTTCGCACTACAGCCCTTCTTGGCCCTTCGCTTCCTGCAAACAGCGCCTTCAACTGTCTCGGTTCATTAACCGCTTCTTCCAATTTTGAAATCCGAGATGTCTTCGTTCTCCGAGTCAGACCAGCGTTTCCTCGGTTCCCCACTGGTCTCTGGCCTTCAGTTCTCGCAACGAATATCTTCTTGTGTATCCGTTGTTCATCCATACAATTCATGTGTATAGCCCGTTACAGCTTCCGCAGTCTTACAATCCTTGAGACCTCCGGTTCGACAAGAATATCATACAGCTCATGGTTGTATCGAATTTGCCATTGGTCCCCGTCAAGCTTCGCTCCGATTATTCGCCTCAGAACCCGTCGCTCAAAGGCGTTCAATATATTTGCGGATGCTTGAGTTAGGGTCCATGTTTCACACCCATGACATAACACAGGTCTTATCATAGTTTAATATTGCTTAGTATGAAATAAAGTATAATAATAGAGACAGATTTTGCAAATATTGATCAAGGTATTTATTTTTATTAACATTTTTCCACTTTCCCTATAATTTTTATTTTCCTATCATCCCAATCCTACCCTTTTCCCTTATTTCAAACTATAAAAAAATAATACATACTAATAATTTCAATTTTTCCACTTACAACATTCTATTCATTATTTCCCACTGCCAAATTTTATTGTTTCATACTAAAAAAAATTTATTCACGTTTCTCTATTAATAAATTTCAATTTTCAAGCCCATCAAGAAAGAGTTGAAGTTGATAATTTGATGGATGGGAAATCAATAGAATGTGGCTCGACCAGAAGTCCGCTGGGACCCTGGGTTCAAGTTCCCCGAGCGCAGGGAAGAACTTTTTTGGTGTATCGGCAAAAACAATCGTTTCCGTATATACTATATATGATAATTTGCATCTAATGAAACGCTTCTTTGATTATGCAAATTGCCATATATTCAAAAATGGAAATTGTTGCGTTTGTCGGTACGAAAAAATGTGTGGGTAATGGAACCGAGGTGTATTGAACTTCGATTACGTTACCCAGATGCGGCAGCGGTAATGAAAAAGGAAGAAATGTGGCATTTGGGGTTCTTGAATTGGGGGCAGTGAGTATTGGACTTTGGGAATAAGAGGGACTTGGTTTTTGTGCGGTGTTTGTGAATTTGGAGTGCGGGAACAATAAAATTGTAATTTGGGAAAAAGAAAAGATTTCGTCAATTTGGAGTGCGGGAACAAGAAAAATCTTGATTTGGGTTGTGAGACGAAAATGGGATCGTGAGTGGACGAACGTTTTTGAATGGAATTTTGAGTGTCGGAAGTTTTGGATTGGAATTCATTGGGAAAAAAAATCATAAGTGAAAGGAGTGAAGTTAGAAAGACATTAATAACTAATAATTAAAAGTTAAATATACTCTTGTAAGCTCACCACGCACATTGTGGTGTAAGAAAAAGAAAAATTTGCCGCTAGTAAACGGAGCAGAGGAAACGATTAGTGCTGATGAAAGTGGCCGTTGCGTTTTTTTAGTGATTTTAACTTCCAATCTAATTTTCAGCGACCCCACGCCTCTTTTGTTGTATTTCACCGGGCGCTCGGAGTTCTAAAAGGAAAGAAATGAGTACCAATTTGGTTTTTTTCTTTTTTTTTAATATCTTGTGGTTGGAATATTTTTGCTTATTTTGTTATGTTCTTTTAAATGTCGAAAGGGGTTTTTAGTAGTTTTTTTTTGTTGTTATTCTTCGTATAATTTGATGTGATTGTAATTTGTAATGGCCATGCCGCATTAAGATGATAATACTTCATTCCTTAAAATGACCTCCCCCTTTGCCGTTCTTTTCCCTTTGTGTCAGTTATTATATGCAAGGTGGCTCAGCACGAGCAGAGGGTGTCCCGGAAGACCCACGACACGACTGAGCGCTAGCCAGCCTCAGGCTGCCACCCCGGGCTACACACCCCTCTGCTAACAATTAATGTCTGCAACTGCGGTGACTTCTGCAACAATATATCCAGACGTTAGTATTGTGCTTGTAAATCATTTTCATTAGAGCGGCTGTGTCTAGTCATCTTTCTGCTTTTCCTTTTGAGGGTTTTGTACTAAAATACAAAACCCTATTGCAATCACGACCTGTGTCCGTCTGTCCGTCCGTCCGTCCGTCCATCTGTCTGTTCGTCCGTCTGTCCGTCTGTATGTCACAGCACTTTTTCTCCGAAACTATAGAAGCTACAGCTATGAAACTTTGCAGAAATTTTTTTCAAAGGGGTTTAAGGGGGGGTCTCCCCATATGGGGAGGTGACCCCCCAAAAAAATATTTTCACCATTAGTAGTCGAGTAGGGTGTCATTGAAAAGGTCTTAATAAGATCTTTTCAAAACATGTCTTAAAATTGTCCTATCGGTACCGAGAGGGGCAGGGAAGGGGAAATGTACGAACTTTTCGCGTACTCTCCCTCGCGATTGGACACCTTCCATCCGAAAAATCTGAAAAAAAATCATGAATGTAGGCCTTTATAAGTATAACAGCAACAAATACATGAGAAGTCGAAATCCACTCAACTTTGTTAGTAATAGTATAATTTACCGATTTTATGTTTTCTTGAATAAAATTTTGACGGTACCTTTAAATTCAATAAAACACAGATGACTATTTATAAGATTGATCTTTTCTGAAATTTTTATAAAGTTCGAATGATATTTAACGAAGCTATAGTGATTTGAATTTTCTATACTACTATGGAACAGTATGCGCTGTATTACTATGGAAAAATATGGTTATGGAACCATATGCGCTTTTACCGAATTAGACACTACAGCTTTGCTAGGGTTTGCATGAAAATTTCAGGAATGGTAGGTATCATGAATATCTTTGAGCTTAGGTTGATTTAGTGGTATCAGTAATCGTAAAACAAAATAGTGGCTGCTTTAAATGCGAAGATTGAATAATTTTGAGTTATTTTGCCCCAACTTCAACGTTTAAGGTGCATGCTTTGAACCCTTGATTCAATTTAATGAATGACTGAAGATGAGTACCTACAATTCATACTCATACGTGAAACAAGTCGATAAGGCAGGAGAGAGCTCATAGCAAAAGGGCTTTGTAACCATTCTAGGATTCGAAAAAATAGGCCATGAATCGATGATTACAGTACAGGGGAATGGCCCCTGAAAAAAATTTCATCAAAGGTAGCCGATATGAGTATCAAATGAAAGGTCTTTATGAGAGCTTTTCGAAACAGTCCCTTAACTGATAGTTTTTGCTTCAGTAGGGGCCCAGGGGGGAAATACATGAAGATCTAAAAAATTTAAAAAAATTATCAAGGGAAATATTTATAGGTATCACAATAACAAAAACCTCAAAAGCCAAAATTCGTTCAACTTTGTAAATAATAGTATGATCTTCGAATTTCATACTTTGTTCAATAAAATCGTCTTTGACATGTTTCTTGATTTTATTCGTTGCTGGTTACTGTATTTTGTAAGTTGAGTACAAAACCCTTCTGACATGAGCGTAGGTCTGTCTACCCAACTTGTTTGTTTTTTTCATTTTGAATGATTATTTGAAATTGAACTTTGATCGGTTTACAATATTTCACTCGCTTATGTTTTCCATTACAAAATTGAATTGATCGCCTGTTTGAATACGCTCTTCGATTTTATTGAAAATTGGCGCGGGACGGACGGCGCTTATGCTATTGCTTTGGTGAGCGAATAGTAGTATTTTAAATGATTGACACGGACAATAACTTACATAAGTAAATAGTTTATAAACATGGTTGCCGTGTTCTTGCACTTCGATCCCTCCCGAAGACGATTCGGTGGCTTGTATACAACTATTTTGACACTATCTAGTGTTTCGAAAGCACGCTCAAATACTGTACCGAATAGAGAGTTGAGTGCTATGAGATCCGTATCTTAAAGGAATGTTTGTTGGGAGTTTTCATATTTGGCTCCACGTTTCTGCAAAACGGATTCCACTTATTCAGGTAAAATGGAAGATGGTCTCATTAGACCCACACCCAAGTCGTTTTGTTTTGCTTTTAATCACAATTACATATTTTCGATGGTTTTTTTTTTTTAATTATTGTAGTACTTTCAGCTACCTTAATAAGAATAAATACTACGCTTATTTCATGAAGTAGGGACTGTTCAGCTAATTTTAACAAGCGTTTCATCGAAAACCGTTGAAATTAAATTAGAAACACAATCAGCACAATCATATCCTGTGTGTATAACATCACACGCAACATAACCCAAGCAAACCTAATTGCCTTGATAGTTCTGAGGCGAAACGGTGGGTAAACTGCTGCAAATTGATCAATAGGCATGTTGCTCATCGGAGCCGGTGGAGTAGTGGCATAATAAACGGCACCATTCGTTGCATATATAGTCTGTTATTTAATAGCCGGACCAATATTAAGCTTTCTGTCCCTCAAGACAACGCATTCCTCATCACTCTGTAGTTGGGTGACCAGATGGGCTCAGAGCAAATAAAGGACATCTTGAATCCCTACCACACCCCCCCCCCCCCCCATACTATTCATGATAAACTCGAAAAATTGATTGAAATTTTTTTCTCAATAAATTTCGCTAAATAAAAAAAAAATTAAGTCCACATAAAATATAGTCACGATAGATGAATGAAAAAATAAATGCGTGTTTGTGATTTTGCAAAAATTTATTTATGATTAGCAACTATTACTTTTCAGTTTCACAATTAAATAGATTTACCCCTCGTTTACAGGTGCATATTTTTCATTGTTGCGTATTTTTTCAACAAGACGTGCATTCATTGGTTGCGTCAGAAATTTGTTGAACTGAACACAGTTTTATTCAGAAAAATTGAATTTGACTCTCAAAATGTGTCGTATGCTGTCAATAGAAAAACGATTTCTCTCTTTTGTCCATTGTGTATTCATAAAAGAGAAAACTCTTTCGCAATTAGCGTTATGTGCTGGGATAGCATAGAAGAAAAAAATTGAGAGATTCTGACCAATTCAGAGTAACTGTTAATATGTTCATTAGCGTTAAAGAACTCGCAAATACGAGAACTTGCACCTTTTTCATTGTAGAAATTATCATCATCTATTTTCGTTGCCAAAAATCATTTTAAATTAACAACTTGATCGTGAAGCTTCAAATCATCGATGTCAATGTCCTTTTCCAGCAAGTATTTGACAGATTCCTCAACATCTTTGTACTGCAAAATTTTTTCTCTCTTGAAGTTCAACCATTTAAATACTTCGAATTCGGAGAAACTATTCGTCCAAATGTTGAAATATTCTACAGTTTCATAATAAACAATCTTGATTCTCGCTAGAAAATCATTACACATCTGATCTTTTCCATCATTTCTAAGCTTTGCCAAAATTGATTGAACCATCAAAGGGACAAAATTTGATTGACTCCTTTCGTACAATTTTTCAAAAAGATCTTCAAATATCGAATCAATTTCCAGAATGCTATTATTTTTCCTTTCGAGCAACAGCATTTTCTGTTGAAAAAGAGACATGAGAGAACGAACGAAAAGCAAGAAACATTCATTAAGATCGTGCAGAAAAAAATTTTCTATCATGACTGGAGGTTTTTTTTGCGACAAAAAATACAATTTCAACGCTTTAAATATTCTAAAAATTCACTCAACTGCTGGAAAAAGACTCAACCAACGCGTTCAACTGTGACTTAACAGCTCAAGATATTCACTTTCAACGAATTCACAAAATGATTTCAAATCTTCGGTTCTGACAGTGTAAATAGAGAAATATTCGAATATTTTGAACACAATACAATCGATGTCAAACAAGCCGAAGTGGTCTAGTCCGTGGTGAACTGCGTTGTGAACAAAATGCGAAGAGCAACCTATCCCCACTAAATGAGACTTATTCAAGTTTTCTTTCAACGTGTAAAAAATATTCTACGTTCCTCCGCACTTCACACCTCCGAAATTCGTGTTGGTATTATCAGCGACAAAAACACTGAACCTCACAGTCAACTCATTATCATCAAAAGTTTTTTCAATGTAGGATACAACTGTTTCAGCTTTTTCGTTTGGAAGGTTTTTAGCACGTAACAATCTAACTCTGAGTCCTTCCTTCTTATCAAGATATTGCATTGTGATGGGAAAATATTTTCAAATTTTGTGATTACTCCCATCTGTACCAGTTCCTATAAATGGTACATCAATTACTTCTTGTTTTATCAATTGAACAGAATAAGGAGAAAGGATGCCATTTATAATTGCTTCGGTTTTTATTCGCAAACATGATATTTTTGATGCAATTTCTGAGTCCTCAAAAAGTGTTCTGAGAAGAGGTGCCGCACAATCCATCTGCCGATAGGACATCTGATGTGTGACTGTGTGGAATGCAAGAGTCCCCTCAGCGATCGCAATTTTTGTTGCAAGTGCAGAAGTTTTCATCACAACATGTTGGTCCATTGAATATGAAGTCGAAGCAGCGTGAATGGCCGACTTGTGTTTGTCAGAGCTCAGATGAGTGTCTAATGCACCTTTACCTAAACAAATTTAAAGTATAAATACCTTCATTATTGTATAAAAATTTTATAAACATTGTCGTAAAAAAAGTCTTTTTGAAAATAGCTGATATTGGGAAAATACATACCCATAAAGGCAACGAAACACTATTTCTACATATTTTGCATTTCGCTAATGTATGCACGTTTACGTGAGGTCGCGTGCTTACGCTTTTGATTTTGAATCGTTCACGCAGCGTAAACAACCGAACGAACTGAGATAACCATTGACAATGGAGATGGAGCGACCTTTAGCCAAAAACAAGCCTGCTATAACGTGCTGAAGGTATATGACCGGAGCCTACGTCATACAAGTCAACCAGACCAACTTTGCACATGTAGCAGTCAGCCTACATGTGCGGCTTGATAACCAAATAAAATGACGATTTCAAAGTCTGCGAAAGATTTAAAATATATTTGAGTTTCACGTGCGTGAAAAAAGGACATTTTTAGGGGGGAAAAAGGACGCTCCTCCGAATAGTCGAAAAAATGGACATGACCTTGCAAAAAAGGACGTCTGGTCACCCTACTCTGTAGTCTTTAGGCTTCTTGTTACGTTTCAAACGTAATAAATCCGTAACCTTTACTAACGCTAGCCCTATTTAAGATGAACTCCAACTGCACTATCGAAAACGATGCCTCAACACGTCGGCCGCATGGCATTCAGACGACGAATACTCTCCGGCGTAAGGAACTGATGATTGCTTGTTTTTGCGGTGCTTGTCGAGGAGGACTGTTAGTCAATTCCACAGGCCGCACAAATAATGCATTTGCACGGCTTTGTCTGGCAGAAAAAAGGAGCTTTTTCCTAATTCACGACGTCGGAGCTTAGCGAGCTCGGACAGAAAATTTTCCTCCCGTCTTCAGTTTCTGCGCTCGACTCTTGCACAATTTTCTTACGGTTACGTCTAAAAAATCACATCTTTTCTTAGTTTACTTCACAGTTATTACGATTGCGTTAAGAAATTTGGTCGTTACAGAATTTTTTTATCGGTCGCGTATATTTTATTTGATGTCCAAAGCCCGATGACATCTGAAAATTCTCAGGGCAGTGTAGCCATTTTGCCCGGGCTCTTCGGCTTTTCCATTCCACCACAACTTTCATCTTCCTCCCAGCTGTCAAAACGCGGTTCAGTGTCCGCGAGTGGTTAAAGGCTCGTTTCCGAACCTTCGATGTCAATAACGACCTGCGGATCGGTGTCAGTGGCGTAGGGCTGATTCATTACAACCATGTGGCACATTTTGTTTGGATAGTCCTAAAAGATAGAAGGGACTCACATCAGCCGGGCATGTCATTGCAGGGGTATTGCTTATCTGCCAACTCCTCTTCCTCCCTCTCCTTCCACTGAAGGGGCGATCCCCAGCTTGAGAGCACCCCACGGCTTAGCAAAACGAAACCTGGCCCAAAGTAATGTGTCAAATAGTTCCAGATTAGGCTCTCAGATTGACAGGAGAGGTGTTTAGTAGGTAGGAGCATGGAAGCTCTACACTGAGCGCGTAAACGGCGTTCCCCTCCCAATCACAAACATAAAAAATAAAAAAATTGATGGTTGGAGTTTTATTTAAAACCTCAGCACGGAAAAGCGTTTTTAACAGAAGCCAATAAGGCAACATATGCTAGGAAACATGAATCTTCAACATTTCCATTCGTCATCAGCTCGTTTCTTGGTAGCAATAGAATATAATAATTTGCATATTAACATAGCGTTAATAGATTTAAATCGAAGGGACTCACATTTTCTGCATATTTAATTCAAATACTTGCCTTACAAAATTTTACCTGTGTGTCCAGCAAATACTCTGCATGTATGCAAAATAAGGTCACGAAACTCATAGACATTCTACTTCCTTACAAATCAAAGACAATTTCCGTAAAAGTGACCAGTATTGTTTTCAATATATTTCAATTAGCTCCACACATTCCCATCTAATATAGCGTTAGAGCTAAAAATGCACAAGGTGAAATCGATCGTGACATATTAATTCATTGCAATTACTATGCAGAGGAGGAGACTGATGAAGGTAGAAGAGGTGAATGCAACCGAGTCAAATAGGAAAATGTAATCAAATCATGCAATCAAATTCGAATTATTTACGTTGATCAATCGAAACCGCCCACAATTATTCATACCGATAAAGTGAGCATTTAATTGGTCTATAACAATCTATTCGCGGATCTCTCTATCAACACACACGCACGCCAATCTGAAATATCTGTAATTTGAATCGGAGGACCGCCTTTTTTCCACCAGATAACAAACTCGCTGAATTGCATATAACAAAACGATACGAAGAATACGATAAATTAGTAATGAAAAAAATTCACGCTTGACTTGAGAAAGGTTCAGTTTCACATGTGCTGAAGTTTGATTGGATGATTCGCGAGGTCTTAACGGTAGAGTGATATGTGGCGGCACGATAAGACAAGAAAACAGTAGAGAAAGGTTTGGTATGGGTCTCTCCAATCGCTGAAGCCATACAAATCGCGACGATAGCGGAAAACGAAGAAGAAACCGCGAATGTGCTGGGAAATCAAACGTTTGCGATACCATACGAAAGATATCCGCGATTTGAATCGGAGGGGAGATAGCCTAAACGGCATTGTTACGCGATTACGTGAACTTTTAAATTTAACAAATTTAGACATTGCGAATCTATTTGGTCGGCGTCAAATCAAGGAAACTTGATTTCAGTCTTATCTGATCCAAGATTGGAAGTGGATGAATGCGCGGTTATCAGTGGTGAGGCTACCTTTGAGTTGGGACGAATGAAATGTGTCAATTTTGATGAGGTCTCTGGATTTGAGAGATTTGATCGGCTTTTTGTGATAGTCAATGAACACGTAATTTTCTATATTTTGGAAATGATGACGAAGGAGAGGAGATTGCAGATAAGTTTGTTGATATGGTACGACCTTGATAAGAGTACCTTACAATTATTGATAAAGATAATTAGACTCAATGCTGATTATGCTTTAGATGCTAACTATCGATTTTAAAGCCCAGCGTCCATAAATTATTTATTGCTGATTGCAAGCAATGGCCTTCTAGTTAAAATTTACCATCTTGGAATTAATAACGCACGCGAATCCGTTTATCAACAAGGACTTTCCTTGATTAGGACATTCTAGACTTGCTTCACTTAAGAAATGATTGAATTGTAGTAGCAATTCAAGGTCAAGGTTTACATTAATATGCTTTTGTTAAATTATTCAAATTAGTTGTCTCAGAAGGAGTTTGCCTCGCTACTTAATAACTCACATATGAGCTCAGACAGCGATAATCACTTTAAATTCATCACCGGCGAAATTACAAATAATTGAGCCAATCTGATTGGCATTTGTGCCCTAAAGGATTAATTTGAATGAACCATTAAATGTAATTCTTAGCTAATTTGCATAAACCAATCAATGATCTATTCTGAACATACTCAAACATGCACTCATTGCATTGGCTTTGCGAATAATTAGGTATTATTCGATTGCATCGACAAGGCACAATTGTAGCTTTTATTCTATCTTAACTTTTGGCGCCCAACCAGTGGACAGATCCATGCAATATCTCAGTACTCAATGGCTAGTAAATTGTTGTCGGCGGTGGCCTGGCCACCTAGTAATAGGTCGACACGCTAACAATGTGAACAATGTTCTATTTTTATCATGTGTTGTGGGGCATTCATTCAAAGAACCGAAAGGAAATCAATTGTCGCGGAGGATTGTGGTATACCACCTCGCATTGTACCTGTACAGCAAAATATCAATTCAATTGGCATGTACTCGTATATGCAAATAATGTGACAAATGCATTGCATAGGTGCATAATAAAACGGCATTGAATCGAGCAAAGGTAAAAACAGAAAATTAATTAGAATTAAAAAAACAATGACAATAATGTTCTCTTGTCTGCTGGCAGCGAAAAAATTCTAAACGTTCTTCAGGGTTCTGTAATGTGCCGCAATAGTTAAAACACGAATACTTTCATTAGAATGCGTTCACGCGCAATGGGTGGCACTATACCCACTAGACTTGGTGAGTGGTGTTCCATAGGTGTCCCATGTGGGTGCGGTACTTATTACACTCGGACCTGTTGTAGACGACTTTCGGCATGCAATGTATGAGATTCTCAAGAGGCTTGTCTTCTTGATGATGGCTTAAGTATGTACTTGATGAATTATTAGAGATGTTGACTATTATGTAAATATTATGTACATTCAATTAGAAAAATTTTAAAGGCATGATTGGCACCTTGAAATTGTGGTGAGGACTTCGTTGATTAGGTTAGAATTTTAGAGAACATACGGAGGCAAAGATGTTGATTCAGGTAGTATTCAAGTCATTCCATTATAAGTGCGATTAAGGAGACTGTGGAGCAAGAATTTTTCTTGTATATGATGGAAACATGAAGCCGCTTCAGGAATAGAATACGATGTGACCCCATTCTTCGCGAGGTAAAGCAAACCAAAATAGCCTAGAGCTGCTTGAATTCTCTTCGTGACATGGCTTACTAATCAATTTTTCCGTTGCTTCAATAGTCCAAATCTTTCACTAATATGAAGAGAAAGGTCTCCTGAGTTGCCCCTAATGAAATTTTCTCAATTTCCGGTGGCGAGGGGGTAAGAGGAAGGGCAAAAGTACCATTTTTCAGTTTTTGTCGCATATCTCGGAAAAGGTACGTCACATAGTAAAATTTTGTTGCAACTACAATTAAAGCTAACTAAATTCCCTTTAAAATAATACCAGCTTTTCCCTACCAACACTTTAACGTCTACGAGATATGAGCTGGCAAAAATGGCAAATTACTAAAAAAATTGGTGTCTTTCTTTTTTCGACATACTTGCCCCTGTTACTTTTATTTTTTTCCGATTTTACAGGAATTTCACTAATTTATCTTCCGAGGATAAAGAGTTAGAGCGTTTTGAAATTTTGAGATTCATTGTAAAATTTCGCTAGGAACAAATACATCATTTTATCTTAATTTTCAAATGCTTTAGCTGCCTTTATCGCATAGCCCCTCCCTGACTTACAGTGAAAGTTTGGTGACATTCGGTTCAGTGGAAACGAAGTTATTGCGTCTAAAGTGAGAGCATGTTTGTGTCATCGGTACAAAAAGAATTTATATCAAATTTTGCTTTAAAATCGGTTAAAATGCTTACTGAAACATTTGAATTGATGAAAAAAGTTCATGGTTATAATTGCCTATCTCGTGCCAGAGTTCATGAGTGGTTCACACGTTTCAGAAATGGTCATGGGGATATAAATGACGATGAACATACGGACCGACCAAAATCAATGATCACCGAAAACTTCATCGAAACCGTGCGTGAATTTACCAATAATGAGCCGAATTCATACGTTGAAATTCATGGAATCGGAGTTGAATATCTCCAAAACATCGATTTATCGCAATTTAACCGATCATTTGGGCTTACGAAGGGTCTGTGCACGTTTTGTTCCGCACAAGTTAACTGCCTTCCAAAATAAACGAGACTTTCGTCATAATTTTTTTTGATTTTTTGACTACAAATCGCATTTTAACCATCAATCACTCACCGCATTCGCCTGATATGACTCCCTGTGACCTCTACCTATTGGGAAAATTGCATTTGGCCATGAAAGGAAAACGCTTTGCGTCCGTAGAAGGCTTGTTCCGACATCCTGAGGGACATTCCGGTCAACGACCTGAAAAACTCTTTCGAAAAGCTTTTGGATCGCGCAAAACAGTGTATCGAGGCCGGCGGAGACTATTTTGAATCCTCGTTTCTATTTTAGCTCAGTCTCATTTATTTTGCAATGCATCTTGTATATATATATATATATATATATATATATATATATATATATATATATATATATATTTATTTAATAAGCAAAACAAGGCAATCACAAAAAAAGTACTTATATCTAAACAAATCAAAAAAAGTAAATGTATATTTAACAATAGCTTATTTCAACTTATTTTAATGCGTCAGTAATCTTTTTTTTTTGAAGTTATGTATTGAGATAGAAGAAGAATAAAAGATCTTGCAACACGTATTAATTGGCTCGTTGTCTGCGTAGGTGGTTTTATGTTGGTCTTCATGAAGCAGACGAGTGTTCCTAGTATGTTTAATCGTTTCCTTGAACGTGATTTTGCTTGATAGTGATGCAACATTTACTATCTTATTGATTACATTCAAAACAAAACAAGAACTTAAGATAGTTCTTCGAGATTTGAGCGAGGAAAGATTCAAAATATTTAATATTTGTTGGTAAGGTGGCAGGTTAGCAAAGTCTCCTGGGTCATAAGCATCATGCAAGGCAAAAAGAATAAACTGTTTCTGCACAGATTCAATGCGGATGCTGTGATTCCCAAAGCATGAATTCCAAATAATACAACCATACTCAAGGAGGGGGCGAACAAATGAGGTATATAGAGTTTTGGTGACCCATAAGTTTTTGAATTCTTTGGCGCGACGTTTTATGAAACCGAGCTGCTTACATGCCCGAGCAGGAATTGTATCGTATTGAGAGTGGAAATTCAACTTTCTGTCCAACAGAACGCCCAGGTCTGAGATCTGGTCAACTTTTAGAAGTTGGGAATCATTCAGGTTATAAGTGTGCTCAAATACTGAATTTTTTCTCGAGAAGCTTATAACATAACACTTTCCAATATTTAGATAAAGCCTGTTATCGCTACACCATTGCAATAACGCATTTATTTTGGCTTGCAGAAAAATAGCCTCGGAATCGGAATTGACGGTGTGGTATATTTTGAGGTCGTCAGCATACAGAAGATAAGGTACGTCGCTTAAAATTTCAGACTAGTCGGAAATAAAAATGTTGAATAAAAGGGGACCCAGGTGGCAACCTTGTGGCACTCCAGAAGAGGCAATAATTTCTCTTAAAAAGTGCCCTATAACTATACAAACTGTTTTCGATTATTTAGGTATGACGCAATCCAACTCAGTAATGACCCAGAGACGCCAAACTTCAGAAGTTTTGAGATCAAAATTCCATGATCAACTCGATCAAAAGCTTTGTTGAAGTCCGTGTAAACAGCGTCAATCTGGTTACCTTTTTTCATTTCGCAGAGAATAGTTGAGGTAAGAAGCATCAGGTTAGTGGTAGTTGATCGACCTTTGCGAAAACCATGCTGCTGTTTGTTTGAACGTGGTTCAACCAGCGTGGTAAGCTTATAACAAACAATTTTTTCGAACAAGTCCAGGTCCCTTGTTAACATCGATTTCTTTAATAGCGTTTACGATATCTCATTTCATCAATGAATGGTGCTGTCGTTGAATGGCAAATTGGTATGCTAGAAGAATTTGTGGCCGGCTCGGCGAAAAGGCCGCATATAATTTGAGGGCAAATTGAATTGCTATCACTGTAATACATTGATGTTGGAAATCCTGTGGCTTTTTCCTAGGTTTTTACGAAATTGATAAATTCTTTGGGATTACGAATAATATTTTCCCCAGTTGAATTGATGTATTGATCATATGCTTCGCGAGATCTTATAGTGAATTCCATGGCCAGCTCATCATATTTAATCTTAAGGCTTGTGTCAAAATTGTTATCTCTCATAAGTTTGTAGAGCTTGGTCCTTTGATTCCGCAAATGTCGAAGGTCACGATCAAGCCAGGGCTCGGAAACTTTGGGTTTTTTCTTTATTTTAGGAACATGAGTCCCAATGCATTCGAAGAGTGTTTTATAGAATAAAGATTGCTTCCTCTAAATCTAAACTTGAAAGATAGTTCCAATCAATATTGGCAAGAAAAAATTTAATGCTATTATAATCAGCATTTAAGAAATCAAATACAAGACAGTCATTGTACGTTCAGGAAAATGTTATATCAGATATGAGAAAATCAACCGAAGAAGCGAAATGGCTTCCTGTGTTAGAGAAAAGGTTCTCTTTGTCATTGGTTGGACTTACTACAACATCGTCATAAACATTGGTAAAAATAAGATCCAACCAGTTTCCGTTTTGGTTGGGAGTCAGTGATACTTGTTGTAAGTCATAAAAAGCATTGATTAGATTAAGATCGATGGTATTTGAGAGGTTTACTGGTAGAAGATGGTTATCAGTTTCATCAGGAGTAACAGATAAATTAGGGCGGTCAAAGTCTCCCAAATTATAATTTGATCATGTTCCTCTAAAGATGCAGCAATATAATTTATAATTTCATATATCTTCTCGTATGAGGTTTCGTCAGATTTTGGTGGAAAGTAAAATACCCCTATGTATAAAAACCACTTGCCTAAGCGTATTCGAACCACCTTATGTTCAAAAGTTTTATAGGAGGTAGTATCAACGTTTTCAGAGGCCATGGAACTTTTGATCGCAATCAGCACTCCGCCACCTTTGGTCACGCCTGTGGATGAGTAGTCACGATCAGCTCTATAAATGGTCCAGCTACTGTCTAGAATTTCTTCATTTATGTAACCATCATGTAGCCAGGTTTCGGTGAACGTTAATACAGTAAAATGGCAGGACTTGGCATCAAGGTATAGTTTATTTATTTTCCCTCTCATACCGCTACAATTATGGTATTAGGAATTATATTTTTTTAAACTCTCCTCTTGCTTTTTGGAGCATAGAGACAAGCTTAGATCTCACATGCGAAGCAAATGTTTCCAGATCATTTTTTACCTGGTTAGCAGAAAGTCTGAGCTGCTCGTGATAGATAGGATCAATCTCAATAGGCAGGCCTTCTTGCTGAATTAGTACTTTGAGATTAATTTTGGTTTTACCATCGAAACAGGTTGATTCAGGACCTTTGTGCATGTAAGCAAGATAAAGTCGAACGCAATCAAACGATTTGTGGTCCCTAAGTCTAGAAAGTAGATATCTACTCTCAAGATTATCCTTCATATCTGTAGCCAACTTCACAGGAGGTGGGTTTAGTGGGTGTAGGTGACTGACATTGATAGTAGAGATCGGAGTGTCTGAAACTGGCGGAACAAGGATTATACCCTCAGAAGACGGAGCCAACGTACCACCACGGACAAAATTTGAGTAAGGTGTTAGCGTTGTTGATTGTACAGAAGCTTTTTAGGAGAGGCTATTAACATGTGCAATTATCTGTTCAATCAGAGGAAAATTTTGCTTCTCATTACTCTGAGTAGCCTTAGTTTCAGCGGAAATTTGTCTCTCCAAGTGTCTATCATTTGAACAGAAAGTCGACGTTTGAGAATAAGACTGAATCATATCAGAAGAGTAATTCCTTGGTGACGAGCCAACTATATTGGATGTGGAAGATCTTCTACTTCTCATTAAATTTTGAATACATTTTTTATCGGTTTTTAAAAATTTCTGAAAATCATCTTTATTTTTATTTTGATCAATCGTCTTACTCTAAGTGAATTTAGATTTGGATTTCCATTTCTAAAAGTCATTCCATTCCAGTTCTGGCACTTGTTATCCTCTTGTAGATCGATGAACATCCAGGCATATCGTGCAGGAAGGCTACTTGCATTGCACCAACTCCACAGAACAGTTTTCAACTAAGTGCTCAAATTTGAGAAACTTCCTCATCCATACGACATCTGCCGACTTTGGAGCTCCTTTGACGAAAAATACTTGGAATTCCGGATTTTTCCGGTGTGATTCAGGCATTATTTTCAGATGTTGGGAATTCGCCGTTTTAATTTTCTCAATCCGCCTGTTCCATTCCTCTTCCGACCAGGGAGTGCCAAATTGGATAATGTTATTTGCACTACGAACAGGAGATTTACCCGACTACATATTTGCGACAGGGGTTATTTTCTTCATGGGAGATGTAGAAGTATCCTTCACTTCTTTGTGGCTAGAGTTGACCATTGCTGCTTGCTTAAATTCTGCGACTATCAGCTCGTGGTTTAATGATGGCGTTGAATTTACTTTAGAGTTGATTTTTTTAAGCAATTTTTTTTCCATACTATTAATAGCTCTTAGCAGTTGTTCCTTCAAAATTTTCGGCAATTCTGAATTTTGTTTGGAAATTTTGCAATCGATATCAGAAACCATTTTTTTCCAAATCACGCAGGCGAGTACCGATAGTGCTAAATGACAAGGATGCCGATGCATTAAACGGATAATTAATCGATCCACCCTTCACTGCTAAAGCATCTTTCAATTCTTCCAGCTTACTTTCAATTTGGGTCGTCTTGCAACAATTATCTTTAATTGAAATAAGCGCACTCTTTAGTTCTTCAAGCATTTTTTCGGTTTTGCTAGAACTGATACTAGAGTTATTTATTGTTGAGGCCAATCCATCAAAGCAATTGGCCATTTCTGCAAAACGTTCGTCATTAGACCTAGTCTGCGCTTGTTGCTTATAAAGAAGCTGGTTTTTGTCTGAATTAAGCTTATTAATATAAGCTATGATGCTATCGTACATGCATTTTGGCAGGTTTTCGAAGTTCTGGCAGTCGGAGCAGATAAAATGTGCATCGACGAAAGTGTTGTGCCAATCCCTTGGCGCATTAATGGAGGCTCCATGGAGTTTTCGATTGCAGAATGCTTTGCAAGTGACAAATTTAAATGTATTATCGAACGCGATGCAATTAGGGAGGCTGCCCTTTAAACTCATTTTTATCTTTATATTAATTTTAAATACAATTATGTGAAAAGCGTTTTATACGATTAATGTGGTAATGCCCAATATTTAAAAATGGGTCACAGAATTGTTACAATTAATCAATTCAAATAAAAATAAAATTGTATTTAATGCCCGTTCATCAAAATTAATGCACTTAACTAGCGAATGTGTTTATATCGCAATATAACATGTGGTTCACTGAGTTAAAAAGTAAATAGTTAATTGGGAGACAGAATTCGAATTTAGTCGGGTCACTACGCGATTCTGAATAAATGCACTAAAACAATTTACTGCGTCATGGATATTCACTGGTACACTTAGTAAAATTGTTATGGTTGCACATTCATACGAGTTAAAATTAATAAGGGCACTTCAGAAATATATGAACATAAATCACAAAGTTAACAAAACACTTTATTATTGATTAAAAATTCGATTAATAACCACAGAGCGATTCAAATATATAAATATATTTATATATATGTATCACCCCGCCGTAAACGATCCAAAGCCCGGTTGAGAAAAGAGAAGGGATCTTTTTGCCTCCCCCAGCCCAAATTCCATGATTCCTCATTTTAAATCCTCGCCCATTGTGTTTACTGGCTTCCGAATGATGGGAAATGAAATGCCGAGAAATACATATAACTGAAAATACACCTGCAGGTCTGCTCCCAAATCCTACATACACGTCCTTACTGGCGACATAGGAGGGTGATGTCGAGTCTTCCACCCCTGATAACAGAATTGAAAATAATAACCATACCGCCGGAATGGAGGCTGGGCAGTGGGCTAGGTCCCCACCCCTGTAAAACCCTACATTGTTTCAAAACCGGCAAAAAAGCCTCTTAATTTAAACGTTATTAATTAAATACATTTAATAAAAAAAAACAAGAGTAAGTTCAAATTACTTAGCATTAGTTCATATTTTCTGATTCAATTGGAAAAAGGAGAAAAACGAACCAACACTATTCACAAATTATTTATTATTTTAACACAACAGTAACCTAATCCTAATCAAATGCAATCAAAACTTTATCTTATACTAACACAATACCCCTAACCTAAACGGTAAACCTTATCTCTAAACCTACTGTCATAAACATCACATATATCTATCTCAAATATTGAAAACTATCCCTTAATTTTAACATACGCAAACAATACTAAATGTAGGAATAATGAGCTCAAACTCAAAAACTAAGTAACGAAAAACACAATAACCGCAAATAATCACGAATAATTTAGACATTGTCATTCGACTACCAATACCTAGATTGCTATGCCTCAGCTCGACCAGCCTCAATGAATCTAGCAAATGTGTATCTCCATTGGAATGATTGGTCGCCATTAGCAAGGTAAGTTGCAATATACCCGTCTGTTAGGTGGAACGGCTGTGAAAATCAGGGGCTTTCGCTCACAGTTACAGATCTTGCGATATAATTCCGAAGAAGTTTCAATATGAAGATATCGAATCTCGTAACTTTAGAAGTTTGATAAATGTTTCTATTCGATATACATATATTGTTTCCAATCCGTTTCAGGCTTTCTGAACAAACCAGTACATGCACGCAGACATTTCCTCTCAAAAAGTCTAAATTTTTCTATAGTACTAGTACTCTGGTTGTACCAGATCTAACATCCATATATCAAAACTGGTCTAACCAGGGTCTTGTAACTTATAACTTTGACCTTTTGACCAATGTATTTGGAATAAAAGAGTCTTCGTAGGGCCATGACTACTTTTAGTGCCTTACAAATACCGAGGTATCGAACACATGATTCATGTGGAACCCGTTCTGAACTATCCTCGCCAGCCATGATGTGGAAATCCTTCTTATTACATTTCAGGTCTTGAATGGCCCCCTTTAGCGTTGTCTGAAACAGGATTTGTCGGTGTAGAGGGGCACGTCACTAAACATTTTTGAAGATTGCTATGAACTATTGTTGCTTGTCGGTCTGCCGTAGAGATTATCAGATTATCAGCAAACGCTACCAATGATCGTGTTGGCAAGACGTTAAAATCAAAGCCGTTCGAGAGCTTGCGAATGAATATTGAGAAAAGCAGAGGCACAGTAACTGTTTCCTGCTGTAGACCATTCAAGGCCTTGATATCACGCATTGTTGTCAGAATTCAATCAGTTACAACAAATGCTTTTCCGTATAACATATTGCAAATCATGGCGACAAGGTGTCTGAGAAACATGAGCTGAACCACATCATAATGATGGCTTTCTCTGGTATCAATTCTATACTGGTATCAATTCGATACCAGCCCTATCGAGAAGATTTATCTCATCACTAGCGTCTTCAGAATTCAATATCTGCACTCGAGACTCCTAACGGAATATGCTATTCACATTTGTGAAAACACCATCTAGGTTCTGTAGACTAAAAACCCTCAATTTTCCGCCTATTGATTGTTGATCCCACTCCTGAAGTATAAAAGAATTAAGTTCCGGGCATTCTTCAGGTGTAGTTTCAACAAAGCCAACGAGGGATAGTTGTAGTCCAAAACTCACCGGTAAATATAGTTGAAGCATAGTAGAAGAAGTATTTTCAATCTTTTTAACCTTCCGATGGTTGGTGTTTTATATCCTTTCATATTGTTTCGATATTTAATCTTGGGAGCTACTTTTTCAATCGTTTCCAACGTTAGATATTTATTTCATCGTTAGTTATATTTCTGTCATTAGGAACCATTGAGTAGACATTGCCATAATCAGAGCGAGGACATTGCTTCTGGTAATTCTGATTAAATTTCTTTTGAAACTTTCCTCAATCCGTCTTTTTGAATTTCAACCGATGATTTTCATGTTGAACTGAAATAAGGATGGCATCATCTCTTTGATGATTTCCAGTACGATTGCATTACGGTCGCACATATCTGCGCTATGGTCGTGTACTTTAAGTTTCTGTTGAGGACTATTAAAGCTGAATTCAAGAGATTGTACCTGTATTCAATTTGATTTTCTTTTATCCACGATTTCAGGAATACGCCTTTTGGATTATTGGTGGCGTTCAGCCATGGTGTATGCCGGACATTCAGGCTAGGACATAACAACTATACAGTCTGTTCAATTCAAGTATTCCAAACATGAATGCAGCTCCTCGTTGAACTTAAGAACGTTTCGACCACTTGCATAGGCAGAGATAACGAAGAGGTTATCTCCACCTGGTAGTGAAATTTTGATAACGCACACTTCAAGAAATTCAAAGTTTTTGAATAGGATTTTATCAATATTTTGGAAATAATGCGGTCTTTTCACCACTCTCTGCCACTCTCTCCATCACCGTTTATTATATAATTTCCTATGAATTCAAAATACAGGTACTTGAATGTTGTCAAGTGCCATGAATTGAGGTGGGTTGCAGTGAGAAGGATGATGTCAGGCTTTTGCTTGACAAGGAATTACAAGAAATGTCGATGTTTTATGTAAACAAAAGAGTCTGGTTTTTCTCGCTCTTAGAGGTGTACGTAAAGTACGAAACCTTTCCAGAACTTAACGCACTTTTTGCTGCCCGGAAGTCAACCAGTGACTTAGTTTCAATAGTCAGTTTGTCGGCGTTCACTCTTTTGATTTCAAAATCATTTAATTTAATTTTAGTCTGCCAAAAGCCGAGCCAACGCTTGGCTTGTTTGCCCAACTCCAAACTTATTGTTGTTGTAATGAAGTAAACTGATGACGTCACCAATGTGATTAATTATCAGTTCCATACTTGCAGTTATTGTGATGACGTAAGTGCTGACGTAGCATTTATATTTTTAATTGGCAGATTTTGCTGCTAAATTTGTTACTTTATTGATAATGAAGTTATAATGTTAACACGGGATAGTAACAGTAACTGAAGAGTTTATGAGAACATGTAACCATATATTGGGAATATGTAACAATATACTTAAAAATGAGACCAATATACTGAAAATAATATGGCGTTGAACAAAAGTACATGATAACTAAGTTTTTTTTCTAATACAATTTATGGATGCTATGCATTGACTAAAGTTGCTCGCATTCAGAAAATATTATTGAATGTACTAATTGGTTTACAAAACATTTCTGGTAGGAACACACTTCTGCTACTTCAATTTGTTTATAATGGCAGTAATGAGAAACTACTTCTGTAGTTTAGAGTGTTCACTTACGACGAATAATGCGAGATGGTTATACATTAGATCCTTTATGTGCTCTTCTTCTGTCCACGGGAATAATATATCTAGCTTTTCCCCGCAGGACATTTCCAAATCGTTCTCTCAGTTCTTCTCGTCAACTTTTACTCCTTCTTCATATGTCTCCAATCCAACACACGTGTACTTCACTCCATTGACATTTCTACACTTTTCACTGACTATATTGAAGTTGAATCCAACATTAACTCACTTAATCTTAATATTTCACCTGGTACTGATATTTTACTGAATATTTTCGTTAAGTCATTACCGTCTTCACTTTGTACTCCTCTGGCTTTCCTCTTCAACCTCAGTCTAACGACTGGTATTTTCCCTTCTTGTTGGCAAGAGCAAACGTTGTTCCTATTTTTAAAAGTGGTGATCCTTCTCCTGTGTCCAATTATCGTCCTATTTTCTTAATTTTCTGTTCTTCGAAATTACTCGAGCGTAACCGGCTTTCAGTTTCATTGACCCCTATCTTGTCGAAGGAACAACATGGGTTTCTGAAAGGTCGCTCTACGACCTCAAATTTAATTGAATTCACCAATTGCATTGCGAAGGCCCTGGACAATCGATTGCTGGTCGATGTAATCTTCGCTGACTTCTCCAAGGTGTTTGACACGGTCAACCATCAACTATCTCTCACAAACGGAAAGCTTTTGGAGTTGCTGACCCTCTTTTATAATTGATGGATTCCGGACTGTCTTCTCGTATATATTTGTTAGTTACTATGGAATCACCCCTTTTCCATTTTATCTATCTTCTGGTGTTCCTGAAGGTTCCATTTTAGGAACCCACTTATTCCTATTGTTTATAAATGATCTTTCATCAGTTATTGCTTCCAATCACCTACTGTATGCCGATGATTTCAAATTATTTCGAGCTTTCAGATCCGTGCAAGATTGTCAATATCTTCAAAAGGACCTGATAGCACTAAATAAATAGTGTTCGTCTAACTACCTCTATCTTAATGTTGCCAAATGTTATAAAATGACTTTTAATATAAATCACTCTCCACTGGTTGTGACCTATATGTTAAATGAAGTTTCACTCGCTCTGCTGCTGTGAACTCTGCTAAAGATCTCGGTGATACTTTTGATTCGAAGCTCAATTGTGATGCTCCCATTCTAATCGTGACTTTTACGGTCTCATAATATTAGGATTCATTTTCAGGCATACTTATAAGTTTACCAATTTATCTCCCCCATACACTTGTTTATCTTTCTTGTCCATCCTATACTTGAATGTTGCGCTGTAGTTTGGTCTCCCCGAGACTCCTACCTCATTAACTTGTTAGAGAATGTTCGGCGAAAATATACTGGAGTCTTGTTTTACAACTTAAAAATCCCATATCAACTCTATGAATGTCGGTTATCCTTCTTAACCTTGTCTTACTCTGCCGTCCCGTTGCATCTTTCTTGATCGGTGTTTTCTATATCAACTCTGCCGCAATCAAATTTCATCAACACTGTATGCAGACTTATGTTTTCGCCAACCATCGCGTTCCTCTCGGGCAAAAAATTTTTTCGTACTACCATATGCCCGTACATATTTATATTTCCTTTCTCTCATTATTCAAATATTAAGAAAACATGAAAAGCTTGAGCTTGGTACTTTTTCCGATTCATATCTTGTTTTTAAATTCAGATAAGAAGCCTGATCCTTACAACTCAATTGTATTAAATATTTGACTTGTTTGTGCTTTAATTTAATTTTACATGTATTTTTCTCAACTTTGTACTTGATATTGTTAATATTATTGAATTTCTTTTTATTTTAACTTTTTCAACTAATTGTGATTTTCATTAATTTTCTGTTCTGTTTGTTTTGTTCCATTCTGTAATTGGATTGTTTTTAATCTGGAAAAAAGAAAAGTCAATTAATTTTTCACAAAAGTCAGTTGTAAATAATTTTTAATTGAAAACCTTCACCGTCGAATTACTTGAGCATTTACCGAATACCTGAAATTCATTTCCTGAAGAAAAATCAAAAGTGGAAATACTTTCAAGGGAAGTCCCGGTCCGAGAACATTCCCTCTAGTCTCGCTGCGAAAGCAACGAGATGGAGGAGCCCGATAGCGTCAGCCATCAACCAGAAGGTCCGTGCCCATCGCCAACGATGACGGGCGAAAAAAAAACTAAAAAGAAGATACGACGATAATGAAGAAAAACCGACAGTCCCATCGGTAATCGAAATCGAGCAGCTGATCAAAGACAATGAAAAAGCTGAAAAAATTGAAAAAGAAAATGAAGAACTCAAGCTTCGAGTTAAATCGTTAGAAGCACTTGTTGGAACGTTAACGTTCAACAAAGATAAAGAAACCAAGAAAGGCCGACAAGCAAATTCAAAAACCGAAGACAAGAAAACTAAAAAGCCAAAGGAAGAAGCTAATCAAGAGGATGTCCTCAGCGCAGGAGGCGCAAACGACAGCAGAAATTACTATGCAGCGCTAGCTGGCTTTGAAGAAACGATGAACATTGAAGAGGATCCAGGTAAAACGTCTAAGTTAGATAATGAGTTCATTGAATACCTTAAAATTAAAAATCGGGAGAAAAAACCAAAAGGTTTGTCTGCTGATCCGTCCGTTAAGATTAATGAAACAAAAGAAAAAGTCCCACCAATCAATGTATTTGGGCAAACGGGCAAAGATATGGTTCGGCTTTTGGCAGCCGAAAATAAGCTAAAAGATTTTCAGATAAAAAGAGTCAATACCGATAAATTGACAATAAGGACTAAGTCGCTGGTTGATTTCCAGGCAACAAAAAGTGCCTTAAATTCTGGAGATGTTCCGCATTTCACGTACACCCCGAAAAGCGAAAAGAACCAAAACTTTTTATTGAAGGGTCTGGACTGTGGTGAGGACACAGTCGATCTCCCTCAGGTGCTCCAAGAAGCTGCACCAGAAATACAATTTATTTCAGTTAAAAACTTTGCAACGAAAAGATCAATTGTGGAGCGCAAAAACTTGCCTCACTACTTAGTCCAGATTTCAAGCAAAAGTAGTTCGAGTGCGCTGCAGAAAATACGGTACTTAAACTTCCGCGTGGTGAGGTGGGAACGCCTCCAAAAAAGTGAGGTCAACCAGTGCTATAGGTGTCAAAGATTCGGGCATTCGGCTGCCGATTGCGCCATGAAATATAGGTGTGTTAAATGCAAAGACATTCATGCTCATGGCGAGTGCAAATTGGCTCAGCCGGAGCCAAAAGAAAAACTATATTGTGTGAAATGCGGTGCCTTTGGTCATCCAGCATCATATCGAGGATGCCCCCGGTATCAAGATGCAAAGGTTAACGTCACTCCGAAACAAAGTCAAGCACACCGCAATGTGATACCTACCAACTTCGTCAAGCCCGGGGTGTCATTTGCACTTGCTGCGAGAAGACCAGCAGACAATGTAAATAAAACAAATAATGTAAGCGGCAATAATGAGCTGCTCCTTAAAATTTATCAGCAATTAAATTCCTTATCGGAGAGAATCGATAAACAAGATTCGAAAATAAACATTGTTTTTCAGCGTTTAGGGCTTTCAAATGCCTCAAAATAAGTTGTCATCCAGCCACATTCCCACGGATAGGATTCGTCTCATCTCGACCAACGTCAACTCCATTGTTACTTTACATCGGCGTGATTATGTTCTTGAATTCATTGCCAGACAAAAGCCTGACATCCTGCTTCCAACCGAAACCCACCTCAATTCATGGCACTCCATGACATTCAAGGATTTTGAATTCGTAAGAAACGATAGGGTAACAGGTGATGGGGGAGGTGGCACTGGGATATTGGTACAAAGACCCTATCGTTTCCAAAATATTGAAAAAGTCGAATTCGAAAGCTTTGAATCTCTTGAAGTGTCCGTTATCAAAATCTCACTGCCAGGTGGGGATAACCTCTTCGTTATCTCTGCCTATGCAACTGGTGGAACTGTTCTCAAGATCAGGGAGGAGCTCAATTCCTTGTTCGAAATACTTGAATTGAACAAGCTGCATAGCTATTATATTCTTGCTGGTGACCTGAACGCCAAGCATACATCATGGCTGAACGCCACCAATAATCCAAGAGGTGTATTCCTGAAATCATGGATAACAGAGAACCAAATTGAATACAGGTGCAATCTATATGGGTCGGAGCTTCCAACATACCCTAGGACAAATTCATATTTGGACCTCTGCATTGCTGACGCAAGACTCAAATTCAACTTTAATAGTCCCCAACGGAAACTGCAGGTGCTTCCTTATGATAGCGACCATAACGCAATCGTAATAGAAATCAATCATCACAGGGATGATTTCTTCCTCATTCCAGTTCAACATGAAAATCATCGGTTGAATTTAAAAAAACAGACTGGGGAAAGTTTCAAAAGAAGTTTAATTGGGAGTACCAGAAGCAATGTCCCCCTTCTGATGGTGGCAACTCTTGCTCAATGGTTCCTAATGACAGGAATCTAACTGACGATGAAATAGATGTCTATTTGTCGAAGTTAGAGAAGCTGACGTTGGAAACGATTGAGAAAGTAGTTCCCAAGATTAAACATCGAAACAATATGGAAGGATATGAAACACCAACCATCGCAAGGTTGAAAAGATTGAAAAGCCTTCTTCTGACCCGCGTCAACAATATTTATCGACGATTTTTGGATTAAAACCATCCCTAGTTGTCTTTCTTGAAATTACATCTGAAGAATATCCGGAACTTAATCCGAGCATACTTCAGAAGTGAGGTCAGCAATCAATGGGCGGAAAAATTGAGGGGTATTAGCCCACAGGACCCAGACGGCGTGTTTGCGAAAGTGAATAGCATATTCCGCAAGAAGTTTCTTGAAGTCACTAGTGATGAGTTAAATCTTCTCGATAGGGCTGGTATCAAAATTGATAGTACGACTCCGGATAGAAATGGAAACAGGATTATTTGTGAAGGATTGGATAACCTTGCCCTGATTGGAACACATTTTGAATTGTTTCATCTGCCAAACCCTAAGAGAGGGATTGAAATATTTTCAGAGGTCGTTGAAGCAAAAGATTCCGACTCCAAATCAAGCCTGAACGGCCAATCAATTCTTCATTTCAATGAAACATTAACATCTGACCTCATACCGAGCTTGAATCTTATTGATTATTTTGTCAGCTATGAAGACTTGTGTTTCATATTTCGCAGGATAAACAACAAAAAATCATGTGGTACTGATGGTGTTCCAAATGTAATCCTCCGACATTTGCCGGAGGTCGCTATTAGGAATTATTGCATATTGTTCAATAACATGTTGAACAATTTATATTTCCGAAATGAGTGGAAAAGGGCTAAGGTATTTTCGATTTTGAAGAAAGGAAAAGAATCTTCATGCCACAAAAGCTATCGCCCAATCAGCTTGCTGCCTAACATCAGCAAGGTGTTTGAAGTGATACTCAACAGAGTATTAAACGCCCACATTGAGGAAAATGAACCGATCCAGAATTTCCAATTTAGTTTTCGTGCCAGGCATTCGACCACACATGCAATAACGAAAGTAACCTCAGACATCTGTTGGAATCTAAATGATAGACAATGTGTTGGAGCATGTCTCATTGATATGGAGAAAGCCTTCGATACGGTGTGGTTAGATGGACTAATTTTTAAACTCCTTCAGGACAAGTTCCCCAGACACCTTGTCGCCATGATGTGCAATATGTTATACGGGAAATCGTTTGTTGTAACTGATGGAAATCTTACAACAAGGCGCGAATTCAAGGTCTTGAATGGTCTACAGCAGGGAACAGTTACTGCGCCTCTACTCTTCTCAATCTTCATTCGCAAGCTATTGAACGGCTTTGATTTTAACGTCTCACCAACGCGATCATTGGTAGCGTTTGCTGATGATCTGATCATCTATACGGCAGACCGAAAAGCTACAATAGTTCAGAGCAATCTCCAAAAAATGTACAATGATGTACAGCTGTACACTGAAAATTGACGAATGAAAATCAATGCGCAGAAGTGTGAAACAATCTTGTTTCGGACAACGCTGCAGGGGGTCAGTCAAGACCTGAAACGTAATTGGAAAGATTTCCACATCATGGCTGGTGAGGGTAGTCTAGAACGGGTTTCACATAAATCCTGTGTTCGATACCTCGGTGTTTATCTCGATCAGTATCTGTACTATACTGAACATGTGAAAACCATGCTCAGTAAGGCACTTAAAGTATTCATGGCCCTTCGAAAACTCTTTAATTCCAGATACATTGATCAAAAGGTCAAAATTATCTGTTACAAGACACTGGTTAGACCAGTTTTGACATATGGACGTCAGATCTGGTACAACCAGACCACTAGTACAATGGAAAAATTAAGAGTTTTCGAAAGGAAATGTCTTCGTGCATGTACTGGTTTATACAGAAAGCCTGAGACGGATTGGAAACATTATATACCGAATAGAACAATTTATCAAACTGCTGAAGTGACGAGGGTCGATATCTGTGACTGTGAGTGAAAACTCTTGAATTTCACAGCCGTTTCACCACACAGACGGGTATATAGCGACTTGCTTCGCTACTGGCTTCATTCCTCCAGAAGCATTCGTGTATTTGGACATGAATCGATATGTTTTTGATTCTGACGGCGTCCCAATCATATATCACATATATCGACGGGCCACCGATAAGAAGATAAAATATCCTCCGAATTTGAGTTCACGAGATCAACGATTTCAATTGAGATACTCATTTGCTAGATTCGTTGAAGCTGATCGAGTTGAGACGGCGCAATCCAGGTATTGCTGGCTGAATGCCAATGTCTAAATTATTCGTGTTTATTTTTCAGTTCTGGTGTTTTTCGTTATTTCGTTTTTTGAGTTTTAGCTCATTATTGCTACATTTAGTGTTGTTGTTTATTTGCGTTAAAAATTAGGCATAGGTTAGGTATATGTTATGTTTGCTATATTCCGTTAGAGATAAGATTAAACGCTTAGGTAAGGAACATTGTTATAGAATTTTTTCAGTATAAGATAAAGTTTTTGATTGCATTTTATTAGAAATAAGTTACAACATATTAGGTGTAGGATTAAAGTTTCACTGTTGTGTTTAAATTATAAATAATTTTAGGATAGTGTTGGTTGGTTTTTTCTCCTTTTTCCAATTAAATTTTAAAAATATGTAATAATCTTAATTAATTGAATTTGCTAAGTTTTTTTGATGAAATGTGTTAATGATAACGTATAAATTTAGAGAGCCATTTGGGCCATTAATTTTTTTTTTATTGTTATTGTTTGGAATTTGCTTTATATTCTTTTAAAATTTATAACGATTTGTATTAAATAAAGCGCTTTTGACTTTTGTTTTTAATCTGTTAAGTGCAATTTTAAATAAATAAATAGATTAATTCATGTTTTCTAACAGTTGATAAATTCAAATATTGTACTTTAAATTGAAAGATAATAATTTTAATTCATTTTGTTCGAAATCAATTAAATATCTTACACTGTAACTATTTTATCATTTAGAACCCACACCAATTCATTACCATTCAATGAACTCTCTTACTTTTCGTATGTTTAAATGACTAATCAATTGAGTGTCTTAATTTGACGATCTTAATGTTGAAAAGAAAAAAAAACAAACTAAGCAGCAAAATCAAACTCATATTTAGTTAGTCATCTATGATGATAGTCACCATGAAGTCTAGGCAGGTTTGCTTGGTACTTGCCGCTCGATATGACGAGCAAAATTTTGGCCATTGCAGATAGTGGCAAAAAGATACATGCGCCTAATTATGATGGTTAAGTTTTAGTATAGAAAATATACAACATGGAGATCCTGTAAGCTGTAGCGGGAACATGTCTGATATGGAAGAGTAATTTTATAAATACTTCGAAAAGTGCTGGTTGATACTAATTGCAAAATAAATACTTATAAGGATTTGAGCTAAGCATTTGTTAGTTTTAATTTAATCTTCAAGTTACTAATGTCCCTTATAATTTCTAATTGGAAGATATAATAACTAGATAACTAAAGAGGAGTCTTTTCTGATTTTTGAATTTGTGATCTTCAGCATCAGCAAAGAAATTGATATGCCCTGATCCAGAATTACTCAAAAATTGCGTTGTTTTTAATATGACCTTAAATCCAATCAACCACGTGAAAACCTTACATAAAAACAAACAAAATGCATTTCCTCCTATTTTTCCTCCACCTGTTCCATGAATGAATTCTATTTTTCCTCTGCCCACTTTTCCACGCCGCCCACTTTTCCGCACTACCAAAATAAAAACTTCAGCATCTTAAATTACACATTTCCAATCGGAAAACATTTCACCCACGAACAAAATTACCACATCCAACTCCACAAATGTTGGTGTGAAAAGAGAAAAAAAATGAATTATCAATGTCTCCCAAGATTCCAAACACAACAAAAAACACAAAATGAAAAATAAGAAAGAAAGAAAGAAAACATCAGAATATCAAGAGGAAAATGAGTTCAAGTTCAACAACAATTATTACTCTTGCTACTGCTCACATACTTAACATTCAGAGACCCCTGCTGGTATTGCCCGACCCAACTTTTCAACGCCGATCAGCTCAGCTTAGCTGCTCCGTGTGTCCAAGCGTAAAAAATAAATAGACAGACAAACAGACAACAAGCAGAGAACATTGTTGCCTGCAACAAACTCTGTCTCGTACATAACATATATATTCATATGTTAATTTGTAAAAAAATGCATGTCGTTCAATTTCTTCTTGTGAAATTTTTATTATCTTTTGCTTTCCCTTGGGGCTGTTTTTTGTTTTTAATTTTTTGTTTCTGCTTAAAAATAGTCTTGGAAATCAAGACAAATTTTATTTAAGAAAATGTTTGCTTGCATGTTTGTGTATTTGTATCATTTATACTCCGCTATGGACTCTCCAACTGCATACAATGAGTTGCGCGTTTAAGCAAATGGCAAAAACGTGATAGTTGGATTTTACTTCATTAAATGTTTCAATTTTCCCAGATGATAGATTTATGGGAATTCAGAAAAAATTATTCAAAAGAAACTAATGGGCATCCTTGAGAATTTCTCTTTCAAATATTCTTTCTAGAGTTTTTTTTTTTCTTTTCTTATTCAACTTCAATGAAGACAGCATACGAACTTATGTAATAAATTAGAAGAATTTTTTTCCAAACGAGTGTGGGGAATGAAATACAGTGCTCTGGGGGTATATGTCTTGCATGTGTGGTCAAGATCAAACTTAATTTGATTTAATTAGATTTGAGCATATGTGCATGTGGTATAAATTATTTAAACTGTCAGTAAGTAGGCACACATGTTGCTACTTGAAAATACGCCCGATCGAAAATTGAGATGCGGGATATGTTCTTAAAGAGAAACGCGGAAAGCATTTTTGTTTTTTTTGTTCACTCGTCTTCAGGTGACAGCATCCTGTGAAAATAAGAAAGGTGCTAATATGCGTACCTAGAGCATTAATTGAAATGTTTCGCTTGGATAGTCACCATTGTTTCTAAAATTGTTTTTGCGTGGGGCGTCTCACGACGTCGTCTCGCTATCGAGATAAAAACGCCACCCAGAGCGGAAGTTGTTTCATTTTCTTCAAATTTTTTTACGTCTGTCGAGTTTTGCAGACGATTGTACCGAATCTTATTCAAAGTGACAGACATTTTAAAGAACTTGACAATGAACAAATTGCAATTAAACGCCTGATTTAGTTTTTATTTATTTTTATTTTCCTATTTGTATTTTGGAGAGAATCTTTGATTACTTTAGTTTCAGTTTGAACTATTTGACAGACTTCTATCTGAAAAAAATTTTAATTTTCATCCGTGTCATTTTTTTTTTGTCTCTTAAAATACTTACTTTCACAAATAACCTTTGAGTTCGGAAGGATGGAAGAACTCAGTTTACAGTAGGTTCCTGGGTTGCCTGAACTATGAAGAGATAAGAACCAGAACCGGTCCTTGTTGTTTCCCTCCCCCTCAAAATAGATTGCTGATAATGCTTATTTTACAATATATTGTTACATGTACAAAGAATTCTGCGAGCTACTGTTGCAATTGTTTTCACAACCATTAAGAACATCAACAAAATGAATTTACTCGAAACCACGAGAACCCACCAAGCATGATCAATATCTGAAAACGACGTCACCCCATTTATGAATCATTAAGCTGCTCGAATATACCAGGTACCTCCCGGCAGAACATTCGCCAATGTACGAGAAATGGGTTGAATTGGTATAGACCCTATATAAAGGTGAGCTGAATGAATGGGGAATCAATCGTTCATTTAACCGCGATAGTAAAAACGGCGATAGTGTGTGGAAAGCGATATTGATCGAGTAATAGTGAAGTGATTTTAGAAGACGATTGCGATAAGAAATTTATGGACAAGTGTTGGACTTTTAATTGTGAAAATTAAAATGGTGAAATAGTTAAATAAGTGATTGTGCATTTTTTTTTTGTAATTTCCCGGAACATTAAAATTATTGGCCGCGAACTGTAACACGCGACAATATTGTTATGCCGGGTCCACACGCTTGCCAAACCTCAATAAGCCACCACAAATTCAAACGCGTAGATAGAATGTTTGACTTGGCTTGTGTAAGTTTCCAAGCGCTTGTAGTCAACCTGACCGAGTGTTGGTTTTTTGACAAACATCAGAAGGAATTTACCACAAGTGCTTGCGATGCATTCACACGTTTGCTTGCATTCAGTCTTAGTTCTGCATTAGTGGTGAATAGGTGGTAACTCAAAATTAATGAATGACCTAGTAATGAAATAAAAACCTTTCTGGAGAAATACCAGGGAGAACCGTGCATTTGGGAACCGGACAATCGTCACCACAAAAATAAGAAAAAAATTACTGATACATGGAGTCGCCTTAGCAAAGCGCTTGGTAAATGAGGGCAGGATTTGAAAACTAAAAAGGAAATCCTAATGGTGACTTTTAGAAAACATTTAAAACAGAAACAAGAATCCGTTCATTCTGAGGCACGTAGGTTTACATTTTTTATACTAACAACTGAAACCATAGTAATGATAATCATTTTTCCTCAGAAATCGATGATATTTATCAACCAATCTGGTTTGCATATCAGTTAATGGAGTCATTTCTTTTGCCGATATATACTGTGAAGTTGGGCTTAAACTCAAAAATGGTAAGTAAAAATACTTCAAAACATAGGAGGTACTGTTATATAGTTTAATATTATTGACAATAGTATTTCGATAGTTTCTATTAAGAATATAAAGTACATACATGCTTTAAAATTAGAATACTAGTTAAGTATACAATAAAACATTAGTTAAGAGTTAGATTGACATGTTTTAGACTCCATGTTAATATTCAATAAATTGTACTCCTTCAAAAATATGACGTGAACTCGTCCCTTATCTTGACGGCATTAAGTGGTGGTCTTCGAGGCACATATTGCAGATTTCGCATTGCATGATATTCATTTGTATTCTACCACGCACCAGTGGTTATAAGATGACCATTACAATCGTATACATCCAACATCCCTGGGGAGTATACAATCCTGAAGAAGTTTTACTTTTTCTCAGAAAGCTATGTAGTAGCACACATATCATAGTAATTTCTTTCACAGTTTCAAGTTTAAAGTTAATGGGTCTTCAGAAAATTCTAAACACGAGGTCTTGACAAATGTTTATTAAATATCCTTTTCGGCGATTCAATATCATGATTTCCTGGGTAAGGCTTCATAATATGCATACTTAGAGTAAAAGCACCATCTGATAAAAGCATATATGGTACGTTATTGTTATTATTCGTTCCGGGAAGTGGATATGGCGCGGGAAAGTTCATTTCGTTTCTGGATATTTTTTGCCATAGCAATGAATTATTAAAAATACATCCATTGCTTATTCTTCCTTGACATCCTATGTCAATGAATGTAAATCTATAACTGAGGCCCTTGCAGAAAAAGAGAGGGAAGTACAATTTCAAAACAGTTGGGTATTAAAGAAAAAAGTTTTTAAATTAGAATAATACATTTATGTTTTGGAGCTTATGATATCAAATAATATGAGCATCTTTACATATATATTACTAAGTTTTTAAGTTGTACAAATAAGTTTCAAAATTACTACGATTTTTTAAAATTTGGATCTTGTAGCAACCACGGAAGTCACCGCAGTTGCAGACATTAAGAATTAGCAGAGAGGTGTGTAGCCCGGGGTGGCATACTGAGGCCGGCTAGCGCTCAGTCGTGTCGTGGGTCTTCCGGGACACCCTCTGCTCGTGCTGAGCCACCTTACATAAAAACTAGCACAAAGGGAAAAGGATGGGAAAGGGGGAGGTCATTTTGAGAAATGAAAATAAGGTTTCTAATATGACATGGCCGTTTTATTTAGTCCAACAATTATATTTACAACCAAAAAAAAACCTTACGAGTAAAAGGCCCTTTTGAGAGTTAAACAAAAGAATATATACCAAAATACAACAAAACAAATCAAGTCAATTTAATATAAAAATTATTTATAAAATATTGAAACAAAATACGATTGTTACTTACTTCTTTCCTTGCAAAATCCCGAGCGCCCGGTGATGTACAAACAAAGAAGCGTGGGGCCACTGAAAATCAGATTTCAAGATTAAAACAACAAAAAACTAAAAACACAACGGCCACTTTCAACTTTCTGATCCGTACTCGCAAAAAAACCGCACTCAAGGCACCTGATCGTCTTCACCAACCAACAAAATTTAGTTTTTTTTTTGTTTTTTTGTTTTTTCTTCGCTGACTTTCAAATCAAAAACTTTCAATTTTCGTCTCCCCGCACTTCCAATCAATAAAATCTTTTCTTCTTCTTTTCTTTTTCTGTTTCACACTGCACAAATTCAACTCCTTTCTCTTCCAAAATCCAATATTCACCTCACTTTCTCAATACTTTCACTCTCCTACTTCGTCATTAAAAATTCAAAGAAAAATCTATTTGATTCACCATCACATTCTCAATCCAAAAACTTTTTTTTTCCCCAATCTTAAAACACCCAAAAATCACTTTTATCCCGCACAGCAAAACTCTTTTATATTTTTTCCAAATATTCACTTCCTTTTTTCCCAATCTTAAAACCCTCCAAAAATCAATTTTACGCGCACATAAAACACCCTTATCTTCTCCAAATCAAAATCTGACTCCGCTTAATTTTCACATTCCACCTTCATCCAATTCGATCCCGCAATCCCTTTTCCCAATTACCGCTGCCGCATCTGGGTAACGTAATCGAAGTTCATTACACTTCGATTCCGCTACCCACACATCTTTTGTTCCATATCGACAAACTCAATGGGCTTTTTCAGACGCAGCGTTAAAAGTGAGCGCTAAACAGGTTATATGGGCAAGAAGAGTGAGAGGCATTGAGGGGACCTGATGGTAAAAACAAGCCAACATTTTGTAGGGTGAACAAGCGTAACGCACATACACAAACGCATTTTGTTGATCATTTGGTGGGGGAAATTTTATACAAACGCCGGTAATCATTCCGAATTGAACATTCGGTGAAGAAGGTAGTCGTCATGAAACGATTGCCTTTTTTTAATTTGCGTGCAAAAATGGATGCGTGGACGCGAGAAGCTGCGCGTCATTTAATAAATTTATAAAAGCGGAGGCCATGTTCAATTTCAGGAAACAACACGACGAATATCTCGATTTCAATAAAGTTAAATTGCCTATTGTAAATCCAAAGAAAATTAACAGTATGCATAATCTTTATAGAATCGCATTATAATATGCCAGTTGACAACACAACAAGAAAATTATGCGACTTAAAAGGATATTCAAATTTGGAATATATTTTTCAGAAAGCGGAAAAACACGGAGGTTCTAATAAATCCAATAGATCGACATACTTTAACAATCATAAAATACATTTTTCATTCCAGTTTTTGTTACCTCGTGCACAATTCAAGGCTAAAACATCAATTCTCAATCGCTTATCTCTCTGTCTTCGCTTTCATGTTGTCCGCACGACGTTTAACGATCAAATGATCCTTTTGACACATACATTCGCAAGACGTGTATCGTATACAAAAATAGGTTGGCTGAACTATGCAACGTGTAAACATAAGGGCGTAAGCGCAAAACCTGTTTGGATATGGGTTTTTACCATTCCCGTGTGAAAGAGCCCAATAGTATCCATTGTTTTACATATGGCAATTTGAACACTCCAAGAAGCGCTTGGTTGAATTCAAAGTGTCACATATACACATTTCGGAAGCTATTGGTTTTGCCGATACCCCAAAAGGAGTGCTTCCGTGCGCCCGGGGGAACTTGAACTCAGGGTTCCAGCAGACCCTCGATCGAGAACTCACGACGCAGCCAATGGTGCCGTGGATGGTCGATCTTCCATTCATCTCATAAGCAACTTCAACGTTGCATTTGGGCATGGGATTGAATTTTGTTAGTAGGGGGACGTGAATTAATTTTTGTTAGTATAAAAAATAAAATGTGTTAGTGGGAATAGAATTAGTTAGTATGAAGGAAAGGAATTATATTTTGTTAGGAAAAAGGTAGTGAATATAATTTTGTTAGTGGGAAATAATGAATGAAATGTTGTTAGTGGGAAAATTGAAATTATTAGCATGTTTTATTTTTTTGTAGTTGTTACTAAGGAAAAAGGGTAGTATTGTGATGATGGGGGAGTAAAAATTAAAGGGAAAGTGGAAAAATGTAAAGAAAATAAATAAATTTTATAGAGGAAAAGGTAGAATTGCCCAAAGGAAGGTGGAAGTGTTACGGCGGCAATTTGAAGTTGCGAATGGGAGAAAGTCGGTACGCCGGTATTCGCAACAATCTGCCTTCGTTTTGCACGAAAGTTCTAGGGAAATACTACCCAATATTGTACTATGGATAATAAAACACATAAATATAAGTATTCTTTTAATTCAAGAACTATTACTCAACACGTGAAAGATAAAACAATTTAAAGAAAAACAAAAACAAACAAGTGCTTAGCAAAAATATGAATTTATAAGTCAAATTCAGCTTGATCGTGGTGGTCTTCGCTAGAAATGCCATAATTCGGTCCAGCAGCCTCACTTTTAAGGGCGTTGTAAAAATATAGTTTATTTTGAGGTCTTCGTTGTAAAAATATAGTTTATTTTGAGTTCTTTACCAGCTGCATAATACCTTTGAACTTAGCCTTTTTCAAGGGCAATGCACTGTCATACTGAGACATAACCGATAGGTCGCTTTGTACATTTCGCATTATGGAAAAATTATAAAACATAGACGTTCCAGTAGTAATACTAACTGCAATACATTGAATGTGGTCCTTATTGTACTGAAAAATTCAATATTGAGATATTTTGAACCGTATCTTCTCTACACTTGTTATAACTTTTTTTAAATCACTTGCTAAAGTTGAAAATCATATTATGATCTGTATTCACAACTTTAAAATTTTTAGATGCTTGCTTAATGCAATCGAAATATTCAGTTGTAAAAATGTAGTGTTTCTTTCTATTGAACTTCTCTATTACGCCAAAACACCGATAACATGGCAAAAAGCTGTGTCCTGGCTCAGGAAATCGAGATGAACAATCTTCTCAATAGATTAACACCTTGTTACAAACCAGTATACCCTATGTATACTGGTAAGAACCGGGAGCTCAACTTGATGCCTATCCTATATACAACATCAAGGCTCCCGGGGAAAGAACTCACTGTAACACCACTTACCTGCTACTCTGTCGATTTAAAACCAGAACACCAAAGACGAGAGTTAACTTTAGAGAACGGATTTTATCACACTATCCATCTTTTAAATATTTAGTTACAACTGATTTTATTAATTACATTTTCACTTAATTAATTATTTTAAGCTTCTACCTATCCACCAGCCTGAAGAGGGAATCAACTTGTCGTGTTAATGGTTCGGGGTGGCCGCACGGCGTGGAACGCCAAAAGGTCGATTGAGAATCGCGGCGCAAGCCAACACCTCACCCATCACCATTTCTTTGTACACGGGACAGTACTTTCAATTCAAACTTAAACGCGAATACTTCGATGTTGTTAATGATAAATGTGTAGCAGCACGCTCCCTTTTAGATTTGAATACACACTCACCCGAATGTTTTGCCGAAGAACTTTAAATACTGTTCTTTCGTGAGCTTTCAACCTAAATTCTCTTTAAAGGTGTTAGTAGCCGAACACGTGAGCTCTCGTTCCACGAACGTTTTTCCTCCCCGCTTTGTCTCGCTTGGCTTGGCTGGTGAATATGCGAAACTGGGGAAATTGAGCGAAAGAGTGTTTTTCGCTTAAGCTTTCGACTTCAAAAGAGTGCTTTCAGCTTAAGCTTTCGGCTTTCCCATGATCTCTTGAGGTAAAGTAGCGAAACTGGGGACATTGAGCGAAAGAGTGTTTATGCCGGAACTTTCAGTTTTCCTTTCTGCTTTCCTCTCTTCGAAGCACCCCGTTCGTTCATGATGAAAATATCATTGCGGATTGAACTTTCTCGTTTACTTAACTGCTCGCTTATTTACTTGCGCATGTGTTTCTATGGCTAATTTTCATTGGCGAAGTGCGAGTACAAAGGTGTTGTTTGCTCGCTACTATTGCAGCTATGAAGCAGGAATATATCCGAGCATGTTTTATGTGTTCACTCGCAACAACCTCATAAGAGTATATGGATACTGAACTAATGTCGAGTTCTTATTTTGCGCTGCTGCATTATCGGAGAATAAATACAGTATTTTAACTGTGCTTGGTAAAATGTTATTTATGTAGTGATTTATGAAAGATATGACTTCATTTGGTGATTTTTGTGCTATGGTTTCATCGTATCAATAAAAGTGAACCATGCCTGTTTTTGCTAAGTGGATACAAAAATTATATGCCCAAAGTGACGTTTTGAAAATGCTTCACCTTATGGAATTTGAGGTAATTGCATGTTCTGCTGATAGTCAAAGATAAACTCCTCACACTCGTCATTAGAAATAGCAACTTCTCAGCAAAAATCAGCAAAAAAAATTTCACGTTTAAAGTATTTGTAGTACAAATCAAATGATAATATTGACTTGGCGAATACTCATTCTGTTTCAAATATATGTAAATTGTAAAACCTCTTAGCATTAAACTCAGGTGATAGATAATAACGAGAGCTATTATTTCTGCTGTAGAGAGACTCGCGGCGTGGAAAACTTCTAATGTGAGAGTCAACTTTGGAAACCTAGTCACTCGAAATACAATTTTGTCGATTTTGTTTTCCACGCTTAGATTTAGCTGGTATAATTACAGTAGGGTCACGATACTCCTCAGAAATATTGTCTACTCGCTTTTTAGAGATTCCATGGATAGATCAAAGCTATTTCGACCAACTCGTATGTTTCTATTTCCAAATGAAATAAAATACTTTTGTGAACAACTCTGTTTCTTCCTCGTACCAGCTTTTGATCTTTCCCTTTAAACATTTCTAGTTTTAATAAGACCTCCTAAATAAACATTTTGCGTATAAGTTTCGCCCAATTTATTAAAATTTTTCCATATTATTTTTCCACATTTCTTCATTAATTCGAACAAAACACTTATATTTTTTGCAACAGCAATCCGTTGCTGTTTTTCTTTCTCCCTTTTCGCGGCCTTTATCGTTTAAATAGCTTTTCCCAGTAGCAATAGCCTTCTTTATAACGTTGCGTTTCCATTGTGAAATATTTGCAGCTTTCATTTTTTTTAGATTACACCACTCGTTGATGGGCATGGATGATTTACATCAGATTCGTTCAAAATATTCATACCTTGATCGTTGTCTGCACTAGTTTGGTTTTGAAATGTTAACAAATCACGATCACTTCCATCACCACTTGAACTTGAGACGTGTTCAGGAGGCTGAAAATATAGATGATCCACTACTAAACGGTTCGGACTCACTCATGCTATGCAGACTTGACACATTCAAAGTATATATAAAATACAAAAAAAGTACATCCGTTTGGGCTGAACTCGCAATATGCACTGTATTGTCACAGATGATGCAATCGAATTTTTTGGTGTAGAAAGGAGGCAGGTCCGGATCTGCTGCCTTCTTGCACCAAACGGAATAGGGTGGCACATCCTAATTTTGTTACAGCGCGCTTGTTTTTAATCGGATCTGCCCCGTTCATGCATCAAGCGATAACCCTATTTTTTTTCATATTGTAGACAAAAAAACGGGAATCGATTAAAATTTGGCTCTGCCCCCCTTTTGCTGCAAGGTCCTCAATTGCTGTCGACTAGTGCCAACAGAACTATACTGAAAGTTTTCTTATAGTTAAAATATTCACTTCCGCTATGAGACGGGCTTTCTATAACTATATGCTTGCCATACATCGTACCTACGCAGTGTGAAAATTTGCTTCTACTATATATCCTCTTTCTATATTGATCAAATCTTCCGGTAATGAGGGCATCTGAAATGATTGAACATTATATCCAAATAATAATGAAAAACTTAAGATTTTATTTGTATGGCTGAGTTTTTTCTAAAATAAAATTCTTGCAGCAATCAAGATCATCAGATATAGCTGTTGAAGAAATACCCGGTGAAGCAGAAGACAAGGAATATGATGGCAGCTTGGCGGGTCCATCGATTCCTGCAACTGCGGTCTCTGTACCATTTATAAAAAAAGCACGGACAAATCGCGTCGTCGACCTGCTTTAGACTCAACTGAAGAACAAATGGCCACAGCATTTAGCCAATTAACGAATGTACTGAGTCGGCGTGAATCAAAACCTTCGGACGCAGATAAAAAAGATGAATGTGATTCGTATGCTAAGCTTTTCACCAAAAGGAAGTTAATCATGTATGAAGTAGATGGTTGATCTATCGAAAATATTAAACGAAGGTCATTTCCGAGAGATACAGATATCCCCTATATATTCGCCCTATTCTAGACCGTCATCAGCGTCAAATGGATAAATATTATCAAAGCAACCTCTACGTGATCAGTCTCAATTTTCTGAACATTATTTAACATCACACTATGGGCCTATGACGAAGAACGATACTTCAAATTTGGAAAGAACCTCCACTCCATTACTACCACCAACGCCTCAAAATATCGATGGCAATCTAATTATTTACTCCAATGAGCGCCTAATTTCTTAGATCCAAGACCTACTGTTAATATAATATCCGATGGAATCATTGTACCCTCGAGGCAAAATATAATTAATACAGCATTTTTGAAGGTATACAAAGATTTTGAGCAGTCTTATACAAGTGAATAACATTACAATTAACATTGGTCGGACCACTGACTAATATTTTTGTATACCTAGTGTTTAATAAATAAAGCATTTTTTGTATAAGTATCAGAACTTTTCTACTTTACCTTTAGTTCATCTTCCATAACTTCATTGATAGCTTTGCAAAAATCAGGTACAATTTTATTTATAGCCTGGGTGGACACTTTAAATAAATAGTGAAGACTTTTATAGCTGTCACCAGTCGCTAAATATCTCAACGTTATCGCCAGACGATATTTAGCTGGTATGGCTTCTCTGAAGTCTGTATTTTGTTTTTAATTATGGGTGAAACAGCACTTAGCAAAAATTCAAAGTCTTCATAGCTGATCCGGCAGAAATTGGCAAATTGTCCGGACGGTTCATAAAGAAATTTATCGAATTTTTCTTCCATATATTCCCAGCAATGGATTAAAAAAAATAAAAATAAGTCGAAGTAATAGAAGAGTACTTCTGCCAAAAGGGTTTTAGAAAAAAATTAGAAAGTAAAACTATACCCCTCAAATACAAATGACTAAGTACATATAAACCAGCTTTCAATTGAGTTAAGAAACGAAAATTGTGGTCACCAGTACCTGTCATGTTTCTAGAATTTAATATTTTCCACGAAAACTTACTTTGACAGACGGGCGGACAGACAGTTCAGATCTTAGTAAAATTATTTTACAAAACTCTATTTATATAGACACAGTATAAGCAATTGAAAAACTGTTCGCTACTAACCGTCATATTTATTTTTTCTCACTAATACGTACTTTGTCCTTTCTATTAGGGCTAGCAAGTATACACTGAAGAAGCCCTAGTGCAAACGAGGAGATACGTATTTGTGAGAAAAATAAATTATGATCATAATCAATTTCAAGTAAAAATAAGTGTCTATAATAAAATAATTTCAAAATTACCCGGTACGGTTTTTACTGATTTTTAACATCTTTAACCATCTTCTTTGTGGTATTTGTCGTTTCCTTTCACTTCTTATTTTTTATAATAAAAATAGATTAGCTCAAATGTTATTTCCGATACAAGTTCAACGTCTGTCATGTTTGCCTCTTCAGAATACACTTACGCACTCGCAAGCATGTGGATGACGACGTTTGATTCCGAAAACCAAGCTAAACGAGTTTGCAGTAAATGCCAAGCGTGTAGGTCCGGCATAACGTTACTCCAAGCAATTCCGGTTGGAGGCCTTGGGGTCCCGGGTAACACGTGGAGGCGGGGTAGTAGGCGCTACTCGCCAACCCTTGAACTGCCTCTAGTAGCCAATTGACAAGCTTTAGGCTCCCCTGAACGATTAGGACACTATAAGACACTGAGTTGTGTCACACACACACCAGACCTACACCCTATCTTGATCGGCTAATATTCCCCTAGCCGCTAATAGTTTGCCTACTCCCTCTTCACAATTACCACCTATACAATTCGGGATACCCGACGGGAAAGATTCTTGCCACTTCAGGCGTAATTTACACCTGCCACCAACATTACCGGCTTCACGCGCGATCACCCTGGCTGAAAGACTAATTGCATGTAAAAAATTCCTAATTATAATCGAAATTTATTTTTAATATTTTCCCTCAAAGGGTAAAGATTCACAAACTTACAATTTTCTTAAAATTTCTTACGTTGGGGGCCCCGTTAATGTTCAAGCTGCAGCGCATAAAATCCTAACATCTTCCGCTTCCTCCACTTCTACCCAATTTGCGCACTTGTGACGGGACTTCAAAGCTGTTTGCTGTCCAATTCAATTATCTTCGTTGTAAGCTCCTAATACTCGTGCCTGTTGATTACTGATCATGGTGGCTATGACTCCATTCGTGATTACCCTATTTCTAGCCAGATCACCCCTCTCATCGTTGAAAGAATCCGTAAAAGAGACCACGTCGACCGTCGTTGTCTCTTTTATTAACTTATCGCAACGACTCGTTCTCTTGGGGTGAAGAGCCCAAGTTGAAGGCCACATCAACCACCACGGCTGTTCAACCTTACAGCGTTTTCCTTGGATTCGAACATAGTTTTTCTTGGTGGCTATCTTTCTTTCGCGCACAATCGTCTGCATTATTGACTTGTTTTAGTTGTAATGTCATTTGTATTTTGATACGTTGTGGGGTGTTTACGTGCATGATCGTCATTCTGATTCTAGCAGTAAGTCCATTATTTGGTTGTCCTCGCGCGGGAAGTGTTGAAATATTTAAGCCCATCGTGAAATATTTTAAGATAAAGAGGGTACACGTTTATTATGGCGTATGTGGTTTACGCTGTCAGGTTACAGGGGCCCTCTTCGTTGCCCGAGCCATCATTATGTCCGAGAAAGAATATTTCGGCAAGGCGATAGAGTGCGTGTCAAACGATAAGATCAAGGATTTCGTAAGTACACTTTGTTGTGATTGTGTCAAATATAATTTGGTCCTCAAATATTCGGGCTATAAAATATGAAGATTGGACCAAGTGAAGGAGTGTGTGATTCGAAACACTTGGGTGATTACCGAAAGTCCCACGAATCTACTCGACAGCACGAAGATTGTATGTTGAAATGGATTAATTTAGAGAATGGTTTAAAAAGCTGTTCCACTATTGACTCCTTGACTCAGTCACAAATTGAACAAGAAAGACAACGTTGGAAAGATGTTTTAGAAAGGTTGCTTTCAATTGCAAATACTTTAGCATCTCATAATTTGGCCTTGAGGAGTCATACAGAAAAGTTAACATCTGATTCAGATTCAAGTGAGATAAGCGGCAAATTCATAGATTGAGTAAAGTTAATAGCCCAATTTGATCCCGCGCTGAGACTCCACCTAAAACAAATAAAGGGTAAGACAATCAATGACCACCATATTGGAAAAAATATTAAAATTGAGCGCATACAATTGATGGCAAGACTCAAATCTTTGAAAAAATAATAAACATTACTCGATTATTCTTGATTGTACTCATGACGTTTTTCGTGTTCAGCAACTTTCAATTATTATAAGATTTTTTAATACATATACAGTTGAAACATTTTATTCGTTTCTTAGCTGTCAAAAAACCACAGCTGAGAGTTTGACTTATGATATAATCATAGAATAAGAAAAGGAAATAACAGTAAGGCATATCATTGCAAAACTGCAGAGGCTAAGGATACGATAATGGCGCCAATATGCTTGGTGAAGAAAGTGGTGTCCAAAAACGTATTCTTGAAATTAATTCACTTGGTTTATTCACCTTGTGGAAGTCATAGCTAGAATCTCATCTTACGAGATGCAAATCCTTTTTTGGTTTGCTACAAAGGTTTTACACTCTGTTCTCCAGCTCAAGTTAAGGGTGGGCTATTTTAAATGCTCATGTAAAATGGTTATTGCTAGGTCTAGTGGTCAGAGTACTATGGCCGTAAGCCGAAGGTCTCTAGTTCAAGTTTCGCTGGCGTGAACGAGATTTAGTTCGAGTGATTTTTCGGACGGACTATAATAGCCCAGTCATATTAGGTAAAAAAAGGGGTCAACCTCGGAATGAAAGATAATGAGCTGCAAATTGGTATGAACCTTTGTTTTGTCATTCTAAATGTTGTCTCAAAAGTCACAATCGTTATCGTGTTCGCGTCTCAAGATATTCAAGGTCAAAGGTCACAAAAATCGGTTTTTCGCGAATATCTGGCTTCCTATCGGTTAAATGAGATTTGCATTTATTATAAAAGTTGTAGGCTATAAAATTCCCTACAACTTTTGTTTAAACTTTTTTTCCATACGACCAACCGTTTTGAAGGTAGAGCGCGAAGAGTGCACATCGTACAGTCATATACGGCCTAATGCAAGGTCAAGCGTGAGTTATGGTTATCAGTACGTTATAAAGTCAATTATTTACTTGGAAATTATAATTATTAAACAATGCCTATTATTTATGTACTAACTATTAATTATTTATATTTAATTAAAGTAAGTAACTTGATTTGCAACGGTACAATTTCAAACTAACGAATAATCTTGACTCATACAAAGTGGAGAGAGTGGCCTTGAATACTATAGAACATCTGTCCCGGCAATGAATAGAAAAGGGCATAGGGTAGGGACAAGTATTTCCAGGTATATAAGTATTGAGAAATTTACGCGTTTTAAAGAAAAGATATATAATGTCGTGTTAACTTAAAATAAAACTAAAATATATAATCCAGAATTAATAATATTTTATACTTAAATAGTTAAATATGAATAATTATATATATTATTTATGTACTAACTATTAATTATTTATATTTAATTAAAGTAAGTAACTTGATTATTTATATATAATTATTCATATTTAACTATTTAAGTATAAAATATTATTAATTCTGGATTATATATTTTAGTTTTATTTTAAGTTAACACGACATTATATATCTTTTCTTTAAAACGCGTAAATTTCTCAATACTTATATACCTGGAAATACTTGTCCCTACCCTATGCCCTTTTCTATTCATTGCCGGGACAGATGTTCTATAGTATTCAAGGCCACTCTCTCCACTTTGTATGAGTCAAGATTATTCGTTAGTTTGAAATTGTACCGTTGCAAATCAAGTTACTTACTTTAATTAAATATAAATAATTAATAGTTAGTACATAAATAATAGGCATTGTTTAATAATTATAATTTCCAAGTAAATAATTGACTTTATAACGTACTGATAACCATAACTCACGCTTGACCTTGCATTAGGCCGTATATGACTGTACGATGTGCACTCTTCGCGCTCTACCTTCAAAACGGTTGGTCGTATGAAAAAAAAGTTTAAACAAAAGTTGTAGGGAATTTTATAGCCTACAACTTTTATAATAAATGCAAATCTCATTTAACCGATAGGAAGCCAGATATTCGCGAAAAACCGATTTTTGTGACCTTTGACCTTGAATATCTTGAGACGCGAACACGATAACGATTGTGACTTTTGAGACAACATTTAGAATGACAAAACAAAGGTTCATACCAATTTGCAGCTTATTATCTTTCATTCCGAGGTGAAAGCCCTAATATGACTGGGCTATAAGCCCGTGTAGTTATGATACGTGCTGGCTTAAAATCAAAACGTATCGCTGCTGGGTGGACGGACACATGACCAAAGCGTGATAATGATCATATCACCTTGTGGAGTGCCGATACATTCGACCGTGATAACGAAATACTCTAACTATCTCTAAGCGAAGGCTCGGAAGTGGCTGTAGCGCTACGGAAAACAAAAAAGACCGCTTTTGCAGGGTAGCATCAGTGTAGCCCGTTAAATACCAACTAAGTGATATATGTTATGCTTTAAAGGATTTAGCAGAAAATACAATAGATTGTCAGTTGATCTGTGAATGGCATTCTGTAGAAAAGTTAATAACTACCTACGAATTTGTAGTTTCACTATGGCATGATATTCTTACAAAGATAAATGTTATAAATAAAATGCAGCAAAGCGAAAACATGCACTTAGATGTGACTATACAACACCTAGACGCATTCACAAATTGGCTCGATAATGATCGAGAAAATGGTTTTTAGGCATCCCTTGTAACAGCGAGAGAAATAGCCGAGGAAAATGATATTGACAGAAAGTTCAAAGAAGTCAGAAGACAACGTAAACAAGTTGGGTAAACAGACCTACGCTCATGTCAGAAGGATTTTGTATTCAATTTACAAAATGCAGTCACCAGATCGAATCAAATCAAAAAACATGTCAAAGACGATTTTATTGGAGAAAATATGATATACGAAGATCATACTATTCTTAACAAAGGTGAACGAATTTCGACTTAAGAGGTTTTTGTTATTGTTATACTCATAAATATCTCCCTTGATAATTATTTCAGATGTCCATCCGCAACGGAGGAAACACATTTTTCATGTATTTCCCCCTGCGCCCCCACTGAAGCAAAAACTGACAGTTTAGCAACTGTTTTGAAAAGCTCTCATGAAAACTTTTATTTCATTTTCAAATCGGCTACGGTTGATGAATTTTTTTTTCAGGGGCCACTCTCCTGTACTGTTATCATCGATTAATAGCCAATTTTTTCGAATCCTAGAGTTGTTACAAAGCCCTTTTGTTAGAAGCTCCCTCCCGCCTCCTTGACTTGTTTTACTTATCAGCATTAATTGTAGGTACTCATCTTCAGTCATTCATTAAATTGAATCAAGTGTTCAAAGCATGCACCTTAAACGTTGAAGTTTGGAAAAAATAACTCAAAATGCTTCAATCTTCGCATTTAAAACAGTCACTATTTTGTTTTGCGATTACTGATACCACTAGCTGAACCAATTCTCAAAGATATATATGACACCTATCATTCCTGAAATTTTCATGCAAATCCTAGCAAAACTGTAGTGTCTGAGTCGGTAAAACGCGCATGTTGTTCCATAGCCATATGTTTTTTTTTTTTTTTTTTTTTTTGCGGTAGGGAGGTGAAGGCATTTATGCCCGCCGAGTCTGGCAGTGTGGGACTCCCATGGAGGATACCTTTGGACTACCCACTAAACACCTCCCCTGTCAATCTGAGAACCTAGCCTGGAACCGTTTGACACATTACTTCGGGCCAGGTCTCGTTTTGTTACGCCTTGGGGCGCCTTCAAGCCGGGGAGTCCCTTTCCTAGCGGGAGGGGAGGGGGGAAGAGGAATTGCCAGAAGAGCGATCCCCCAGCCCCAGTGCCTCCGGCTGCTGTGAGTCCCTTTTATATTTTAGGACTGCCCGAGCATAATGTGCCACCTGGTTCCATTTGTCAACCGATTCGAGCATCACCGCGACTATATTATCCGGGGTGAGCTCTCCCATCTCCCTGTAGAGTTCCCTTCGCAGCCTGGCCCATTTGGTACACGCAAAAAATGTGTGACAGGCATTGTCCTCCTCTCCTGGGCAAAACCGACAATCGGGAGACCGTGACTTGCCGATCTTGTGCAGGTAAGACTGAAAACACCCGTGCCCGCTCAAAAGCTGGGTCAGATAGAAGTCAGTCTCACCATGCCTTCGGTTTGGCCACGGTCTCACATCCGGGATGAGGCGCGCAGTCCACCTTCCCTTCGTGCAATTCCTCCAAGACTGCTGCCAATCGTTGAGCGAGCGTTGTCCCTCCTCGCGGACAACCATCTCCCTCGCATCCTCGTTTCGGCGCAGGTAAATAGCGCGGCGCTCTCTAGCAAGGAGGGCGACAGGTATCACGCCTGCAATCACTCTCACCGCCGAGTCGGAGACTGTTGGATACGAAGATGCAATTCTCAGTGCTCCCCTTCTCTGCACCTGTGCCAATCGTTTTCGGTATACCTCCTTGCTGAGAGCGTCGCCCCATACCTCTGCTCCGTACAGTAGCACTGACCCTACAGCACTCATCAAGAGGCGTCTTCTTGATGGGCTGGGTCCCCCTACGTTGGCCATAAGTCGACTCAGGGCCGATATTCCCGAAGCAGCCTTCTCAGCCGTTGCCCTGATTTGCTCAGAGAAACTCATCTTCAAGTCGATCAGTAGCCCCAGGTACTTCACCGCTGGCTTCGATTCGATCTGTATATCTCCAATACTGATCACCCTTACTCTAGGGATTCTCTTTTTTGTCAAGATGACCACTTCGGTTTTCTCCAGTGCTAAACTGAGCCCGCAACATCATCCACATAGCCGACCAAGCGCGACTCATCTGGCATCTCAAGTCTCAGTAGCCCGTCGTAAGACACGTTCCACAGGTCCGGACCAAGGATAGATCCCTGGGCAACACCCGATGTAATTTCCATACTTCGTTGGCCCTGTGTCGTGTCGTAGAGCAGGCTTCGGTCCTTAAGGTAGTTCCTCAAAAGCCGCATTAGATATTCTGGAACTTGAAAAGAGTTTTCCAGCGTATCCAGAATATCCACCCATCTAGCGGCGTTGAAGGCATTCCTGACTTTTGGACCGCGTTCACCACCTCTGCAATCGCATCAATGGTAGAACGTCCTGCTCTGAAGCCGTACTGCCGAGGAGATAGGTCCCCAGCAGCACGAATCGCGTCAGTGAGTCTTCCCTTGATGAGTTTCTCTAGCACTTTCCCAGCCGTGTCTAGCATGCATAACGGGCGGTATGCAGACGGTGATTCGGGATTTCCCTTCCCCTTCCTGACCAGCACGAGCTTCGCCACCTTCCATCGTACCGGGAAAACCCCGTCCCGTAGGCAAGCGTTGAATGTGCTGAGCAGCAAGTCAGGACAATGGTGATAGACGAGCTGCAAAACCTCAGCTGGAACACCATCTGGACCTGGAGCCTTCCTCGCTTTCAGGGAGAGGACTGCCTCCTCCAGTTCCAGCTGTGTGAAGAGTGGGCACTCGACTGCTGTTTCACCATGGGCAGCGTCAAGACGGACGGGATGGGCGGGGAAGAGTCCCCGCACTATCACGTCCATCTTTTCCGCGTCATGTATACAAGGCTTCCGTAGGGCACCAAGTTTCCCCATGACCAGCTTGTAGCCAAGGCCCCACGGATCCCTATTTACATCGTCCATGAGGTCTTGCCAGCATCGAGCCTTGCTCTTGTTAATAAGCCTGCGAAGATATTTCCTGCCGGACCTGTATGCTGCTAGCTTAGTGTCTGCCTCCTCCCGTGTTCGCGCCCGCTGGGCCTCTCGCCGAAGTTTGTGACACTCGCTTCTTTGTTCGGCGATCTCATTTGACCACCAGTATACTGGAGGCTTACCATGTCGGGGTCTCCGACGGGGCATGGAAGACTCGCAAGCAGCTATGATGGTACTCATAGTTGAGTTCACCAAGTCCTTGGCTGTAGGCCCTCCACTCCCTGGCGGAGCTCCCAGCAACGGTGCGCCTGCCGTAAGCGCGTCAGTGAACCTCTCGACGTCCATCCTCCCAGTCCTCCATCCGAGGATTGAAGTTTGGGCATATGCACGCAGAGTGGCACCGTCGTGAATCTCAACAGCTATATACTGGTGATCACTAGCCGAGTAGTCCTCTAGTACTCGCCAGTTGTGTACTCTAGGTACCAGGGACTCCGAAGCGAGTGTCACATCGGGTATGGTTCCTACGCAACCCCAGCGGCGGGAAGTAGGGGTGTTACCAGTATTTAGGACAAAAAGCGCTGTTCTGGCCGCCATGTCCAAGATTTGCTTTCCCCTTGGGTCGGATTGTGGCATACCCCATTCGATGGCTCTAGCGTTGACGTCTCCCCCGACCAGCATGTGGCCCTCTGTGTTCGAGACAGCGTCCTCCAGGGCATCGAGTTTGGTTCGAAAAGATCGCATTGCCTCGTTAGGCGTCAGATAAACACTGAAATATGTTATCCCTGAACACCGCACCCACACAAAACCATCCCCGCGTCCATGGCCCTGCACCTGAAGGCGGGCGCTGTCTCGAACCCAGATGGCCGAGGTACCAGTTTTGTCAGGGTACCACGCTTGCGAGTCCTTGTTATGATGTTGCTCGCTCAGCAACAGGAGGTCAGCTTTCTTATCCCTCGCAAACTGCTCAAGTAGGTCCTGGGCGTTTGTGCTTCGGTGCAAATTGACCTGCAGGATACGGATCATTTGAGTATCGATTTGGCTTTAGTTAGGGCCTCCTTGAAAACCCGGCATCTCCCTATCCCCGGCTCATGTTTGAGGTCGCCGGGTGCTAGCTTAGCATCCTTGCAAAGAATGCATTTTGCCTCGTTCGTGCACTCCTTCTTTTTGTGCCCCGTTTCACCACATTTGTAGCACAGAGATCTCCTGTCGGGTCCCCTACAACCATACGTGGTGTGTCCGTATTCGAGGCATCTGAAGCAGCGGATAGGGATCGCTCTTCTCCGTATCCTGCAGATCACCCAACCTATCTTAATTTTGCCCTTCGCCAGGATTTGCTGGGCGTCTTTATCAGCTAGTTCGACAATAGCCATGCGTTGCCCCCTTGTGTTTTCACGTGTCAATCTTGCCTTGACTTCACTTAAGCTGGGGAACTCCCTCCTAATGGCATCCTCTACTTCAGCTTTGTCCGTGACGCAGTCGAGGTCCCTGATTTCCAGGGTGGCCATTGGTTCGAGCGAGGCAACCGTTGCCGCATCTCCAAGAACCTTTTGAACCGCGTCACAGAATGCATCTTTGTTTGTGGCCTCTGGCCCGAATTCCACCAGCAGGCCACCGGTCCGGGTTGGTCGAACTGCTTTGATGGCAGTTTTGGTGTCGTCTGGCTTGACCGCTCCTTTGATTTCACGGAGGACATCTGCGTAGGTTCGGCCCTTAGTGGGTTTAATAAGCAGTGCCTCTCGCAAGGGTTTCCGCCGCGGTTGGCTTTTTGTTTTCTGCGGTATATCGAGGGGTTCTTTGTTCTTTTCGTGGTTGAGCTCTTTGTCTGTTTTTTCTAGTAGTAGCTTTTTGGCCGCTTTTTTCGCTGCCTTGTTTCGCACCACATGAAACTCCTCGCCTGGAGTGTCAACTTCGTTTATGGTCTCGTCCTTCCTCCTTTTCTCACAGTCGCCGTCAATTGGGCTACCGGCCATTCTTTTGCTGCTGCTAGGACCCACTGATGCCTCGAGGGACAAGTGTCTTTTTGGTGCTTTTCGGTTGCAAGCCACCTCCGCCTGTAGTGCGTTATGCGGCCAAAAAGCTCCTCCAGTTCAAGAATGCCATTCTTGACACTCTTGCCTATGTTTTTCTGCACTTCGCAGGCAGCCCTCAGTTGTTTGACGATATTCCCTGCTTTCCGAGTAAGCCGCTCCTCTTCGGCGCGGTCAAGGGCGATTGTGTTATTTGGCGCCACCTCTTGGGAGAGGCCCCCGTTTCCTAGCCCTTTTGCTTCTATCGCTTGGGTCGCGTTTGAAGTGGCGTCGGCCAACGGCAAAACTTCTCCCCCCCCCCCCCCCCAGTCTTACACTGGCCTCTGTTGGTGTCGCAGCTTGATCCGGATTGTGTACGTCTTGCACTGGGCGCTCCGGGGTGCGCATAGTCCTTCTACTGCGCCCAAAGGCCGCAATGATGCCAGGTTGCACAACGCACTCTGCCTTCTTTCGTTCGTTAGTCCGTCTGTGGTCTGTCTCCGATGATTTAACCTGTGATGTTGACTTTGACAGTGTTTCTGGGGTTTGCTGCCCCCCCCCCCCCCCCCCCCCGCAATCGGTGTCTTGTTTAATCGGTGTTCTTGCCAACAGCGGTTTTTGCCTGAAAGGGTTCTCCGTGCTAGCGTCCTGTTTGCTTGTGGTTTCATTTGTTTGCTCCATTTTATTGGATCCCCCCTTGGAGCCGCTATCTCCGTTCGTGTGTGTAGTCCCATGGTTATCTTTGCAGAGCAGGGAGGCCATGCGAGGGTTGGCACAAGCCCTTATGGGGACAAGTGCTCAGAGCCAGACCAGCGCTAATCGGGAGTCCGTCTCAACCGAACCTACACCACCAACCCAATGGTACGAACTTCGAACGTACTCCGAGGCCTGCCAAGGTTTTACCGGGACGGAGACGGTATGATAGTTGAATTGGAGCCGTTCACACACGAGTTTCACCTCGGCGCTACTGTGCAAAGCGCCTAGGTCCAAACCATCACATCCGCCAGCCCAAAGCGTCAATTCCAGTTCGTTGTCCAAAGCGTAGTCCAGATACAATAAGAGGGAACCTCACGGCACCCCCCATATCCTCGGGTCCGTGGGGGTGGCACTCCCCAAAGAATGCTAGCCTCCAAGAATGTTCTTGTCGACCAGCTTTCTCCCTGCGGGAATTTCCTCGGGTTCCCCAAAGAATGCTAGCCTCCAGGAGTGGTCTTGTCGACCGGCATTCCCCCTGCGGAGTTTCCTCGGGTACGTGGGGGCGGAACTCCCCAAAGAATGCTAGCCTCCAAGAGAGCTCTTGTCGACCGGCATTCCCCCTGCGGGGATAGCCATATGTTGCCATAGTAATAAATGCAGCGCATATTGTTCCATAGTAATACAGGAAAATTCAAACCACTATAACTTCACTAAATACGATTCAATCTTTATGAAACTTTCAGGATAGATCAATCTTATAAATAAACATCTACGTAGAGAATTTCATTGAATTTAAGGGTACTGTTAAGATTTTATTCAAGAAAATATAAAATCGATAAATCATACTATTACTAACAAAATTAAGTGAATTGTGACTTCTAACGTATTTGTTGTTGTTGTACTCACCAAGGCCTACATTCCTGATTTTTTTCGGATCACAGGTGTCCAATCGCGAGGGGGGGGGGGACACAAATTTTTGTATTTCCCCTCCCTGTGTGCCCCTCGAAACAAATTTTGCCAAACTAAGACCTGTTTTGAAAAGTTCTCATCAAGACCTTTCATTTGATACCCATATCGGCCTTCAATGAAATTTTGTTTTCGGGGGGTCACTCTCCTATATTGGGAGACCCCCCTTAAATACCTTATAAAATTTTTTTGTAGTTGAACTTTGAAGAGATCACCACTTTACACCTACACACAAAATTTGATGTTTCTAGCTTAAGTAGTTTCCGAGAAAAACTGTTGTGACACACGGACGGACGGACGGACGGACAGACGGACAGACTGGTCGCGAAACTAGTAGGGTTTTGTAAAATTATTTTACAAAACCCTAAAAAGGTCAATTATGAAGCTTATGAATTAAATGCGGAAGAGATTTTCAAAATAAACTATTTTTATGTTATTGTCGACAATGTGCGCGCAAGCTGCCATCCTAGGTTTAAGGCACTTAAATATCATGAGAGCATATTTGATTTCATGAATAATATAAAACAGATTAAAGGAAATTAGTGATAGTGAACTTTTGAAGCAATGCAGCGATTTGCAAATATCTATGACAGTATGAAAATCATGTGATATTGATGGACGTGAATTGTACTAAGAACTCAATATGCTCATCCGCCTGTATGAAGGAAACGACGACATTATCTCGGTGCTGAGATACATAATGGAAAAAAATTAACTGAAGTTAACCCCACTATCGAAATAGTCCTGAGAATTATTGCCACCACACCTGTTACAGTTGCGTCTGCTGAAAGGAATTTTTTGAGGCTTCTAATAATTAAAACATATTTGAGGAATACGATGACACAAGATCGGCTTTCAGCCCTTGCTATTCATTCCATCGAAAATGACATAGCTCGTTCGTTAGATTATTGTGCTTCAATTAAAGATTTTAGTCTTAGGAAAAGCCGCGAACATCAAGTTTAAAATTTATTATCTCTGTATTTGTTAACTTTGTAAATCTTTCAATGTAAAATATTTTTGCAAGTCCAAACAATTCTGTGAGCTACTGTTGCAATCGTTTTCACAACTATTAACAAGATCATGATCAATAAACGAATGTACTCGAAAGCACAAGAATCGACCAAGTAGATCCATGATCAATATCTGAAAGTAACGTCACTGCGGATGTTCAGAATTGCTCGAATATTCGAGGTAGTTCTCGTCAGAACATTCGGCAATGTACGAGAAATGGATTGAATGACTAGAGACCCTATATCATAGGTATAGAGAGTACAGGATCCGCAACCGGTCGCGAGAGCCGAAGCAATTAGCAACCTTCGCTTTAGTTGTGTGAAGTTGAGGTTTGAACTGATATGTTTTTGCATTTAATTCATTTCGAAACACGTTCACATTTATAAAGTTTTTGGTTTTGAAGATCGCGTGTACGAAATCGGCAGTTTAGTTCTCTTTTTTTATTAAAAACTTCCGAATTTTCTATCGACAATATTATAAAACTCAAATTTTATTTATTTGTATAACATTAGCATTTCTCGTCAAACATGATTAACACCTAAACCAAACAACCAGACCTACTTTCGCATCACATACTTTTCACGAAGAACAAAGGACCTCGCAAAGACCTGCCGCCCGGAGCCTCGCATTGGGTAAGGCCGCCGCTGCTTCCCTCTACCCAACTTGTTTCCCGTTCCTCCTTTATGCGTTTGGGATTTGGTAGTTTAGGATGCGCAGCAGCGGTATAATGTCCTCCCGGACGCATCTGGTTGACTGGACACTAGCCAGTCACAAGCTACTGCCTCAGGACATTTTGGCACAAAAAAGTGCGAATGTGGTAAATACCGTGTCGTAGCAACATCATAATCGTCACCTAAAATCAGATGTAACCTCGTAAGCTTCGATACTAGTCAAACTCCCCAACCACTCCACCATTTGACTTAGAGTTAAAATTATTTTGTGTTATTTGGGGAACAGTACTCAGAGAAACCCGGAATAACCCGTTGCAAGAAGATACCAGATAGTATGGCGCCATGAACTTCATACTAGTTTGAATACCAGTCACACACTTGCATCAACGTGACTCATGATTCCGCTTCATCATCAATGCCAAGTTTCTTTTCTTCCACCAAAAAGAAATCGCTGATTTCAATGCAAATCCAGTGAAAGGATGCCAAAGTGTAATAACCAATGCTCGCCTCTACTATACTCGTAATTATTACAATCACACAAGGCCTACGCACTGTTGTTAAACAACTGCAATTATGCAGGTCGACTTGCAACTGTGCAATGCATTCTGGTTGCACTCACTTATTCCATCACTAATCGACACCACCAGTGCCCACCATTTCTGCCAATCAACGCCAATATCACTTGATGCCACCGCACACATTCACGCCTGAAATATGTGCCACCGCGACCACGATGGATACCATGCGAGGAGAATGCTCCAAACCTAGCGCCATGCCGACTGACTGACACCAGAGGTGCACACTTTGCTGCAGTCAAAGATATTCCAAGCCTATCTGGCAGATACTATTGAACATGCATAGTACATTGCAAGTACACGCAAATGTACTTTTCCCGTTTTATGGACACAGAGAGCCGCTGATTTGGCACGGTTGTGGACAGCGAACGAGTACGCACTATGCGTTAAAATTGCATAAAGCACTCGCAGAATGCATGGAATGTGCAGGCATGTTGCGTTGCACCAGTGCAGCAACGCAGCTCGAATAAGGTCAGGGCACATGAGGACAATACGGAATAGTCTGGTGTAGGGTAAGGTATAGGATGTGAACGTGAACGTTGCTGCGATGGAATCCTAATCTTGGCGGTATCTATTGATGAGCATGCGTGAAGCGATTAACATGCTGTACGTGATGATTACTGTTGGTGAACAAGTCGCGAGTAGTTTGCGATGTTTATTCAATATTTTCTTGCTTTTAGTTTGCCGATGGTGGAAACTTTACACGTTCATTCACCTCGAAAAGTGCACGCTGAATTATGAGTAGGCGTGAAATTACACTAGAATACAGTTTCTACTTGCAATTTATGGTGACATTATTTTTACTATCGGCAATTTGTTGTCTTTTGTCGAGTTAAACTGGAATGGACTGGTAGTGGAGGTGTAAATCATTCATAACTGGTCAGGAGAAAACGTTTATGAATGAATTTCTTTTCTTTGAAGGATTTCTAAGAAAGACCTTCTCACTGATATTCTTTTTTTCATCTTTTAAGTTTTTATTCAAACTAACTACAAAAAGGACTTTTATTCGACCGACTTTTGAAAAAAATACTATCACGCACATACTGCATAAAAAAATCAACTTTAAAAAAATTCTTGACCATGAATATTTGAATTTCGTAAACAAACCGCCATAAAATGACTCAACCCGCCGCAAAGCCACTAACTCACTTAACTAATAAATTTATTTTCAAGGATCACAAGTCTCTTCTTGCTTTCGATCATGCACACAAATAGTATCTGCATTATAAATTCTAAATCGACTCTGAAAAGTTTCATTCTATTTGCGGGATGAAGTCAACATTTATATTTATTGTATTGTACATTATGAAATTTGCATCTGAACTACAACCAAGATCTAGATTCAACAATGAATAAAGATTCAAAAATAACAAGACCAGGTATAGCCGTAAGTCAAAAAGCAATTTTTTCGTTGATATTTTTTTTGGCAAACTATTGAATAATTACGGCTACACATCACTAGCTCAATTATTTCATAGTAGAAATTCTAAGAAACCGAGTTGAGATACATAACTAAAAATTCACAATGAAGTGGTGCTCAAAGGAACTTGAAATTGATTGATTAAATTTGCATGTGTTAAATTACGAGCAAATGCTTTCAGATACACAACAGGTTACATGTCTTAAAAAGTTTTTTGAGGGATATTGGGGTGAGAAGGACAGGATTAAGAAATTTTTCGAGCGAGCAGCTCTTTAATTTTTACATTTAAATTTATTCTGAATTTATTGAAATAGAATAACTTTTAAATATTTGAAATTATTTACATTCAATGGGGATGCTTATCAAAATTACTTAATTTATGTTCCTTTTTCGTTTTTGTTGTTCTGGTTCGCAGCAAGTGGAATTTAAATAGGCTATTACAAGGAGCGATGAATAAAACACGTCTGGTCGTGGCGATGGACAGTTGAAGAAAAAAACTAAGCAAGTTTATTCTCGTGTCAAAAGTTTTAGAACAATTTTGGTACATTAGTTTATTAGTACATTGAGGTGGGTTTCATATTTCAACACCCCAACTCATTCGGACAAAAGACAATTTGATTCAATAGATAAAAATAAATGCAAACTGATTCTACGTTAATTCAAGTAATCAACTCCATTCTACGTTATCTCAAATGATCAAATTGACAAATTACTTCAAACGATAATCAACATTGATTTTACAATAGTTCATTCTTCATCATTTCATCTCTTGTTTTGTCTGGATGCCCATTCCATGAACACCCACGTTCAAAATCGGTCCGACGATGGCCTTCGTCAAACAATCTGCAATGTTGTTTTTTGATGGTACGTATTTTACATCGATGATTCCAGCCTTCACCTTCTCACGGACGTGATGGAATCTTACATCGATGTGTTTGCTACGCTTTCGGAACGCATCGACCTCGGCAATCGTTATTGCACTCATGTTGTCACATCTGATCACCACAGGATCTTCCGTTCTCTTGAATTCATTGCGAAACATTTGCAACCATATGGCCTCACAAGTAGCAAACGATAAGGCCATATACTCAGATTCAGCTGTTGAAAGAGCCACGGTATTCCGAAGCTTACTGGCCCATGAGATTGCTCCTCCAGCCAACATAAACACGTATCCAGAGCAGAAACGTCGCTTATCGATGTCGACACCCCAATCAGCATCTGAGTAACCATGAAGTGGTTGGTTACCCGCACGATACACAATACGATAATGCATAGTACCCTTCAAGTACCGCATTATGCGCTTCACGGCGGTCCAATGAATCCGCCCATAGCATGAGTTGAATCTGCTCACGTAGTTGACAGCAAATGCAATGTCTGGTCTCGTTCCTTGAACCAAATATAACAACGAACCGACCGCTTGTTGATATGGAATGTTATCCGTTGATTCATCCTCCTTCTTCATATCTGTTGACAATCTTTGACTTGGATCACTTGGAGTAACCGCTGGCTTGCAATCACTCATTCCAAAATGCTCGAGAATGGTTTCGATATAATGACGCTGATGTATAGCGATTCCATTCTTGACGTACTCGATGGAAATGCCAATTATACTGTTCGCTCTACCAAGGTCTTTAATCTTAAACTCGGTACTAAGAGCCTTCTTCAGTGCCTCCATCTTGTCGCGTTGCTTCCAAATAATCACAACATCATCCACATACACTGCCAGAATCACTTCCAGCGATGGCAAGAGGTAAATACACGGATCAAGCTTTGATTTGGTTAGCCCAATCCCGATGAGAGCTGCATCTAACTTTAGGTCCCATTGACGGCCCGCTTGCTTCAAGCCATACATCGCACGATTTAACCTGCAGACCCGTCCGGTCCCGTCATTGAATCCCTCGGGTTGGTCGGTGAAGACCTCCTCGTCGAGATCCCCTTGAAGGAATGTGGTCACCGCATCCATTTGGTCAACATTGTAACCCTCTTGAGCGGCCATGGCCAGCAGATAGCGAATTGACCCATAGCGTACAACGGGCGAGAAAGTTTCCTCATAATCTATGCCGGCCTTTTGGGAGCAACCCTTTGCCACCAACCTCGCTTTATGGCGAACAACTTCACCAGCTTGATTACGCTTCAACTTGAAGACCCATTTGGTCTTGATTGTTTTTCGGTTGACTGGTAGCTCAACCAAAGTCCATGTTCGGCTCTCTTCGTGTGACGCCAATTCTTCCGCCATCGCCTTCTCCCAATGTTGACTCCTGTTGCCTTTGACAGCTTCATGATATGATTCGGGCTCATCGATTTCCGCTACAAAAACGAAATTCGCCTCAACATTCCTTGATTTCGGGGGACGCGTTGAACGCCTTACATCCCCAACTGGAACTTGTAGTGTACTGGGTGGGACATAGTCCTCGTCCGACCCATATTCTGACTGCGATTCAGCTAGTGTTTCGTCGAACCCGTAGGACAAATCACTTTTGACATTCGTTGTTGATTCATCGCCATCGCTCACAATAGACTCATTCCGGGAAGTTGGTGAGCGAATTATTGATGCACCATCGACAGCTGACTCTGTCATGGGAGACTCGACTTCATGATTTTCAAGCCCTCCGGTCGACTTTTGCTCTTCGACTTCCCCTAGAATGAAATCATCGAGAAGGTTAATTTGAACGTCATCATTTACCTTCAGTTCTGGTGCACTTTTGAAGACGACATCCCGACTCGTATGAACTATTCGAGTCTCAGGATCAAAACAACGCAAACCTTTTTGCGTATCGGTGTATCCAACGAAAAACATCCTTTTCGATTTCGCATCCAACTTTTGCCGCTTCTCCTTTGTGACATGCACCATCACCAGCGATCCGAATAATTGCATCGACGAAAGATAGATGGCTCCTTCTCTCCAGAATTGCTCCGGGACCTTGTTCCCGAGCGTGCGATTTGGCGAACGATTTGTAACGTACGCAGCCATATTAACCGCTTCAGCCCAAAGCGGCTTCTCCAAGCCCGCATCGAACAGCATGCACTTTGCACGTTCTATGAGCGTTCTGTTCATACGCTCGGCTACGCCGTTTTGTTGTGGTGTGTACACACAACTGGTCTGATGCACGATTCCACTGCGCTTGCATTCGGTTTCGAACTCGCTGAGATACTCTCTGCCATTATCGGAACGGAACATTTTAATTTGTAGTCCGGTTTGCCTCTCCACAAGCATCTTGAACTCAACGAAAATCCTCCCGATCTGACTCTTCTGTTTGGCAAAATACACGAAGACCTTTCGCAAAAAATCATCGATAAATGTTACGAAGTATTTTGCGCCCCCAACTGAAGTCGTATCCATCGGGCCGCAAACGTTGCTGTGAACTAATGCCAGTATTTGACTTGTCTTGATTTTGGCACCTTCTTTCTTGAATGGACGTCGGCTTTGTTTGCCTTGCGAACACGGAATACATTTCGCCAACGCTTGTTTATCGCCGTCAACTTTGATTCCATTCACAGTTCCACTCAGTTTGATCAGCTCACCATGCGACAAATGACCCAATCTCCGATGCCACGACATCAGATTGTCTTCGTCTTTGCCTGCTAACAGCCCACTAGCCTTCGACGTATTCGTGATCTTGTATGTACTGTTTTGGATGGTGTATTCAGTAACACATCACCCGCACCGCTTCGAATGACACAACCACTGCTGTCGAAGTGCACACTGTTCCCAGCTTTCACAATGCTCGATACTGACAACAAATTTGCCGCTATTCCAGGGACTAGCAATACGTTATTCACTGGAATTATGTGCTCCCCAACATTTAGCTCGATGGAACCGGTGCCAACAACTTTCAAGCGGGTGTTGTCAGCCGTTGTTATGTCAGCAAATTCATTGCTACTGGTGAATTGCTTGAACATCTTCTTGTTCGATGTGAGATGAGAACTCGCACCCGAGTCAATGAACCACGCGTCCGTTGAACCAGTTGCCGTCATAGCATAGAAGGCCGGTTTGGTGCTTCCGCCTTTGCCTTCATCATTTTGTGTGTTGGTTTTGCACTGGAGGCTCTTGTGCCCTTTCTTACCACATGTGAAGCACTTGATCGAGACGCTTCCCTTCTTCTTCTTGCTTTTCGACTCACTCGTAGCTGGTTTGGATGCAGCTTTGAATGCGCCTGTGGCATTCCCTTCGCTGTTCAACACGCCTTTCGAATTCGCATGCTCCAACAGACTTCTCTTTAGCGTTGCTGATGTTAATCGATGTCCACTTGAACCGTCACTTGTGAGGACATTGCTACCATCAAGTCCACCGATGAATGCTTCATATTCAGGCGTTAGACCATAAATTATAAGCCCGCACATTATTTCGTCATCGATCACAAAACCGGCTTCTTGTAAACGGCACATCGCGGCTGTATGTTCGCGCAGAAATGTCTCCATTGAGTCAAAGTTTGATAACCGCAACGATGTGAAGTCTCCGAGAACCTTTGGTTTGTTAAGCCAATTGTTATTACGGTACAATTCCGAACACTTTTTCCACAGATCCGCTGCCGTATTATGTTCACCAATTTCATCGTGTAGTTTTGGATCTATTAGCATCATTAATCTTGCTTTAGCTTGTTTGGATTTCTTCACACGGTCACTTACTGAAATCGCATCACGAACGATTGCCGCATTTTCTGCATATCGCGCACTTTTAACCGCTGCTTGCAGTGTGGCATTGTCCAAATCAGCCGCCAATGCGGCCACTGCAACATCCACCGCCGGCGTTGCAGCGGGGGCCGTTAATTTACTGTCCGTCGCGTTTTCTTCTAGGAATCCATCGAGATCGTGCCACTCCAAAACAAGCCTGGCGTTCCGACGCCACGATAAATAATTATCTGAGCCTGTCAGCTTCGCCACTTTCGTGAAATCACCTTTTTCGCTTTCCATAATGATGACCGAAAAACTCGTAATTTACGACGACAACAAATGTCGGTTTATTGCACTCTTTCTGGGCCACGGAAATTTTATCTTTTAAAATGTACGCCACACCTTACTCTATTTATTCCGCAAACCTGGGCCCATAACCTAATGTTCTGGTTCGCAGCAAGTGGAATTTACTCGTAAATAGGCTATTACAAGGAGCGAGTTGAAGAAAAAAACTAAGCAAGTTTATTCTCGTGTCAAAAGTTTTGGAACAATTTTGGTACATTAGTTTATTAGTACATTGAGGTGGGTTTCACATTTCAACAGTTTTTAATGACAAGGATTAAGTAGGCATTAAAGAAATGATCACAAGGATTAAATAGGCATTAAAGAAATGATCATATAGCTTTCTCAGCTCTTAGTATGAATCAACAACATTAATTGAAATGGATCGTAAAATTTCATTTCAAGACATTTCTTTCGTTACTCAGTTTTGCAGGCTATTAAAATTGTTGATGAGCAAGAATTAATTATAAATAAAATAAATCTGAATAATGAAATTCATCAAGAAAATAATAAAAAAAAAAATCTAACAAGTTTTAAGTATTTTTGTGGTAAAAAAACATTTAACAGTTGATCTAGGTTACCTTTGCGATGAAGAATAATATTACCAGATAATATTCAACATCTTTTCATCAACAAATTCAAAATAAGATTTATATTGGTGGCAACAATAGTAAATATTTTCAGTTTATTTTTCAATCCCCAAAGGTGATAGCTCATCAAAAAAACGTAAATCTTCTTGAAATTTTAACGACAATGCTTAATCTTCAAATCAAAATGTTATTCAAAATCTTTTCCAATTCCTCAAATTTCTCCAACACACAATAAAATCCTCCCTTCTATCTCCTCTCTCTCGATTTTTTTGAATTCAATACAATTACATTGAATCCACCTGTTAAATAAATGTTTTTTCTTCTCTTCTGAATTTAATTTGAACACCTCTTGGTGTTTTATCTTCATCTTGGATCTGTGCCAATTCACACTTCACACCACGTACAACATTAAGATAAATTAAAAGATTTATTAGCTTTTATTGTCTGTTCACCCCAATGACTTTCAATTTGTGCGTTTTATATGAAACAATCAAATGGATGAATGAAAATGGTAAAGATCTTTGCAGAGGGAGCCAATTAAAGAGTTTAACGAGTATGTAAGGAATCCATTCTAATGAGAAATTCAAAATTTCTGATCGAGATAACATTCAGGTGGTTGGAAAATTGTTTACATTTGAATGAAATCTTATTGTTGAATAATCAATTGATGAATCGTATCAAAATTTCATAGTCTACGTAAAGAAGAATAAAATGAATATATTTACACACCTGTTTGAGACCACCTGGAGATTTGACGAAACACCTCCAATTCAACTTACACAGAAAGCAATCAACTTTTTAGGAGTGCGATCAGTAAAGTTCAAAAATGTCTTTTGAATGCAGATTGTAATCAGTTTTGATTTTATATAAATGTTTTTTACCACAAAAGAAATTGAAAATTTGGTATGGTTACGTCCAGAAGTGCAATCTGATTTTTAGAACTTGTTAAAACAACAAAAATGGTATGCGTTCAATACTACTTGTAATGAATCGGGCGACGCCGCTGGGTGACCACTACCAACACACCTTGCTGCTATGTGGCTTGTCATCCCATGGTGGTTGTGACGTTTGCACATCCCCCGTGAATTTTGCCGTGGGATGTCAAATTGAAGTTGACAGACACATGGCAGTGGAGTTTGGAAGTGTGTCGCTCGCTCTCTGTCGCGGTTGCCTCAGTCGTCGCGAAAAATTTTCTTGCGAGATGTGCCACTTTTCGGGTTAACCATTTTACTTCAAATTATTTCCTCCGAACAAGCAAATCGCTGAAGTGTTTTATCTTTATACTCCGTAAGCTCGCTGAATTCAACGAAGCACCACATATCGTAAATGGTGACACCTTCATAAGTGATCGGTTGCCAGCTCGTCATATTGGTCGTGGGTTGGATGCGCTATCCCTGAATGGTGGCATCTACGACAGCAGTGGTAATCTAATGCATGGTGATGCTACTACAGATCTATTGGACGGCGAAGATTTAGATACGAATCTTTTAACAGACCTAAGTAAAAACAGTCACATTCAATTCAACAATCAAGTCAATCATATAAATCAATTCAATAGGTACTTGATGCAGAACGCCTTACAAAGATAGAACGTAACGTACTTGCCTGCCAACACAATCATAATCAACAGCATTAAAAATGTACCCAGCACAAGCACCCACATAGTCATTACAATTCTCCGAGTAACATGGTGACAGCTGTTTCAACGCTGGGCGGCGGAACAGTACCCTTGATGGTTGCAGCGCTAGCGCAGCACAATCAAAACTCGTCACACTACGAACAAACCCCATCATCAACACAAATTTATCGCGGAATTGCACTAACCTCATCGTCAATAGTAGCAACCGGATCCCATCCAACAACAGTGTCACAACATTATGTTAATTCCTCACCCAGTCACCTGTCGCATTGCTTGAATAGCACCAATGCAGCGACGACCCACATTGTTAACTCAACGAGAACTTCGCAACACGATGAAGTAGGAACACTCAACGAAAAAAACAAGGTATCATTTACTAAGAGGGGTAGTGATTTTCTTACATTCTCGGTCAAACCATTATATTTTAAAGAAATCAACTTTGATTACTTAGATACTGTTGGTAATGCCTCATTTTTTTCCGTTTTCATTTTAAAATCAATGCAGAGACACACGAAAAATTTCGTTTTGAATCTCATAATTGGGTGATGTAAGTTTAAAGTCTTATTATTAGATATTTGATTAGTCGAAATTCGTTTGTAGCAGAGTTTAGTTAGCAGTGATCGAAAGAAAATAAAATAATAACACTAAATCAACAAATAGAATAGAAAACAAAACATGATAGAATTGAATGTCGTGTGATCCAGGGGTTTCTTGGCTGTGTATAGACTAACAACATTTGAAATAACATAAAGTGTAATAACCATTAACTATTTAGTATTTTAATGACTGCTATAATTTCTTGGTAGGGTTTATAGGTTTGACCCGATCAATAAGCTGTCGGTAGTTACTAATATTACTACGTGTATGTCAGATCACTTTCAACCAATGAGATGAAGTTGTTTCTGTATGCATCCTTTGCATGTTTCAGTATCTATAGCTATTAATACCGCATTGAGTTCATAGTTCTACAAAACTGGTAAATCATAATAATCTATCCATGTAATGTAGTTACACTGTCAGACAAATTTTGCATGCAATACCTACATTAATCCCAGATTCACATAAAACGGTGCCTAATTCTAAGCGTTTCACTTCCGATAAAAAGTCGTATGTTTATCCAATCGAAACGTTCTCATGCATATCATTAAGAAGTTCAGCAGAAAAAATGTTTCGAATAGGATAAAATTAAAGGCATCTCTCAAGCCAGCATATAAATGCACATCAATTTAAAACATTTACTGATTTACAGATAATTTAAAATAGAAAGAAATAATAATTCAGCATAAGATGTATTCCACTTACGAGTAGATGAGGTATTTTAAAACAAAAAAAAAAAAAAATTTCAACTTCTAGTGTTTGGATGTAATGTAGATTATGCATATATTTTAGAGCTGGCTAATGTAGACCATTGGTTTTTTTTCGTTTATGGTCTAGGTTTAATTGAAAAATTCGTAAAGTATGTTCAAAAAAAGTTGTCAATTGGAAATGAGTTACAAACATACTATGGATTGCTAAACATTAACAACGACTTTCCTTTCCAGTGGTCCTTTCTTTCAGCGGGAAGTAGAGTGCATGGTAAGTATGCCGTCGCGAGGGTAGGGTTTGACAAAATCCGCTGAGGTCGGTTTCGCGTCGCGCGCGGTACGTGGTACCCTTGTTGGTTTTGCCTTTTTATTAGCGTAGCTTTCGTCGGGTTTGAGTTAGCGTGGTATTTTTTTCGGTATCGCGTTGTGAATTCGGGAACGCGAAGTAAAGATTCGATTTTTGTTCTTTGACTGGTTGAATGAAGAAATACGGAGTAACGTAAAGTTGGTTTCTTCTCCGTATGATTGTGTTTTGTGACGCGTTTGGAAACGGGCGTTTAATGGTGGCTGAAAATTGTAGATGAGCGTAATCCATTTGGAGACCCGCACCGGAATCCTCTCCGATCTAGCTGGCCGACCAGCAGCCACCGCGAAAATGGATTACGGTGCACGGATTGGTTGACCGGTTGGTACCATCCGTCAGCACTACTCAGACTTAACGTCTAGAACCGATGAGAGGTCGGTTCCTCGTTCGAATTTAGACTTAAAATCATTACAATGGCGCCCAACGTGGGGCCCGAAGGGGAAACAACACCACTCTCCTTTGAGCTCTCACATTTTTAATTTTGCTGTCGGCAGATGAACCGATTCAATTTTTATTGTCGCCCTCACCATTTGATATTAACGTAGCATACTTTGGAGGGTTCCATAAAGTAAAGATAGAGTCACCGATAAACTTTCTTTTGGTGTTTTTTGTCTTGTCTTCGGTATAATAAGGTCTATAGCATCTTCTGGAGTTTTTCGTTCGTGGTGGCTCTGTCGCCTGAACATGCCGATGATGTTATAGAGTAATGCGTCCCTTAATGTTACCAAACGAAAGGTTTGCACATTTTTAATACAGTTTGCAGTCGGACAGTTCTAATTTTGAACAAACTGATGGTACCAGGGGTTTTCAAATACACTGCTTGGAGTTGCGTCAGTTTTTGCCGGGAGCTAATCTGATGACCGGCAGTGATAAAATCCGCATCATCAATTAGTCCTGACCGACACCCGGTTTGTTTTTATGATTGGCTAGCGGCTTTTATTAGCATACTTTCGTAGAAGACAGGGACTTATATTCAAGGAGAGGGACCTAAAATTATACCAACCATCTCTCCACTGCGGAAACAATTGTTTCTTCACTAGTGAAGAGCGAAATCCTTCAGTCTCTCCATGTCTGGGTCGGCATCGAAGATACTACCCTGTAATGAACATAAGCAGTCGAGCAGCCCCGTGGTGATCAGGAGTGGCTACTCCTGAAGAGATAAGGTGGTCACCCCGTCGAAACTGCTTAGTTTGTTGTTTTACTGGTGTAAACTGCATCCGTCAAGTTTCCATCCTTTACGCAGAGATGAGTGGTTCACTTCAGCCACTTCAACATCTTTAGGTTTGACATTCCCCTTGTAATGCAACGACCCTCTTCGGAGAATGTAACGGTTACTTTTTGTGTAATGTTTGCGTTTGTCTCAAGCCTCCGTGTCCGCTAACTTTACCGAGGCAAAAAAATATTCAATTACTGTAGAGTAGCTTAATTAACACCTAATAGAACATTTCTAAAGATAATAAAAATTGATCGGTACGTCTTGTAGAGTAGAGTACGCGTGATAAGTATTTTGTAGTGTAGCTTCGTGGCTCGACAAGAACCGGCCTCATATGATCCCGCAAATGCTAGTCGTCAAGCACGCGTACGCGGTCGTTAAGCGAAGCTAGTTAGCTGAGCTCGGTGTTGTTTCAGCTCGCTGACACTTGTGCCAGACCATCGGCACCCGTGTCCTTCACGGACATTTCGTAAGTCCTTACATACTGAAAAAAAATTCGTTACTTAAAACACAAAGCTATGTTGTGTGTTAAAGGTCATCAGCCGATGAACAATATTCCCAATTATTTAATCATCCTTGTTCCAAAAATAAAGCCTTTTCAATGATCGGTCCTTTAAATCGTTTTGTCTTCCTCTAGCTATGAATACAGCGCTTTTGAAAATGCCTCGAAAATATGCCAGTAATTTCAGCCAGCAGCAACGTCTGATGGTCATAGCCTTATATGATTATTCGAAACAAGGCCTCGCAGATAAACCAGCATTGCTATTGAACTGTTTCAACTTTTCAGCTCCATTTCAACGACATCTTGTTACCCTTCCCTCAAGGGCGCTCTGATTGAGGGTTCTACGGGTCCCGGTTTTGCTCATCGGAGACCTAAACCAGCCTAAACCCTCACGTTAACCGTCAAGTGAGCGGACGGTTTTACGGAAAAATTTCACCACCGCACATAAACTAAGAATCTCTAACGCACGAATGGAAACTACACCAGAAATCAACCGCTAAAGTAATCCCACCAACACAGCCTATCCTCGAAGGTGATTCCCACTAAGCTTGGAGGCAGGAAAAATTATAAGGCGGTATCCCTAAATTTATAGGGGACCACCTGGAACCAATATTACTCACTTTTCCGCGTTATCCGTGAGCCAAGTTAACAATACCAACCAAAACTAAAATTTCAATTATTCCGAAGCTCAACAATTCGCATAAATCTGAAACTTTCACAGAATTCATTACAAAAATCACGCTTCAATTTAGAGGAAATTGTATTTCTGCTTTAACAATACTTGAAATTGAATTACTTACTAATGAATCTACATACGTAGGGGGGCCCTCGATTTTTCCGCCGTCAATCAAAGATTTTTCCTCGCTACCTCCGGTGATTTTGCCACCTTTTCCAGCTACCGATTTAAAACTTCTTGTTCTTGCGGCTTTGATTCCGCACATTGGCTTGCCGCTGCCAAGCTTAATCCCGCCGTAGGTGTCGCTGGAAACCAAATCAATCAATCTTCATTTTTCTCCTTACGTCGCCACCAAAGGTCGTTCCGCTAAAGAGGGAGATTTCATTATTCCCAGATCCCTCGTCAATTCGTCTCAAACGGGGGCCCGTTAAGTTTTTTTCGGGGGAAATGAACTTTGTTCTAGCTATGAACAACCTACCAGCGACACTCAAACTGTTTTGATGTTGGGCAATTCAAATATAAATTTCCCTTCATCTAGCACATTCGTGAATGTTCACTTATTTAAATAGCGAAGAAGCAAACCAAAATCATAGGCGGTAATATTCGTAAGTTTGTCATACTGGATCTGGATATTATCGATTGATAAGTGTTGAATGGGCTTGATCGGTGAGTTGAACGAGTGTATTTATTCCTTGAAGCCGTATTGATCCTAGCATCATTGCTAGTTACAGTTTCTGTAGTTATCGTCGCCGTAATCTGTGCTGGTACGCCGAAATTGGTAAATTTTGCATCTGCGTGTGCAGAATGTTCGCTTGACTTATGTCCCTTATGAATTTTTTTAATCGATTGTAACTACTCTAACCCCTTACGCACGCCACTACACATATAGGTGATTTGTCGTTCTGTTGGCGAACCCGATACTTGATGGATATACTGCAAAATGCCACTACCACAATATCCCATCATATCCAAAATTTCATGGCACCGCAAAGCGATCATATGACAGTTTCTGTGTCCTGATGTTCAAGGGCGCTTTTAATTGAAGCTACGAATTCGGAAGAATCGCAGTCGATGGCCATTTGTTCTTGTTGTTCTGACGTCCCGTGAGAGGAAACTTTTCCTTTTCCGTGTCTAGTGTGGAAGCGGATTTATCTGACAGACTTACGCACAAGTTACATACATGATTACTTTACTTTACACTGTGTTTTTTTTTAATATCGAACATCCATCTCAATTTTTCTTTGTCACAATAGTTCCTAACTTTAAACCTTGGCTCGCGGCGGCTAATGTATCCCGGTGCTCAAAGTAAGTTCTTCATTTTCTTACGGTCTTGCGTGAATAGTATACGCGAGATTTTCTTCCAGGTGGTCGGATGGGAAACAAGGGTCACTTGTAACAATCTTATTGCGAAAATGAGCTATCTCTGATGGACTACTAAGAATATAAATGCCAACTCCAGCCGGGGGTCCCGGGTCGCTCCATCTGAGACGTGTGGAACCCACTTGTCTATCCTTAGATTTTACCCCCGAGCCTCTAGACGAGCTTGGCTTGTGTCGGAGTCTTTACTTTCCACGAAAATTATCCCGATCACCGAAGACATTCGCCAATAGAAATCCAGGTTCTACATTTCCAAATCCAAGACACAACGCTTCCTCTCCCGGCCCACTTATCAACAGAAGTGGGGTAAAGGACTAAATGACAACTTTAGCACTTATCCCAACCACAATCAATCTTCCAATCTACTCTCAGATTTCCTGGACTTTTCGTAAACATGGAAGAACGTGTTAGAGACGGTACCAAAACAATAAAATCAAAGTCGATACCAAAATTGCTTATTCAATCTTATTTATTAAGTTCAATGATAATCAACTTACTATCTCCCGCATCTTGTTGCTTGCGTTTCACGCTATAGTATTGCCAGGTGACAGCTCGGGCACTCCTGTTTCGGAATCGTCCTCAATTTCGTTGCATTCATCTTCGTCGTCACTCGAGTTGCTGATGTCATCTAACTCTGGTGCTGATTTATACCAGGGTTTCATATTCTCCGACGTAAACAGTGATCTAAAATATCGTCGTCTTTTGCTCTTCAATCCAACCAATGTCTCCACTAAATATCGGTCGTTACCGAGACATTTTTCTACAACAAATGAGTCTTTGTACTTCGGCTTTAATTTTCGTGAATGTCCCGTGGTAGGGAGCTCGTGTTCCAACAGAGCCAAGTCATCAACAGCGTAGACTGTGGGGGCAGCGAGTCGTTGATCAAACTGTCTTTTCCATTTTTGCGTTCCCTTGTGATGTTAGCCATAGCAGAATCTCTTCTTTCCCTCATAGTTGTAACGAACGAATCTCCAACGTTTTGTAGTAGTGCAGATAACAGACGCTTCGGGAGAATATCATTAAGCCGGAAACCGAACACAATCTCGTTAGGACTATACTCAGGCGTATCATTTTTCGGGGTGTTAATAACCTACTGAAGTTCGCGCATATCTTCGTCCTAACGATTATTGCTTCTGATCTGAGTGCGCAAATAATTGAGTATTGATGAACTGCGTTTTTGCTGTGTTGAATATTGTTATCAGCACAATATCGAGCAAATGTCTTCGCTGTAAACCCAAAGCCCCGGTTGGTGATGATGCAGGAGGAAAGTCCAAAATACGTCGTCATTTTGTTTAAAAATCGTTAGACTGGAACAATTTTCGTATTTTTAACGGCTTTTATGACGATGTATTTGGTAAAAGCGTCGGAGATTACCAAAAGGTACGAATTACCAGAGCGTCTTCACAGAAATGGTCCTAGATGATCCAAGTGTAGTAGTTTGAATGAAACGGGCTCCATTTTGGCTAAATGTAAGTATCCTTCGGTCTTTCCGCCACGGGCTATATTGTAATTGCATTCCAGGCATGCTGTGATGTAATCCTTGACATATTTTTGCATACGTGGAAACTAGAAATTTTCTTTTATTCGGCTTATCATTTTTTCAATGCGAAATGACGTACGTCATCGTGGTATGACTGTACAACCTTCCAATGTACTCCTTTTGGAACGACAAAACGTAGCTCCTTGTCGACGACACAATAAAAACGGTGATACTTGATTCGATGCTTTAACTTTAATTGTTTCTCCTTTAGGACGGCAATAATGTTTTCCAGGGTTTTGTCCTGCAGTTCTATCGTTAGAAGCCAGTCTTGTTGACTGATCGAGAAAGTAAGTATGAAATCGGCTATTTCCATATCCTTCTCTGGTCCAACCGGAGCTCGGCTGAGCGCGTCAACGTGAGCCATCTTATATCCAGAACGACGAACGATATTGAAGTCAAATGTGAGAAGTCACATCCACCATCGGGGAATTCGGGGTTTCATCTCGCGGCAAATTTTTAAGTTTGGCGATAGCGCTGCAGTCTGTCACCAGTTCAAAGTGTTTCCTTAGGAGGTAAATCTTGAAACGCTCCAGCCCATCGATGACTGCAAGGACTTCCTGCTCGTAACTATGATACAGGCTCTCGGCTTCGGAACAATATCAACTGAAGTACATTACGGGCTTCCAGCTCTACCGTTTTTGGATTGGAGTAACACAGCAGCTACACCATGGCTGCTGGCATCGGTGTGCACTTAACGTTCCCCAGTTACGTTATAAAGTGCAAGGGCAGGTTCTTCGCATTATATATTTTTGAGCTTCGTAAAGGCTTCTTTATGTTCCAGATCCCAGGATGGACTATCTTTCATCAATAGCTTTGTAAGTGGACGAGCAATGATCGCGTAGTTTTCCTTAAACTTCCAAAAGAATCCCGTCAACCCCAAGAATCGGCCGGTTTCTGTGATTTTTGATGGACGCATGAACATTCTTATTGCTTTGGTCTTCTCGCAGCCAGGTCCGTTTTCGTACACACGGTGACCCAAGAAATTTATAACACTTTGTAAAAATCGGCATTTGTCTATCCGTAGCGTAAGTTCAACTTGTCTGAGCAGATTAAGAAATTTTTCGAGTTTTTCGATGGCTTCGGGTATAGTTTTTGCGGGGATGATCACATCACCCAGATATGCGATAACCTTGAAAGAAGGCTCCATTTTTATGACTTCGTTCATGACTTTTTGAAATTCCCCTGGAGCATTTGCCAGACCGAAAGGCATACGGTTAAATTCCATCACGATGCTTACAGTATTATCTACTTTGACGTTGCCATTGCTTACTAAAACCTACTTCACTTCCACTTACTACTGTTCTACTATGTAGTATCTGGCTAGCAACCTGATTCTCATACTATTTCTTTATATTTTATGATCGTATTAAAACTACAGGATCAAAATCTATGTCTACAAATGAACACTAAGTCACGACACTCATACCTCCCCAAAGAAAAAAAACGCATTTGGCCGGGGAAGTCCAAACTAAAGTAAAACCAAACTAAATTCAATCAAGAAGAAATGAGGAAACGTAAGCAATTAAAACCAATGTAAACCATTTATCTTATTTTCTTAATGACAATTACAACTAACTTCTGACTCGACTTAATCCCAGTCCTCTGGGTTTCATTTTCATCTACTAGATATCTCGAAGATTTAATCTGTATAATTCTTACCTAATCCACTGTTCAAGCTTAGCTCCTCACTAGTTTCTAGTAACCCCACCGCCAATCTTGAAACTTGCTTCGCAAGAAGAAAACCCCGCTTCCTCAAATCCTACGAAACTACCAAACCCCGTAAACGATATAACTTAAACGAACCTACTTCTACAGCCTAACAAAACTATAGTCGCTATTGGCTTCTCTTTTAAGGTTTCCACCTCTCTGCAGCTTTATGCTGTCAAGATGTACGTACCTTCCTACACCCTAATGGTATGATAAGATGGTATGAAGACGGCGAAAAGGACACGAGTTGAGGAAAATGAGTGGAAATACAGCGCTCCCAATTTACGACTGCCAGGTCAACTACAAAATAAGCTGATAATATTTTCACTTATTAAAGTATTAAGCTTTGCACCATCTAGTTGGCGAAATGAATGTTTTGTGTTCTATTTCAATGCCACTTGATTTCATTATAAAAATGAAACACGCAGTGCAAAACGGCACACTCAAATGAAAGGAAAATTTAAGTGACTGAAATTTAATAGCGCTGAGACGTGATATGCACTCGTTGCTTGTCGCTTTCAGACTGAACGAGCACAGCTGATGAGCTAAAGTTCTTCTGTGCACAGTCTGTTCAGTTACACGCATATTTTTCGTTGCATACTAACACCCTTCCTCAACGATAATATGCACTTCATTGAGTAATTTTAATCCGTTCTTTTCAGCAAAATACTTAACCTTGATCCTGTTGAGTGGCTTCGTTAACATGTCAGCTGTCATTTCTTTGTTGGGGCAGTATTCAAGTTTCATAAGTTTCCTATCTTTAATGTCCTTAATAAAATGATATTTGGTGTCAATGTGTTTTGTGCGATGGCTACTCCATTTGTTATCAGTCAATTTTAAACAATTTTGGCTTTCTCCGAAAATGGTCGTGTTGAATTGTTTATCGTGATTTATTCTTTGATTTATTCTTGAAGCCATATACCTTTATGGCAAGCTTCTGCTATAAAAGCATACTTTGCCTCAGAAAATGATAAAGATACGCATGTTTGCTTTCGACATGCCCAACTTATTAGCGCATTTATGAATTGAAACAGACAACCGTTGTTTTATTTACGGTTACTCGGATTTTCTGTCCAATCCGCATCTGCATAGCCGATTAATTCTTCTTGTCCGTTGCCACCGAGTATGAATTCGTAATCTTTCGTGCCCTTCAAAAAGCTATTCTTTTCGCCGTGGTCCAATCGATTTGACTGACTGAGTATAGTCATACTTGCGCTGATATCTGGTCTTGTATTTGCTGCTAGCTATAGCAATGCTCCAATTAATTGCTGGTATAATTCTTGATTTTTCATTAAAGGCTGATATTCTGTTGCCTTTAAATAACCAATATCTATCGGTATATCTGATATCTTGGCATCTTGCAAGCCAAATCATTCCAAGATTTCTTCAATATACTTCATTTGCTTTATGCAGGTAAAACCATTCTTGCTCTTTCTGAGTTCCAATCCTAGGTATTTTTGTAAAAAAACAGGGATCAGTTAGCTTGAAATTTTCTTGTGAAAATACTACTGTGCTGTCGATGGCTGAAAGTTCTTTAACAGCTATTAAAAAATCGTCAACATATATGAATACAAAAGCGATACTGTTTTTTGTCTCGCTTGACGTATAAGCACGGATCAACACTACTCTGAATGGAATCGTTGCTCTTTAAAAGTGAATCTAACTTTTTGTTCGATATATTTGCAGCTTGCTTTAAACTGTAGAGCCCCCTGTTCAGCTTACAGACCATGATATGCCCTTCCTTATTTTTCATTTTATATCTTTCTGGTTGCTTCATATATATAATTTCCTTCTGATCACCGTTCAAAAAAGCAGCCTTTGCATCGAAATGCTTCACTAGCAATCTTCGTTTACCTGCGATGACTAGTAGAAGTATGAAGGTCATCTGTCTTACGACGGGGCGAAAACCTCATCAAAATCTGTGCCGAACTTTTGAGGAAATCTGCCTGCCACTAGTCTAGCCTTATAATTGATTATTCCACCGTCTGAGTTCCTTTTAGTTTTGAAAACTCATTTACAGGTCACAATATTTCGACCATGCAGCGTAGGTACAATTTCTCACGTGTTTTTTTTTTTTTGAAGTGGCGCATTATATTTTTCATCCATCGCTCTTTCCCATTCATTTTTATCTAGTCTTGATAGCGCTTCACTCCTCTTGCGAAATCACTGCAAACTTTGAAGTTGCCATGTACCAATTGAGCGCGACTTTATCATCCCTTGTAGACCTCTGTGTAGTGACTGCTTTGCTGATCTTATTAGTTTGCGCGTCGTCAATTTCTGCTTCTTCCACGGGTGCGTCGTCGCTTTCTGCTGCTACCGCTTGTGTATCGTCGGTTTCTGCTGCTTCTGCTTATGCGCCGTCGATTGCTTCTTCGCTGTTAATTCTTGAATGGATTTTTCCTGAGTATTGCTTCTCCAAAAAACATACTCTTCTTCTGAATTTCCATCGGCGTTGATTCGATTTTTCGCGAAGTTTCCGTCAAAAAATGTGGCATCGTGACTTATTTTGAGTGCTCCTGTTGTCGCGTTAACTAATCTGAATGACTTGGATTCTTCCAAATAACCAATAAAAATATGCTCTGTAAATTTTGCATCTAATTTCTTTCAAAGTTCCTTCGGCATTTGCACAAGTACGTTACTACCGTTTCGTTGTACCATAAATCATACAGAGTTTTCCCGGTTGTTTTTGTCGGCAAACGATTCTGCAAAAAATTGGCTGTAGTCACGGCTTCGCTTCAATACTTTTTATCAATATTTGCATCTAAGATCATGCACCTTGCCATTTCTATAAGCGATCTATTCTCTCGCTTGATGACTCCATTTTGCTGCGGCGACTATCCAGCTGTATATTGCGCTCTTATTCGATTTTCCGCAAAAAAAATCTTACAATACTTTATTCAAATATTCTTCTTCTCCATGAAACTTTATACACTTAACAGTTTTTCCAAATTGTGTTTTCATCATCTGGACAAAACGTTTTATTTGCGACTCCACTTCGTCCTGCGTTTTCAAAAGGTATAGTCATCAATGAGAGTCATTAAATACCTTCTCCCTCCTGGCATCTTACTTTCCATGGATCTACAAATATCTTTGTGAATGTGATCGAGGATGGCCTAGGTTTCCTTTGGAAAAGGCTGGCGAGCCGTTTTCCCTTTTTCACAGCACTCGCATATTTCTCGCTATCCGCAGTCTGTAAGCTGATCGCCAATTGCTTTTGGGCTAAATCTTTAATTACAGCGTTGGTGCCATGCATGTTGGCACTTTTCTCCATGTTGGGTCTTTATTTCTGCACAGGACCTTTCATCGGCTTTTTGTACCTCGTATAAATCTTCGACGTCCAAATCAAATTTCACCACTGCATGCTTTGTACCGTTCTTTGTCACTATGCAGATATTTCTGTCAAAATTCACTTTATATCCTTCCTTTGTGAGCTTTCTTAATGATACCAGATTGGATTCGAAAAATGGTACATAGAGCAAGTGCTTGGTTTGTAGTTGGGTTTGCTTCCCATCAACTGTACACTTTATGACACCCAAGCCTTTTCCTTCGATTTTACTTACTTTGTCCGCGTCGGAAAGTCACACAAATCCTTTCACGGCCGAATCGAGATCGGTAAAAAAATCTCTAGTGTTTGCCATGTGGCTCGTTGGCCCTGAGTCGACAAACCATGTGTTGTTATAGTTTTTCTTGACTTGTGCACTGAACCGCGTTGATGTTTTTATCTTTCCAGGATTCATATTTTCTGCAACCTTACTTGAGGTGGCCGGTCCTTAGACTGAAAATACAGCTTCTGTTCTCTTGTCGGACGTTGAAATTGTCTTTATTCTGTCCACTGTTATTACTGTATGCGGTCTTCGTTACTGTCTCACTTACTGGAAAGTTGTCTCTTATGTCCATTTGCCTTTTCGGGCCTGCTCTCCAAAGCTGTAACATCCTAAGATTCCGGAAGGCTTCCCAGCAGCACAGCTGCTCACAAATTGTCATCCAAAACAGTTTCGAGAGCCATTAGTTGATTGACGGTATGCAAAAAACTTGAAATGTGCGCTTCCATAACACCATCTTTGTTAAGAGCTGTACGGCATAATCTCTTTAACAGCAGTACTTTTAATGTCAATGTTGCCTTTTGGTGATAATCTTTGAGCGTTGTCTTTTTGTTCCCAATGTATCCCCCTTTCGTTACAATGAAACAGTTTTTAACTTCACGCCACGTAGGGTTCAAATCCTGTAAGTGTACGGAGAATCTTTGCTGGTAATTTTGAACGGCCCCACATACTTTTTGCCTAAAATATTGGGCTTCATCTGATTCGGGGAAGTTATGCGTCCACACCATCTGATAGATTTGAAATGGCTGATCCCGCTTCCGGGGATTATAAGTCTGCGAGCTTTGCTACGCTGCCTTCTTCAAATGCCGTTGAATATCCGCTCGTATTTTCGAGATTAGTTTGGCTCGTACCTTAGGATCCTGCCGACTCTTCTCCCGTTGCAAAAAGTTAACTAATTTTGCGAAACAACCATGCCTCACCCAAAGTTCGCAAGATATGGGCTAGCTTCCATTGTCTCGTGAGTAAAGGTCCGTGATACACAACCAATCTTTGGAAGGTCTATATCCCACTTCCGCTGATTTTTATCCTTATTTGATCTTGGCATTCATTATATGCTTTGATTAATGCGCTCCGAACTCTTGAAGCTTCTTTGACCTGAATTATACCCAATTGTCATACATTACGACTGCAGCCACTACAAACAGTAGAAATACTTGCTCTTCCACAGTCTGAACCACCGCAGAGGCATTAGCTTGCCAAAGTGGGACGATCAAGGTAAGCTTAGCAAAGTAGTCGACCACCGTTAAAATTTATCAATTCCCATGCATTGACTGCGGAAGAGGCCCAACTAAGTCGACACAAATCATTTGCCAGGGCTCGTTTACTTGGCTGACTCTGGAAACTATCGGACCATATGCACGTTTCCTTCCTACCTTATTGGATTGGCAAATCTGACATCTCAGCACATAGCATTTGACGTCTGTCCGCAATTTCGGCCAGAAAAAATGTTGCCTTACACAATCACACTCATCAAACGTTCTGTACACTCTTCGAAATCCGCAACTGGCACTCTATTATCTCGGGATCCACCTGTAAGCCTCTCTCATCCGCAACGTAGCCTAGATACTTCAGCATGACCCACTTCACGCATTCTGTGTAACACTTCACACAAGATCTCCAAGTGCTTCTGAAAATCAACGGTCACCACTATTACGTCATTCAAGTAGACGAAAACATCTAGCTCCAAATCTGCTCCCAAGACTCTTTTGATAAGATGCTGCCAGGTTGCCGGGGTATCGTGGAGGCCAAAAGGGTATACGTTTAAATTGGAATAAATCACGGCCAGGAATTGTAAATGCTGTCAAAGGCTTTAGTCCTCATCCAACGGAACCAGCCAATAAGCGGACATAATGTCCAGCGTTGACAAATATTTTGCGTTCTTGAGTTTGTCCAATATGGCTCGTACATAGGGAATCGGGTGCGCATCTCACTCTGACACCTGATTTAGCTACCGAAAATCAACGCATGAGCGAAACTTCTCTTCTTATTATTTAACCAGCGAGATGGGCAACGACGACCATCTGGAAGAAGGTTCCACAATATCTTATTGTAGCATCTCATCCAGCTTAGAGTTGATATGCTGTTGTTTCTCCGGAGACACCAAGTAGTACCGTTATTTAATCGGGTTTGCCGATGTTTTTATCGCATGTTCTAGGAACGTGGTGCATCCAATATCTTCTCCCATCAATGTAAATTCTCCTTCCACCACTAACTTAAGTAAAACTTCTTCTGCCTGTGACAGCCGTGGTCTTCCCCTCAATACATTACACGTTGCAATTGATGTGGAGTCGCAGAGCCGATTACTAATACCGAAAACAATCTTACGTCGTCTTAAGAAATCTACCCCCAAGATGAGTTCATGCAGCACAACAGGTAGTAGGTCAACCCTTTACTGGTGCAATCACTTCACCTTCCACACCTATCTGGTCGTTATTGGCCAACCTTAGACGTTTCCTCCATCTTTTGCAACTCTGCCCCAGGAGCTTCCAAAGCCTTCCATTCCTTAACTCCAAGGATGGCATGCGTTGCCCAAGAATTCAACAACACCTACTACTGTTTTCCAAAAATTTCCACAATTATGTGAGGGTGATCATCTTTGGCTGACTCTTCCAATGCAAAATTAGACGTCCTTATACCGTCTTATACTCATTTCGCCGCTTAATGAGTACGACCTCCATTTCCCGAAGGGCCTACGTTAGGATGGTTCTCAGAAATTGCTCCTCCGCTTTGCTCTTGACCCCATCCCGTCGTACTAAGAGAATATAAGGGACAAACGGCTTTAATGATACCCTGTATTTCACAACCATAACAACTCCGATGCTCCTGGCAAGTTCGCGACATTCTTGTATGTCTAACATTTTGTTCGTGATGCGGTTGTTTGACCTTTCGAAGTAGCATCTGTGCCCTTTCTACTGTAATCCAAATCGGTTTCCGAAAACCTACTTGTTGTGCGAGAAGGTGGTGGCATAAGTGCTATTTGATAAACCATTTGCGTAAAGTTACGCAACTTGCAATGGGCGTGCCATATAGAAAAAATGGAGGAAGACCCGAAAGAACATTGAAGGGTAGAGCACAATGTAGACGTCCAACGAGAAGACCGTGAACTCAATGGGAAGGTACTATAGAAGCTGAAAGCAGATCCTTACTGGGAATGATCAACGGGTGAACGAGGTCGGAGAACAGTGATGATTGGAGAGGATTAATCCTAGAGGCCAAGACCTGGCTTAGGCTGTCGCGTCATCGATGATATTTATGATATATAAAAGAAGAACATTGATATTTGCATTCAAACTGATAAAATAAATCGTTAAGACAGGTTTGCTCCAAAGGAAAAAAAAACTAACAAGCGTCATTAGAAAAGCTTTACTATTTTTGTAATCTCCCACATTTCAAAGTTCATGGTTCCCGAAAGAAGGTGATTCATTACTAGGCATTGCCTAAAATGACAACATATTAATTTCATATACGGTGATTCTCAATTTATTATTTTCAAATGTATATACTATCAAAGACGTCTCAACTAGATAAAAATCCCAAACAATAATTCGCATCAATTTCAGGGCCATTTAACAATAGAACCCATTTCCAAAGAACATATGCACTACCCAAAAACGTTAACCAGAAATATTTAATTTCGTTAATCCTATAATTGATTTAGATGTTTTAAATGATGAAGGGTAACTGGGTCCGATTTCTGATTTATTTTATTTTATTGATATCTATTTTATTATTTAATCTCTGATTATCAAACGGAAGATACGATAGTGAGTCTGAAAAATATTAAGGTTGAAATTAGATACTCGATTTTGTGTTTTATGAAATAAATTAAAAATAATATGCTAAGGCCTTCAAACTAATCAATGGAAAATAAAATTAAATACAAATGAAAGCCCATAAATTAATTAATGAGGAAGAAGTTTACGGTTACGCGTTGAGATATTATCATGAATAGGTATTGATCATTATCCGGTTCATTTTAAATTGTATGTTAATTAAGTGGATATAAATGGTGATAACAATTTGAATTAGAAAAGATTTATGAAAGATTAACTACCGAAATTTCCGTGAATTTGATCTCCAATAGTGTCTGGGATATGAGAAAATTTATTTTGGTGCAAATTCAGATAGAGCTACAAGCAAAGACATATTAAAAAGTTTGAAATCATCATGAATGCTACTGAATTTTGTAATGAACTCATTTCAGGATTGATTTTTCTGGCTCTATAATAGTACTTTAGTGTGATGGAGAAATATTAATAATTCCTATGGATTCAACGTAAATTAAAACTGCAGCAGAATATTTTATCCTATTGAGAGTGATTTGATTAAACTGAAAAAATCAAATATATTTAAAAAAAAGTTGTGTTGTTTCCAAAAAATTGATGTAGCAAAAAAAATTTTGTAAATAAAGTAGTAATTTTTTTGTTGTTATACGAAAATAACTTTTTTAACTGAAGACACAATCGACCAAAGACCTCCAAAAAACTAAGAAGGATAGCAAATTATTTTTTTATACCTTCATGCTTTACCTCTACGTCGCTCTTTCTTCGTCAGCGTCCCAACGACTACGCAAAATCAGGGGTCGTTCAGATGGGGCTTTCGGATCCTGGGTATCCTGATAGAGAAGGGCCGTGGTGCCACTAGTTCGCTCGTTCACGATGTCGCCGCTTCGTGGGCCGCCGAACGAGACTGCGGCTCCTGAAATGGATAATTAAATGTCTTGAAATATAAATTGCTAATTATACACCCTGAAAAAATTCCTCTGAAATAGATAAGTATAGATACTGAAATATAAATCGCTAAATAATACCCTAAGGACAAGCTCTGAATAGCGGTAACTTAATTAAACTAACCCTGAGAAAATATGGAAACACAGTGCTTCATCCCAGCATCGCGCACCGCTCCAAGAGACGCAGTTTCCCAGTTGAAAATGATCACATGCACTTTTCGGAGAATGGGCGAGATCATACGGATCAGCTTGCTGCCGTCCTCAAACGATAAATCCAGTTTTCTTCGTCGAGAAGGACGCAACTTCAAGATAAAGAAAACAAGACGCATAAGTCCTGAAACTAACTAAAGACCTGATCGCATGCACTGCAACAAATGCATACCTATCTGATGCACCTCAGGAAATTTTCCAAGTCTCAAGGCAATCATTCATCTATCCATAGCTCACGGAAAAAGATCTCTTATGGGAGATTGGAAATGCCTTCTTGGTCTCAGTATAAAACCGTTCAGGACGCACATCTCATGTATGTTACCAATGTTCACTTGTTGAACAGCTGACAATGAAGTAGAAGTAGACTCAGTGATACACATGCATTGAAAAAATGTATATCGTACAGAAAATGAGCATGGGTGCAAGGCATAGATCTCAGAGAGAATGGATACGAAATGCATCGAGAGAATTGAAGCACTTTATCATGTAGCGTGAAGTTGGCGCGTTATTAGCTGTTGATTCGAATTTCAAATAAATTTGACGTGACGTCTCCCACTATTTTTCGCATCTTGAACTAAATCAATTTTCCGTGCGGGTATTCTAACTTGAACGATGTAAAAGATTGAGCATGACTTACCCTACGAAGGATACGTCCCTGACATGCTTCCTAGAGCTGTTTTTATTATCCCACACACGTCGGTACATTTTTCATTTTTCGACACAAAAACACTCGCGATCCGTAACAAACTTTTCAGTTTGATAAATTACCACATTTGCAACGCTTTTGCACTAGATTCAACACGGTTTATCTTAAAAAATTGTTTTGTGTACAATTTCAAATTCAACTTGATTAGACGTTTCCCATTAATGTTGAATTTTCACAAATCATATGTTTTCAATCATATGGTTGATATTTTGTTGACAATTCGGGGGTTAAGGTGTAAGAGGAGTGGGATTTTTGTGAGAGCAACTAGAGAGCCACTTGAGTGTGTGGATTCTCTAGCGGCGTGAAAGGTAGGAGGATTTCAATTCTAATGCGAGAGGAAGGCATGTATGTAGTAAAATTACTTCACTCACGTATGGATGAAAATAAGCTCATTTCGCGTCCATTACTTTATATGTCTTTGGTGCAAGGTTAGACCATGTAGACCTAAGACCAATATAGGTTGCAGTCCCGTTTGCGGCTACGTCTAGCTTGGCCCAATGCTGAGAGCGTATATTGACCCACACGAAAAGATGATCTGTCACAGTCGCGGAGAGCCAACACACAGTCGCGTTCGCTCCTTCTGATGTAAGATGTGTAGTTTGGTTTTGTTCCTGACATAGGCAGTCATATCACTAATAAAATAAATTAATTTTGCCAAATAAAATTGGCATTAACTAAAGTTCGGTAGGTTGTAGAAATTCTTATGTTATTTCTGGAGTGGAAGATTCGGGTCAAAGTAGTAGGCGACGTAGTCGTTTAATCGGGAACAAGCACTCTGAAGAAAATTTATGCGTCAGTCTTGCACTTCACTGAATTAATTCATAAGTTGTGTCAACAAAACGTGGAATTTTACTCAAGCCAGATATACAAATAAAGCTCTTACAAATTTTCACTACTTGTTGCAATACCAAATTAATATTTTTCTTTCTAAGACGGTAATACATTTAATTTTCTGCATCAAAAATCTCTGTTAACTTTATCAAAAATGGTTCTACACCAATATGCTTTGAATGGAATTTTGTGAACTACTCTTACTTGGGGTATCTCGTCGCTAACTGGAAAATTCTTGTTACGTTTCTGGAGTCATTCATTTGCGTGCAATACTACAGGAATCTTCAGCCGAATTCTACAGCGGGCCTTACACGATCAGTAATAATGACATTACCAGTAATAATATTTGCTGCAAAATTCCCCTCAATAGAGACCATCATTAATCTACAACCCTACACCATCATTTTTAATGTAATTACTTACCTTCAGTATAGCTGTGGTCTCTATTTAGATAAGACGTTTGAATAATGGATCCACGTGAAATTGCTTGCGTAGCCATAATAATGGCATCAGCTACAAAAAAAAAGAGTGACTCGTAAACGCTGGATGAAGAATTGGTTAAAGAACCGTGAACATTATTCTCATATTGTGTTATTGGATGAAATTCAAAACACTGAACCCGAAGATTATAGAAACTATTTCCGTATGGATGAAATAACCTTCGGCAAGCTGCTGAATTTAGTTACTCCGACTCTGGTCCGAAAAGATACAAACATGAGAGAATGTTTGACAGTGAAGGAAAGACTAGCAGTTACACTGAGGTATCTTGCTACTGGGAGAAACTTTGAAGATCTCAAGTTTTCTGCAGTTATGTCACCATCGTCACTAAGTGCTGCTGTAATTGAGACATGTGAGGTGCTTATATATGTTTTGCAAGATTACTTGAAGGTAATTATTCTTCCATAATTTTCTAACTTTTGTAAGCTTCTTGTTTACTAGTAGTCAATTTCATTTAATTAAAATTTTACTAAAAATGTCGGGATATAATTGGTTTGTAGTGTTCTTCGAAGTTCCATCATGGTAGTGTAAAGTTAATATAAATAGTACTAAACATCATAGTATTAATCAAAGGAATTTTTAATTCTAATAAAACAGAAGCAAAACTATAACATAAACTTTCTTCAAATTCATTCAAAATTACCCCCATCATTAATTAATCAACCGAATTTTCAATTCTAATAAAACAGAAACAAAACTTTAACGTATGTAACTTTCTTCAAATTCATTCAAAATTAGTGTAATAATTAATCAGGTTGATGTGTCCTTCGGAGTTAGTTTCCAGCTGTTGTGCCGATGCGCTATAAGTGGGAGTATCCGCTGGTGAGACAACTGATGAACTCATGTGTGAGAACCCTTCACAGTTGATCTGGACAGAATGTCTATTTAAAGTACCCTGACTGGCCTCAAAGAGTACATAGTTAATAGCTTTCTCCGCTAACGCTCTTTGCTGGGGTTCTAGTTGTAATAGCTTTTCACCCCAAGCTTTGGCGATAATTGGGGTTTTCGGTTCTTCACAGACTTTCGAAGAATTCTCCAAGTACGCACACGCTTTTTGTAAAAGCTCATTTTGTCGAGCAACAGGACCACTTAGTCTTGATTTTTTGGTTATGGGCTGGAGAGGCTTTGCTGATGCAATGTTGATTGATGACCGTGATGCAGTAGGTGTTGCCTGCAATGCCGAGGGATTTTCATTTTCTTTGTCCTCATTCTCTTCATCGTTTTGGCTCTGAAAAAAAATACATTTTACTCTTCATTTTATAATATTACAAAATTTTTCTTCTATTTCTCATATTACAGTTTCCAAAAACATCTGAAGAGTGGACTAAGATAGCTCAAAAATTTGGAAACAATCATCAATTTTTCAACGCACTTGGAGCACTTAATGGCAAACATGTTGCTATTAGGAAACCGGCCAATTCAGGATCTCTGTACTACAATTACAAAGGGTTCCTTAGCATTGTGTGACTGGCATTAGTGAATGCAAAAAAGGAGTGCATCGTGGTTGATGCTGGGATGAATGGACGAATATCAGATGGAGGTGTTTTGTACTACTCAACATTTGGATCCATTTTGCAACAAGACGGTTTAAATACACCAGAAAAATCATCACTACCTAATACTTCGAAACGTTTCCCATACATTTTTGTAGCTGATGAAGCGTTTGCATTACGTTCTAACTTGATGAAGCCCTATTCTGAAAAAACACTAACTCCAGATCGGCTTGAATTCAACAAAAGGTTGTCAAGAGCTCGTGTGGTTGTGGAAAATGCTTTTGGAATTTTAGCTACCAGATTTGGAGTTTTTCAAAAGCCAATAAATTTAGAACCGCAGAAGGCATCAACAGTTACAATGGCATGTTGCTACTTGCACAATTTTCTGGCGAAGGAATCCAAACAATCATATTTTGCCACCAGTACATCAGAAATACCCGAATATGAGCTTCTTAGTTTGCAAAGCACTCTCAACAGAAATTGTGGCTTAGATGCCAAAACTACCAGAGACCGTTTCTGTACTTATTATAACAATGAGGGTAAATTATAGATACTTCATATTGTCCATTTTCAAGACAAACAAAAAACGACAATAACGAATAATATCTACATATTTTATAAGTGCTATTGAACTATTGTGTTATTTAAAATATGGAATAATAATGATTTCATCAATTCTAAATACTGTTTTTAAATATTAATTTTTAATACCAATATTGTCTAAATTTAGAGTGCGAAGTTGACGATTAAGTTTTCTTATTGTATAATAATTTATTGTGTTTGATTAGCTTTATGTTCTTTTAAATTTTATATCGATTTCATCAATAAAGCGCATTTGAATTAAAAAAATTTACAATTTGTGTAAGATATCTGTACAAGCTTGTTATATGAATTAGAAACTAAAAAACAGGAATTAGTTATTACTTACTTGCTGTTTCCCCAGATCAATATTGGCCGGTTGCTCGAACTTATTTAAAAATTGTAACGCATAAAATACCCATGACGTTGGTGAATAAATTTGATCGGCACCGGTCCCTGACCTCTTGGAATTTTCAATTTTTTTTAGTTCTTTCCTAAAGTTGCTTCGGAGCGTATTAATTTTCCATCTAACGTCCGCTCTAGATGCTCCTGGCTTCGATTTCACGTAAATAGCGAGAAGTTTGTCTAGTGCCGTGTTTCTTATCGATTTGCTCATGTACTTTGGATCCGTGGGATTCCACAACTCAGGTAGTCCCTCATATGTTTCAATGAAAGCTTGGAGCACGACATCATTATTCACTTTTTCAATATTATCACTACTTATTTCACAGATTTCGTGAGCTGTTTTTGACATGTTGGCTGCATGTAATGCACTGAGTAATGACGCAGCACACCGTACACTATCAGTATTAATGACAGTATCTCCAGAGGCTTCAGTAATGATGTGCCGAGATCAGAATATCCGGATTCGCATCATTATTGCCCTTCATTCCAATATTGTCAACCTTAGACGATCATTATTAATGACATTCTGATAAGATAATGTCATTATTACTGATCGTGTAAGGCCCGCTTACAGTAAATCACTAATGTCCAATTATTAATACCTCGAATTGCCGCCTTGTCAATTCAAATCAAAGCACTCCTAATTCTAAACATCCTCGCTGTCCAACTCTCAAACCAAAAAAGCACACCAACTTCCCTTTTGAGATTTTTGAGATTGAGATCAAGTAAAATCATGCATCTCATTTCCTTTAAATAAAAAATATAATTAAAGTAGATATAAATTGCAGAAATTTTACAGCTCTATTAACGTATGCAAGCATAAAACCTCATTAATGGTCTCTGTAATAAGTTATTAGAAGAATTAATTATTAAAATATTGTACCAATATTATTTATTCAACTGAGCGTGTAAATGCATTGCCTAGCAAAAAAACGAAATAAAAATTAATTCATTAAATAATTAAAAAAAAAAAATAAAAATTAAATATAGAGTAATATCTCTCTCCCCGGGTATATAGGATACACATACGATGTGTATATAGTATACACATCATATCAAGCTCCCAGTTTGTGCCAGTATACATAGGGTATACTGGTATTGTCGTCAAAGTAATACTATGACGACCAATTGAGAAGTATAGATGTAGGTTTAGCGAGCAATAACACAAGACAAGCATACAAAATAGTGAAAAGCCTGAAACGTGGTTATCAGCCAAAAACCACGCTCTGTTGTGATGACAGCGGCAATATAATCGCTGATGAAATCAAAATTAAGGGAAGATTGACATTATATTTCAAGAGCCTTCTTAATCTTCCGCACAGCTCCAGAGCATCGGAGCCTATAGATGTCTGCGGAGAACTTCCATTGGCCCCAACAACTCTGCATGAAGTTTGCTCCATCATCAAAGCCCAAAAGAATAATAAAGCGCCGGGCATTGATGAGATTCTAGTAGAGCTCATCAAATTTGGTGGCAGTGGTGTTCATAAAGCTATTCACAAAGTCATCCAGTACATTTGGCAACAAGAACATATGCCGAAAGAGTTGAGCCAATCAATTATATTCCCTATCCACAGAAAAGGTGACAAGCTACAGTGCAAAAATTATAGAGACATCTCACTACTTTGTACGGCGTACAAAATATTTTCTAAAATCTTAGAAAATAAAGTCGGATCATATGCCAACAGTATTATTGGGGAGTATCAAGGTTAGGTGATCAATAACAGACCAATTGTTCACAGTCAAGCAGGTACCTGAAAAATGCTGGGAGTTCAGCATAGACGCACACCAAGTTTACGTTGACTTCAAGCAAGCATACGACAGTATTAATCGTAACGTACTGTACCAAATAATGCTTGGTTTTGGCATCCCAGCCAAATTAATCCGTCTTACCAAAATGACAAATGACGTCGACCAAAATGACAAATGACAATGACGTCGACAACCTCCTAAGTCCGCATCAATAACCAACTCACCGATGCCTTTGACACAAATATCGGACTAAAGCAGGGAGATGGGCTAGGCCCATTACCATTCAATTTGGCTCTAGAGTACTTCATACCGAAGCTACATAGCGATACGCGAGGTACATTACTATACAAGTCAAGCCAAATAGTGGCCTACGCGGATGACATCAACATTCTGTCACGGTCGTTAACAAATGCCAAAGAACTCTTCTTGAAACTCGACAGCGAAGCAAAACTAGTAGGGCTACAAATCAACGAAAATAAAACAAAGATCATGACGCATTCGAGGAAAAATACCTCAAATACACAAAATATCACACTTGGCGAATACAGTATCGAAAATGTTAGCGAATTTGTGTATTTAGGCGCCAAAATAACGAAAACGGGCAATGAGAGAGACGAACTACGCCGAAAAATACATCTCGCAAATAAAATATTCTATTCAGTATTGACGATCTAGAAGAGCAGCTGCATACACAGGAAAACAAAGCTCCAAGTATACAAATCTGTGATAAGACCTGTGTTATGCTATGGGTGTGAAATATATTGAACGCCTTTGAGCGACGGGTCCTGAGGCAAATAATCGGAGTGAAGCTAGACGGCGCCCAATGGCGAATTGGATACAACCATGAACTGTATGAAATTTTTGATGAACCGGAGGTTTCAAGGATTGTAAGACATGAATCGTGTGGACGAACAACGGATACCAAAAGAGGTATTCGTTGAGAGAACTGAAGGCCGGAGGCCAGTAGGGAAACCGAGGAAACGCTGGTCTGACTCGGTTGACGAAGACAGTTCATCGCTGCTTGGATTTCAGAATTGGAAGACGTGGTCAACGGACCGAGACAGTTGGAGGCGCTGTTTGCAGGAAGCGAAGGCCCGAGAGGGGCTGTAGTGCTAAGAAGAAGAAGATACTAGTATTGTAACACGGCTCACCACTATCCGTTCTTTTGGGGTTTTTGGCTTTGAATTTCCCAAATCTAAAGTTCGTGGCCTAGATGTTGCTTGGGTGTCGCAAGAATGATACTGTTGCTTGTGTCTTGAAACTGGATACAGATAATGTAGCTTATGTTTCCTCTAATGTCTGACATTCTGTCCCAATATTATTCGTTTGCTTGATAAGAGATGTAGATGATGCAGTGGAATCTTCACCTGAGTATATTCCAATGCTGTTGGAAAGTGAAGATAGACCAAAAGTACAGTAAATGATTCTTAGACTGAGATTAAAGGTCTGACAAGTGAAGTGAAACCATTGAAGCAAGTAAAATAGACGATCAAAAGTGGAGAAACTTTTCGGCTCCTGTTTGATTCCATGCTTACCGCTTTTCTTATGATGGGGAACGTATCACCTGGGTTGAAAAATAATGCATTAACGTTACTCCCAGTCAAGCTGGAGAAAGGGTTGTTATTAGATGCGGGAGGTGAAGGAGAAGTAAGCCGGTACTTTGCACTTTCAGTAAGTCTATTCTTTCGATGAGCGAAAAAGTTTTGAGCCTTAATAGAAATTTTCGGGTTAGTACGTGTACATACTCGTACATATATCTGCCCTATATGCCGTGTCATGGGATTCGTTAGTTCTCGCTTCCTTCAGAAATGCTTGATACAGATGCTGCATCACCTTTGACTGGATTTTACATGAACATATCGAATATAAGCAGCCAGTGAGCTCTTTGACGGACATTGTTTGTTACATGTTTCACTAATATGATTTTGGGTGTAATTGTGAATATTCCTGAGATCACAATTTGGATGCATAGTCCGATTTTGTAAATTATTCAGTGGGATTGATAATATTCTCATATTCTTCAACAACATCTTCTACTTCATCAAACGAATCTTGCTTGTCAGTTTGATCCCCGTGTAGCTTAAAGTTGGAAGATATAAAAGATTCTTAGTACTTTATATCCCGAGAACAAAAATTCTTAGTATAGTCATTTTGATTACTTGTACGTCTCTACGTGGCGGGTATAACGTCGAAAATGCATAGCATGCTGATCGTTGCAGCAAAGCATTTGCACCCATCGACGCAAGCTGACGGCGCCTGGTGCATCATATTCCTTTTTCTGTTGTAATCGCTACAGTATTCTCTTGCAAGTGATGCACCATGTGTGCTGTCGCGATGATGCATTAGTGGCTATTCATATCTCGCCTGGTATCTGTCGACCATCCAAACCAGCCTGGTCGATCCTAATGGCAGCTATAATGGTAATACTTGTTGTTCTTGGGGGGTGCTCTTTTCGCATGTTATGTGGTTTTGTTTTTCTTGCTGGTTTTGATAGGTTTCTTTACTATCTGCAGCTAGTACAGTGGTCCGCTCTTGTGAATGCTGAAATATGGTTGTGGTTTTTGTATTCTTCGTGTCGTAATCGCTCATGATGCAAGCTAGTTGCAGTCGGCTGATTGATTTTATTCTCTGTTGGCCTTTTATGTTTATGGTGAAGAATTTGTCCGTTCGGGTGACTACGATATATGGCCTATCATATGGCAACTCCAGCGATTTTTGAATGCCAATACGTCTTACAAATACCTACTTTGTTGTTGCCAAACCTGCAAAAACAAACGCGGGATGCTATGCGATTGTGTGAAATTAAGTTGAACCTGCATCAGTTTCAGTTGTAGTACCGGCTCCGTTTCCATCAATGTTTTGAGCTTGTTGTCCTCCTTCTGAGCCACTGCGTGCTTGTGATGATCCAGCGTATTTTCTATCAATTCCACGCGTAAGAGTGTGTTAGCTACAGCGTTGTACTTGCCTGGAATGTCACGGATGTGAGTCGAGAACTAGCTGATGTAGTCTAAATGTCATGCTTGGCGTAGAACAGCTTTGTCGAGCTTTTGTTTGAAGGCAAATACTAACGGCTTGTACCAAATGTATATTACGAAGCCTGGCAATTGGCTAAGATCTCTCAGTCAAAGGGGTTGTACATTTTTGTGCCGGAGAAACCTTTTTTTTTAAACAAACCAAGTGGTTTACATTTGCCATTAACCTGTTGTCGGACAACAGCATCCGATCCAATATTAAACGCATCACATACTAGCGCAATAGTGGTGCCAGTTTGTGGGTGTGATAGTTGTGCAGCATTAACTAGAGATTCCTTTGACATTTCACATGCTTCCCGGCCTTCTACCGTCTATGCTAAAAGTCTGTTGCCTTTAATTTTCTCTTGTAGCATATCATTGGGTGGAGCTTGTGTTTCAGCAGTCAGCATACAACTTCGGTAGAAGTTTCGCATATCACAGAATCGTCTCAACTGTTTGGCCGTCTGCAAGCAATGATAGTTAAATATCGCTTGCACTTTCTCTGAAAGGGGGTGGAAACACATACTCGATACAATGTGGTCAAAAAAGGGCACTCCAGGGTCTCTGAAAACGCATTTGGCTGGGTTTACGGTGATGCTTTATTCCCGTAGCCTATCGAAGAGCTTATGCAAGCGTTTCGAGTGTTTTGAGTTTTGTGATGCGACGCTATTATTAAAATCGAAATCTTACAGAATCTTGTCGACAAAACGTTGAAATGACTGCGTTGCTTTCCTTAATCCAAGAAATATAAAGAAAAATTCAAATACACCAAATGGCGTGATTCTTGCGGTTTTATGAATGCCCTCCTCGGTCACTACGCTTGAACTAAGTCGATCTTTTGGTATACTTTCTTGCCTCAAAGTTGTTGCGCAAAGTCTTTAATGTGAGGGACTAGGTAGCGCTCGGGGATGGTGTGTACAGTGAGAGCGTGGTAGTCACCCATAGATATAGAGAGTACTGGATCCACAACCGGTCGTGAGAGCCGAAGCAATTAGCAACCTTCGCTAAGGTTGTGTGAAGTTGAGGTTTGAAGTGATATGCTTTTGTTTTAACACTCTATTCACGGCGAAACACGTTCACATTTAAAAAGTTTTTAATTTTTAAGATCGCGCGTACGTAATCGGAACTTTAATTCACTGTTTTAATTAAAAATTTACGAATTTTCCATCCGCTTTGACACATGAGTTTTCCCGCGTGTTTCGCGCTCTTTTCGATTCTCTTTTGCTTTGACGTTCGAGTTTTCCGTGAGAGTCGTTTGTTGTTTGTACTCAAACTGTTTTCCGAATGATAACGAAGGCACGATCGTTTGCACGTGAAATGAAATTTCCTTGGTGTGCGCGGGTGTCAGTGGGGAAGCGATTCTTCTGAAGAGAGAAAAGAAAAACCTGTCTGGAAACAAAGAGGAAGGAGAAGCAGACGGAATCATATAGTTTCGAGAGCGTAAGTTATTTATAACTTATTTATGTGGCAAATTCGCTTCTTGCATGGACGAGTACACAGATTCACGTTGCTCGTCCATTTGTTTATATGTCTTTGTAGTCACCGCATGGTCGCATATTCCCGTCACCCGTCACTTTTGGTAGCCAAATACAGTGGAGTGGACCAGCTACTAGACGATGGTCATTGGACCACTGTTTGGAACTGGTCCCGTACAATCGCGTAGCAATCCGCTGCCAAACGATGAAACTTGCTGGCAGTCCTGGTTTCACTGTCTATGATGGCACCATAGGGGTAGATACAGGAGACGGCGAAAGATCAAATCCATGAAGCCACGAGCTTTTGCCTTTCCTATTGTGGTAACTTGCATAGGCTCGAAGTTAATTTCAAAATTGGGGTCAAAATTTTGTTCCTCATTTGATGAGGTTTATCATATTCTTGGTGATAAGCTTTATGAGAATGCAGCGTCTGCAAATTAATTGTTTAGAAAAGAAAGAACGCCAAAAAATTGCCATATGTGCTGATATTATTATTCTGGTGGAATTTTTTTGAAAACGTTTGAGAGAGCACAACTCTAGATCTACGTAGAAAATTTCATAACTCTAGCTTGTGTGGTTTGCGATTAAACTTGCTGTGACGCACGGACGGACGGACAGAAAGACGAAAAGACGGGACAAGATTTTAATAGGGTAGTGTAAAAATATTTTATATTCCCCTAAAATGGTCTTTTGGATAAATACTTACAAGTTAAGCCATTAAAAACGTTTCCATGAAAAATATTCATTACTTCAGTTTCTACTAAGATAGCGAATTGCACTTACCTTCTGATTTTTGGGGCCCATCATTTTGAATGCATGCATTTTTTGAATTTTTTAAAATAATTCTATCTTAGATTCTCATCAGTCAATCTGCCAAATCTCATTCACATCGTACTTACCCTCTACATAGGGCAATAGCATAAAATTTTTAGGAAAATGGGAACTAAAAATTTTACGTTTTAAATTTTCGACTTCTTTATTTTTATCCGATTTTTGTAATTTTTTGTTCAGTACAAGAACTTAGTACAATTATCCATAATATTAAGTTTCATCAAAATCCATTGGAAAATGTAGCCACTAGAGGGCCATAAAAATCTAAAAAAAGCGCATATTTGACTCACCGCCCTTTTGAAACATGCGCGTTTATGCGCAGCAAAATAGCAAAGCATTTAGATCTAATTGTTTTTTATCGTGAAAATAAATTTCATTTAAATCGAATCAATATTGGGTCTTTGAGATGCGTTTGAAATTTCAAGCTTCAACAAGCCGCCATTTTGTTTTTAGAGACCTGATCTCTAGTTTTTTTATACAGTTCTTTAGACACTTATAGTCTTTATGGAAATATCGAATTTCATTAACATCGATTGAAAAGTTTGGTCACAACTACAACATCCAATGTTTACACGTTTTTCGACGTTAGAGCGGCCGCCATTTTGTTTCACACTGTTCGACTTTGGATTTTTTATTGTGAAATTCATCGCACGCCTCAATGAACCTCTGTACCAAATTTCATACAAATAAGAGCTATGGTTTCGTCAGAACAAGAATCACAACTTTTCGTCTAAAATGGCCGCCATTGTGTTTTCCCCCGACCGATTGAGCTGGTTAAACAACTTGACTGACATATTCATCCAATACGCCTTTCCTAAAAGTTATCTGAAAATTGGAGCGAAATTGTAATCTCTAGCATAGTCCCGATTTTCTTTATACATATACTATATATATATATATATATATATATATATATATATATATATATATATATATATATATATATATGCACATATATTTGTGCACATATAATATATATATACATATATATATATATATATATATATATATATATATATATATATATATATATATAGATGTATATAAATATATATATATATATATATATATATATATACATAAAAATAACTACGTAATAGGTAAATTTCTTTTAAGAAATTCACCCAAAATTTTAAAAAACCGTCTCCAACGTAAAAGATGAATTAAATTTTATAAAAGCGGTGCTACATTAGTGATTTTACATGGTAATTTAGTACCACTTCCATAAAATTCATTTCATTCTTTGTAGGGCACTTTGAAGTCGGCTTTCTTCGTTTTCCGGTAAATAAACAAATATTTTCAAATTAAACCGCCATGTTTCGAAAATAAGTTTTAGTGGCCCCCAGATCACGTCGCACTGTGTTGAGATAAAAACACTTCGTACTGCAGTATTCTCTAATTTTTTAAATGAAATTTTATCGTGTACACTTATCTGACTCCTTTTATGACATCAAAACAACCCAATATCCAATATTCATGAACGTTTTTTAACGTTTTTGTTGGACTTGACACGTAATAGTCAAAAAATTCCGCGATGATTCCGCTGCAAACGTTTCAAATCAAAATGTTTACAAAAATAAACACACTCTGGACAAAACGCAAACACGAAACCATAAAACGAATTGATGTAAAGTTAATTTGATTGAAAAATCCACGAATTAAGTCCTCGATCAAAAAATTTTCACCAATTTATTCGACATGAAACGTATTTCACTCGCGTAAATCATCAAACCTATCGGCATAACCACTTTTTTTACACGGCACAAGTCCAAAATACAGTCAAGTTTCACTTTTCTGTAATAAAATATTGCGTGGTTATGGACTAATGTAAAAAATCCACTTGAATTGATGGCGCTTCTCATGATTTTATGTTTGGTTACATTTTACTCACCTGAGCCAGGAAAAGTACAGCACATCAGTTCCTTTTTCCAGCAAATAATGAAAAACTACACACATCACTTTGTAATTCACTCGCGTTTACTTTCGTATATTAAGTTTTTCATTGAAAAATTTTAAATTTTACGATGCGAAATTCATATTTTACGAAGTATATGGAAACTGACAGATCCACGCCAGCTGATACTTCCGCTTCGAAAACAGGGGTGTCCACGCAGTTCTTATGGATCAAATACTTTTGAAAATATGGCGCGAAGTGTGATTTTGTTGACATTTGTCGAAAAGGGTGGAGGTTTGCGAATAGATAACGAGACCTTGTGTATGAAATAAGAAGTAATAACTTATGATGACATTTGAACGTGCTAATAAATGACTTGAATTTGCATTTCGAAATTAATTTCGACAATTGAAAAATTTTACGCATCCCTTAAAATAGCATCAGCTGAAAATTGCAAAAGCTTTCGAAAATGAACGTGTACGTACATGGAAGGTTTGATTGTGCTAACCGACTTCAACGCTTTCCTTAGGAATTGAAAGCTCGCCGTCTCCTGTATGTACCTCTATGGATGGCACACATTGTGAAGAGCTTTAGGAGCCCATCCGTCGGGTAGCGTAATGTTCGGGTGCTCAACGAGTTGCCGGTGATAAGGCAAATGGCTGGTGCTAACCTTGTGCCTGGTTGCCCTTTCTCAAACACACTAATTCGGTTGGTGAGTTTCACTACGCGATCGATCAGCTGACATTCCTGGAGGTCAACGAGTAGACTGTAGTAGGTTGGAAAATCAGCTCCAATAATTGGCCACGACACCTCAGCAATTATAAATTACCATATAAAATCCTAGATCAAGCAACGTCTTCACTATGCCGTATGCGGAGATAATGGAACCGCTGGCTACTGTGATAGAGTAATTGGTTTTCTTGTGTTGTCCCCCCACGAGTGAGCGTGGGAAAACAGAAAGTTCTGCACCGGTATTGAGCAGATGTATGACTTTGCTGCTATTGTCTGTTATAAAGAGGTAACGTATTTGTGTAACCAGGTCGCTTGCCGCCATTAGAGAGGGCTGTAGTTTCCCGAAATTGCAAGGTGGTATACACTTTTTAGCGTTGGTACTAAAACTGTTGTGCCACCAGCGAAACTCCTTATTTGAATGGCGTTTCTTAAGGCTGGAGAGGTGGTAGGAATTTGTACGCCCACGATCAGGATTCTACTGCCTTGACCGTCCCGTTCGTTGAACTGAATCAATTTTCCGGTTTATGTTTTCACTGATTTCAGAATATAAACTTGAAACCAGCTGCCTTATCATCAATTAAAATCTTTCTTCAGACGACGTGATATCTGGCACGATCTCGTTCATTTGTTGCGTATTCCTATTTCTGTATGTTGCTTTGATATTGTCGGCGAAGTCCGTCAGCTGATCGAGCGTTAGAGTCTGTTTCGTTGATAGTATCGCTGGGAAGTCTGCTCATTCAAATAGCGTCCAGGACGTCGTCGTTAAATACTGTTCCACCCAAAGAATATAGTTCACGTAAGAATTGCACGGGCTTCCGGTCGCAAAGTGTCATTTTTTCAAGGCAGGTCGTATGTTTTTTCTTCTTGAGAGACGCTTAATTGTTTGATCAGCTGCTCTTTGAGCGTGGTAAATGGATGGTGCGCATAAGGATGAAGTGTTAGATCTTCAATTTTTACCGTACAGCACGTGTCGAGGGACAATACCGCATACGTGAATTTGGCTGAGGTTATATTCGAGGTCTCAAAGTATCGTTTGACGAGGGCAAGCCAAAGAGCTAGTTTAAGTTACTGGCGCTCAGAAAACCCAAGAGTTATTGTTGAAAAGCCTCTCTATAATCAACGTGCGACTGTTTGGTTCGGTTTATGGTCCGGCGGAGTCATTGGACCTTACATTTTCGAAAATGAGGCTGGAGCAACAGTTACGGTGAATGGATTGCACTATCGAGAGATGATTAATGATTTTTTATGGCCGGAATTGGATGGTATTGATCTGGACAACGTCTACTTTCAACAAGATGGCGCCACGTGCCACACAATCAACGAAACCATTGATCTTTCACGGGGAAAGTTTCCGGAGCGTGTTATCTCTCGAAGAGGTGATCACAATTGGCCACCGAGATCTTGTGATTTAACAGCTTGCGACTTCTTCCTTCGAGGCCACGTGAAAGAGAAGGTCTACGCCAGCAGCTCAGCGTCGATTCAAGACCTCAAAGATGGAATTCGTGACGCTGTCGAGGATATAGGGCAGCCACTTTGTGATTTGTTTATGGGAAATTTCATGAAAAGAATATGGTCCTGTAAGCGTGGTCGTGGTGGTCATTTGCCTGATGTTATTTTTTACTATTAACGGTATACCTTCTTCTTTATAATGAAATAAATATTCGATCATTTATGTTAAAAAATAGCATTTTTCCTTTAATATCAAAATGACACCTCTTATTGGTAAACCCTCTATATAATTCAGGCACCGACTATTCCTGAAAAAACAAGTTGGGTAAACAGACCTACGCTCATGTCAGAAGGGTTTTGTATTCAATTTTCAAAATGCAGTCACCAGATTGAATAAAGTCAAGAAGCATGTCAATGACGATTTTATTGGAGAAAATATGAAATTCGAAGATCATACTATTATTAGCAAAGTTGAACGAATTTAGACTTTTGAGGTTTTTGTTATTGTTATACTCATAAATATCTCCCTTAATAATTATTTCAGATGTCCATTCGTGAGGGAAGAAACCACATTTTTCATGTATTTCCCCCCCTGTGCCCCACTGAAGCAGAAACTGACAGTTTAAGAACTGTTTTGAAAAGCTCCCATGAAAACTTTCATTTCATACTCATATCGGCTACGTTTGATGAATTTTTTTTTCAGGGGCCACTCTCCTGTACTGTTATCATCGATTCATGGCCATTTTTTCGAATCCTAGGGTTGTTACAAAGCCCTTTTACTAGGAGCTCTCTCCCGCCTCCTTGACTTGTTTCACTTATGAGTAATAATTGTAGGTACTCATCTTCAGTCATTCATTAAATTGAATCATTGTTCAAAGCATGGACCTTGAACGTTGAAGTTGGGAAAAAATAACTCAAAATTATTCAATCTTCGCATTTAAAACAGCCACCATTTTGTTTTACGATTACTGATACCACTAGCTGAACCGATTCTCAAAGATATACATGACACCTATCATTCCTGAAATTTTCATGCAAATCCTAGCAAAACTGTAGTGGCTGAGTCGGTAAAAAGCGCATATTGTTCCATAGCCATATGTTGCCATAGTAATACATGCAGCGCATATTGTTCCATAGTAATACAGGAAAATTCAAACCGCTATAACTTCGCTAAATATAATTCAATCTTTATGAAACTTGCACGATAAATCAATCTTATAAATAGCCATCTGTGTATTGAATTTCATTGAATTTAAGGGTACCCATAAGATTTTATACAAGAAAACATAAAATCGATAAATCATACTATTACTAACAAAGTTGAGTGAATTGTGACTTCTCACGTATTTGTTGTTGTTGTACTCACCAAGGCCTACATTTCTGATTTTTTTCAGATTTTTCGGATCACAGGTGTCCAATCGCGAGGGGGGGGGGACACAAATTTTTCGTGTATTTCCCCTCCCTGTGCGCCCCTCGAAGCAAACTTTGCCAAACTAAGACCTGTTTTGAAAAGTTCTCATCAAGACCTTTCATTTGATACCCATATCGGCTACCTTCAATTAAATTTTTTTTCGGGGGGTCACTCCCCTATATGGGGAGACCCCCCTTAAATACCTTATAAAAATTTTTTGTATTTGAACTTTGAAGAGAGCACCAGTTTACACCTACGTACAAAATTTGATGCTTCTAGCTTAAGTAGTTCCCGAGAAAAACTGCTGTGACACACGGACGGACGGACGGACGGACGGACAGACAGACGGACAGACAGGACGCGATTTTAGAAGGGTTTTGTAAAATTATTTTACAAAACCCTAAAAATGCTAAAATGGCTAACAGATTCAAGTAGGTTTACGTAATTCTATGTTACTGATTACAACCTACTGTAAACATTTCCTGTGTCATTTAACATACTCATATATCTGAGTATTCAAATGCTAACATTTTAATAATGATTACACTACTAGTAAGTTTGAAAATTCTTCAACAGCTTGCTGAATTACTTCCCATACCAAATTGCCTGAAGTTTGCATAAGTCATCGTTGGTCGTGTTTCGCTGTCTAATCCGAATATAATGAATAACAATTAAAATAAAACATTGTTTAACAAAATGTGTCCTATGAGTCACAAACATAATTCCAACAAGATTTCATGAGTCCTCCAACTCAATCATGCCATCATCACCATCATACTGCAATGAGTAGTATACTAACTGAAGTGTGTAATAATTGAAAAAAGAACGATTTAAATAACTTTTTTATTTTGAACAGTTTTTAGCAATATATCGCCAGCTTGTCTACAAAGTCGGCACTTCAATTGTAACAGTCATCACAGTATGATCACCACTAACCGATTAAAATGAATAATTAAAACTCATATACTATAAATTATCAATACATGTGGGATAGGAGCTTATGCACATACGAGTATGTTCAGATTACATGGAGGGTGGAAGGAACATTTTAAAAGGGAGATCAGCCATGACTAATCGCAATCATCAGCTTTTGAATATAAATTTGTAATATTGAGTAAACAATGAGTTCCGAGGCCATGCTGAAATGATAACCTATTTGATTCGTCTCTGTTAACACATCAATTAAGGAAAAACATTTTTATGATAATTTCGATGGTAAATTTTATTTATTATGTCAGATATTTTTTTGTATTCTTAAGGGTCAATTGAAAGAAAGACTAGGTTAAATTTGTAATAATCTGTGTTTTCAGTAAATGATTAAAGTGATTATAGTTTTTCAGGAATTTCGCTTCTAATGGCGGGCGAAATTGACATCGATAAGTTCTTAATTACTTTAAGATTCTGCGGTTTATACGATAGATTATGAAGAATGAAAAATTTAAGATTAATTTAAATAAAATAATTATTGCAAAAAAAAAATTCCAGGAAAAGTAGTACACCCATAAATAAACAAGTAAAAGTAGCTGGAGAGCAGTATATCAAACATATGGTTATTATGTATTTTGATTTGCCAGCATTTTATTTTCAGGGTGCTCACATCTTTCTTTGAGTTATCATGATGACATATCAATGAGGTAAATTGATTCTAAAATTTTCATCAAAATCCTGTCTCGTATCACGTCGAATTGTTGCTGCAATTCATAAACTTTCAATTGTCTATAATTTAACTTTTTAAGCTCGATTTTTATGAAAATGGGACCGTTAAACTTGTTTTCTCACCTCGAACCGCTCTAGCTCCCTTAGAAATACGAATTGGGAAAAACGATGACAACCCTGTGAAGCTTTAACCGGAGTAATGTTTTGGCGTCAGAAGATCGTTTGAAGAATCAGCTTTTGTCTAGTGTGAACTAAAGCCAAGAAAACCAAAATGGCGTTCGCGAAATTGGGATGTCTCCTTTTTTCATAGTATTTATGACTTTGAAGCACTCTAGCTCCCTTAGAAATACAAGTTTGGAAAAAGTGTGACAACTACGGAAATCTTTAACTGAAAGAATGTTTCAGTGGCTGGAAAATCATTTAAAAGTAACAGCTTTGGTCTAAGGTGCACTAGAGCCTAGTTAGCTAAAACAGCCTATGTGAAATTGCGAGACCACCAATATTCAAATTATTAGAGTGCATTGGAGCCGAGGTAGTCAAAACGGCCCGCGTGAAATTTTGAGACCTCATATATTGACATATTTGTTTGAACAAAAAGAAAAATATAATTAAAAAAACAACGCTATTTATTTGTTTTCTGACAAATATATATATTTCGGGAGTAAATGTTCTCCCTTCTTCAGTGTCTAATTTTTCTGAAGAGAAACCCTCAAGATGTACAATATATGTATATGCTAAAGCTAATTAGTTATTAATGACCGTAATAACTAATTAGCTTTAGCATATATATTGTACATCTTGAGGGTTTCTCTTCAGAAAAATTAGACACTGAAGAAGGGAGAACATTTACTCCCGAAATATATATATTTGTCAGAAAACAAATAAATAGCGTTGTTTTTTTAATTATATTTTTCTTTTTGTTTAAATTACAGCGCTAAAATATGGAGATTTTCAATATATTTGTTTGGTTATTTTTTCATGATATATATTTAAAGCCACTTCGCTCTTATTCTCATTCTTACATCTATTTAAACCCTCATGTTTACATGCAGTGTAGAAGCATAGGTTCTATCATTCAGTGCCATGACTGCCACTTTTTTGAGGGCTGTGTAAAACCAATTTTACAAAGCCCTGCTAGCTTCACATTGTAATAAGTATGAATTTGCACGACCAAAAAGTGCAGAGCCAATTTCACCTCTTCTACATCGTGCACTGTCTCCAGACAGATTGTAGTAACCGAGCAGTCGATAGGCAAACCGCTCTAAAAACATTCCCAGGCGAAAATACCATTTTCTTTTCACTCAAAAATCCTTAAATATCGTTTAATTTTTATTTGTAATTTATAAAAAAAAAATCAAGAAAAAAATTTAATATAAAAATATTTTAATATTAAAATCATTTTCAAATCATGTCTTACTATTAATAATAAACTTAAAAAAATTCTAAATAATAATTAATTGCATTAGTCTTCATTCTAAATTTTCATATATCTACAATGTAAACAAAAAATTTAAAAAAAACCACAATCAAAAATTTGATGACGTGCGTTTTTCACTCAGTTAGTGTCGGCAGAACAAACTGAGGAGTCGAGTAAAATTCCGTAAATAGGAGGGACGTGAGTCCCACAGCTGGTTGGGTTTATTTTACGATCCGCTTCGTCATCTGAACATATAATCTGCTGTATGTGTCTTTACCTCTCACTAATACGTAGCAATTCGGAGTACTGCTCCCAAATTTGGAGTCCATACCACAGGAAGCAGATCGATGCACTTGAGTCAGTTTAACGCAGATTCACACACATCCAATGTAGACGTGGCCATATATTTTCCATTTAAATGAAAAACTAATACAAGCATAATAAACGAGACTTTTGTCATCAAAACTTTTCAGTTGTGCCATCTGTGGATTAGATAGTGCGTTCGAGTGTTACATCCCTCCCTGACTTCCAGTGAAAGTTTGGTGACATTCGGTTCGGTGGAAGCGAAGTTATTGCGTCTAAAATGACAGTAAGTTTGTGTCATTCGTACAAAAATGAGTTTCTAATAAAGAGCTAATATCAAATATTGTTTAAAAATCGGTAAAACGTTTACCAAAACATTTGAATTCATGGAAGAAGTTTATGGCGACGATTGTCTATCTCGTGCCAGAGTTAATGAGTAGTTTACACGTTTCAGATATGGTCGTGAGGACATCCATGACAATGAACATACGGGCCGCCCAAAATCAGTGATCATCGAAAACTCCATCGAAATTGTGCGTGAATTTATCAAAAATGAGCCACAATCATCGTTGAAATTCATAGAATATCTCCAAAACATCGAATTTTCGCATTTCAACTGATCATTTGGGCTCACAAAAGGTCTATGCACGTTTTGTTCCGCACAAGTTAACTGCCTTCCAAAATAAGCGAGACTTTTGTCATAATTTTTTTTTAAGTTTTGACTAGAAATCGCATTTTAACCATCAATCACTAACCATAACTGCCTGATCTGGCTCCCTGTGACTACTACCTGTTCGAGAAATTGCATTTGGCCATGGAAGGAAAACGCTTTGCGTCCGCAGAGGGCATCCAAAAGGCTTGTACCGACATCGTGAAGGATATTCCGGTCAATGACCTGAAACTCTCTTTCGAAAAGCTTTTGGATCGCGCAAAATAGTGTATTGAGGCTGGAGGAGACTTTTTTGTATAAATAAACTCGAATTTATCAGAACAAAGCTCGTGTCGTTTCTATTTTAGCTCAGTCTCGTTTAGTTTTGAACGCACCTTACTTTAGCATAATTAGGAAACTCGAGAGGAAGGCCACCCAACCCTGCAAGAGCACCTGCAACGCAAAGAGAAGGGGTGAGCTCCCCCAATGGCTAGCTCATGAATGACCTTTCCAACGATACCCTACTCGACTACCAATGGTGAAACATTTTTTTGAAGGGTCACCTCCCTATTCAGGGAGACACCCCTTAAGCTCCTTTTGAAAAATTTTTCCACCCCAAAACTTTCAAAAAGTCATCACTTCTGACCTTTCCACAAAGTTTCATGGCTGTAGCCTCTATAGTTTCGGAGAAAAAGTGTTGTGACATACAGACGGACACAGGTCGTGATTGCAATAGGTTTTTGTACATATTTCAGTACAAAAACCTAAAAATGGAAAAATACGACAAAGCATATTATTAAAGCAGCATAATTCTTCCATGCATACTTTCCCTCTTTTTTAAGGTTTTGTAAAATCATTTTATAAAACCTTACTACAATCATGTCCTGTCTGTCCGTGTGTCACACGACTTTTTCTCGCAAACTACATAAGCTGGAAATATAAGATTTTGTAGGTGGATGCCAAATGACGCCCTCTTCAAAGTTTCACCACAAAATGAAATTTGTGAGGTGTTTAAGGGGGTCTCTCCATATAGGGGAGGGGCATGAAAAAAAATTTCATTGCATGTAGGCAATATGCTTTGGGGGGTGTAGGGGAAGGGGAAATGTGACCACTTAAGATTTTTTAACTAACTTCACAGTAAAAAATCTTAAGTGGTCACATCCTTATAGCGGAACACCTCCGAGTAGGATATAAAATTAGAGGTCTTGGTGAAATCTCCAATTCCTCCAATTCCTGAATCCGAGCAGCTTCGTCGGCCGAGTCAGACCAGCGTGTCTTCTTTTAATACTACAATAATAATAATTCAAATTCTTTAATTTTGGTCAAGGGGGAGGTGGTTTGCCGGCGAATATGCAAAATTATGTCCCCCTATGCAACTCCACCCGCTTTCGAAGCCCACTCTTTGTACAGCAGCCACCGAAGCTTGCGCCTTTCACACGGGTGCATTCCAGTATAAAAGAACCATCCCTTTGGTAGTTTCCTCCGCCTTTTCTCCTTCATAGCATCTCGCAGATGGTCTAGTAGTGCAGTGAAACTCTGTAGTTATAGTGATACAATTTTCTTTGAGGTCAATAAGAAGATTCCCTCAGTATCCCAGAAAACAGTGGCCAGAAGTTTTCCAGCCAATGGAGACACTTTCTTCGGAAGAATGTGTGCGTTTTATGTTTTATGCATGAAGTCCTGTTTGGGCGCAGACTCATAATAATGAACCCAAAGTTGATCTCAAGTGACAATCCAGTCTAAAACTTTGTCCATTTTTTCACCGCAGAGAACCAAAAACTTGCGACTACACTCAACTCTCCGCTGCTTCTGGTGTGGGGTGGGCAGACCTTTGACATGCCATGTAGGATATTCAAAATGGTTGTAAGTGAAACTCCAATCATTTCTGCAACTTATTTTTTCCTTAAACGGCCATCTTTTACTGTTATTTTTTCAAGTTTTATTACGTTTCCTGCCGTGATTGTCTCGATAGGCGGCCCGGCCTCAGATCATCTTCAATCGAATCCATGCCTTGCTTAAAGAGGCTGTGCGACTTGTAAACCAGGGTTTTACCGAGGCAAGAGTCCCCATAAACATTTCTTCCAAAATAGTTTGAGGAGGTTTTCCTTGCTTGGTAAGGAACTTGATGACTGTGCGAAACTCAACTTTCTCAATGTTTCAAATCTTCCTTCGGATTGAATTGTTTCTTGAACTGTATCTCAGTGAATAATGACCATATTTTTATGAAACCTCATATTTATACCCTGACTAAGTGTCACCACTAGTGCAGGTAGAAAACGTCGATCCTTCCCTCTATCATACCCCTCAGTCCGCGAACTTTTTGACCCATCATAGTATATACTATGGCAACTTTGTTAATAATCGTGTGAAATCAAAATGGGATCCTTAAACTTGTTTTCTAACTTTGAACCGCTCTAGCTCCCTGAAGAACTCGTAGTTGGAAAAAATGGTAATAATCTGAGGAAACTTAATCAAAGCAATGCTTTGAAGGTTGGAAAATCGTTAATACGCTTTGAGTTTTTGTCTAGTGTGAGACAGCCAAAACGTGTCACCCGGACTATGTAGGGAGAACGTTATACATGTTTATATATGTAAAGAGCACTGAGTATATTGCATGGACTATCGCAAACCACATAGTCTAGTTTACATTGCGGGCTTAAGACTGCGGAAGGTTAAAGAACTCCCATCCAATCTGGGCTGTGTTAAGATAAACCAGTGTAACCTAGATCACATGTAACGTAATGCTTTAATGGTTTAATTAACACTTTCAGGGTTGAATTTAACCAAGTTTCAACAAACACTGAAGAACCAATTGTATACAATGCTGCAACGATAGGTATAATCCTGGTTAGCTTGAAAAGTGCTACATCTTCTTTTGACTGATGAAAATGGAAATCATTGGATTTAGAACCGATTAATGGATTGGTTGATGCAATGCATAGCTTTGAAGGTAAAATCGTGTCAGCTAGTCACAATTTTAGAGTCATCTTCTTATCTGTAACACTACAGCCCCTCTCGCGCCTTTGCTTCCTGCAACAATCGTCTTCAATTTTCTCGGTATATTGGCCGGGTCCTCCGATTTTGAAATCTGAGCAGCGATGAACTTTCTTTGTCAATCGGTTCAGACTGGCATTTCCTCAGTTTTCCCACTGGTCTCCGTCCTTCAGTTCTCCCAACGAATACCTTCTTGGCTATCCATTGTTTGTCCAAATGAATCGAGTGGCCAGTCCATTGCAGCTTCCGCAGTCTTACAATCGTTGAGGCCTATGGATCGTCAAAAATTCTATACAGCTAATGGTTGTGTCGAATTTACCATTGGTCACCGTCTAGTTTTGCTCCGATTATTCACCACAGGACCCGATGCTCGAAGGCGTTCAATATGTTTGCGGATGCGTGGGTTAGGGTCCATGTTTCATACGTATGGCATAGCACCGGTCTTATTACAGATTTGTATACTTGGAGCTTTGTTTTTCTGTGGTCTATAAGATTGTCAAAACTGAATAAAAATTTTATTTATGAGCTGTATTCTTTGGCATATTTCATCTCAGAAACTCGCCCACATTTTCCATATTGTACTCGTAATCGCCAAGTGTGATGTTTTGGGTACTAAGGTAGTTTTCCGTAGTGCTCGAAGAAGAAGAAGGTATTCTTCCTCGACTGCGTCATGAACTTTTTCTTATCCTCATTGATTTGTAGCCCTACTAATTTTGCTTCGCTGTCGAGTTTCAAGAAAAGTTCTTTGGCAGTTGTTAATTACCGTGACAAAATTTTGATTTTATCCGCATAGACTTCCACTTGGGCCCACTTATATAATAATATACCTCTTTTATTGACAGGTAGCTTTGTAATGACGTATTCCAGAGCCAAATTAAATAACAATAGGGCTAGCCCATCTCCATGCTTTAGACCGATATTTGCGTTAAAGGGTCGGTGAGTTGTTCATTGATACGGACTTGGGGAGTTGTCGACGTCATTGTCATTTTGGTAAGATGGACAAATTTGGCTGGGATACCAAAGGAAAGCATTATTTGGTGTAGCACATTACGATCAATACAGTCATATGCTTGCTGATAAGTCCACGAAATGATTAATGTCTATGGTCAACTCTCTGCATTTTTCAAGAACCTGGTTGGCTGTAAACAGTTGGGTTATCGTCGACGTAACTGCGCTAAAGCCACCTTGATATCCTCCAATAACGCTGTGTGCCTATGATCTGATTTTATTTACTAAGATCTTTGAAAATATTTTGTACACCGTACAAAGTAGTAATATGCTTCTACAGCTTTTACATTGTGGCCTGTCACCTTTTTTATGGATGGGGAATATCAAATGAGTGCAAGTAAAATTCCAAAAGAAATCAATGATGTCATTCACATACTGTACCCAACCTATGGTCAATACCATGTGACGTGAAAATCATAGCAAAGGGAAAACAAAAAAAAGGCGTACAACCGAGTACACGTTTATGGCAATTAATGGCCACTTGCCAATTTGCGCTTCCTAATAGCCGGCAAAATGTCCCGAAACGGCAAAGAACACAAAAACACTCACGTGATGGTCTATTTGGCTTGATTATTTTAATTACATTATATTTATATTCGCGCTTGCGTGGTGGTCATCAAGTTCACTGACAATTCGGACCAGTTCAATTCGAACCAGTTGAGAAGCAAAATTACGAATCTTGTCAGATGTCAATGTTGCTGAGCAACTTTGTCGTCAATCAAAAGAAAATCAATGTTGCCGAATAAACTGGTGACAACCCAATTCCATTTATTCTTGATATAGATAGGCGCAGCGGCTCTAGTCGACAGATCGTGCTTCAAGTGACTAGGTGACCCCGGCGATAAGTAAGTACGCGTTTGGTGCCTCACGACGATGTGATGGCCACATCGTTCCACACAAATCGTTGGTACTAGCCTAGAAGACGACCCAGCTACTTTGTGATCTTTGGTAAAGAGAAGTCTTTGATCGCGCTGGTCTCATCTGGGTCGGTCTTGATGTCGCCATGTTCAATGATATGGCTTGTGTAACGAACTTTCATCATTGAAAATTGGATTTTTTTGAATGCTAAGTGTTAAACCCCCCTTACAAATCTACAGTGCTACTTCCTGAAGCAAAAGACTGTATTCATTGAAGTTCTCTATGATTAGTAATAAATCATCCAAGTACACAAAGACCTGATGTCAAAAGTGTGGAGGAATGACTTTATCCATTAAGCGTGTCATTGTCTGGAGTGCATCGCGAAGTTCAAACGGCGTGGTGACAAAACAGTATAGTGTACGAATTGGTACGGTGAAGGTTGTTTTGTGCTTAGACTTGGGATGTAAGGAGATTCACCAGAAGGTGTTTTTTAGGTCCAAGCTGATTATATAAGGCAGTCGGCTTAAGATTATACCGATCAAGTGTGACGGATAATCGTCTTTAATAGTGACAGTGTAGTGGGTTGGAGCTGAAAACGAACGTCTGTGGATATCACTCCTTTCCAGGATCTGGATTGTATTGTGGCTGTAAACTTGGGCATGCGGCTTCTATTGCCTTTGGTATACAGCTTCTCTAAGGTAGTGGGTCGTTGGCATAATGGGCAAACTTTAGCCCTCGCAGCTCAATCTGTGATGCACCGAAGTGCAACTCGTGCCCACTAGCTGTCAGCATTGCCGAGTCGAGCACGTGAAGCTCAATTAAGCAGGTGGTGCATTCCAGTGTTTTTCAGAAATATTTTGGAACACGGATATGTTATCATGACTACTCAAATATTGAGGTCAGCATACTGAAAATAAAATGGCGGCAAATCATAATATGTAATAATCTTATATTAGTTTTCCAAGCTCAATTTATGGAATGTAACAGTCCATTCAATAAGTTCGAAGGATGACACATAGATGATGTTGATAAAAACTTTTTCAGATGATTTTTTATTAGTACTAACCTTCAAACGATACGTGTATAAATTTAATAGCAATCGGACTATTGATTCATGAGTCATAGTATTTAGCGCAAAGCGGGTTTTGTTATTGAAAGAAAATGGAAAGAAATTAATTTCAAGTTTTGATAAAGCATTGTTTTTTATGAAAAAATATACAGTTGAAACCAAACAATAGCTTGATATACATTATCTGGGCTTTGCTCCATCAAGGCAAATGGTAGAGCCATGGATTGCTGAATTTAAACGTGGCCGTACCAGAATTCCAGAAAACATCAAAAAATCCACAAATCGGTTATAAACGACCGCAAATCGAAGGTGCACGAGCTAGCTGACATTGTAAAGATATCAGATGGTAGTGTTTTTATCATTTTATACGAAAATTTGGGTTTGCGAAAGCTCTATGCAAAGTGGGTGCCACGTGAACTCACAGTCAACCAAAAACAACAACTTATTGATGCTTCAGAGAAGTGTTTGGCGCTGTCAAATCGCAATAAAATCGAATTTTATCGTCAATATGTAACAATGGATAAAACATAGCTTCACTATTACACACCGAAATCCAAAGGACCGTTAGGTGAGTGGACAGCAGTCGACGAACCGAATCCAAAGCGAGCAATGACGCAACAGTCGGCCAGTAAGGTGATGGCGTCTGTATTTTGGGATGCGAACGGAATAATATTCATCGACTATCTCCAAAAAGGAACCACTATCAACAGCGACTGTTACTGGGCACTTTGGATCGATTGAAGGCTGAAATCGCAAAGAAACGGCCGCATTTACAAAAGAAAAAAGTTTTGTTTCACCAAGACAATGCACCGTGTCACAAACCGATGAAAACAATGGTGAAATTGAATAAATTGGGCTTCGAATTGCTTACCCACCCACCGTATTCTCCAGATTTAGCCCCCAGCGACTTTTTCCTGTTTTCAGATCTCAAGAAAATGCTTGCTGGAAAGAAATTTGAGTCAATGATGCAGTAATCGCTGGAACTGAGGCCCATTTTGATGAACAAGAGAAATCGTATTGTTACATGTACAAATAATTCTGCGAGCTACTGTCGCAATTGTTTTCATCATCATTAAGAACGTCAACAAATGAATTTACTCGAACCCACGAGTAAATTCAACAAGCATAATCAACATCTGCAAGCGACGTCACTCCATTCATTAATTTGCTCGAACCTACCAGGTACCTCTCGGTAGAACGTTCGCCAATATGCGAGAAATGGGTGAATACTTAGAGACCCTATATAAAGGCGAGCTGAATGAATGGGGGGATCATTCATTCGACCGCGATAAGAACTGCGATTGTGTGTGGGAAGTGTGTTTCGTAATAGTGAAGTAATTTAGAAGACAATTGCGATAGTAAATTTATGGACAAGTGTTAGATTTTTTTAATAGTGACAATTAAAATTAGTGAAAGTGTTAACTGATTATTGTGCATTTTATTTAATTAAATAAACACTTTTAACTTAAATTAAAAGACATTGCGTTTTCACTTTCCCGGAACATTAAAATTATTGGCCGCGAACCAAGAACACGCGACAGTATTATAAAAGTGGTATCGAAAAGTTGAAAAATCGCTATACTTATTGTATCACCTTCGAAGGCAACTATGTTGAATAATAAATTCGAGTTTTGTCAAAATTTTATTTTTTTCTTACTTATCCTACGGATATATTGAATGACCTTTTAAGTATGTATGAGCCACGTTCTGATATTCAGAAGATGTTGTTTGAATTTCGAATTATTTAACAATACCCTTCTAGAAAGAGCACTCTCCTACTTTTTGTACTTGTTTTTTCATTTATTGGCTTGTTAATTGTTGTTGCTGGTTTTGATGTTGGTTTCTTGACATGTATTATCAGAATTTGGGCCAGTAAAAATACCGGCCTCTTTAAAAAAAGAACCACTCGTAATTCGAAAAATGCCTCACCTCTGAAGAAGTCACTGGGTAATTGTTTCCATTATTCACAAAGACGTCCATAAGAAGTGGTAATTCCTTCGCACGTTGATGTATATTTCTCAACCACGCTGTTTTGACTTTATAATATTACATAATTGGTTCCCGGTAATGAGTTTCCTTCTCATTGAGTATTTTAAGTGGCTTAGCCTGAATTAAGGCCACTTCCCCTGATAATAATTTTCAAATTTAAAAAAGTGAGTTAGAGAGGTAAAACTCGAACTCACTTGATAACTTAGTTGATCCTGCCAACGCTGTCGAACTGACCCCTAAAGCAGAGCATATCTACTAACAAGCAATTTCACATAGAACAAATTTCGCATCTAACGGTAGTTAACGTAAAAACCGATTTGTGTATGTATTGCGTAAAATTAGAAATCGTTTTGTGTATGTATTGAGTAAAATTTATTTTCCTCTCAAATTGTTAGAAAGGAAAGAAAGAAATGCAAAATAATGTCTCTTATGTTATTTTACGTCCCTTTCTAATCGGAAAAACAGCTGGTGCAGTTGCTTGTTAGTATATATGCTCTGCCTAAAGTAGTATAGTTAGTCCTATTTGGCAAAGGCTAGATCCCACAACCATTCATATATTGAAGCTTATTGCCAAAGAAAAGCGGTTAGGAAGTATCAACTAGTTTTGGTATATTCTTATGAAATTCATGCAAAAGTCTGTGCGTCTAAAGCTTTATCATGCAACTGACCGTAATTTGTCTGTTACTAAGATTTTTTCAAAAAAAATTTCATTTAAAAAATATTGGTCAGTTTTTTGCCAAAAAACCAGTTCATTTTATCACTTTCATTACCGGTCACACCCACAACTATTTGGAATCGTTTTTTTCATAAAAAGAGAAGATTTCGTGACAATAAGAAAAAAAAGACATAAAACCGAAACCCTGCGAATACAATTTAACAAAAACCTTCTGAAAAAATAACATTAATTTTTCTTTTACACACACAAACATAAATTCAAACGTGAAAACTTAGCCTTGTTAGATTCTTCTTCATCTTCTTTGTGTCTTGTGAATTTTTTTTTAATGTTTTTTCTTTTATTTAACATCTTTTTCATGATCGCCTTCGAAGGTCAAGTATGTTCGTGCTTAAGATACTGAACTAGTCTAACTAAGTTTTATACTCGTATTGTAGAATTCAAGCCTCGAACTTTACCTACTTGACAACGATACTTGAAATCACGATCGCTGTCGAAGAAACACTATGAAATAGTTCGCAACAACAACAAAGGTAGAAACTACATGGAAAAAAACTGGAAGGGTTTCTCTAACTTAGTTAAGTTAATTCAAATTTAAGTAGCTTAGTGTGATGGTGGAGCTTTCAAGTGGTGAATGAATTTAAAATTCACAAGTGATTTTGTGAGTAGTTTCTTTTTTATTCTGGTTGAATGTTCCCAGGCAATACGACTTGAATATAGAATCGTTAAAGAATTAATTATGTTATTTTATTTGCAGGTAATAAGAATGTTTTCTTTGTTTTAATGAAGGTCGGTAAGGTAGATTAGGGGTTGTAATTGTAATAGTAAAAAATGTTTGATACTATACCAAATAATGAAGAATATATAGTGGGCAAGGAACAGTATTCCCATACTATATGTCGTAATCCAGTGAAGTTTAATAAGCCTCCTAAAGTGAATATTTTTTTTAAACAAATATTTCAAAAATTCACCACAAAAATTGCCACTACCGATTAACAGTGAATTATGGCGAAAAATGTATATCCCCCACCCCATTTAGACACAAAATCTCGGAGGCAGTTCTAATGAGTACAAGGCTAATAAATTTATTTAGCTTTGTTAATAATAGTATGGTTTGTAAATTTTACATTTATCCTCATAAAATCAAGACAATACCCTTGAATTTCTTAAAATTTTATATGCTCTTTTACATATAAATACCTTATGCGCGCAAAATTTCATGAAACTCAGACCATTATCAAATTAGTTATGGCCATTTCAATTGTATGGAATTATAAAGGGTGGTCCAACCGTAATGCACGAAGTTAATTGTGAGTCACATCTTAACGTCAAGTTTTTCGCCCAATCTAATTTGGCGTTTTTTTTTCAGTGTTTGACAAATTCAACCATGGAGAGATAACCAATGGAGCAGTGCGTTAAGGCTGTTGAAGCCTTTTACGAAGATGGGCGTTCAAATCAAAATGCATTTCGTGCATTTCGTGATATTTTTGGTCAGCATAATCGACCAAATGTTTCCACAATCGGGATAATTGTGCGCAAATTTCAGCAAACCGAGTGTGTAGAAAATGTAAAATTACCTGTGCATGCTCGCCCAGTCCGTTCTGCGGAAAATATTGCTGTTGTTCGCGATAGTGTGGCAGCAGGGTCGTCAACCTCGACTCGTCGTCGTGCCCAAGAATTGAACATCTCACGAACATCACTGATGCGAATTTTGAATAAAGATTTGAATTTACATGCTTAAAAGGTTCAATTGACTCAAGAGCTGAAGCCTACTGACCATTTCAAGCGTCGGCAATACGCCGAATGGTTGATTGAACAGACAGAAGGAAATGGTGACTTTACAAAGAAAATCTACATCTACAGCAGCGGCAACACCAGCTCATCCAACTATGGCGGGAATTCAGACGTAACCATGAACTCATCGAGGCAGCCATAGAAAGCTAGAAGGAGTCTGAGTATCTACGCAACAATTACTACGAGTAAATTGGGAAGCTTGCGATCAGACTGTTGGAGAAGTTAGAGGAACTGTTGGTGACATCATCAAAGGGAGAAGCCACTCAAAGGGGTGCAACCAGAGGAACTCTGAGCGACGTTGTCGAGGGGAGAGGCCACTCATAAGCAGCTGCCGATGAAGATGTTATCAATGGTCAACACCTTAAAAATTTTGATGAAGGAGTTAAGACAAGTAATGGACCGTCTTAATAGTAGATTGACATCGCCATAACCAACGCAGTTTTTGGAAATGCAGCGAGTTACCGTGCAGAAACATTGGGAAGCCATTCAAGACAAGCACTTCAGCATTTTAAAATCAGCTGGTGTTCTTGGTGATTGCGATGCCGACGCATACACGAAGATGGAAGGAGAGGCCGAAGCTTTTCAAATGAGGATGATGGAAGCTGGATCCTCAACCCTAACGTCTTCAAGAGCCACAACGTCGTCAACTCGAACCGTAAAGCTTCCATGGATCCAGTTGCCCAAGTTTGATGGAAACTACTTGCGGTGGCAAGAGTTCCACGACTTGTTTTGCCAGCTAATTGACCAGAGTAACTTAGGACCCGCGCAAAAACTGTTATATTTAAAGGCAAACGTGGAAGATGAAGCCGAATCGCGAATTAAGCACCTTACAGTTGTGTGACAAAAACAGCTTGAGAACTCATAAAGGAGCCCTATCAGAAAAGATGCTTATTAGTCACCTCCATCATACAGAAGCTCGTTTTGCAGCCAAATATTAGCCAGGAAATGGCCAATAAATTGAAGGAGCTACATGACGTTACGCAGGAATGCATTCAGGGGCTCCAAACGTTGGAGGTGAACGTAGATCAATGGGATCCAATTTTGATATTCCTGTTGCTGAAAAAATTGGACAGCACTACACATGTAGCATTCAAGCATTCGCTTTCTTCGCCAAAAGAGTTGCCATCCATGTACCAATTCTTGCAGTTCCTAGAGTTTCGGTTCCAAGGTATGGGCCAAACCAAAGGTCTCCATGATGGCCTAAACAGCAGCGGATAGTGACTGCAAGATGTGTAGAGGAGTGCATCACCTACATCAATGCAGCGGTTTTGTAAACCTGAATCAAACCGACAGGAAAAAACTCGCCAACAATTGGCAGCTGTGCTTCAATTGTTTGAGAGCAGGTCTTGCAGTAAAAGTGTGCACCTCACGAAGCTGTACAAAATATGGGAAGCGGCATCACACACTGCTTCACAATGATGCAAGGGGCAACGATGCCATCCCAAAGAAATCTATCACGGAAAGCAAATCGCTGGCAGTCAAAGGCGACAAATACTTATTAACCGCGAAGATCAAGAGTACCAAAAGATTCTATGGAGAGAGAGTCCGAATGGAGAGCTGAAAACATATCGCCTAAGGACGGTGACATACGGAACCAGATGTGCACCATACTTAGCAACAAAATGTCTCCTAAATTTGACAGAAACTGAAGAAAAAGGATTTCCAATGGCAGCTCAAATTACACAAAGGGACTTCTATGTTGACGATTTGCTTACTGGTACGGATGATCTCCAACAAGCCATCAATCTTCAGCAGCAACTCATTGAAATGTTACAACGTGGTGGGTTCCACTTGCATAAATGGTGTTCTAATAACATAACACTGCTGAAACGCATTCCAGCCAATAATCGAGCTACAGAATATAATGTCAACGACGCCGATGATACCAGCATTTTTAAGGCTCTAGGCTCAATATGGCATCTTGCATCGGATCAATTCAACATCAATACCAACGTTTCGGACTCAACGCAGCCAATTACAAAACGAGTTGTTCTTGCATTGATGTCACAACTCTTTGATCACCTCGAACTAGTTAACCCAGTTGCCGTGCTTACAAAGGTATTCATGCAGCAACTCTGGGAAGCAAAAATTGACTGGGATACATCTCTATCTGAAAAGCTCCAAAAAAGCTGGAAGTATTAAAGAGCTCAACTATCAACATTGAGAAGATTAGCAATACCACGGTATGTAATGAACTCCACCAAACGAAAAAGTGCACAACTCCATGGGTTTGCGAATGCTAGCAGGCCAGCTTACGGCGCTTGTATCTATATGTGCACTGAAGACATCTATGGAAATATCGTCGTTTCTCTAGTTTGTGTGGACAGTAGAGTAGCACCTACTAAAACGATAGCGTGGTTAGAACCATGTGGCACCAAGCTACTTGCTCAGCTTATGAGAAGGGTCCAAAACTCTATATCGAAAGAGATTGAGAGAATTTTTTATTGGAGTGATTCTCAAACTGTTCTCCAATTGATAGCCTCGCTGTCATCTAAAGTTACCACCTTTGTCGGTAATCGAATGGCTTATATTCAAATTTTGACCGAACTGAACATCGGGCAGCACATTGATTCAGCCAGCAACCCAGCGGATATTGTTTCCCGAGAAATGTTTCCCAGCAAACTATGTTCAAATAAACTCTGGTTTGAAGGTCCCCAGTTTTTAAAACAACAGTTGCCAGCATAAAACGCGATACAGACAAAAACGACGTAAGAACTTCCGGAATTACAAAAGCGAAAGACGGTTTTGATTGGCTCAAGTGGTTTGCAAACCCAAATAATACGACGCACAAACTATCATAATAGTTTCAATGCTTACAAGAAACAACGCATTTATATAACGTTTCATTCGAAATTGTAAACTGCCCAAGGAGAAAAGCAAGCTGAGCAGAAGACCCAGCCCATTGGAAATGAAAGACGCACTCAAGATAATTGCTGCCGTAATACAGGTCAAAAGCTTTGAAGAAGATCTTAAACATCTACAAAACAAAAGAACAGTCCATCAAAACATCAAACATCGGTTCTGAAAACCATTCATAGATCCAGAGGGACATATACGCGTTGCCGGGCGAATTAAAAATAGTGATATTCCAACAAACGCCCATTACCCGTTGCTGATATCACCAAATCACGAGTTTACTCCACTTATTTTCAATCATCTCCATCGAAAATACTTGCACGCAGGAGCACTAGCGCTTCATTATGCGTCACGTGAAACATTTTGGTGCATTAATGGTAGAAGGATGGCACCCAAAACAGTTTGGCAATGCATGCTGTGTGCACAACTTAAACCAAAAACTCTAACTCAATTGATAGACCAGTGGATGAAGATCGAGGCCATTTCTCCATGTTGGAATCGGCTTTTGTAGCCCAATTCAGGTGCATCATAAAATTCGTGGGAACCGTCCAAACTCTTTGTATGCTTTTCAACAAAAGCCATTCACTTGGAGCAAGTTTGTGACCTTTCATCAGCGGCCTTCATTAGATGTCTTAAGTGGTTCATCGCAAGGTGACTACGTCCAGTGAAAATCTTTAGCGATAACGCTACGAATTTTGTTGGAGCACACATGGAGCTCCAGGAACTCACTTTACTGTTTAACCAGCAGTTTGCATATATTGAGGATAGCTGTGCCGATGAAGGTATAGAATGGTTGCGCATACCGCCATGCTCCCCCCACTTTGGTGGGTTATGCGAAGCCGAAATTAAGTGCGCAGAATATCATTTGAAGCGAATGGTAGGATGCGCTTCCCTGACGCTTGAGAAACTAAGTACGGATATCTGCCAGGTAGAGGCCGTACTGAATTCTCGACCAATCAGCCAGATGTCACCGAATCCAACTGAAGTACAGGCACTAACACCAGGTCATTTCTTGATCGGTGAACCCTTAACAACAGTTTCAGATCCTTAATTTGATCCTGGATGCATGCCTCTTTGAACTTGATGGAAATTGGTGAAAGGTCTTCACAAAGCCAACTGGCGCCGATGGTCTAAACAATACCTTCAAAACTTGCAACAGTGGCAAAAATGGCAAGAAATCAAACACATTGACAACGCATACGGCAGAAAGTCGACTTATCGCTGGCATTCAGCATGACAAACACTGTTCTGGCTGCCATCTCTAGGACTCTTTTTCCTGTGGATCAGTTTGAGGTGTGCCCCATTCGATGGCTCTAGCATTGAAATTTCTTCTAATGCCTACGTGGTGTTCTGCTTTCAGGATGGCGTCCTCCAAGTATCAAGCTTGGCCTGAAAAGATGGTATGGGTTCAGGATGTAATCCACGAACAACAAGCCCACACAAAACCATGCTTCTATCCCTTTTAATTGGAAATCATCACTGTCCGCAACCCAGATAGTGGCAGTGTAAATTCTATCAGGGTGCCATAATAACTAATTTTTGTTACAATGTTGCTCACTCAGAAGCTAAAGAGTGGCTTTAATGTCCCTCTTAAACTGTTCATGCAGGTTTCAGGCACTTATACTGCAGTGTAGAATTAACTACAGGATATGGGTCATCGAAGTTCCACTTTTGCATTGGCTGGGACTTTCTGAGAATTTTGACATTTTTCTGATCCTAAGACGTGTTTAAAACTCGTTACAGTGTGCCTCCCATTTTACTACATATGTATTGTTGGAAACTCCTATCGGATCCCTTGCATCCCTGTGTGGTATGGCCATAACGAGGGCACATAAAGCAGTGAAGAGGTGCATACAACAGTATTGATCGTAACGTACTGTACCAAATAATACTTTGGCATCCCAGCCAAATTAGTCCGTTTTAAAAACTGACAATGACGTCGACGACCTCTCAAGTCCGCATCAATAACCAACACACCGATGCCTTTGACACAAATATCGGACTAAAGCAGGGAGATGGGCTGATCCCATTGCTATTTAATTTGGCTCTGGAGTACGTCATACGGAAGCTACCTGTCGATACGCGAGGTGCATTACTATTCAAGTCGAGCCAAGTAGCCTATGCGGACGACATCAAAATTTTGTCATGGTCATTAACAACTGCCAAAGAACTCTTCCTGAAACTCGACAGCGAAGCAAAACTAGTAGGGCTACAAATCAATGAAAATATAACAAAGCTCATGAAGCAGTCAAGGAAAAATACCTCAAGCACACAAAATAGCACACTTGGCGAATAAAGTATCAAAAATGTGGGCAAATTCGTGTATTTAAGCGGCAAAATAACGAAAATGGGTAATGAAATGGACGAAATACGCCGAAGAATACACCTCGCAAATAAAATATTTTATTCAGTATTGACGATCTTGAAGACCAGCTACATATACAGAAAAACAAGGCTACAAGTATTCAAATCTATGATCAGACCTGTCTTATGCTATGGATGTGAAACATGGACCCTAACCCAACCATCCGCAATTATATTGAACGTCTTTGAGCGATGGGTTCTGAGGCGAATAATTGGAGCGAAGCTTGACGGGGACTAATGGCGAATTTGATACAACCATGAGCTGTACGAAATTGTTGACGAACCGGATGTCTCAACGATTGTCAGACTACGGAAGCTGCAATTGGCTGGCCACATGAATCGTATGGATGAACAATGGATACCCAAACAGGTATTCGTTGGGAGATCTGAAGGCCGCACACTAGTGTGGAAGCCGATAAAACGCTGGCCTGACTCGGTTGACGAAACAGTTCATCGGTGCTCGGATTTCGAAATTGGAGGATGCGGTCAATGGACCAAGACATTTGGAGGCGCTATTAGCAGGAAGTGAAGGCCCGAAAGGGGCTGTAGTGCTAAGAAGAAGAAGAAGAGGTGCTGGTTTCTGCCGTACATACAAATGATCCACCCTATTATTTGTAGTGATTTAAAGGAATGTAAAAAGCAATGGTCCGCTGCCTCGGCGAGTGAAGGTGTTGGTGCTCGCCAAAATTGGCCTTGTCTGAGGACGCGTGAATGCGCTGGCAGTGCAAAGGCCCACTACAAAAACTTTCACCTTCACAAATTATTGTTTGTAGGATTCGGATCGACAAGTGTCGAGGCCGAGGTATACTGAAAGGATGCGTTGCCAAAGCAAAACGATTGACAGGGCTTGGCGAACGCATGCGAGACTCGAAAGGATCTCGTCTTTACTATGTATACATACGGCCCCCTAATAAGAATGAGGCATCCAGGTGGAAGCGGTGCGGTATTTTATTTTGAGGTTTCTGTTGAAGCTGTTACCTCGTGGTAATATGAAATGAATTGTAAAAAGGTAAGAGAAATGTAAAAGATTATTACTATACGATCGCTGAACAGAGCGCATGTCTCTTGAAAACTGGTTTTTTGTCAGAAAAAGAGTTGTGGATTCCACGGCCAATTCTATTTCAACATATACATGAATTTTAATGCATAATTTTACACTTCAAATAATTTGCAACACTATCAAAAATATGATTATCATATTTAAGAATAAATGTTACGCCGATAAATTATTTCACGACATTAATTTTTTTCTCCCTCAAAAATAACACTGAATAATAAATTACTCTAAGGCAATAAAATGTTTTCGGGCTCTCAATCCACCTTCTATATATTTATTGCCAGCACATAAATATATACACGCATTACCTTTAACGAGGCAAGCAATAATATATAGTATGATTTTAAAAATACCTCTACAATATCTTTAAAGATTAATTTTCGTATGTAAATTTTTTTTTGCAATTCATTCAAGACACGATGTCTCCCCGGTGAACTATTAAATCATATAATTTAAATGACAGAAACATAAACAAACATTTCATTTTGGTCCTTTGCCAAATGTGATTTGCACTCATATTTTATGACTCTTCCTTCTTGTTGCTGCTGTGTGGTCTTTCGACAATGCAAAGGGGTAAGTTCTTCTTTGAAATATATTCAGTGGAAAAACAAATAAAAATTTTCATGTATTTTTAATTTCAAATGTACTGCAAAGATCCACTTATAGATGAAAAATACTAATTTATCTATTGACCTTAATTGAAGGCGTTAGTATTGTTCTTGAAAAGATTCATCTGAAACGGAACTGTTACATTCTAATGCTCAAGTCTCCGCCAGCCCACCAGGAAAACTTCTCTTATCATTATAACCAATCTAAATACCATTCATATCCATTGAACCATTAAATAAATTATCTATATCAGCGAATTCCTTCACATTTAAGACAATATCCAACCACATATCATCTTAAACTACATACGAGTACGCCATGCTACCTATGCTACTCGTAAGTACGCGTATCTACACTCGCTACAGACTGACTACAGACAGGGTCATAGCATAATGAATTATGTTAGTGCCAATTTATTAAAATTACATATGTAGGATGTATTCTGTGTGTATATTGTGATTAAATAAATGCATATTATAGTAGGTATGTGCGCAAAGTGTCGGAGATAAATGATCATTCGTGTAATGATAGTAATCATAATGAAATGATGAAGAGGTGGAGAAGGAGGTGGATCAACAGGGTCACAAACGATGATAGCGATCAATGTGCACGGCTACGCATCCACTGCTAATAGTTCACCCCCCGCTCATATACGGGTAATATGATACGCGAAGTAAGTGTAATTGAGAACAAATTAAAATATTAGCTATTAAAACAATTCCCGGCTAAAATCATTTGAACGTCTTCGACACATTGTAATTACTCGGACTTCAATCGTACAACGCTGGAGAGTGAAATTACTAAACTATTGAGGACGCTCATTAGCATAAACATATGAAGTTTATAGGGAATGGAATTCGGAAGGGAAAGGAAGATAAAGTCGACGCAGCTATACAGGTTTTTTCACATTCAGATTACCCTTCTGCACATAAACTAAACCTTTTTATGAATAATATTTTATCTTTTAAAAGCAGATGGACACTTTTGCATCTCAATCCTTCGCAAGTGAATTCACCCTTCTGCAAACAAAATTCATCCTTGATCGATTGCACCCAGTACAATACTTATACAGATAAATTACATTTTAACAAAATCAACTAGTGCAAATATTAATACCATAAAAATTAAATAAAAATAAGAATACTAGCTTAAGGCTGTACAAATGTTATTTAATCATCACCACCTTTGGAGTCATAACTCTGGCGGGGCCGTCCATAATTAGACTCTTCCAATCATCACGGCCCCGCGACCTCGTGCGCCAGTTAAGCACGTGTCTTCCTATCAATTCCTCGATCTTCCCGTTAGACACCTACCTTGTGTCCTACTTTTTTTTATGGTTGAGAGGTCAAATGCCATTTATGGACTGAGTGTGGGGCTCCCATACTCGCAAGTGACTGGACTACCCACTAAAAACCTCCACTTTTAACCCGAAAACCCCATCTGGAACCGTCTGACACATCACTTTGGACTAGGTCTCGTTTTGTTATGCCGTGAGGTAACTTCAAGCTGGGGATCCCTCCTCTAACAAGAGAAAAGGGAAAGAGAAATTGCCAGACAAGCGATCCTCCAGCCCTGATGTCCTTCGCTGCTGTGAGTCCCTTTTATCTTTTAGGACTCACAAACATAATGTGCCACATGATTCCATTTGTTAACTGATCCAAGCATCACTGCGACTATACTATCCGGGGTGAGCTCTTCCATCTCCCTATAGAGATCCGTCCCATTTTTTGCAGGTAAGACTCAAAATGCCCATGCCCACTCAAAATCTGGCTCAGATAGAAGTTTGTCTCGCCATGCCTTTGGTTTAGCCACGATCTCACACTTGGAATGAGGCGCACAGTCCACCTTCCCTTCTTGCAATTCACCCAAGCCTAGTGCCAAGCGTTGAGAGAGCGCTGTCTCTCCACACTGACAAACGTCTTCCTCGTGTCCACAATTTGAGGCAGGCAAATAGTGCCGCGCTCTCTAGTAGGTAGGGCAACAAATATCACGCCTTCAATAACTCTCACCGCCGATTCAGAGACTGTTAGATATGCTCTTCTCTATACCTGTGCCAAGCGTTTTCGGCACACCTCCTTACTGAGAGCGTCACCCTATATTTTTGCTCCATACGGTTGCATTAACCCTACATCACTCATTAAGTGGCGTCTGCTTGATGGTTTTAGTCCCTCTATGTTTTCCATAAGTCGACTCAGAGCTAATATTTCTGAAGCAGCCTTCTCAGTTGGTACCCTGATTTGCTCAGAGAAACGATCAGTAGCCCCAGGTACTTCATCACTGGCTTCGATTCAATTAGCATGTCTCCAATGCTAAGCATCCTTGCTCTAGAGATTCTGTTTTTGTAAAGATGACCAGTTCAGTTTTGTCTAATGCTAGACTGAACCCACGAGCAGTCACACAGTCTCTCAGTTGGTGCATTTGCGTACCTAACCTAAATTGCGCTCTTTCAACGGTGTATCCACTGACTAGAGCAGCAACACCATCCACGTAGCCAGCTTCAGCAGCCCATCGTAAGACACGTTTCACAGGTCTGGACCAAGGATACATCCCTGAGCAACACGCGATGTAACTTCCATCCTTTGATAGCGTGTATCTTGTCACGAAGCAGGCTTTGGTCCTTCAGGTAGTCTCACAGAAGCCGCATCAGATATTCTGGAAATTGAAAAGGGTTTTCCAGCCTACCCACCCATCTAGCGAAGCTTAAGTTGCCCCTAACGTCAAGTGCCACTTGGTGCAGCTATCTGCCTCTATCTTTTGAACCACACTCACCATCTTTTGAATCACATTAATGGTGGACCGCCCTGCTCTAAAGCCGTACTGCTAAGGAGATAGGTCCGCAGTAGCATGAATTGCGTCAGTGAGTCTTCCCTTAATGAGTTTTTCTAGCACTTTCCCAGCAGTGTCTAGCATGCATAATGGGCGGTATGTAGACGGAGATGCGGGATTTCCCTTCCCTTTGCTGGTCAGTACAAGCCTCGCCACCTTCCATCGTACCGGGAGACCCCATCCCGTTGGCTCAATGCTCTTTTGGATAGCCGGTTTTCTTACATTCTTACTATATGGCCCGCCCATTGTAATTTGTGTAACTTTACCCAAGTAGATACAGGTGGCTCGTAAAATAGTTCGTACAACTCATCGTTATAACGTAGTCTCTACTCTGTTCCTTGTTTCACTGGATCGTTTATTTTGCGAAGCACTGAACGTTTAAACACGTTCACTGCCTTTTCGAATTTGCTCATCAGGGTCCATGTTTTACTTCGATATAACAGCAAATCACAAGTAAGATTTATAAATAGCTTTTTTTGCCTGCGCAAAACTCTAAAATTTAGAATGGAAAGTACAGAGTAAAAGGCTTTATTTGTACGGGGTTTTCCAATAAGAGGTGTTATTTTGATATTAAAAGAAAAATGCCATTTTAGATTAATGATCGGATGTTTATTTCATTATGAAAAGAAAGGTATGCCGTTAATAGTGTCACATGTACAAACAATTCTGCGAGCTACTGTCGCAATTGTTTTCACAACCATTAAGAACATCAACAAAATGAATCTAGTCGAAACCACGAGAACCCACCAACCATGAGCAACATTTGAAAGTAAGTCACTGCTCCATTCATTAAGCTGGTCGACTATATCAGATACCTCTCGGCGGAACATTCGCCAATGTACGAGAAATGCATTCAACGGCTAGAGACCCTATATAAAGGCGAGCTGAATGAATGGGGAGAACATTCATTACAACCGCGATAATAAAAACTGCGAAAGAGTGGATCGCGAGGTAAAGGCAATACTGATTGAGTGATTGTGAAGTGATTTTAGAAGACAATTGCGACCGAAATTTATTGACAAGTGGAAGTTAGACTTTTAATAGTGAAATTAATAATTGTGCATTCTTTTAAATAAACTCTTTTTATAATTTAATTTAAAAGACATTGCGTTTTCACTTTCCCGGAACATTAAAATTATTGGCCGCGAACCATAACACGCGACAATAGTAATAAATAACATCAGGCAAATGACTACCATGACCACACTTACGGGACCATATCCTTTTCATGAAATTTTCTATAACCAAATCGCAAAGTCACTGCCCTATCTCCTCGAATTCCATCTCTGGGGTCTTGAATCTTGGGCTGTTGACGTAGACCTTCTCTTTCACATGGCTTCAAAGGAAGAAGTCGAAAGGTGTTAAATCACAAGACCTCGGTGGCCAATTGTGATCACCTCTTCGAGAAATAACACGGTCCAGAAACTTTTCCCGTAAAACATCAATGGTTTCGTTGCCTGTGTGGCACGTAGCACCATCTTGTTGAAAGAAAACGTCCAGATCAATAACATCCAATTCCGGCCATAAGAAATCTCTCTCGATAGCGCAATCCATTCACCGTAACGGTGGCTCCAGCCTCATTTTCGAAAAAGTACGGTCCAATGACTCCGCTGGACCATAAAATGCACCAAACATTCACACGTTGAGGATAAAGAGGCTTTTCAACAATAACTCTTGGGTTTTTCGAGCCCCAAATGCTACAAGTTTGCTTGTTGACGAAGCCACCGAGGTGGAAATGGGCCTCATCACACAAGATGATTTTTCGATGGAATTCCAGATCATTTTCATGCATTTCAAGGACCCAATCAGCAAAGACACGACATTGTTGATGATCGACCGGCTTGAGTTCTTTAGGCAAAATACGGTGTAATGACGTTTGTGGAATGCGTAATTCCAAAGAACGACGAGGAATGGAAAAACCTGAGTTTTGTTCAACACTTTCGGCTACAGCAGCAATATTCTCGGCTGTTCCTGAGTGACGTGCACGGGGTTTATCCTTCACATCACTAAGTTGTCCCAACAGCTCGAATTTTTCCACCAATTTCTGTATTGCGGTCCGACAAGGTGCTTCACGACGACCCAAAAATGTTCGAGTTTTACGAACCGTCTCTGCCAAATTTTCACCATTTTTATAGTGCGTTTTAATAATTCCAATGCATTTTTGAAGTGTGTATCGTTCCATTTTTATTAATGGCGTAGTTTCTACTTGCCAAATGTCAAAAAATGACAGCTTCAAAAGTGACGCCTACCGAAATAGCGGGCTATTCAAAATAAGACCTCTTATTGGAAAGCCCTTTAAAAGGTCGTGTTACTGGAGAGAATTGAAAAAAAGTTGAACAGAGCCAAAGTCGGAAGCCAAAGCCGAAGATGAATATGTGCCGAATTTACGGTACTTTGAGTTACTTTATTTTCTACGTAACCAGGAAGTTCAAGTTCTTGGACGAACAGAGTGCAGGCAACGTAAATAAATGCGATTATTTTTGTCATCTTTTTCAATTCTGTACATTTTTTTGGGTTTTTGGATGAATTTATCTCTAGTAATATGTTGCAAATTTTATAAAAAAAAACAAAGTAATGTTCACATTGTTGTTTGCTTCAAACTCAATATTTGAAATAACCAAAGATAGAAACACTAGATTGTCTTTCTTATCTTGAAGCCAGGGATGTGAAGTTTAACAAGCATAAACAAAAATTACTTTAAATCAACTAACTTTGAATTTGTAAAGGTAATTATTTTTTGAATACAGCATTTCATTCAGAGCTATAATTAGTTTTGACGACCACCTGATGTTGATTTGTTTTTGTTTAAGGAAGGTAGTGAACATTTTTTTTGATGCTATTACTTCCTCGTCTTGTACATTAAAGAAGAAGAAACCGGTAGCACACTGAATGGAAGAAAGAAACAATTTATTGAAGGAAGTATTTGGGCGACTCTCTAATCAAGAAGAAAATCAAAAGGATAACGCTGGTATTTTCGCTGAAAGTTGGGCTACTTCCAATAGGAAACTATCTCCAACTCAGCAAATCTACGCCAAAAAGGCTATTGAAGAAATTATAGGATTGGGATAAGATGAACTATTTTCGTAAAACTCTGTACGTTTCCATTCTTCCAATCACTCTTCCACCCTTTCCTCTGTCTCCCTAACTCATTCACCATTGCATAATTCTTTCAATGAGGCAGCGAGATCACCTAGTTTCCAACAATTACATTCCTCCCCCACAAACGAAAATAGCGTTCATGTTCAAGTTTATACAGGTACTCACAGTGATGTGCAAGAGTTGCTATTAGATGTAAGCTTTTCTTAAAATATGTGTAATTTTTATTAATTTAATTAAAAGAACAAAAACTCAAGACTGAATTAATGATTAATTTTAATATTGGTTATTGTTTTTTGACTGAAATTACATTCCCGGTGTAATTTAATAATAAATTATGCATGCATAAAATTAGACTTAAGTTTGAATTCTCAAGAATTAAAAAGTATTCCAAAAACTATGCGTTCATTTTTAAATAAAGATTTTGCCAAGCTACAGCTCCTTTTCCACTAAAATAGGCAGTAAAATATCACCTGGTGTATTTTGCATTGGCTGAAGAATTTTTGGAATTTGGTGGTTCATGTCCACTCAGCTGCTGAGGTTCATTTCTCCAAGGTGCTAACTCGATTTCGCTGGTGTTTATATTTACAACGTCTACACTTCCTCCCCACTTTTGCAAGTAACGTGATTGTGGCTACTTTTGCAGGACTCAAACTTATAACATTCAGGAGAAGCCGGAATCTTAAAGCAAGTATGCCAACAGCATTTTCAACTATTCACTTTGCTCTTGATAGTCTGTAGTTGAATATTATTTCCTCATTTGAAAGTTTATCGCACCGATAGGGTTTCATCAGATTACTTTTCAAACGAAACGCATCATCGCCTACAAATACATATGGCATTGGCTCAAAAAAACCATTTCGAAGATGTCTGGAATCAGGGATTTTGAGTTCGTTGCTCTCTAAACTTTAAAAAAATGTGCTATTTGAAAACACACCATCTTCCGACGTGGGGCCATTTGCTTCAGCCACTAAAAACTCACAATTCGTATTGACTATCGCAAGTGAAATAATGCTGAAACTCTTTTTGTAATTAAAATAATACAATCCGGTACTAGCAGGTTTTTTAATTTCGACGGAAAGTTACATGCAGTTTGAAACTCTTCTGAAACTCTCATCCATTCTTGTTCTGTTTTCAGCACCTGAAAATGATAAACAGATTATTCTTTTAAAACTTTATATAACATGCGGCAAGTTTCGATAATAATTGCACCAAGACATTGTGGAGACATAGCAGTAAGAAATTTTAAGTCTTTGAAACCTTGTCCACTTGCTAAGAACGTTGCGGACAGACATTCATTGGCAGTTATCACAATGCTCATATTCGTATCTTTTTTTTCAATAAATGGTCCAACCTTGTTTAACAATATATCGTAGGTTCTAGAGTCCATTCTTAGAAAGTTTTTTTTTAAATCGTCTGGGGCAGTAGCACGTAGTTCATTTAATACTCTAGAATGCAAAAACTGGATCCGGTTTTGGTACCACTTTTTTGCCCAGACTTTTTTTCTTTTTAGAACTGTGCACATCATCTTCTTCACATAAGTCACTTACAACTATGTACAGTAACAACCGGTGATTCACTTTTTTTCAATATCAAAATAATGTACCCAATTGAAGAATATCAAACGAAAAATCAACAAATTACATAAAACCTCGCTTTAGGAAAAGTAAAAATTCACACTCGTGCTTGTTTACTGAATAGCCACTAGCTCGATAATGATGTTTTCAACTTGGTTATCAACATCACTTGTTGCCTTTTGCATCAACGGACAGCAAGGTTGATGACAAGTTTGACGACCAAGTTGATTGTCAATGAGCCCTATTAATCGAGCATCTGCGTCGTTTTCCAAGTGTCAATTCTTTAGCTAGGTTACCTCGGCATCGAGTCCTTAAATTTCTAACATCCAATTTGTGAATGCGAAATTTCTTTGTAGTGGGCCCTTGTGCTGGGAAAAAAGAACCCGCCCCACGACACTTCAACGCTAGTATGCAAGCGCATTCACGCGTCCTCAGACAAGGCCACTTCCAGCGAGCACTGAGATCTTCGCTCGCCAAGGCAGTAGACCATCGCTGGAGTCCTTTATGGACATATGAACATCTTTAAACACTACACTCTTATTCCGCGACTCTCATGCCTCATTCACTTGGGTGACGGCAAGAAGAGCGTCACCTGACATTGAAACTTCTCCTTTCTCCTCCTTGGCGCGAACTGCCATTGTGTTCTCGGATTGTTCTGATTTCCACTCCTCTTGCACAAGGCACTTCGGGGTACGCATCGTTTTCTTACTGCGCTCAAAGGCTGTAGCTATGCCTGGTGGGACCATGCACTTCAGTTCATTCGTCCGTTTGTCGTCTGTCCCTGATTTTTTTAGCCGACGTTGTTGCTGCTCAAGATGACGCAAGGATTTTTGGTCGCTGCATTATCTTTGAGACATTTGCTGTGGCTTGTTTTTTTCGGGCTTACTAGCTTTCTCAATGTTTGGTCCGTTGTTTTAATGGTATTCGTGCCAATAAAAGTCTGAATTGCTTGTACATACATCTGTTAAAGAACCAAAGCTCACCACTTTCATAACATTGCAGTCGCTTGATGATGACGGCCAGAAGCCAACTCCCTCATTACCCTCTACCACCAGTAATGAGGAATTCGACCCCCTGCACTGTAAGTTTTTCTTCTTCTCATCCTTCATCATGGTCTTTGATCTCGGTTCCGTCCTATGGCGTTTTACCTACCGCTAGGAGCATGGATATACTCAAAGGTTTTTACAACTGGCTGCCATCCCTCGATGGGAATGGGTAGCTTTACACCCCAAAGATCTGGTTGAATGTAGCATCCTCGCTCCCGGTTGAAATTACATCAAGTCCGACCAGCACTTGTAGTCGGAAGTCATCCGCGAAGGAACCTGAGGGGAACATCCACTCGGTTGCGCAAAGAATTCAAGCCTCCCCCCAATGCTGGTCGACAGGAATACTCTTGGAGGCTAGCATTTTTTGCGGGAGTTCCGCCCCCACGTACCCGAGGAAATTCCCGCAGCGGAAATGCTGGTCGACAAGAGCACTCTTGGAGGCTAGCATTCTTTGGGGAGTGCTGCCCCCAAAAGACCCGAGGATATGGGTGGCGCCTGGAGGTTCCCTCCTGAGATGACAGGTAACAACCCTGATTGGATCTGTACTACGCTTTGGACAACGAGCTGGAATTGATGCTTTGGGCTGGCGGATATGATGGTTTGGACCTAGTTGCTTTGCACAGTAGCGCCGAGGTGACACTCATGTGTGAACGGCTCCAATTCAACTATCATACCGGCTCTGTCCCTGTAAAACCTTGGCAGGCCTCGAAGTAGGTTAAAAGTTCGCACCATTGGGTTGGTGGTGTAGGATCAGTTGAGACGGACTCCCGATTAGCGCTGGTCTGGCTCTGGGCACTTATCCCCATTAGGGCTTATGCCAACCCTCGCGTGGTCTCCCTACTCTGCAAGGACAACCATGGGACTAAACAGGCGACTACACAAACGAGCGGAGATAGCGACTCCGAGGGGGGACCTAATAAAACTGGAGCAACCAAAAACATATAAAAAAGATCAAAAACATCAAAAAAAATAAATAAAAAGTAATGACGATGACACAACCAGAGGTTGCAGCCACGACGTTAACAGTACATCGGGAGCGGTACTAACGATGACAAAACCGACGAATAATACAATGACAGTGAAGACGGACGAAAAACGGATATTAGCAGACAGTCTGGTCCAGACTGAGATTCCTGCGGCAATCGGGCGCAGCAAAAAAAAATGATGCGAACGCCAGAGCGTCCTATTAAGGAAAAGCGGGAAACTCTGCAGGGCATTTCAGTTGTTCAAGCGGTGGAAAAAAATATAAAGAACATCGTGAATTGGATGGTCACCGCTGAGATCGTTACCGAAGCGACTGAAGCCAACGAGGAGATCACGGCAGGATAAGAAACGAGTGACCAGAAAAATAAAACAATGTTGCGTGATTGCATCACCAACATCGAAAATGTGGTGGAAGCACTGTAGCCAGAAACGGGAAGCGATAACCTCTCCCAAAGATGCTAGCAAAGTACAATTGCCGCCCAGTGACACGAAAAAGAAAAGCTATTCAGAAAAGCGGGAGATGTTCCGAAAAGAATACAATCTGCATGCGACTCCCCAAAAATCAGCAAAACAGTAAAGATTGGGCTCCTTGAACTAGAGGAGCTTCTAGACCGCATAAGGATTGTCGGAGGAGCTGGTGAAAGGCCGAAGATGAGCAGAAGGCTAAAGAAGCGCGGGGGACAAAATCTAAAGGCTCCACCAGTAAAAATCAATAGCTCCACCAGTAAAAATCAACAAAAGAATGGCATCCAGGCAACCGAAGGAGATCGGGATAAAAGAAGGAAGGAAGAGGCACTTGATGGGCATGGAGCACCAGATCATAGGTTCCAGACAGTGCTTACAAAAGCAGCGACGAAAGCCGCAAAGAAACTCCTTCAAAAAGTGCCAGAAAGTAAAGTTCGCACAGACGCCCAACAAGAAAAAGGACCTGATGCAAAACAGGAGAGGCAGAAGCCCCAATGAAGACCCCGACAGCAGCCACTGCTCGTAAAACCCCAAGATGGTTGATCCTACGCAGAGGTGCTGCAAGACATCAGGGGAAATGTAAGGCCCGAAGACACCAAAACTACCATCAAAGCAGTACGACCAACGTGGTCGGGCCACACACTGGTCGAATTCAGAGCAGAGGCCGACAATAAGGAAGACGCAGTAAAGAAAAAAGCACAACTATAGCCTCACTTGAGCCGATGGCAACGATCGAAATAAGAAACACTGACTGCGTCACGGATCTGGCCGAGGTAGAAGAGACTATCAGAAGGGATTTCCCTAGCGTGGGAAGGATCAAAGCGAGGCTGACATCAGAAAACAATGGAGGACAAGGCATGGCCTTAGTTGACTTGACCAAAAAGGACGCCGAACAATTCCTGAACGAGGGCAAAGTACAAATAGGGTGGGTTGTCTGTAGGATACGGCGAAGAGCAATGCCTTTTCAATGTTTCAAATGCCTTGGCTATGGTCACACCACATAAGTATGAAAAGGACCCGATGGGAGTTCCTTATGCTACAAATGTGGTGAAATGGGACATAAAAGAAAAGAGTGTAGAAAGGAGGCACACTGTCTTCTATGAAAGGATGCTGATTAAAGATCTGATTTTGGACACGGAAAACGCCAGTTTCCCAGGAAGTCTTAGCCAAGGCTAAAACTGAACTTCGATGACCCGCATTCTGCAGCTAAACCTACACCGTAGTTCAACCGCCCCAAATCTGCTTGAGCAGTTTGTGAGGGACATTAAGGCTGACTTCTTGCTGCTGAGTGAGCAACACCATGATAAAAGTCCTGCATTATGGTATCCTGATGAAACCGGTACTGCCGCCATCTGGGTCCCGAACAGTGATTTCCAAGCGGAGAGTTGTGGATGGGGGATGTTTTCGTATGGGTTCGGTGCTCAGGGACCACTTTTTAGGGTTTTGTAAAATAATTTTACAAAACCCTTCTAAAATCGCGTCTTGTCTGTCCGTCTGTCCGTCTGTCTGTCTGTCTGTCCGTCCGTCCGTCCGTCCGTCACAGCAGTTTTTCTCGGAAACTACTCAAGCTAGAAACATCAAATTTTGTATGTAGGTGTAAAGTGGTGCTCTCTTCAAAGTTCAACTACAAAAATTTTTTATAAGGTATTTAAGGGGGATCTCCCCATATAGGGGAGTGACCCCCCGAAAAAAAAATTTCATTGAAGGTAGCCGATATGGGTATCAAATGAAAGGTCTTGATGAGAACTTTTCAAAACAGGTCTTAGTTTGGCAAAGTTTGCTTCAAGGGGCGCATAGGGAGGGGAAATACACGAAAAATTTGTGTGTGTCCCCCCCCCCCCCCCCCTCGCGATTGGACACCTGTGATCCGAAAACTCTGAAAAAAATCAAGAATGTAGGCCTTGATGAGTACAGCAACAACAATTACGTGAGAAGTGGCAATTTAGTCAACTTTGTTAGTAATAGTATGATTTATTGATTTTATGTTTTCTTGAATAAAATCTTAACGGTACCCTTAAATTCAATGAAATTCAGTAAACAGATAACTATGATCTGCCCTGAAAGTTTCATAAAGATTGAATCATATCGAGCGAAGTTATAGCGGTTTGAATTTTCCTGTATTGCTATGGAACAATATGCGCTGCATTTATTACTATGGCAACATATGGCTATAGAACAACATGCACTTTTTACCGACTCAGACACTACAGTTTTGCTAGGATTTGCATGAAAATTTCAGGAATGATAGGTCTCATGAATATCTTTGAGAATCGGTTCAGCTAGTGGTATTAGTAATCGCCAAGCAAAATAGTGCCTGTTTTAAATGCGAAGATTGAATAATTTTGAGTTATTTTTTCCCAACTTCAACATTTAAGTTGTATGCTTTGAACACTTGATTCAATTTAATGAATGACTGAAGATGAGTACCTGCAATTAATACTCATAAGTGAAACAAGTCAAGGAGGCGGGAGAGAGCTCTTAGCAAATGGGCTTTGTAACCACTCTAGGATTCGAAAATATTGGCCATTAATCGATGATAACAGTACAGAGGAGTGGCCCCTGAAAAAAAAAATCATCAAACGTAGCCGATATGGGTATGAAATGAAAGTTTTCATGGGAGCTTTTCAAAACAGTTCTTAAACTGTCACTTTTTGCTTCAGGGGGGAAAGACATGAAAAATGTGTTTCTTCCCTCGCGAATGGACATCTGAAATAATTGTCAAGGGAGATATTTATGAGTATAACAATAACAAAACCCTCAGAAGTCGAAATTCGTTCAACTTTGTTAATAATAGTATGATCTTCGAATTTCATATTTTCTCCAATAAAATTTTCATTGATATGTTTCTTGGTTTCATTCGATCTGGTGACTGCATTTTGTAAATTGAATACGAAACCCTTCTGACATGAGCGTGGGTCTGTTTACCCAACTTGTTTTAGTGTGTACCTAACGCCAAACGAATTGATATCATTTTTCCAAGCCAAGATTAATGCTCTGGAGGGCGCTGTCCCAAATGCAGAGGGCAACATTCTCGTTGGGGGAGACTTCAACGCGAAAACAATCAAATGGGGCATGCCCCCAACAGACCCGCGAGGAAAGCGAGTCCTGGAAATGGTGGTCAGGACAGCGTTCGTCGTACCAAATACCGGAAATATGCCGTCTTTCCGCCGTATTGGATGTGAGGGAACCATACCTAACTTGACATTCGCCTCGGAGTCCTAGTACGGAGTATACACAATTGGAAAGTATTAGAGGACAACTCAGCCAGTGATCATCAGTGCAATCTGCTCCAGATAAGCGATGTTGTCTCCCAGCGTCCGTGCTCTCAGCTTTCTATAGCTGGATGGAACATCGGAAGGATGGACGTCGAGAGGTTCGTCGAGGTGCTCACAGCAGAGGAGCCGCTGCTGAGAGCTTCGGTGGGGACCAAAGAACTGGCAGCTCGAGACGTGGTGAACCCATCTATGAGCATCATTTCCACTGCTTGCAAAGCTTCTATGCCTCGATGAAAACCCCGGCGCGGCTAGCCTCCAGTGTACTGGTGGTCAACTGAAACCGCGTAAAAGCGAAGGGAGTGTCACAAGCTACGACATGAACGGGCGCGGAACCGTGACGAGGCATGCGACTGGGTGGCAGCATATAAGTCAGCCAAGAAATACCTTCGCAAATTGATTAACAATACCAAGGCTCACTGCTGGCAAGACCTAGTGGACAATGTGAATAAGGATCTGTGGGGCCTTGGCTAGAAGCTAGTTATGCGGAAGCTTGGCGCCCTATGGAAGCCTTGCATACATGATGCGGAAAAGTGGATAAGATAGTGCAGGGACTCTTCCCCGCCCATTCCTTCCGTGTTGGCGCTGTCCGTGGAGAAAAGCAGTCGAGTGTCCACTGTTCACACAGCCGGAACTGGAGGAGGCAGTCTTTCATTGAAAGCGAGGAAGGCTCCAGGCCCAGTTGGTGTTCCGCCTGAGATGTTGCGGCTTGTCTATCACCATTGTCCTGACGAGCTGCTCAGCATATTCCCGGTACGAAGGAAGGTGGCGAGGCTCATGCTGATCAGTAAGGGGAAGGGGAATTCCAAATTGCCGTCTGCATACCGTCCGTTATGCATGCTAGACACGATTAGGAAAGTGCTAGAGAAACTTCTCAAGGGAAAACTCACTGACGCGATTCGTGCTGCTGGGGACCTATCTCCTCGGCAGTACGGCTTTAAAGCAGGACGTTCTAATATCGATGCAATAGCAGAGGTCATGAGCGTGGTCCAAAAGGCAGAGGCACATAGTCGCACCAAGCGACGGATGGTCTTGTTGGTGACACTCGACGTCAGGAACGCCTTCAACTCCGCTAGTTGGGTGGATATTTTGAATACGCTGGAGACCCCTTTTCAAGTTCCAGAATATCTACTGCGGCTTTTGAGGGACAAACTAAAAGACTGAAGCCTACTCTATGACACGACACAGGGCCAACGAAAGATGGTGGTTACATTGGGCGTTGCCCAGGGATCTATGCTTTGTCCAGACTTGTGGAACATGTCTTACGACGGGCTACTGAGACTGGAGAAGCCAGATGAGTCACGTTTGATCGGCTATGTGGATGATGTTGCGGCTCTGGTTGCTGGACGCATCGTTGAACAAGCGCATATTAGGCTAGGTATGCTAATGTGCCGAGTAAGAGACTGGATGACTGCTCGTGGACTCAGTCTAGCACTGGAGAAACCCAAAGTGGTCATCTTGACAAAAAAGAGAGTCCCTAGAGTAAGGATGATCAGTATTGGAGACATGCGACTCGAATCGCAGCCATCGGTGAAGTACCTGAGGCTACTGATTGACTCGAAGATGAGTTTCTCTGAGCAAATCAGGGCAACGGCTGAGAAGGCTGCTGCAGGAGTATCGGCTCTGAGTCGACTTATGGCCAACGTAGGGGGACCAACCCATCAAGAAGACGCCTCTTGATGAGTGCTGTGGGGTCAGTGCTACTATATAGAGCAGAGGTATGGGGTGACGTCCGGTCGCCTTTTTGCGAACATGGGAGTCCCACACTCTGTGCGTAAATGGGCATTCACCTCCGTGCCAAAAAAAAAAAATTCAAACCGCCAACAATATTCCTGTGCCCCAGCACTCCCCCTGCGATCAGCTAGTTAGATAAAAATTTGATTATATTTGAATGACTCCTATTGGATTTCTAATTTTCATTTAATTTTTGATATTTCATTGAAAAGGAAGAATAGTTAGTGAGAAAATTAGAAATCAAGAATACTAATTCGATCCTTTGCATTTTCAAGATCAGCCTAGGCCCAATAGATTATCCTTGGCTACTCCACCAATTTTTCTCGATTACCACTTTTCGTGTCTTTGCACAAAATATTTCCACAGCTTCTGAAGATACGACAATGCTAGGAGCTTTTCATTGCAATGATCATGTACGCTCAGATATCATCACATCGCACATCAGTGTAATTAACAGCTTTTCTGTTACAAATAGAAAATAATGAGTAACGTATGGCTCGTTCGCGCTTCACATCACGTTCTCGTTGCAAACATTATGCAATAAAAAAAAACAACATACAGCATATAGCCGCGAATGCAATAAGAGTTAGCAGTGAAAGCTACTTATGCGTGTATAAAGCAAGTATATAATATCAATAAAATACATAGAACTTTGATATTTTGTATACTTAGAGATTCCAACAATATCTCATACCGGCCCGGAATAAATAGAAGCTTCCATTCTACGTATGTAGAGCAATGAGGGTAGTGATATCTTATCACAACGTTCTATGGATTCTTTATTAATGTACGAGCGTGTACTACCCCCACAAATAAATAATATAAACTCACATACTCGCATGTGAGTTTAATCATTGTAGGCATTATTTTGGCAATTATCTTATCTGTGAGATAGTTTTATCTCGAGTATACCTAAAGCTTTTATTCGGAAAAGTGAACCGAATATCTTTCAGTTGTGAATAAGCCACCAACGCAAATGACCATACCGCAATAAAGGACGGGGGATGAATTGCTCGACTGGACATTTTCAAATGCAAATTAGTTTGAGCAATGATTGCTGCAGCAATAAAAGCAACAACGGTTAGAAAATGATTGCAATATTTAAATGAATGAATGAGTAAATGAGAATATTTGTTTAGCTGTTATGGGCCATGAGTGTTCTAGAATGAATATGCATGTGTGTACACAGAATATATTCTGACTCATATGACGATAATTCATTAGTTTCATTAATTTATATTTTTTCAGAGCGAAGGAACGGCATGCAAGCCTATAATAAATATTTCGACTGCGACTGCCAACTCAATTGATTAAGATTGAATTGGTTCTCATTAATTTGTCAATTTACAGAACGAAATTTTTCTTGCTGAGTAAGAATCAGCTGAGTTAGATGTCTTTAGGGATGGATTCGAATTTTTGAAATGAGTGTCTAAGATGAATCAATCTTCTAAATCCAGTGGGTAATCCTCTGCTCACCCTAAATTTTTAAATATTTGTATAATGTGCCAAAAAACCATTGAAACATAAAACAGTCAGCCGAGCATTTAACTGTTTAATCTCATCGAAATATCAAAAAAGAATATGTTTTAGATCAAATTTCAAAATTCAAGGGCAATCTTTCAAAAAATTGAAAATATTTTGTTTTACGAGTATATAAAAAGTGTTTCGCCGGCGTGCGAATACAAACGGTTTCAAAAAAAGATCGCTTCAAAGCTAAGAAGGCCACATTTTTCAAAGACGATCTTGAATGGGAGCCTCCAGCTTGGCTTTCATGTGGTGCTAATCCGGTCTGCAAGATTTAAATGCCATGTGGACTAATAATTTTACGGTTTTGTTTTTTTTTTTATGGGATTACCAGAAAATATTTCCTTCTCTATATATGGCATAATAATGAAATAGATACCGCGCAAGATCGAACATTCTAGTAATCTAACAGGATACTTACAAAAAGATGCAAATTTATTAAATTCCTATTGATTTCATAATCGCTTTAATTTTTTAAGGAGCTGAAACAAAAGATGTTGCCATTTGCAATAATAAAGATTAGAATTCCGATATTATTGTTTACTAGGTGAATCAGTTAAGCTGCGCTTCGAGGTTCCCATTCAGTTTTTTTGCCACTTGCAATTCGAAATACCTTTCCAAAGTCATATTTATTAAAAATGTGACGTCTGGTTTGACAAATTTGCGTGAATCTTCAAAAAACTTTAACAAAAGAATGCAAAAGCATCTCAAAAAAAAAAAACAACAATTCAATCAAATTCCATGCTACTTAAATTTTATATCTTTTTGAAAAGATCATTTAAAAATATAAGCGATTTCCATGTATCTAGTAAACAATAAAATTTGAAATGATGAAAAAATAAAATATCACTTGGTATTTATGAACTGAAATTTGAAACTTGTTTTTCTTACAAAAGTTTTTATTTCACTTTTCTTTCTTTTCTTTTCACGTGCTTCCTACTTCATTCTTTATTTTCTTTGCCTAATGAATTATTCAATAAAATTTTGGAGGTTTTAAATTTTCAATTTTTTTTATCTCCTTTAATTGGCGATAAAACTTGAATTTTCTTTTAAGAATGAGAGAGGTCTAACTGAAACTTTTAGATAAACGGCGAGGTCAGTTTTTTTCCTAAAATTTTAGGATTAATAAAATTAACATATTTAAGATGTATGCAAATATGTTTTAATATGGTCTCGAAAAAATGTAGGCGAAATAATTTAGAGGATAGGTTTTTGTGTGAGGTAGGTAAAGGTATGTACTGGTTTTCACATATGTTAGTAGCATGAAAAGAAAGAGAGGAAACCGGAATAAGAGGTAAGTTGATGTGTACCGAAAACGTAGGAACATATCTGGTTGTCTCATTGAAAAGTAGATGGTGGAGCTGCTTAGAAGCAAGCATTACTAAAGGTTTATAGCATATTTTCTGCTCATAAGACCATATGTTGCTTTTATACACCTTACAATTCGTTTTAATATTTCATTGAATGCGACAATTTGCTTACTGAAAAGTTTCTCATGTAGATTATTCTGAAAATCCTTGTAAGATCTTTATGATCTATGACCTGGAGAGTTTTCAGTTTTCTGGATTTGATGATTTGGAATAAACTACATGCTTGAGATCTTCCAATGTACTAGCACACTCTTTTATTGCATACTATGGAAATCATTTGAATGACTAGCCTTTCAAATCTCCTGTAAAGTCCAAGAATGGATACTTGTACAGGGTGTGGGGAATAGATAATTTCAAAGTCCGTAAAGGACTGCAGCGATGGTCTGATGCCTCGGCAGAGGAAGGTGAAGATATCCGCCGAGATTGCCCTTGTCTGGGGACGCGTGAATGCGCTGGCAGGCAAACATTGCGGTGTCGTGGGGCGGGTTCATTCCCCCAGCACAAGGACCCACTACAAAAGAATTTCGCATTCACGAATTTCTGGGGTCAAAAAAAAGAAAGGCGATCGAAGTCGCAAAAATTGTAGGCAACCATACCGAGAGGAAATGACTTGTTCAGAGAACAAGTGAAACAAGTAAAAATGGGCGGAATCAGGGTAACTTCGTCTTTACCCGAAGAGGCTCATGGCCCACAAATAAGAGACGGGCAACCGGGTGGTGATGGAGCCCCCGCGCACCCGCCCAACCGGATCAAAATCCATAAATGTTGCAGTGGCCAGGTATTCCTCTTCTGAGTGGAAAACTCATACAACTTAACTTGCATGAGCCTTCCCATCACAGGAGAAGTGCCCCGATGACCAATTTATGCCAAAGAATCATGCAGTTTTCGGTTATCGATTTATCGACAGTGCCCTCAGACCGGGGAACCAAACGCGTCCCCAGGGTTGCGGATAGGGGCAGACCTTTCTCGAAAGATTCGCTGCGAATAACCAATAACAAGCCGCGGACAACGGTCGGCAGTGAAAAGAGAGTCTCAGGACAAATACCTGAGTGTCAATGATCTTCACTGTGACATGACGAAATATATGGCGTCATCAATTATCCATATATCCTGGCAGTAGGTAAAATGCTATGGGAACGGAAACCCAGACAGAAAACCAAACTATGCAGGTCCACAAGGGGAACCAAATTACGGTGCAGGGGGTCAGATCCCCAGTCGGGCGGCAGAGGATAGTGAGCGAGCAGGCTCCCGGCCGTCGTCATCCAGCGACTGCAATGTTATAGAAGTGGTGAACTTGGCTTCTGTAACAGATATAACTACAAGCAAACAGGACGCTAGCACGGAGAACCCTTTCAGGCAAAAACCGTTGTTGGCAAGAACACCGATAAAACAAGTCATCGATTGCGGGGGGAGGCAGCAAACCCCAAAAACACTGTCAAAGTCAACATCACAGGTTAAATCATCGGAGACAGACCACAGACGGACTAACGAACGAAAGAAGGCAGAGTGCGTTGTGCAACCTGGCATCATTGAGGCCTTTGGGCGCAGTAGAAGGACTATGCGCACCCCGGAGCGCCCAGTGCAAGACGTACACAGTCCGGATCAAGCTGCGACACCAACAGAGGCCAGTGTAAGACTGGGGGAGGGAGAAGTTTTGCCGTTGGCCGACGCCACTTCAAACGTCACCCAAGCGATAGAAGCAAAAGGGCTAGGAAACGGGGACCTCTCCCAAGAGGTGGCGCCAAATAACACAATCGCCCTTGACCCCGCCGAAGAGGAGCGGCCTACTCGGAAAGCGGGGACTATCGTCAAACAACTGAGGGCTGCCTGCGAAGTGCAGAAAAACATAGTGTCAGGAACGGCATTCTTGAACTGGAGGAGCTTTTTGGCCGCATAACGCACTACAGGCGGAGGTGGCTTGCAACCGAAAAGCACCAAAAAGACACGCTCTCCCTCGAGGCATCAGTGGGTCCTAGCAGCAGCAAAAGAATGGCCGGTAGCCCAATTGAAGGCGACCGTGAGAAAAGGAGGAAGGACGGGACCATAAACGAAGTTGTCACTCCAGGCGAGGAGTTTCATGTGATGCGAAACAAGGCAGCGAAAAAGGCGGCCAAAAAGCTACTCCTAGAAAAAACAGACAAAGAGCTCAACCACGAAAAGTAGAACAAAGAACCCCCCGATATACCGCAGAAAACAAAAAGCAAACCGCGGCGCAAACCCTTGCAAGAGGCACTGCTTATTAAACCCACTAAGGGCCGAACCTACGCAGATGTCCTCCGTGAAATTAAAGGAGCGGTCAAGCCAGACGACACCAAAACTGCCATCAAAGCAGTGCGACCAACCCGGACCGGTGGCCTGCTGGTGGAATTCGGGCCAGAGGCCACAAATAAAGATGCATTCCGTGACGCGGTTCAAAAGGTTCTTGGAGATGCGGCAACTGTTGCCTCGCTCGAACCAATGGCCACCCTGGAAATCAGGGACCTCGACTGCGTCACGGACAAAGCTGAAGTAGAGGATGCCATTAGGAGGGAGTTCCCCAGCTTAAGCGAAGTCAAGGCAAGATTGACACGTGAAAGCACAAGGGGGCAACGCATGGCTATTGTCGAACTAGCTGATAAAGACGCCTAGCAAATCCTGGTGAAGGGCAAAATTAAGATAGGTTGGGTGATCTGCAGGATACGGAGAAGAGCGATCCCTATCCGCTGCTTCAGATGCCTCGAATACGGACACACCGCGTATGGCTGTAGGTGACCCGACAGGAGATCTCTGTGCTACAAATGTGGTGAAACGGAGCACAAAAGGAAGGAGTGCACGAACGAGGCAAAATGCATTCTTTGCAAGGATGCTAAGCTAGCACCCGGCGACCTCAAACATGAGCCGGGGACAGGGAGATGCTAGGTTTTCAAGGAGGCCCTAACTAAAGCCATATCGATACTCAAATGATTCGTATCCTGCAGGTCAGTTTGCACCGAAGCACAAACGCCCAGGACCTACTTGAGCAGTTTGCGAGGGATAAGAAAGCTGACCTCCTGTTGCTGAGCGAGCAACATCATAACAAGGAATCGCAAGCATGGTACCCTGACGAATCTAGTACCTCGGCCATCTGGGTTCGAAACAGCGCCCGCCTTCAGATGCAGGGCCATGGATGCGGGGATGGTTTTGTGTGGGTGCGGTGTTCAGGGATAACATATTTCAGTGTTTATCTGACGCCTAACGAGGCAATGCCATCTTTTCGAACCAAACTCGATGAATGGGGTATGCCACAATCCGACCCAAGGGGAAAGCAAATCTTGGACATGGTGGCCAGAACAGCGCTTTTTGTCCTAAATACTGGTAACACCCCTACTTTCCACCGCTGGGGTTGCGTAGGAACCATGCCCGATGTGACACTCGCTTCAGAGTCCCTGGTACCTAGAGTACACAACTGGCGAGTACTAGAGGACTACTCGGCTAGTGATCACCAGTATATAGCGGTTGAGATTCACGACGGTGCCACTCTGCGTGCATATGCCCAAACTTCAATCCTCGGATGGAGGACTGGGAGGATGGACGTTGAGAGGTTCGCTGACGCGCTTATGGCAGGCACACCGTTGCTGGGACTCCACCAGGGAGTGGAGGGCCTACAGCCAAGGACTTGGTGAACTCAACTATGAGTACCATCATAGCTGCTTGCGGGTCTTCCATGCCCCGTCGGAGATCCCGACACAGTAAGCCTCCAGTATACTGGTGGTCAAACGAGATCGCCAAACAAAGAAGCGAGTGTCACAAACTCCGGCGAGAGGCCAAGCGGGCGCGAACACGGGAGGAGGCAGACACTAGGCTAGCAGCATACAGGTCCGGCAGGAAATATCTTCGCAGGCATATTAACAAGAGCAAGGCCCGATGCTGGCAAGACCTCGTGGACGATGTAAATAGGGATCCGTGGGGCCTAGGTTACAAGCTGGTCATGCGAAAGCTTGGTGCCCAGCGGAAGCCCTGCTTACATGAAGCAGAGAAGATGGACGAGATCGTACGGGCACTATTCCCCACGCACCCTGTCCGTGTCGATTCAGCTCATGCACAAACACCATTAGAATGCTCACCTTTCACAATGATGGAACTGGGACCAGATGGCGTTCCTGCTGAGGTTTTGCAGCTTGTCTACAAGCTTTGTTCTGACTTGTTGCTTAGTATGTTCAACGCTTGCCTTTACGAAGGTGTATTTCCGGAACGCTGGAAAGTGGCGAGGCTCGTACTAATAAGCAAGGGGAAGGGAAATTCCAAGTTGGCGTCTGCATACCGCCCGTTATGTATGCTAGACACGGCTGGGAAAGTGCTCGAGAAACTCATCAAGGGAAGACTCACTGATGCGGTCCGTTCTGCCGGGGACCTATCTCCACGGCAGTATGGTTTTAGAGCAGGTCGCTCCACTATTGACGCGATAGCGGAAGAAGTGAGCGCGATCCAAAGAGCGGAGGCTCACTGCCGGTCAAACAAAAGGGTTGTGTTGTTCGTGACGCTTGACGTCAGAAACGCCTTCAATTCCGTTAGATGGGCGGATATTCTGGAAGCACTGGAAAACTCTTTTCAAGTTCCAGAATATCTGATGCGGATTTTGAAGAGCTACCTGACAGACCGGAGCCTGTTCTATGAGACGAAGGAGGGTCGGTGGAGGTTGGAAGTTACATCGGGTGTTGTACAAGGCTCCATCCTTGGCCCAGACCTGTGGAACATCACGTACGGGCTACTGAGAATCGAGCTGCCGGATGAGTCGCGCTTGGTCGGCTATGCAGATGATGTCGCGGCGCTAGTTGCGGGACGCACTGTTGAACAAGCGCAACTCAGACTGGGTATGCTAATGCGCCGAGTGAGGGACTGGATGACTGCTCGCGGGTTCAGCCTAGCTTTGGAGAAAACCGAGGTAGTCATCTTGACAAAGAAGATAGTCCCTAGAGTAAGGATGATCAACATTGGGGAAGCACTCGTTGAGACTAAACTAGCAGTGAAGTACCTGGGTATTTTGATCGACTCGAAGATGCGTTTCTCCGAGCAAATCAGGGCAATAGCTGACAAGGCTGCAGTGAGTGTTTTGGCTCTCAGCCGACTAATGGCCAACCTAGGGGGTCCCACCTCATCAAGAAGGAGACTTCTGATGAGTGCAGTACAATCTGTACTGTTGTACGGATCGGAAATATGGTGTGACGCTCTCAACAAGGAGCTGTATCGAAAGCGCTTGGCACAGGTGCAGCGACAAGGAGCGCTGCGGATTGCATCTGCATATTGGACTGTCTCGGAGTCGGCAGTGCTGGTCATCGCAGGAGTGATACCCATTGCCCTCCTTGCCAAGGAGCGCCGCAGAATCTACCTGCGGAGGAACGAATGCGACAGAGATGCTGTCGCCCACGAAGAACGAGAACGCTCACTCAGTGATTGGCAACAGTCCTGGGTGAGCGATATAAAAAGTAGGTGGACCGCACGCCTTATTGGTGACCTGAGGCCGTGGCTCAATAGAAGGCATGAAGAGGCTGACTTCTATCTAACTCAGCTACTGAGTGGACATGGATACTTTCGGTCTTACCTGCACAAGATTGGTAAGTCACGGTCTCCTGACTGCATATTCTGTGCTGGAGAGGTCGATGATGCCTACCACACATTTTTTGTATGCAAGAGGTGGGAAAGGCAGCGCGGTGACCTCATTGAAGAAATGGGAGATCTCTCTCCGGATGAACTCACTGGAGAGATGCTCACATCCGTTGACAAATGGAACTGTGTGGCACATTACGCTCGGGCAGTCCTTAAGATAAAAAGGAACATATTTGAGCGCCTGGAGGCTTCCAGGGCAGAGGGGTCTCTTTTCTAGAAATCCCTCTCCCTTCCCGTCCTTCCGCTGGAAAAGGGATCCCTGTAGCCCGGTGGCGCCTAAACGCGTAGAAAAATGAGGCTTAGCCCAAAGTAATGTGTCAAACGGCTCCAGGCTAGGTTCTCAGATTGACAGGGGAGGTGTTTAGTGGGTAGTCCAAGGGTGGCCTCCATGGGAGTCCCACACTGCCAGACTCGGCGGGCGTAAATGCCTTCACCTCCCTACCACAAAAAAAACAAATTATGCAGTTCGATTACATAACCCTATGCCATAAAGAGGCACCTTGCTCGGGCCACTCAACCCGCGACGTCACCTGAAACAAAAAGAGGTTAGTTAATGCCCGATGGCTGGTTCACTTGTGGCGTGGAGAGTCTACCATCGTACCGGGTCCTATACCCGGTCGGAGGAGAAGGAACGGAAAGACCGACGGTTCAATTTTAACAGTCCATTTTTATTCAGGTTCGTAAACTAAGTGTATAAAAACTATATATATATTACTCTCCCGTATAAATATTTCTCTTTTCTGACATATGTCATCAATTACTGTGAACAAGCAAACGAATTGTTCATAATGTTAGCTGTATTAAGTATATGTGCAAGTCGAGTAACTATAATTCCGTAAGGCATACAAATATAGCATGTTCGAACGAAACAAAAATGTTATCACAATAGACTAGGAGTGGAAGTTCGCAGTCGTATGATTTTACTTTTTTTTCACGTGCATGCCTACAATAATCTTTCTTTTTTTCTCCTTTTTTGACATCTTCTTTAATCTTCTTTATTTTTGCCACAATGCAATAAATATCAATAAAAAATTAAATATGACAGCATGTTAAACTGTGTGAGATTTGGTTTTCTTCTTTATTTCAAACACTGATGATTATCTTTAGAGAATATAGTAGCTAGTAAATTATGCAATATATAATTAAATATAAATATTGTCGCGTGTTTTGGTTCGCGGCCAATAATTTTAACGTTCCGGGAAAGTGAAAACGCAATGTCTTTTAATTTAAGTTAAAAGAGTTTATTTAATTACAAAAATGCACAATAATCAGTTTAACACTTTCACTAATTTTTAATTTTCACTACTAAAAAATCTAACACTTGTCCATAAATTTCTTATCGCAATTGTCTTCTGAATCACTTCACTATTACGGAACACACTATCGCAGTTCTTATCGCGGTCGAATGAATGATTCCCCCCATTCATTCAGCTCGCCTTTATATAGGGTCTCTAATCATTCAACTCAGTCCTCGTACATTGATGAATAAGCGGGAACATTCCAGCAGCGTAATGAATGGGCAGTGACTCACTTTCAGATGTTGATAATGCTTGTTGGGTTCTCGTGGTTTCGAGTAAATTCATTTGCTGATGTTCTTAATGATTGTGAAAACAATTGCGACAGTAGCTCGCAGAATTATTTGCGTATGTAACACTGCCCCCACCTCAGTTCTTTTCGCCCCGAAAAGATGTGTCACCAGTTGTAGTCAATTCTCCCTGGGTGTAATATGGGGCAAGACGGTCCAGATGCACGATTTTCATTTTAGCTCTCAGCTTACGATGTTCCTTTATTCGGTATACGACGTCGTTGATTCGCTTTGTAACTCGGTATGGTCCTTCCCAACTATGTTGCAACTTTGGAGACCTACCCTTTCGCCGTTGCGGGTTATATAGCCACACCAAGTCATCTTGCTGGAAGCCAGTAGAATTTGCCTTTAGATCATACCTGGTCTTCATGCGGTCAGTAGCCGATTCGAGGTGTTTTCGCGCTGTCCGATGTATCTGGTTCAACCATTGTCTTAGATCACTTGCGTACTCCGAGATCGTTTGGGGTTTCTCAGGGGGTGTTCCGAACTTTATATCGGCTGGCAGACGAATAGTCTTTCCAAAAATGACTTTGGCTGGGGCTTGGCCCGTCGGTGCATGTTCGGCAGCTCTGTACGCCATTAAAAATAGTGGGATATGTCGGTCCCAGTCCCTTTGGTTCTCGTCAACCATTTTGGTCAGGTGTTTATTGAGCGTGCCGTTGAAACGTTCGACCATTCCATCGGATTGGGGATGCAGTGGTGTTGTCCTCGTTTTCCGTATTCCCAGCAGCTCACACATTCCGCTAAAAACTAGTGACTCAAAGTTTCGGCCTTGATCCGAATGTAGTTCGTAAGGTACACCGTACCTACTGACCCAATTTAACACTAGCTGTTCAGCTACAGTAGTTGCTTCCTCGTTGGGAATGGGGTAGACCTCGGGCCACTTGCTGAAATAATCGGCTACAACCAGCGTGTATCGATTTCCCCATTCAGATTCAGGAAAGGGACCTGCGATGTCAACAGCAATCCTTTCAAACGGTACCCCCACGTTATAGGTTTGCACTTGTCCTCTCAGTCGTCGCTTTGGGCCTTTGACGGAAGCGCAAATTGTGCATCTGCGGCACCAGTCCTTTACATCTTCTCGAGCGTGGAGCCAGTAGAACCTTTCCCGCAATTTCGCTAAGGTCTTGTTAACACCAAGGTTGCCTCCCGAGGATCCTTCATGCATTTCCTTAACCACATCGTGGATTCGGCTTTTGGGTAGTAAAGTTTGCATCCTATAGGAGCTGCCATCCGCCGTTTCCCATTTCCGCTTGAGTACGCCACCCTCCACCTGAAGGGAGTTCCATTGTGCTCAATAGCTTTTCAGGGTTGCGCCATGCATCGAAACGTCCAGTCGTCTCCTTCCATACGAGCAATGGTCCGATGTCTTCATTGGCTAACTGGGCATTTCGAATCTCCTCCGGTGACCAACCTTCATTGAATTCGGCCGTTATCAATCGCAGATCAACAAGCGGTTCCTTTTCCTCCATCCTTCGGCAATGCTTGCAGTTAGCTGGACATGGACGGCAGGATAGGGCGTCAGCATTTCCATGAACTCCGCCCTTCTAATGAACGATTTCGTAGTCATATGACTGCAATCTTTCGATCCATCTCGCAACTTGTTTCTCGGGGTTTTTGAAGTTGAGCAGCCATCTCAGTGATGCATGGTCCGTTCGAAGAACAAATTTCTGGCCATATAGGTACTTGTGGAACTGCTTGGTGGCCTCTATTATAGCCAATAGCTCCTTCCTGGTCTCGCAGTAGTTCCTCTCACTTTTTGAGAGAACTCGACTGTAATACGAGAGGACTCTTTCTTCGCCATCGATCTGCTGGGAGAATACAGCTCCAATACCGCCGTTGCTTGCATCGGTGTCAACTACAAACATTTTTACGGGTTTCGGATATGCCAGCACGGGTGATTCACATAGCTTCTTCTTCAAGGTCTCAAAGGCTACCTGGCATTGTTCATTCCAGACATACGGACGATTTTTCTCGGTTAGCTGATGGAGACACTTAGCTTTTTTGGCAAAGTCTTTGACGAATCTTCGGTAGTAGGTTGCCAGACCCAGAAAACTTCGTAGTTGGCGCTTGTTGCTGGGTGCTGGCCAACTTTTCACGGCTTCAATTTTCTCAGGGTATGTTTTGACCCCTTCTGCTGATACGACGTGTCATAGGTATTTTACTTCAGCTGCGAAAAGGGTACACTTGTCGGGACTAAGTTTCAAATTTGCCAGTCGCAATCGGGAGAAAACCTCTTCTAAGTTCCGCACATGCTCTTCGAACGTTCTCCCGATGACAATGATGTCATCTAGGTACACCAAGCAGGTTTTTCAGGTGAGGCCACGGAGCACGTTCTCTATCAGGCGTTCGAAAGTGGCTGGAGCATTGCAAAGCCCAAACGGCATCACCACAAATTGCCACAATCCGGTCCCAACTGAAAATGCGGTCTTCTCTCGGTCCTTCTTGTCGATTTCTACCTGCCAATAGCCACTCTTGAGATCGAGTGTAGAAAACCATTTTGCGTCGGCTAAAGTGTCCATGATGTCATCGATGCGTGGGAGCGGGTAACTATCTTTCTTAGTGACGTCGTTGAGCTGCCTATAGTCAACACAAAAACGAGTGCTACCATCCTTTTTCTTTACTAGAACTACAGGCGCGGCCCATGGACTTGCAGAAGGTTCAATAACGCCTTGTTTTTCCATGTCCGAGATCAGCGCGCTCACTTCTCCTTGTTTGGCTATAGGGAGACGTCTCGGTGCTTGTCGAATCGGCTTGGATCCCTGTGTATCTAAGACGTGAGTTACCAGACTCGTTCGGCCTTGGTCATCCGGGCTTGTTGAGAAGATGTCACTGTACTTGGTGACCAGATCAGAGGCTCGTTTGAATAGCTGCACTTGCAATTTGACTTGCTTCAATATTGCAGACGCGAATTCCCGGGTTTTGTCTGTGTCTTGCCTCCTACTCCAATGATGGTCGTGAGTAGCTTCCAAAGAGGTGATGGTGGAAACAGGCTGGCAGCTGCCGATGACTTCTCCCGCTTTGATGCTCGTGGTTGAGTCTGCGGTGTTAAGGACTCTAACCGGCACGTATCCGTTCCTTAAGATCTTACAAGGCTTCGTCCTACGATCAAACTGCGCAATGCGGACGTCTTCGTTGGCTCTATCAGATAAGATCGATGGTCTCCAGAACCACCATCAAGCTTGGCCCATACAATGCTTTCGGATGAATTCGGTACATCAGTGTCAGTACATACTACTACATTCATCTTGGGAATTTGGACGCTGGGATCCTCCATCAGTACTTCGACATTCTGCCATTTCAATACCCGTTTGCCCATGTCCAACGTGATTCCATGCGGTTGCAGAAAATCCATTCCGAGAATGCAGTCATCCATAATGTTCGCGACCAGAAAATTATGTCGGAACACAAGGTCTCCCAACTGTATCTGGAGGTTGACCTCTCCATGAACAGGTGCAGTTTCTCCCGTAGCTGTCCGTAGTGAGAAAATTCTGCCCTTGTGAAGTTGTTGCTGTCTAACTAGGTCTGGTCGGATAATCGATCGGGTTGCACCAGTGTCGATCGTTATGGTGCAGTGTTCTCCGTCAACTTGACCCGGAAGGCATAAGTCCGCTTCTCCACGATGTAGTCTTGACACGATGATGGTGGTGCTGGGGACGTCGATCCTTCTAGCCAACCTCTGCCCCACGAAGTTGGCTCTTACATGTTTCCCGACCCCTCTGTTTGAAGGGCTTCCGTTCTAGACTCCTGACTCGGTCTGGATCTCCTCCTAGCTGCACACCCTGGACAATAGCTCGGTTTTCTTCGCTTCTTGCAGTCTTTTTGCAGGTGCCCTTTCTCTCCGCAATTCCAGAATCTAGGCGCACCATTTACATGCGGGTCTCGCTCAATTTCCACGCGCTCACACCTGCACTCGTCTGTCACTACCTCACGAACCCGGGCAGTGGTACGAGTCACATTTTTCGCTGCCTCAAAGTTCAGACTGTAAGCCAATGCGTCCTTAACCGCTTGCTTTTGAGCTAAACGCACGGCTTGTTGCAATTCCGGGTCCTTTAGTGCGCTGATGAATGCTTCTGTCGCTGCATCATCTCGATGTTCTGGGTCGTAGGCTGGATAAGCCAAAAGTGCTAGTCGCTCAATATCTTGGGCTAGCTGCTGTAGGGTTTCACCAGAGTTCTGCACCCGATGCCTTAGCTGTGACCGATAAATCTGCTTTAGATGATCGTCTCCATAACGCATGTCGAGCGCATTCATTATAGCATTCGGGTTTGAGAGCAATTCAACGCGCACATTTCTGGAAGTGCTTTGCGCTGCGGTTATGAGCAAGAGGGTGAGGAGGTTACTACTGCCTTTGCTGCTTCCAATTCCTTTTTCATGTTTCCCATCTCATGGTTGATTCTCTCCTCTACCTGGCTGATATAATGGTTTATTCTCTCCTCGACCTGGCTGATCTCATGGTTAATTCTCTCCTCGACCTGGTCAACCTTTTCCTCGACGCCTTTAATTTGTTTGTTCAGATGACCGAGCTCCGCTTTTATTTCGGTTGACTGTTTCTCCAGCTTCTGTGTGATGTCTGCCTTGATTTCGAACGCTTGTTGGTCTAGCTTCTCTGATTGTTCATTTAGCTTCACAGCTAAACTGGATGTCTGTTCATTTAGCTGCGCTGATTGTTCATTTAGCTTCGCTGATTGTTCGTCTAGCTTCGCAGTTACACTGGATGACAACAGCATTAACATTTGCATTAGCGCATTTTTTGGCTCCTTTGATTTTGATGTTTTCACTTCTCCACCTTCTGCGCCTTTTTCCGAATCTGAGAGCTCACCCGAATCCAGATTCCCGCCTTCCGACTCGATCGCGTCACGCAAGCGTGCAATCAGTATGGCCTTTGTACCTTGTGTGGCCAGACTTCGCTGTTCCAACTCCTCTTTGAGCTCCGATATGCTCAATTGATTAATTTTTAGATGTAAGTTTCCTGGCATTTTTATTGTTTTGGCTATTTTTCCACCAGTTTTCACGTTAATTTACACTATTGTACACTTTAAAAATGTTTAACGTTTTCACTTCCAAAATTTTCTTTCTTACTTCTTGACACCACTGTCGCGTGTTTTGGTTCGCGGCCAATAATTTTAACGTTCCGGGAAAGTGAAAACTCAATGTCTTTTAATTTAAGTTAAAAGAGTTTATTTAATTGCAAAAATGCACAATAATCAGTTTAACACTTCCACTAATTTTTAATTTTCACTACTAAAAAATCTTACACTTGTCCATAAATTTCTTATCGCAATTGTCTTCTAAATCACTTCACTCTTACGAAACATACTTTCGCAGTTCTTATCGCGGTCGAATGAATGATTCCCCCCATTCGTTCAGCTCGCCTTTATATAGGGTCTCTAATCATTCAACTCAGTTCTCGTACATTGATGAATAAGCGAGAACATTTCAGCAGCGTAATGAATGGGCAGTGACTCACTTTCAGATATTGATAATGCTTGTTGGGTTCTCGTGGTTTCGAGTAAATTCTATTGCTGATGTTCTTAATGATTGTGAAAACAATTGCGACAGTAGCTCGCAGAATTATTTGCGCATGTAACAATATATTTAAATATAACAAATACAAACGGGTACTTACCCACATGGTCCATCGATGCAAGTTTTCTACTAAGTAAAGCTTCATAAAAATTAGCTTATCCTAATTGCTAATATTGATTGCAGCGTTATTTTGTAAATTCATGGTGAACCAATTGCATGACGAAAGCTGTTGCAGTAGAAGAATCTTATGTTTCGGATATCTAAAATATTTCAAAATAATCCAATACGGCTATATTAATCCAAGTTTGAGAATTATTAAAAACACCGCACTTGCGCTAGTCCCATACAGTGCTCTTAAAATCGAGAGTAAACCAATGTTGACCGTATAGGGTTAAGCTTTTTGTGTAAAAATTGACATTCACATTTAACCGAATTTCAAAAATTTGTTTCAATGTTCTATTATTTTGTTTTATTAAATATTTTAACTGTTATTGTCACGCGCAGTCAGACGCGGTTGAATTATAACGGATATTGCAATTCGCTGAAACTTAAAACTTCACATTCGTGTATACAATCCAATTAACGGGAGCAACACTGCAACTCTTAGTACTTAATAATGAATCATACACTTGATAGTAAGTTAAACAAAATTTTTTATCACCAGAAACACTATCAACTTAATCGTTGGATAATATATTTCAAAATGAGAAACTTCTGTAATTGTATTTCAACCTCTCTCTGGTGATCACTTAAATTTTTCTCATTGTTTGGCTTTCGAGCCAAACTATTTTTAATCGATTTGCTCTATCTGTATTTTACCGTTAATGGCGATACGCATCGTGGCCACTAAGCGCTAATTCATAGACGGAATTTACTTAATTATTCCACATTTATTCGCGTTTACTATGATCTGACTTATTATTTATACACTTATACTCGATTCAGTTCACTTAATCATATTTCCAGTCCATCGGAACTATACTTATGATTCCTATTCAAATTTACTTGCAACTTCTATTTCACGTCCAGACGCGACAAGTTCCCGAGATACAACTCCCCATTCCGTGACCTATACAAAAAAAACTCCCCCGCAAATGTCTCGAGGCATATTCTTGAGGTCACGACGACGATGACGGCAAGGATCATTGCTGTGTCGGATGCAATAGCATACCATGACTCTACAAATCTGGATGCTGTTGATGTTGTTGTAGCTGTTGCTGGTGTTGAAATGGATCGAACATTTTCATTATGTGATCGATACAAACTGCACGCAAATGTATAGAGGCAGGTTGTTGAGCTGACGACGTATTTTGCTATTAGTTCGGCAGGCTTGTTCGCACGTTGATTTATGAAAGATTCAAATGCTTCACGCAGCAAATTGATGAATTTGTCGTTATGATCAAAACACGAGTGTCCAATCACATCCATTTTATCTTTGAAATCGAGTAAATCTTGAACCATGCTTTTATCTTTTTCAGGATCTATAACAATGGTACAACCTTTTTCTTAATATAGCTATTAAAATTAGCACATAGTTCTATTGTGCCATTTTTCACGCGACTAAATAAATTATAACAAAGTATTAAATCGTTAAGCCTTTTTTCTTCAAGTAAATTATCTAAGCCTTTCTGGAGGATTGCGGTTAAGTGTTCAGTCAGTAATTCTTTTTCTACTGTATAAATGAGAGGGTGTTTTGTACAGGAATCCAAATAATGCAACAGTCTTTTATTCTCTTCGGCTAATCGTTTATCAACATGTTGCAAATATTCGGGGACATCTAACTCTTGCATTTTACTTTGTCCTTCGGCTTGGTATAATTGTTTTGTGGCAACTTAGAATTTCTCTTCAAATGCCGTTTGGTAGATTTAGAGATCACATAACATTCGAAGCAAGCTTTGCAAGAGTGCTCTATCCACTGCATCACCATTTCGTTCTTTTTCTATCAACACCGAAAGCCCTTTAACTGTTCGGCGTTGCACCAAATGATTCAATGCTATATGTGTACGGAACAAGTCTGAGCCCATATCCCAAATAGGAAATATTGTTGTTCACTGATAAGAGTTATTACTAACAATTCTATGAGTGTAAATGTATATTTTGTATGTCTTGGATTACGATGAGCTGAGTGCGGAATGTGTGTTTGAAATACTTTCAAGTCATAGTAGGATTTCCTTGATGGAAATGATTTGCTGGTTGTGTAGTGAATTAGTAGATCTGGTCTATATTATGCATGAATTTTCTTTAACCCTTTGCGCGTGCCGAATTCGAATCGACCATTTTTATTTATAGCCACATTTTTGGTTGTTGAAAGTTTTAAAGAAGACATTGGATATTTAAAGGAATTCTAAACTGCATAATCATTAATGTCTACTTGATTACCATGCTGTAGGGACGAAGGAGATAGGAAAGTTTTAGAGCAGTTTGATAGGGTAAGTGCTCTATTATTACAAGGGTTTTTCCAATAAGAGGTGTTATTTTGAATAGATCTTGTGATTTAACACCGTGAAAATTCTTCCTTAGGGGCCACGTGAAAGAGAAGGTCTACACCAACAGCCCAACGTCGATTCAAGACCTCAAAGATGGAATTCGTAAGGCTATCAAGGACATAGGGTAGTCACTTTGCAATTTGGTTATGGAAAATTTCATGAAAAGGATATGGTCCTGTAAGCGTGGTCGTGGTGGTCATTTGCCTGATGTTATTTTTCACTATTAACGGCATACCTTTCTCTTTATAATGAAATAAACATCCGATCATTTATATTTAAAAAACTGCATTTTTCTTTTAATATCAAAATAACACCTCTTACCTATACTAGCCTATACTAGCCTCGGCCACAAACACTAGAACCAATACGCACAAATTCTAATTGATCTGGTGAACCACATTTTCATACTTACATGGAACACAAATTCTTTGTTTCAAAAGACTGGTGAGCTTAAACAATTTATACTGGATTATAAATTTGACATTATTCTCCTCCAGGAAACCTCCCTGAAGCCTGGAATCCATCTCCACTTCCCTAACTATACTCTATATAGAAACACAACAGACTATCTTGTAGAAGACTTGGTACATCCATTCTCGTAAGGCGGAAGTGTGTCGCCATCAGATCAAAAAACCCAACAAACAACAACACAAGTCACAGCTATCAAAGCGCAATCGAGCTCCTTCAAGTTCTCTGTGATTATTCTCTACAACTCCCCACACAGCCAGGAACTTACATGAAACCTTGAAATTCTCTTCACCCTTGAAGGCCCATTATTAATCATAGGAGATCTCAACACATACCACTAAGACTGGGCAGTGAAAAGCGTCCGAGCTGGGGCTGAGCTAAACAGGTTCATCACTCGCACACAGGGCAGCTTTCACTTACGAAACGAGCTCACCACGGTCAAAATTTAGCAACCGTTTTGAATTTCGGGATTTTACATCACAATATTAGAACCAGAGTCCTTTACGTGCTCTCCTCTGATCATCAACCGATCCAATTTCTTATAGAGGATGTTTTCAAAGATTAAACACTAAAAGAAAAGAAAATAATAAGCTGGAAGCCTTTCCAAGACACTGGCAAATGAGTGTTTCACCCAAAAATAAATAACAGCTAGGGATGTCGACAATATAATAGAAGAAATAACAGAAAAGATAAAACAGCACAACCCTTATGGACACCCTCAGGAGATAAAAAATCTGATCAGGAGGAAGAATCAAGCCCAGAGGAGAGCTGGGAACACAGGTGATCCTAGACCGCTTACGAAAGCCAGCCAGTTGATTAACAAAGTCCAAAAATGAGAAGGGTTTCTAAAAAGCTAGAGCGTGGTGAGAGTCCTGAGCTTAACTCATGAGTTAGAAGCGTGCTTGCAATTAATTGAAGGGAGTCATTCAATATCATAACAATTTTCATCTTAAACCAGAAATCGGATTAAGACACACGCAAAGATTGGCAAAAAAAGAAGAGCGGACAAAATGGAATGCAAAAACTGTCAACATTCTTGGAACTCATCCGAAAACACTTGCAGAGGCTTGAAGCTCTAGCGGGGAGTTTCAAATAAATGGGGAAATGATCAGTAACTCTGCATGCGCCACCTTTTGAGGTCAAACGGTGTTGTCCGAAATGCAAATTAGGTCATTGACTTTTAAGCTGCGATTCCTTTAAGCAACATGAAATTCAAGCAAGACGCAATTTTGTAACATCAAAGCAGCTATGTTTCGATTGCCCACGTGACAAACACAAAGTTGCTAGTTGCACATCTAAACACAAATGTCAGGTATGTGGCAAACGCCATCATACTTTGCTCTATAACGAAGAGGTTAAAAGAGCAACAAGTCACACCGTTGAAGTCAAAGCACAGTGTGCATAAGCTAATCATGTACACAAACACATGAATGTTTTGTTATCAACGATAGTTATCCGTGCTCGACACTGGAGCACAACGATCTTTTATCACCGACTCAGTGGTAAGATATCTTGGAGTCCAAACGTAAAAAGTAGATGCTTCAGTTCTGGGCATTGGAGAACACCAGAAAACTCCAACTAGCGGGATGGCATTTATAACTGCAGTGGTAGAGAATGAAGACGGGATACCAGAAAACATTAAATTCAAGCCGCTTGTATTGGAAAAAATTACAGCTTCAATTCCTGCAGTTCAAGTGGCTCATACACTACCAGACGGGTTACAGCACTCGGATTTGGCGGATCCATCGTTTAATGTTCTATCTGAGATTGATGTACTAATTGGCACGGTTGTCTATGGTCGTATTTTGCTACCAGGTTTCCGTCCAGAAAACCCAATTGCACAAAAAACAAATTTTGGTTGGGTTTTCTTTGGTACAACTGCAACTTCATCGAAAACAATGATTTGACTTCATTTGAAGGAGTTGACGAACACCTGAAACAGTTTTGGGAAATCGAGGATGTACCAGAGGAAAAATCAATAACAACTGATGATCTACGAGCTGAGAAATATTTCATCGAGCATACCAAGTGTACGGATTGTGGGCGGTATACAGTCAGTCTTTCCTTTAAAACGCGGGAAGATTTGTCGCTCTGCGAAACTACTAAAATTGCTGATATGCAATATCGGAGATTGGAAAAGGCACTGATTCGAAATCCTGACTTGTACAGCCAAAATAAAGAGTTTATGGCAGAATACCTAAAGCTAGGACTTATGCAAGCAGTGCCATCAGAGCATATTTATTCTAAGCCAAACTACTATTTACCACATCATGCAGTCATGAAAAGCAGCAGTTCTACTAACAAACTGAGAGTTGTTTTTAATGCACCTCAACGAGGATTATGTGGGAAATCGTTGAATGACACATTACTAACTGGACCATCCATTCAGCAAAACATTCTTCATGTGCTCATGTGACGGAGACAACACCGCTACGTTATGACTGCAGACGTTGAGAAAATGTACCGCCACATATGGGTCAGTGAAGAAGACATGGATTTTCAGCGTATACTTTGCCGTTTTCAACACAAAGATCCCATTCAGCACAATCAAACCGTCACATACGGAACATCGAGTGCACCATTTTTAGCCATCGGAACACTCCACCAATTGGAAAAGGATGAAGAATCGAGGTATCCTGAAGTTGCTGAAGTCATACTCCGAGACTTTTACGTTGATGCAGGAGAGATGGATATGCTTGTGAAACAGCAAAATGATCTATGACAGATCATGCAAAGGGGAGGCTTTCACCTCTGGAAATGGACATCAAATCATCCTAACCTGCTAAAACATATCCCACTTGAAGACCGAGCGACACAAACATCATTCGACATCAGCCTTAAGAGAGCCGTGTAAACATTAGGCCTACAATAGCGTCCTGAAGAAGATCATTTTACCTTCTCAATCAACAGAATTATTCCTCAGAATATCATAAAACGAAACATTCTGTCCAAGGTATTCAAACTTTTTGTCCCATTAGGCTGGATACAACCATGTATAATAATCGGGAAAGTCACAGTACAAAAACTATGGCTTATGAAGTGCGGCCGGGATGATACAATATGAGAAGAAGGAATACATGATTGGCTCACCGTACATAAACAACTGCGAGCTTTAAACAAATTGGAAATTCCACTCCAGCCAGGAGCAGATTGAGTTACATAATTTTTGCCATGCGTCATCGAAGGCATACGCTACTGTTATCTAAATAAAAGTAAAATCCTCAAATGCTACAAGTATTACTCTTGTTACATCCAAACGAAAGGTGACCTCCCTCAAAACGTCAATCATTCCCCGTCTTGAATTGTTGCGGAGCTGAATGCTTGTAGGTCTCATGGAGCAAGTCGTTCAAGCACATGGTTGGAAACACGTTCCGAAATTTTAACAGAAGACCAACATAGAATAATGGCATCATATTGCAACCAAGGATAACCCAGCAGATTTCGCGTCTCGGGGTGTTTTCCCGAAGGACCTATTCAACGTAACTAAATGGTGGAATGGGCCAAGCTGGCTTAAAACGTCTACAGTGAATTTATCAAGTCTCGTAAAAACCCATCAAGTCACATTGGCAATTGACAAAACCACGGACACATTGGCAATTGACAAAACGACGTTTCTCATGTATTAAAAAACTGAAAAGAATCGTTGCTTTAGCACTACGATTTAAGCACAACACACAGAAACCATCTCTCAAACGAACTGGTGTTCTCACCAAAGAAACATTGAAAAATGCAAGAACACTCTGCATTCGTTGAGCACTAGCCAACACATTTCATGCAGATATACGACATCTACAACAATCAAACAGTGTATCAGCTACCAGTAGCCTATGACTCTAGCCCTATGGCTCGACAACGATGGTGTTTTGAGAGTAGGTGGAAGAATGTACCACGCGGTCATCGGTGAATTCCAAAAGGGACCTTAGCGGAGCTCCTCATAAAAGATTCCCACCAACAAACACTTCATGGAGGAGTCCAGCTAACGTTAAGCACGCTACGTTTAAAATATTGGATACTCTCTGGCTACACATTAACACGTGGTATTCTTAAGAATTGCTTACCATGCTTCAAGATGACAGCCAAACCAAATGAACCGCTTATGGGTAACTTGCCACCATCTCGAGTACGCTTTGAGAAACCTTTTATGGAGACAGGTGTAGATTATGCACGCCCAGTCAATAAACGTTTGAGTTCAGGACGCGGAACAAAGACCTTTAAAGCTTATCTAGCCATATCTGTCTGCATGGCTACCAAAGCCTTTCACCTTGAGCTAACATCTGACTTGTCTACGCCAACTTGTTTAGCATTAATCCGGAGGTTCATCGCTAGAAGAGGAAAATGTAGTATCCTCTACAGCGACTGTGGCAGCAACTTTTGTGGAGCAAAAAAACATCTGCAAGAACGTAACACGAAATGCAGGAGCAGAGCTGGCACAGAAATGTATCGAATGGAAGTCCATCCCTCCTGATACCCCATACTTTGGGGGTCTCTGGAAAGCCGGTGTCAAGTCGATGAAACGACACCACTATAAAACAATTGGCCAACAAATTTTAACAGTAGAAGAATTCAACATACTTCTCGCTCAAATAGATGCCTGTTTGAATTCCAGATCTCTGATTGACATAAGTTCTGAGCGCCTTAACACCAGGTCATTTTCTTACTGGAAGCAACATTTTTGAAATCAAATCCCAGTGAGAGTAATGCTACTCTGCTAACAAGATGCAAGCTAGTACATTACATGAAAAATTCGTTTTGTTATGCCATGAGGCGCCTTCAAGCTGGGGAATCCCTCCTCTTGTAGTAAGGAAGAGGTGAAGAGGAATTGCCAGACAAGCAATCCCCAGTCCTGGCGTTCCGGCCTACTGTGAGTCCCTTTAATTTTTTAGGACCACCCGATTTGCCAACTAATCCAAGCACCACCGTGACTATACTATACGGGATGAGCTCTCCCGCCTCCGTGTAGAGATTCCACTGTAGCCTGTCCCATTTTTCGCGCACTTAAAAATGTTTGGGATGCATGATCTTCCATTCCTGGACAAAACTGACAATCGGGGGACTGTGACTTACCAATCTTGTGCAGATAAGCCTGAAAACACCCATGCCCACTAAAGAGCTGGATCAGATAGAAGTCACTCTCACCATGCCTTCGAATGAGGTGCGCAGGCCACCTTGCCTTCTTGCGATTCACCCAAGACTGCCACCAATCGTTAAGTGAGCGTTATCTCTCCTCGAGTGCAACCGTCTCCCTCGCGTCTTTGGTTTGACGCAAGTAAATAGCAGGGTGCTCTCTAGCAAAGAGGGCAACAGTTATCACGTCTGCAATGAGCCTTACCGCCGAACAAGATATATCGGATATATGGTGCAATCTACAGTGCACCTCTTCTCTGTACCTGTGCCAAGCGTTTGCGGTATACCTCCTTACTGAGAGCATCGCCCCATTTTCCTGCTCTGTGCAGTAGCACTGACCCTACAGCAATCATCAAGAGGCATCTTCTTGACGAGTTAGATCCCCCTGCGTTGGAAATAAGTCGACTCAGAGCCAATCCGCGCAAACCAACCTTCTCAGCCGTTCCCTTATTTGCTCAGAGAAACTCATCTTCGAGTCTATCAGTAGCGCAAGATACATTACCGCTGGCTTTGATTCGATTTGTATGTCTCCAAAGCTGATCATCGTTAATCTAGGAATTCTCTTTTTTATCAAGATGACCACCTCCATTATCTCCAATGCTGGACTGAATCCTCGAGCAGTCATCTAATCTCACACTCGGCGCATCCGTATGCCTAGCCCAAATTGCGCTTGTTCAACGGTACGTGCAGCATCTAAAGCTGCAACATCTGGCATCTTTAGTCTCAGTAGCCTATCGTAAGACACGTTCCAGAGGCCTGGACTAATCATAGATCCCTGGGCCACACCCGATATAACTTCCATCCTCCGTTGACCCTGATTTGTGTCGTAAAGCAAGCTTCGGTCCTAATGTGGATTCTGAGACCGCATTATATATTCTGGAACTTGAAAAGGGTTTTCTAACGTGTTCAGAATATCCACCCATCTCGCGGAGTTAAAGGCATTCCTAGCCGCGAGTGTCATCAACAGGACGATCCGATGTTTGGTGCAACTTTCTGCCTCTGCCTTTTGGACGGCGCTCACCACCTCTGTTATTGCATCAATGGTGGAGCGTCCTGCCCTAAAGCCATACAGCCATAGAAATAGGTCCCCAGCAGCACGAATCATGTCAGTGAGTCTTCCTTTGATGAGTTTCTCTAGCACTTTCCCATCAGTGTCTAGCATGCATAACGAGCAGTATGCAGACGGGGATCCGGGATTACCCTTCTCCTTGCTGATCAGCACGAGCCTCGAAACCTTCCATCGAAACGGGAAAACCCCGTCCCGTAGGCAAGCGTTGAATGTGCTGAGCAGCAAGTCAGGACAATGGTTATCGATAAGTTGCAACATCTCAGCTGGAACACTACCTGGACCTGAAACCCACCTCGTTTCCAATGAAAGAACTGCCTCTTCCAGTTTCGGTTGTGTGAAGAGTGAAGACCACTCCCATATATACATAATGTCTATGGTTGCGGTAAGTACCGCGTGCGTAAAAAACTCTCCAAATTTTTACCCTTGGTACTAGGGAGTATGAAGCGAATGTCATGTCCAATATGATTCCGATGCAGCCCTATCGACGGAAAATGGGGTATAGACTGTGTTTAATACTACAAGCTCAGTACTAGCTGCTATATCTACTCGTTTCCCCTGAGAATTTGATTATGACATGCCCCATTCAATACATCTAGCGTTCAAGTCAGATCAGAGGAGCACATGACCGTCTGGTGCTCGAAACAGTATCCTCCAAAGCATTGAGCCTAGATTGAAAATATAGTAATGATTTCTTCGTCGTTAAGCATACACTAAAGAGTGTAGTTCTGAAACACCAAATCCAAATAAAGCCATCTGCTCGCCTTTGGGCCTGCACTTGGAAGTGAACGCTGCGCTATTATGAACGTAGATAGCAGCAGTAGCAGTTTCAACAGGATACCATGTTAGTTAATTTCTCCCGTGCTTTAGCTTACACAGCAGCAAGTCAGCTTGACTGTCTCTCACAAACTGCTCAAGTAGAGCTTGGGCGAGTGTGCCCTAATGTAAATTAATTTGTAGGACATGGCTTATCGCAGAAATGCTTTGGCCTTCACTAGGCTTTTCTAGAAAACTCAGCATTTGCTTGTGTCTGAAATGTATTTCAGGTAATTTAGTTTTGAGTTAGTGGCCTGGCAAAGGGCACAGTGTACCTCCTCTGTAGACTCTTTCCTATTATGCCCTGTCTTGCCGCGATGTTAGCACAAGGAGAACCCCTTACAGCCCTCTGCATTATATCCGTATCCCAACCGCTTGAAGCATTGAAGGGGAATCGCTCTACGCTGTGTCCTGCAATAACAAGTCCTTTTTTATTTTCCCCTTCCTGTACAGCAGCCAAAGTTCACAGAGAAGAATGCGGGTCACAAAGCGAGCCATGTGTACACTGTGGCTCCCGTAATATTTCTATCAACTGTTCGGCTTCCTTCTCTGTGATTTCAGCAATGGCCAATGCAACCCCCATCGTTCACAAGGACGATGTTTACGGTAACCCAATCATAATTTTCGTGAATATCTCTTTTTGATTTTTCTTTGGCTAGCAAGGTGAGGGGAATATATATTTCATATTTTTGTGCCATATCGCCAACTATTTTAAAAGTTTTTCCTAAAACTTTACATTTAGTAAACAGGGTGAGCATCCGAAAAGCAGCCAATACCATGGTCACCTTAGAAAAATATTATGACCCATAAAATTAGTAATAATAGCATTGATAGTCCTAGCTTATATCAAAATAACCAGCTTTTGCCCAACCCATCATACGGCTAATGTCTCACAAACAATCATTATTCTCCATACAATCTTGACATCATCCCCTTCACTTAATTCCTTACATTATTCCAACGAACAATTAATTACAAGTGCTAAAATTATGCAATCTTTGATGCTGTTATTATTATTATTCACAACTGTGTAAATCACGCATAAGAATTAATGTCATACCATTTCCCTAATGATCTCAGCCATTACAATCATCATTACATTATACCAATGACCTTAACTTCTCCCACATCAAAGAACTTAATTATTCAATTCAATTTTCCTTTAGTTTTTCCTTTTTCACGCTTAAGAAATATGATTTTATTTACATTCAGATCTCGAATTAATTCTTTTGCTATTGAATTCAATATGAAGAAATACCATGCGCATGTACACGTGAGAGTGAATGATTTACCATATTGTATCATTTTAAAATTAAAGAAAGAAAGAATACTTGTACAGCAAGAATATGTTTTATGTCTTCAGAATTTTCTTAATGCAAATTATTGCGTTCTAGTGTAGGTATTTCCGGTAGTGAATTTTTAATAGTCTACGGAGTGTATTCATTATAATATACAATAAGTGGTGCATAACATCTTCTTTCAATTCATAGTATTTTTTTTTTTTTTATGAGTTGTATAATTAACATTGCTGTTTATAAAATTCAATTAGCCACAAACACAAACATATAAATAATTACAGTGTACAGTAATTTATTGCACTTAGTGACATCGTAAATTGTTTTCAAATTATTGTTCTTTCAAAAGAATGACTTTTCTAGTTTTGGAACAACAGTCAGATATTTTATTTATCTACTCGTATGAATATCTGTTTACTTTCAATTACATTACTATATATTGTAGATGGCATTCTGCAATGAAATTTTTTTCTTCCAAATATCCGTGTAGGACATGGGTGCTGATTGTCTGGCACAAGTGTCAGCGAGCTATAAACAACACCGAGCTCAGCTAACTAGCTTCGCTTAACGACCGCGTACGCGTGCTTGGCGACTGACATTTACGGGATCATATGAGGCGGGTTCTTGTCGAGCCACGAAGCTACACTACAAAATATTTATCACGCGTATTCTACTATACAAAACGTATCGATCAATTTTTATTATCTTTAGAAATCTTCTATTATGTGTCAATCAAGCTACTCTATAGTAATTCAACATTTTTTTATCTCGTTAAAGTTAGCGGACACGGCGGCTTGAGAAAAACTCAAACATTATACAAAAAGCAACCGTTACTTTCTTCAAAGAAGGTCGTTGCATTACAAAGATGCTAAAGTGGCTGAAGTGAACCACTCAACTCTGCCTACAGGATGGAAACTTGACGGATGTAGTTTACTTTGAACTAGTAAAACAAACTAAGCAGTTTCAACTCCTGATCACCACGGGGCTGCTCGACTGCTTATATTTATGACATTTCTTTGCCACCTCATAGAAACACGCATTTGTAGTTTCACATACACATACACTCAGTTCAATTTCCTCACTGGACATGTCAGGTAAATATTTTATTATTCTGTGCAATTTTCGATAATCTCATTAAAATGTTGTTTAAAACGAATTCCCTCGATCTAACTTCATCAATGCTGCTTAGCTCTAATGAAATTAAACATTTTAAAGGCAACAATATACTTTCGATAAATTGAGATTTTGTTTGTTAAAATCCTCTTTCCACCTGATGGCTTCGCGATGTCTGACCCCGTCATCAAACAAGTCCACATACATGTGTGGCACATCGAGTGCAACCATGTTTGAAGAGTGTAGGCATCAAATGCAGCTATGAATTTTGTCACATGTTACCCGAGCTTGTACAAATCTGGACGTGCTAGACCGCACATATTGCAATCAATTCAATATTCTTGTAACTAACATTTTGACGTTTTGTTGAACAAATTTTGTAAACTGCTTACTTCATGATATGTAGCTTACTTCATGATATGTAGCCCAAAAATACCCAAATAAACGTAATTCACATAATAGTGACCCCTGCTCACTAGTTCACAGTGATTCAAACCACCGTTTTCTTGGGCAGGTTTAACAGGTGTGTAGCATCTGGACTCTCATAGTGCATAAAGCTACACTCGACTTGTTACACATGAGTATGTTTACATGCTGCCATTTCTACCCGCAATCGACATGAAAACCGAATCCTGGGCATCACACACACACACACCTACCTTGTCGAATACTGTTCAGGCATGCCGCCATCTTGCCAACCGGAGTGCACATGACAGTCGATGAAGCAGCCCGCTACGCAAGCACCCTCACGCCATTTGTCGGCATCGTACTCGGACAAAATGACAATGATGACGCACACATAACCACGCAGCGCAATGCAGAGTTCTATCTCTTCAGGATTAACACCCACCACCGCCAGAGGACAGCCAGCTAGTGGCTAATCAAAGCCCACGGCTTCTGCCTCAATGCCAGACACCGGTCGAGCTATTCCAGTAGCCGGTGGCCCAAGAAGCCAACGTCGTCGTTCAATGCGCTAACTTTGAGCTATGGTTCTTTCAGATTGAGTCCCGATGTCCGGTTGCTCAATGTCTCAAGAGACTCAACCATGTACCACCTCATGGTCTATGCACTGGACCGCAAGACAATAGCCGAGGCAGCAGCTATTATCCACGTGTCACCGGAGTACGACAAGGTCCTCAAAGTAGCTTTTGTCTCTCACCTCACGGACTCTCCCAATGCACAGCTGCATAAGCTACTCACAGGCATCGAGCTTGGGGACAGGTGAACTTTGCAGCACCCCCAGCGCGTGCGCTCTCTAACTGGCAAGTGGACTAGTATCAATGTACTGTGGATCAAATGGCTTGACCTCCTGCTACAGCAGACATAGTGCATTCTTTTACTGATTAAAAATCAGACACAAGAGGAGCTCGCCACTGTAGCAGACGAGGCATACAACATGGCCACATCGGCATAACTAGCCACACTGTTACCACCAACTCAAGGGCGCTCCGGTTGAAGGTTCTGCGGGCCCCGGACTTGCTCACCAGAGACGGGCGTGGGCATTACTCGCTTCGACCGTAAACTCTTGCTTCAACCGCCAAGCGAGTAGACGGTTTACCGGCGTTTTTACTAGAGCTGGAATATCTAAAACGGAAAGAAAAGAACCATGAAACCCTACGAACTCCCTCAGAAAATCAAACAACTTATCAGGAGAAGGAATCAAGTTCGAAGGAGAGCTAGGGTTACAGGTGACCATACGCTACGCATAAACGCTACTCGGATGGCAAATAAAATCCGTGATAAGATAAGGGTATTCCGAAACGAGCAATGTGAGAGCTTTTTTGTAGAGCCTTGAGCCTGGGTACATCAGTTTCTGGAGAATGTCCAAATACTTTCAGATAAAAAGCAAAATTTTGGTACTGTCTATTCATGGTCCAAATGCGATACAATTCTACGATGCAGGTAAGGCTGAAGCATTTGCAGATTCTCTGGAAATGCAATACCGCAGAAATTCTTCAGACAAGGAGGACTTTGAAGCTGAGGAAAGAATTGAATCTCCTGTGATAGACAACTGACGGATAACATTCAACCTGAAGACAGGACGGACAAAGACATAATCAAAAACATTACACAGACATTTAATAAAACTAAAGCACCTGGTCATGACACTATTACAAACACATTGATTTCTTAGCTCCCACACAATATTTTACAAATACTCACTGACATTATAAATGCAATATTCCGTTTGCGAAAGTATCCCAAAATGTGGAAATCAGCTGTTATTATTGTTTTCCCGAAACACCAAAAGCACCCACAATTTCCACAAAACTGGAGACCCATGAGTCTCCTCTCATCGCTGTCGAAAATTGCAGGAAGGGTGATTCTGCATCGACTTAATGAGGCTGTATCGGATAAAAATATTATACCTGGAGAACAATATGGCTTCAAAGCTAAACACTCTACTGAACTCCAGTTAGTTAGAGTAGTCAAACACATCAGAACAGGCTTAAATCGTAGGAATGCAATAGGTCTAGTTATGTTTGACATAGGTAAGGCTTTTGATAAAGCCTGGCATGCAGAATTTATCATCAAAATGCATCAATTCAATATCCCACTGCAACTGACTCAAATTATTTGCTCCTTCTTGGATGACAGAAATTTCAGAATTGACGAACTCTCAAGCCCTAGACCAACTGAGGCCGAAGTTCCTCGGTGCTCGCCCCTCTCACCGGTCGTATACAATATATTTAGTGCCAACTTTCCCACTCTGCCTCCAAAAGTAAAACTATCACCCTACACTGATGATACCTGTATATTTACTACACCACAACAAGCAAGAATCATCACTTCAAAATTGCAACGATCAATAAATATTTTATTGGAATACTTTCGTTAATTGAAAATTAACATTAATTCTGATAAAACACAGGCACTATTCATCACACGGAAAAGACTACAAACTCCACAGAGACTTATCGTTAAAAATGAAACAATAGACATGACACCAACGGCTAAATACCTTGGACTTACATTCGACAGAAGCCTCACAAGGAAACAAGACATACAAAATAAATGAGCACACTGCATTGGACTTCTCTCCTCTCTATTTCAAGTCCGAAAGATTTGGCCTTAAAAATCGATTGCTCATATACAAACAAATTATACGACCGACGCTACTATCCGGAATCCTGCTTTCTACCAGATGACAAAGACTAACAAAAAAGCACTCCAGTCCTTCCAAAATAGAATTTTTAGGACCTTCAGAATTCCATGGTACATTAGAAACACCGACATACACAAGGACATGAGACTTGAGACGGTTTAAAAATACGTACGTGACAAGGCACTGAAACTCTTTGACACAATTGGCAACCATAATAATAGTACGTTTGCGAGCCTCGGTGGTTACCGCAGTCGTAGACTTAGTTCTGGTAAAGACCTATACTTTCCCCCAGGTAGCATTCTGACGCGGCTAGAGCTCAGCCATGTCGGAGCCCTTTAGGGGCAGGTCCCGTGCTGGCCACCTTGCACAGAAAATCATGGCACACCAGAAAGGGAAAGGGAAGAAAGGTTCATCCAGAGAAATGAAAAAAAAAATGTTAATCACCTACACATGGCTGTTTTATCCTATGAATGAGGTTACAATGAACTTAGAATGCAAATAAAGGAAGTAATAATAAATATTGTTACATGTACAAATAATTCTGCGAGCTTCTGTCGCAATTGTTTTCACAATCATTAAGAACATCAACAAATGAATTCACTTGAAACCACGAGAACCCAACAAGCATTATCAACATCTGAAAGTGAGTCACTGCCCATTCATTCATGCTGGAATGTTCCCGCTTATTCACCAATGTACGAGAACTGAGTTGTATGATTAGAGACCCTATATAAAGGCGAGCTGAATGAATGGGGGGATCATTCATTCGACCGCGATAAGAACTGCGATAGTGTGTGAAAAGCGAATAGAAAAGTGATTTCGTAATTGTGAAGTGATTTAGAAGACAATTGCGATAGAAATTTATGGACAAGTGTTACATTTTTAATAGTGAAAATTAAAATTAGTGAAAGTGTTAAATCGATTATTGTGCATTTTTGTAATTAAATGAACTCTTTTAACTTAAATTAAAAGACATTGCGTTTTCACTTTCTCGGAACATTAAATTATTGGCCGCGGACCAAATACACGCGACAGTGGTGTCAAGAAGTAAGAAAGAACATTTTGGAAGTGAAAACGATTAACATTTTTGAAGTTCACAATAGTGAGAATTAACGTAGAAACTGGTGGAAAAATAGCCAAAACAATAAAAATGCCAGGAAATTTACATCTAAAAATTAATCAATTGAGCATATCGGAGCTCAAAGAGGAGTTGAAACAACGAAATCTGGCCACACAAGGTACAAAAGCCATACTGATTGCACGCTTGCGTGACGCGATCGAATCGGAAGGCGTGAATCTGGATTCGGGTGAGCTCTCAGATGCGGAAAAAGGCGCAGAAGGTGGAGAAGTAGAAACACCAAAATCAAAGGAGCCAGAAAATGCGCTAATGCAAATGCTAATGGTGATGTCATCCAGTCTGACTGCGAAGCTAGATGAACAATCAGCGAAGCTGAATGAACAGTCATCCAGTCTAACTGCGAAGCTAGATGAACAATCAGCGAAGCTTAATGAACAATCAGCGATGCTGGATCAACAAGCGATCGAAATCAAGGCAGATTTTCAAAAGCAGTCCACCGAAATAAAAGCGGAGCTCGGTATCCTTAACAAATAAATTAAAGGTGTCGAGGAAAAGGCTGACCAGGTCGAGGAAAAGGTTTACCAGGTCGAGGAAAAGGTCAGCCAGGTCGAAGAGAGAATGAACCACGAGATGGAAAAAGTGAAAAAAGAATTGGAAGCAGCGAAGGCAGTAGTAACCACTTCACCAGCCCCGCTTATAACCGCAACGCAAAGCACATCCAGAAATGTGCAAGCACCAATATTCGATGGGCAAACGGTCTGGAGTATTTACAAGACCCAGTTTGAAGCTGCCGCAAGGGCAAATCACTGGAATGAGCAGGAACGAGCAACTGCACTGATTCTTGCTCTAAGAGGCCCAGCTGCCGAGCTTTTGCAGACGATCCCCGATGAATCGCACTCAAACCCGAATGCTATAATGAATGCGCTCGACATGCGTTATGGAGGCGATCATCTGAAGCAGATTTATCGGTCACAGCTAAGGCATCGGGTGCAGAAGTCTGGTGAAACCCTACAGCAGCTAGCCCAAGACATTGAGCGACTAGCACTTTTGGATTACCCAGCCTACGACCCAGAACATCGAGATGATGCAGCGACAGAAGCATTCATCAGCGCACTGAAGGACCCGGAATCGCAACAAGCCGTGCGTTTAGCTCAAAAGCAAACGGTTAAGGACGCATTGGCTTACAGTCTAAACTTTGAGGCAGCGAAAAATGTGACTCGTACCACTGCCCGGGTTCGTGAGGTAGTGACAGACGAGTGCAGGTGTGAGCGCGTGGAAATTGAGCGAGACCCGCATGTAAATGGTGCGCCTAGATGCTGGATTTGCGGAGAGAAAGGGCACCGGCAAAAAGACTGCAAGAAGCGAAGAAAACTGAGCTATTGTCCAGGGTGTGCAGCTAGGAGGAGATCCAGACCGAGTCAGGAGTCCAGAATGGAAGCCCTTCAAACAGAGGGGTCGGGAAACATGTAAGAGCCAAGTTCGTGGGGCAGAGGTTGGCTAGGAGGATCGACGTCCCCAGCACCACCATCATCGTGTCAAGACTACATCGTGGAGAAGCGGACTTATGCCTTCCGGGTCAAATTGACGGAGAACACTGCACCATAACGATCGACACTGGTGCAACCCGATCGATTATCCGACCAGACCTAGTTAGACAGCAACAACTTCACAAGGGCAGAATTTTCTCACTATGGACAGCTACGGGAGAAACTGCACCTGTCCCCGGAGAGGTCAACCTCCAGATACAGTTGGGAGACCTTGTGTTCCGACATAATTTTCTGGTCGCGAACATTATGGATGATTCTCGGAATGGATTTTCTGCAACCACATGGAAGCACGTTGGATTTGGGCAAACGTGTATTGAACTGGCAGAATGTCGAAGTACTGATGGAGGATCCCAGCGTCCGAATTCCCAAGATGAATGTAGTGGTATGTACTGATACTGATGTACCGAATTCTTCCGAGAGCATTGTATGGGCCAAGCTTGATGGTGATAGAGCCAACAAAGATGTCCGCATTGCGCAGTTTGATTGTAGGACGAAGCCTTGTAAGATCTTTAAGGAACGGATATGTGCCGGTTAGAGTCCTTAACACCGCAGACTCAACAACGAGCATCAAAGCGGGAGAAGTCATCGGCAGCTGTCAGCCTGTTTCCACCATCACCTCTTTGGAAGCTACTCACAACCATCATTGGAAAAGGAGGCAAGACACAGACAAAACCCGGGAATCCACGTCTGCAATATTGAAGCAAGTCAGATTGCCAGTGCAGCTATTCATACGAGCCTCTGATCTGGTCACCTAGTACAGTGACATCTTCTCAACAAGCTCGGATGACCAAGGCCGAACGAGTCTGGTAAATCACGTCATAGATACACAGGGAGCCAAGCCGATTCGACAAGCGCCAAGACGTCTCCCTATAGCCAAACAAGGAGAAGTGAGCACGCTGATCTCGGACATGGAAAAACAAGGCGTTATTGAACCTTCCGTCAGTCCATGGGCCGCGCCTGTAGTTCTAGTAAAGAAAAAGGATGGTAGCACTCGTTTTTGTGTTGACTATAGGCAGCTCAACGACGCCACTAAGAAAGATAGTTACCCGCTCCCACGCATCGATGACATCATGGACACTTTAGCCGACGCAAAATGGTTTTCGACACTCGATCTCAAGAGTGGCTATTGGCAGGTAGAAATCGACAAGAAGGACCGAGAGAAGACCGCATTTTCAGTTCGGACCGGATTGTGGCAATTTGTGGTGATGCCGTTTGGGCTTTGCAATGCTCCAGCCACTTTCGAACGCCTGATGGAGTACGTGCTACGTGGCCTCACCTGGAAAACCTGCTTGGTGTACCTAGATGACATCATCGTCATCGGGAGAATATTCGAAGTGTATGTGCGGAACTTAGAAGAAGTTTTCTCCCGATTGCAACTGGCAAATTTGAAACTTAGTCCTGAGAAGTGTACCCTTTTCGCGGCTGAAGTAAAATACCTGGGATACGTCGTATCAGCAGAAGGGGTCAAAACAGACCCTGAGAAAATTGAAGCCGTAAAAAGCTGGCCAACACCAAGCAACAAAAGCCAACTACGAAGTTTTCTGGGTCTGGCAACCTACTATCGAAGATTCGTCAAAGACTTTGCCAAAATAACTAAGTGTCTCCATCAGTTAACCGAGAAAAATCGTCCGTATGTCTGGAATGAACAATGCCAGGTAGCCTTTGAGACCTTGAAGGAGAAGCTATGTGAATCACCCGTGCTGGCATATCCGAAACCCGGAAAAATGTTTGTAGTTGACACCGATGCGAGCAACGGCGGTATTGGAGCTGTACTCTCCCAGCAGATCGATGTTGAAGAAAGAGTCCTCTCGAGTTCTTTCAAAATGTGAGAGGAACTACTGCGTGACCAAGAAGGAGCTATTGGCTATAATTGAGGCTACCAAGCTGTTCCACAAGTACCTTTATGGCCAGAAATTTGTTCTCCGAACGGACCATGCATCACTGAGATGGCTGCTTAACTTCAAAAACCCCGAGGGACAAGTTGCGAGATGGATCGAAAGATTGCAGTCATACGACTACGAAATTGTTCATCGGAAGGGCGGAGTTCATGGAAATGCTGACGCCCTATCCCGCCGTCCATGTCCAGCTAACTGCAAGCATTGCCGACGAATTGAGGAAAAGGAACCGCCCGTTGATCTGCGATTGATAACGGCCGAATTCAATGAAGGTTGGTCATCGGAGGAGATTCGAAACGCCCAGTTAGCCGATGAAGACATCGGACCATTGCTCGTATGGAAGGAGACGACTGGGTGGCCTGATTGGAAGGACGTTTCAATGCATGGCGCAACCCTGAAAAGCTATTGGGCACAATGGAACTCCCTTCAGGTGGAGGATGGCATACTCAAGCGGAAATGGGAAACAGCGGATGGCAGCTCCTATAGGATGCAAACTTTACTACCCAAAATCCGAATCCACGATGTGGTTAAGGAAATGCATGAAGGATCCTCGGGAGGCCACCTTGGTGTTAACAAGACCTTAGCGAAATTGCGGGAAAGGTTCTACGGGCTCCACGCTCGAGAACACGTAGAGGACTGGTGCCACAGATGCACAATTTGCGCTTCCGTCAAAGGCCCAAAGCGACGACTGAGAGGACAAATGCAAACCTATAACGTGGGGGTACCGTTTGAAAGGATTGCTGTTGACATCGCTGGACCCTTTCCTGAATCTGAATGGGGAAATTGATACACGCTGGTTGTAGCCGATTATTTCAGCAAGTGGCCCGAGGTCTACCCCATTCCCAGCCAGGAAGCAACTACTGTAGCTGAGCAGCTAGTGTTAAATTGGGTCAGTAGGTAGGGTGTACCTTGCGAACTACATTCGGATCAAGGCCAAAACTTTGAGTCACTAGTTTTTAGCGAAATGTGCGAGCTGCTGGGAATACGGAAAACGAGAACAAAACCGCTGCATCCCCAATCCGATGGAATGGTCGAACGTTTCAACGGCACGCTCAATAAACACCTGGCCAAGATGGTTGACGAGAAGCAAAGGGATTGGGACTGACATATCCCACTATTTTTGATGGCGTACAGAGCTGCCGAACATGCATCGACGGGCCAAGCCCCAGCCAAAGTCATTTTTGGAAAGACTATTCGTCTGCCAGCCGATATAAAGTTCGGAACACCCCCTGAGAAACCCCAAACGATCTCGGAGTACGCAAGTGATCTAAATCAACGGTTGAACCAGATACATCGGACAGTGCGAAAACACCTCGAATCGACTACTGACCGCATGAAGACCAGGTATGATCTAAAGGCAAATTCTACTGGCTTCCAGCAAGATGACTTGGTGTGGCTATATAACCCGCAACGGCGAAAGGGTAGGTCTCCAAAGTTGCAACATAATAGGGAGGGACCATACCGAGTTACAAAGCGAATCAACGACGTCGTATACCGAATACAGGAACATCGTAAGCCGAGAGCTAAAATGAATTTCGTGCATCTGGACCGTCTTGCCCCATATTACACCCAGGGAGAATTGACTACAAATAGCGACACATCTTTTCGGGGCGAAAAGAACTGAGGTGGGGGCAGTGTTACATGTACAAATAATTCTGCGAGCTACTGTCGCAATTGTTTTCACAATCATTAAGAACATCAACAAATGAATTCACTTGAAACCACGAGAACCCAACAAGCATTATCAACATCTGAAAGTGAGTCACTGCCCATTCATTCATGCTGGAATGTTCCCGCTAATTCGCCAATGTACGAGAACTGAGTTGAATGATTAGAGACCCTATATAAAGGCGAGCTGAATGAATGGGGGGATCATTCATTCGACCGCGATAAGAACTGCGATAGTGTGTGGAAAGCGAATAGAAAAGTGATTTTCGTAATTGTGAAGTGATTTAGAAGACAATTGCGATAAGAAATTTATGGACAAGTGTTACATTTTTAATAGTGAAAATTAAAATTAGTGAAAGTTTTAAATGGATTATTGTGCATTTTTGTAATTGAATAAACTCTTTTAACTTAAATTAAAAGACATTGCGTTTTCACTTTCCCGGAACATTAAATTATTCGCCGCGGACCAAATACACACGACAATATATAAACCCCCTATTCAAGGATATTGTTTAACTGAAATACAAAAAAAAGTTATCTGAAATTTGTGTGATGAACAGAAAAAAAAATCAAAAACAGTGGATTAACATAAAACTTGTTTAATACTTACCCCAATTTTCCACACCACGAGCGCTCGTCTATTGAAAAATAGGGGAGACACTGAAAATTTTATATTTTTATCTTTATGTTAAATGCACACAAGAAAAATAAACGTTACGTTATTACAGCGGCCACTGAGTTTTCAGCTGAACGACAGCATTTAAGTCTGAAAACGCAATTCAGGGATTTGCATTACTCGATAACAAACTGTCAACTCGCTGTGTCGTGAATCTCAACAGCAGCAACAAATTAATGTTTCTTAAAACTTTTGCACACTTTCCGGTAAATCCAATTAAGCTGAAATCCAGTGAATTCAAGGTTTTCCACAATATCAATTGGGTTCCGAAAACAATCGTTCACTTGGCACCAGCCTCAATTCAACCACACGATTTCACAATTTTTTGCTTGCACATTTTTGGGTGAATCCAAACATATAGTGGATTCCACATTTTGCACAAATTCAATTAAATTCGCAAAACAAAACGTTCACTTTCTGGAATGTCTATAAATTTTTTTTTATTTTTCTTTCGCCAAGAAGAACAATTGGGACTTTTAGCACAACTCCCAAAATTATTTTCTGTTTTCCGTAAGATATGTAACTCAGACAATGAACTCTTTATTTGAACGTTTCAATCAAGGCTTTTAACTCTGTCAAATTAAAAAGATTGATGTAAAACTATAAAAACTTTTCCGCTATCTCAAATTTCCTTCCCTTATCGCCTTGAAAATCTGACTGCACTCCATAAACCCAATCCCACAATCCTCTCATTCTTAATTACCGCTGCCGCATATCGGTAACGTAATCGAAGTTCAATACATTTCCATTCCTTTACCCACGCATCTTTTCCATATCGACAAATGCAACAGTTTTCATTTTGCATATATGGCAATTTGCATAACCATAATAGCGTTTGGTAATATGCCAATCGTCATATCTACGGAAATAATTTCTTTTGCCGATATCCCAAAAAGAGTGTTTTCCTGCGCTCGGAAGAACTTGAACTCAGGGTCCAAACGGACTCCCTGGTTAAAAATTCACGACGCTACCACCGGAGCCACCTTCTGTTGATCTCCCTTCATCCAATTAGCAACTTCAATTGGGAACGTTTCTTAATGGGCATGGAAATGCATTTTGTTAGTAGAGAAGCGTGGATGAATTTTTGTTAGTAGAACAAATAAAAATTTGTTAGTGGGATATAATGCATGAAATCAGTTAGTATGAAGGGAAGAATTAGGTTTTGTTAGTAAAAAGGTATCAAATGAAATTTTGTTAAGGGGAAGTAATGAATCGAGTGGCATATTATTTTTTTTTTTTTTGGTATTAAAGATAAGGTAAGTGGGTAGGATTGTGATGATGAGGAAATAAAAATTATAGGGAAATCGTTAAATGTTAACAAAAATATATAATATATGCGCCCAAAAGAAGGTAAAGATGTCACTGCGGCAATTTGAAGTTGCGAATGGGAGAATGCCGGTACGCCAGAATTCGCAACAGTACCCTGGCATTCCTTTTAACTGTGCGGAATAGGGATGAACTACAATTTCCAAGCACCCGCGAAAAATAATTTATTACTTAAAACCATATAATGACTGAAACTGGCTCAGAAAGGTAGATGGGTACTAAAGTACTCACAGGTATGAGGGAGTTAAGGGGCTACATTGCACTAACTCCGCACCCCCAACACATTTATTTATTTATTTATTTAGGCCCAGATCAACAGGAGTAATCCCAATTACAGAGTTGGTACAAAAAATAAAATATTAAAAAGTTAGGAATACATTAATTCACAACCAAAAGAGACTAATGCGAATACAATTCTAAAACAGATTAAACAGTAGCAAAAAAAATAATTAAGAAAATCCAAAAAGCAAAGATTTCAGTGAGTTCTTAAAAATAAGAAAGCTAGAAGGAAAAGAACCAAGCCTAAGTTCATTGTGTACCCGGAGCAGACGCAACATCGTTGAATTATAGTATAATTCCGTTCTTGCAAAAGGTATACAAAGTCGAGAAGGAAGACGATTTAGTCGATCAGGTGCCCTCCATCGTATATCATTTGCAAGTGGAGAATAAATCAGACGGTGGTGAAGTTTAAATAATAAACACTCCTCTAAAAACGTACGTCGAGCTTCAAGGGAAGGAAGTTTTAATAGGACAAGACGTTCATTGTAAACTCTGTAAGGCAGATTGAATTTGTAAAGCAAGCACCTTGTGAATTTTCGTTGAATACTTTCAAGATCTGCAACTAAGTAAGCATGGTGCGGAGACCAAATCTGAACAGAGTATTCCAGAATACTCCTGACCAGAGAAGTATATAAGAGCAAGGCAGAGGATATTTCGCTAAAAATATTAATATGACGGAGAATGAATCCAGACAACCTAGCCGCTTTAGAAGTGACTTGCGATACATGTTTATCAAACTTGAGTTTGAAATCAAAAACGACTCCCAGATCTTTCATTTCAGACACCAATAGCAGAGGACGATTATTTATAGTATACGTAAAGGAAAGGAAATGAGGCTCGAGAGAATAACTCATAGCTTTACACTTGGAAACATTTAAGGGTAGTTTATTTGACTCACACCAGTTCCTTAGGACAACGAGGTCATCTTGCAAAGATCCACAATCTGATTGTGTATTAATGCACCTATACAATTTCAAGTCATCCGCATAAAGAAGTGAGTTAGACTCAAATCGATGCGGAAGATCATTAATAAATATGATAAATAGAAGAGGGCCTAAAATGGAGCCTTGAGGTACACCTAGCGTAGGATAAAATGGTGGTGACACCACATTACGGAGGGATACACAGCAAGACCGATTTGATAGAAAAGAGAAAATCCAGGATACAATGGGATAAGGGAAACCATAACATTTCAGCTTATTACAGAGAATATCATGCGGGACCATATCAAATGCCTTACTAAAGTCGGTGTATATATCATCGACTTGCGGGCGAGTATCAAATAATTTGGCGATAAAGTTAGAGAGTTCCAACAAGTTACTAGTCGTTGAACGCTGAGGAAGGAATCCGTGCTGCGATTGAGAACAAAACGGTAAAAAACAATTAAGGAGTCTAACATACATGATTTTTTCAAAGATTTTGGGGAAGCACGAAATAATGGAAATAGGGCGGTAGTTTTTCACAGATGATGCATCACCGTCTTTCAGTATCGGTGTAATAAACACAGACTTCCATGCAAATGGAAATGAGGCCTCTTCTAAGCTTATATTGAAGAGAATAGCAAGGGGAAGGGAAATGGCAGGAGCTAGTGATTTAACAAAAAAGCTAGAAACCCCATCGGGACCCGGACCCAAGCTTGCATTTAAATTAGAGATCACAAACTCAACATCACTAGGACAAATGGAAACGGAAGACATGCACTGTGGATATGAAAAATCAGACTGGAATGAATTTGATACATTGGCGTTGTGGTAAATAGACGCGAAATATTGAGCAAAGAGCCCTGCGATATCAACTGGTGTATCAGCACTAGAACCTTCATAATGCATCACATCAAGAGCAGTGGACGATGTCCTCAAAGAGCGAATGTAAGACCAAAAGGCTTAGGCATGTTAGCTTTTAATGATTTCTCAATGGAAAAGTAATAGTCTTTCATCGCAGTCTGAGTCTCAAGTTTAGCCAAAGCTCGGAGTCTTGAAAATTCTGCATATGCTTCATTAGAGCCAGTCGATTTAAAAAATCGATGGGCTCTATCTTTAGATTTCAACGCAGCAAGAACTCTACAAGTGAACCAAGGTGGTTGCGAAGACTCAGATCGACAGTAGACTGGAGTATTTCTGCCGATAAGACAATTCAAATAAGAGTAGAATTTATCAAGAGCAGAGTTAAGGTCCAAATTAAGGAAAAATGAACACCAGTCAATAGAAGACAGACCCTCAGCAATGGCAGCAAAATTAGCCTTAAGAAAGTTATATTTACAAGGGAGCACATCATGCCTACGTTTTAACAAAGGGGAGCAGAACTCCATGCGCAGTGGTGGATGATGACTGTCTGCTGTCACATAGACGTTCACGGATGGTAATGACAGTGAAATAGATGCAGCACTATTCGTAAAAATTAAGTCGAAAATGCGGTCGTTACAATTCAAAATTTGATCTAATAGGGACATAAAGGAGGAAAAAATAAATGAAAGACGATTGGAACTAATGATTTGTGCATAGTTATGAGGATCCCAGTCAATCTGAAGTGCATTAAAATCACCGCAAAGCAGAAGTAAATCTGAAGGGTATTTTGATAGCATTAAAACAGACAGCTCATCAAGAAAAGTTTCAAAGAGAGCAAGTGAAGATTGACGCGGTATATAAATAGATGCAATAAGCAGAAATGAGTTATGCATTATACGAAGTCTAACAATGACACATTCTACAGGAATAGATGGAAGAAAGTCATAACAAGGCACACTGAAAAATGATTTCTTTACACCCATAAGAACTCCACCACCAACTGATTTGCAACTAGAGAGCGAACAACGATCTTGTCCATAAATGTTATGAATTGGGGAGATATGAATATTAGAAACAGATTCATTTAACCATGTTTCCTTTAGGCAAAAAACATCATCATTAGCGGTAATTATTGAAGCAGAAAGATCTTTAAGCTTGGTTCTCAATCCTCTTACATTTTGATAATAAATTGAGAAATGACTGTTCACATTTATCAACGGCGAAGACGCTTCTCTGGGCGCTCCAGCTCTGAAAAATTACGACAATCTCTGGGAACAAATGGTTTAACAAGCAATCCAGGAGGCCAAAACTTCGGGCTCTTTAGTTGACTCATGGACGCAGGCACAATAAGCTTAAAAGAAGCAAGGAGTTTGTTAAGTAATTTCTCCTTGGTTAGCTTCTTGCAGCTGATGATGCATGAAAATGACCCCAGCTTCGATTCGATATAATCAGCAATATCATCGGGAGTAGTGTCATAATCCAAGCGAGAAATAAATACACTGAGAGGCGGTGATATTACGACCAAACGCCCCTTTTCTTTGGGTTTATAATTCGATGCAGTCACAAGCCTAGAGCGCTGACCATCAGACTCCTTACTAGTACCTGGAAAGATATTTGATGGCACATCACATTAGTTGCGTAATCACAGGCGATGACAGATTGGAAGATGAGGCAGTATCTGATGCAGGATTTAATAAAAGGTTCCCATTGGTAAAACCATCTGCAACTAATGATTCCGCGCCTTACAGAAATTACTAGTATTGTTTTCTAGTTCTTGCTGTTAAGTCTGATTACATAAGTTATTTTCAATAATTAAAATTGTTTAAATTACTAAAGATAGAAAAATTATTATGTAAAACAATCACCAATAAATTAAAAAAAATTTTCATTTCTCAAATGCAAGTATAATAACGACCTAATTATTTTCATAGCTTTTACTTTCATATATTAATGACAAATTTTATTCTTCATAAAGAAATTCAAATCAACCTTATGCAAAAATTATTTCTTTTAACCATTAATTGAGACTAGAATATTTTAATAATTTAAATACATTCAAATTTCTTTTCATAACTTATATAATCTTTAAGAAAAAACAACAAAATTCTAAACACAGAAATTTCACGGCCTTTTGACTATGTTCATATTTTGCCTCTTTTAATAATGTATTGAGTATCGTCTCAGCACTACTTCTCTACACAATATATCATTAACAATTGTTATTAATCATGTTGAAAGAAAAAGCCATGAAATCCACTGAGGCGGCGACGCTTTATATATTTTTTTTCGTTAGCGATTTTTTTTCTTCTTTTGCGATAGCTTTGACATACAGTACTTAACTATACGACAAACAAAACTAACAACAACAAATTTTTATTATTGTTGTCTTGATAGTTTAAGCTTTTCTTGTCATTTTTCAAATTGAAAAGAATAAAATGAAATACACAGAAAAATCGTTACAGATTAGCCTTGAAATTGCTACCACATTTTATATTGGTGTAATTTGTTATATTTAATTTAAAATTTAAGTTTAGCGGCTTAGTTTAAAGTGCTTTTTACTTAAATTGAATGTACCTATGAAAGCACGTTTCTATTTTATTGGTAATTTATTGGAGAAAATCTTCGTTAGTATACTAACATACATACTGCACAATCGAATGTATATGATTTATCTTTCTATTATCTATGTCTTTCGATGATTTGTTAAGCCCAATTAAAAAACTATTTATTCTCTTAGATTGCAATCACAATGTGTTAATCATGTTTTGTTTTCAAATCTTTTGTATTTATTTAATAAAATATTTCAAGGGCGACATCATTCATCATGAGTATCCTTCAAATGGATAAATTCCGATTTAAAGTTTGCAAAATTCTAAGTTGAGATGAAGATAGAATTTATCCGATAGATACCGTGTAGAGAGATTGTTAATAAATTTAATAAAATGAGCGTAGGTGGACAGCTCAAGTTTTTTTGTTATTAAAATATTCATACTGCAAACTTTGTCGGTTATTGCTTGAAAATTGTCAGAGATAGTGATCATGCAGTGAATTAATGTCCTTAGATAATTCATTAGACTTGATGCGCTTTGATTTGACTTTTGCTGATACTTTTTGAGCTTTTTGGTATTAAATTGGATCTAGTATAATTTTACGAGTTATATGAACTCCTGAGACAAAACTAAGAACTAACTATACGCAAATATACTGTCAGCTACCAAATGGTAGCAAACGTTTCCTGGGGAAATCATATAGGGCTTACTGGCTCCCCAATGATGGGACATGAAATGCCGAGAAAGGTCAATGGGCAAGTTCAAAGTCAAGGTGCTTTATTTAATATCAATCGTTATAAATTTTAAGAGAATATAAAGCAAATTCCAAACAATAAAGCTTCGAAAACTTAATGGCCCACATAGCTCTCCAAATTTATACATTATCAATGGAACACATTTAATGAAAAAAAAACAATAGCAAATTCAAATTAATTAAAATGATTACATATTTTTTGATTCAATTGGAAAAGGGAGAAACAACCAATGGGCAAGATAATACGCGGCTGCTTGCTGCCATCCTCAAATAGGTAAATCTTGTTTTCTTAGGCGGGAAAGACGCGTCATTGAGATATCTTTCTCTCAACGTCATGCCCTTACCGTCAAAGAAAACTGAATTAACCTGTATGAACTCACTCAATAATTGCAAATACACCTTCAGCTCTGTTACCAAACCCTACTTAGGGGAAGATGGGGCAATCGTGGTCTGTGGGCAATGGTGGTCATGCACTCAGCTCAAGACAGTCCATTACGCATGTGAAATGTCTTAACGTCCTTAAATTCATCGCCCGCAAGTAAAAGACTCGTCGTGCCTTCATTCCGGATAACGTGTTCGTACATGACGAGTGTATATTGTTTTCGCGCCTACTAGATCTTATTGGACAGCATGATAAATTAACGAGGTAAGTTAGGAAATATTCTTTTCGCCTCGTCCAGACTTTAATGGTAGTTAAAACTGTTCATCATTAATATAAAATAATTCTCATTTTGCATGAAAAAGTAATATGATTTTTTGTTATTTACATTTTTTTAATGAAGCTCACCACGGGAATCCCGCAAGGGGAATGCTGGCCAACAGGAGGCAAGCATTCTTTGGGGAGTGCCACTCCCACAGACCCGAGGATATGAGGGCGCTGTGAGGCTCCCTCCTGGGATGACAGGTAACGACTCTGAATGGATCTGGACTACGGTTTGGACAACGAACTAGAATTCATGCTTTGGGCTGGCGGATATGATGGTTTTGACCTAGTTACCTTGCGCGGTAGCGCCAAGGTGACTCTTGTGTGTGAACGGCTCCAATTCAACTATCATACCGTCTCTGTCTCGGTAAAACCTTGGCAGGTCTCGGAGTACGTTTGAAGTTCGCACCATTGGGTTGGTGGAGATAGCCCTTAAAAAGATAAAAAAAACCAAAAAAAAAAGAATGCAAAATAACAATAATGATGACGCAACCAGCGGCTGCAGTCACAATGTTAACAGCACATCGAGAGCAGTACTAACGTTGACAAAAACGACGATTAATACAACCACAGTGAAGACAGACGAAAAATGTAGATTAACACACAGTCTGGTCTAGACTGAGATGCCTTCGGCGCTCAGGCGCAACAAACGCCAGAGCGTCCTAAAAAGGAAAAGCGGAAAACTCTGCAGGGCGCGTCAGATGTTCGTACGGTGGAGGAAAATATAAAGGACATCTAGGATTCGATGGTCCCTGCTGCAATCACTACCGAAGCGATTGAAGCAAGTTTCGTAAATCCCGAATTAGTAAAAAACCATCTTGAAGTCAACGAGGCGATTACGGCAGGAAAACAAAGAGTGATCAGGCAAATTAAGCGTAGTTGTTTGATTTCATCGCTAACGTCGAAAATGTGGCTGAAGTACTGTAATCGGAGATGGAAGCCGATAACCTCTCCCTAGCACGATGGACGCAAAGTACAATTGCCGCCCAGTGAAGAAAGGTTATTCCAAAAAGCGGGAGATCTTCTGAAAAGAATACAATCTGCATGCAACACGCCAAAAATCACCAAAGCAGTAAAGATTGGGCTCCTAGAGACGCTCTTAGAATACATTGGGCATTACCGGAGGAGCTGGTTAAAGGCCGAGGAGGACCAGAAGGTCGAAGAAGAGAAAAAGGCTATAGAAGCGCTTGGGCGAAATCTAAAGGGCACGTGCAGATAGCTCCACCATCAAAAATTAATAAAAGAATGGCGTCTAGCCCAATCGAAGGAGATCGGGATAAAAGAAAGAAGGAAGAGGCACTTGATGGAGATCGGGATAAAAGAAGGAAGTAAGAGGCATTTGATTCGTGGAACTCCAAATCAGGAGTTCCAGACAGTGCTTACAAAAGGAGCGAAGAAAGGCGCAAAGAAACTAATTCAAAAAGGTCCAGAAAGTAAAGTTCGCACGGACGCTTTCCAAGAAAAAAGACCCGATGCAAAACAGGAGAGACAGAAGCTCCAACAAAGACCCCGGTAGCAAGCACTGTTCGTCAAACCCCAAGATGGTCGATCCTACGTGGAGGTGCTGCGGGATATCAGGGGAGACGTAAGGCCCGAAGACACTAACCCTCCCATTAAAGCAGTGCAACCAACACAGTGGGGCCACATATTGGTCGAATTCGGAGCAGAAGCCGAAAATAGGGAAGCATTTTGTTACGCAGTGAAGAAACTCCTTGGCGAAAGCGCAACTAAAGCCTCGCTCGAGTCGATGGCAACGATCGAAATAAGAGACATTGACTGCGTTTGGGATCTGACCGTGGTAGAAGAGGCCATCAAAAGGGAGTTCTCTAGCGTGGGCAGGATCAAAGCGAAGCTGACACCAGAAAACCATAGGGGACAATGCATGGCCATAATTGACTTGATCAAAAAAGACGCCGAAATGTTTCTGAATAAGGGCAAAGTACGAATAGTGGCGAAGAGCAACGTCTCTTCAATGTTTCAAATGCCTTGGTTATGGTCACACTGCACAAGTATGCAAGTGACCTGATAGGAGTTTCATATGTTAGATATGCGGTGAAATGGGACATAAAAGAAAAGAGTTTACGAAGAAGGCACACGTCTTGGGATCAGGAAAATGCCGGGCTGGTGCCCTACAAAAACTGTCCATGGCATAGCAGTCGAGTGAACTGGAAGAAACAGTCCTTTCACTGAAAGTGATGAAGGCTCCAGGTCCAGATGGTGTTCTAGCTGAGGTGTTGTAGCTTGCCTATCACCATTGTCCTGACTTACTGCTCAGCACATTCAACGCTTGCCTACAGGACGGGGTTTTCCCAGTACAATGGAAGGTGGTGAAGCTCGTGGTGATCAGCAAGGGGAAGGGAAATCCCGAATCGCCGTCTCCATACCGCCTGTTATACATTCTAGACACGGCTGGGAAAGTGCTAGGGAAACTCATCAAGGGAAGACTCACTGACGCGATTCATGCTGCTGGCGACCTATCTCCTCTGCAGTATGGCTTTAGAGAAGGATAGTCTACCATTGCTGCGGTTGCAGAGGTTTCATAAAGTCGCACCTAGCAACGGATCGTATTTTTGGTGACACTCGACGTCAGGAACGCCTTCAACTCCGCTAGATGGGTTAGGCCTCCACGATAATCGATAAAAATATCGCTACCTTATCGTATCGATTTTCAATACGATATACAAGACGATATTCAGTGTGATGATACCAACAACGATACGATACAATTAATTCAGGTAATTATCCATATTATCGTGTCGCCGATAAATACGTATCGATATTATCGAAAAGTAATAAAATGGCGGCAATTTTTGTCCGATTTAGATGAAATTTGGTACAAAGGCGAGCATAAATATTTGAAGAAGATTTCATAAAACAAATTTCAGATTTAACTGCAGTGATAGAAATGGCGGCTGTTCGGTTAGTAACGGCCACATTTATAGACCGATTACGATGAAAATTGGCCCAAAGGTAGCTGTTGGTATCATCTAGCTAATCAAATTATCAAAATGGCGAGTGTCATAAATTCAAAATATACTCAAAATTTTTTTTGATTATGATTACACGGATTAATCGAATACGATGAAATCTGATACAATGGTATCAAATCTAAAGAAAACCGAAAAAATGCTGATTTCATATTGATTTTCAGGGGCTCTAGAAGTCACATTTTGGAAAGAAATGCATATTAAGAATCAGACTTAAAAGGGTACTTGATAAAGTCAATTTCAATATTCCCAAAAGAAGCCGTCACAAATATGTGACATTTTTATGGCCCTCAAATGCTTACATGTTTCACACGAACTACGTGAGATTAAGTATTGCAATAGCTTGATACAAATTCTTTCTATTGAATACATATGTGTGTGTATGAATGTATGTAGTAAAGCAATACAAATATTTTGTGCGCAATACATGAGAATTCATCGAACTGAGAAATTTCACGTAAAATATATTCGTGACTTTTCTCGCCTTTGTAATGTAGCCTCCGCCTTCAGGTATTTAGTACAAAGCAAGTCGTGTAGACAGACCTACGTTTGTGTCAGAAGGGTTTTGTATTCAAAATACAATATGCTGTCACCAATTATGAACAAACTCAACAAATGCTTCAATGACATTAACATCAAATATTTGGTTTAAAGGAAAAACTAACATTACTTTCTTTTAAGAGACCTCCATTTTTTTGTGATACTACTTACACTATTTTATCTCAAAGATATTGATGCTATTTGCTCAGATTCAATCAAAACTGTAGTGGGTGGGTCGATGGAGAGCCCATGTGGTCGACAAATCCGGTGTGATGGTTGTTGTACTCAAAGGAAATTCAAATGACTTAAACTTCCGTAAATACGTATTGATTTTTACAAAACTTTCAGAATATAAGGATATTTTATAGAACACTTCAATACTAAGTTTCATTGAATTCAAGGGTATCCTTGTAATTTTATTGAGGAAAATGTAAAATTTATACGTAATACCATTATTGACAAAGATAAGTGAATTTTGACTTTTTAGGTATTTTTTGTTGTTGTATTCATAAAGGTATATCTCCATAATTTTTTTCAGATTTTTCAGATCAAAGGTGTCCAAACGCAAGGAGGGACATGCATTTTTCATACACATCCCTTTCCCTGCACCCCACGAAGCTGGTAACACTGTTTTAAGACCGGTTTTGGAAAGCTCTCATCAATACCTTTCATATGACACCCCACATTCCTACCTCGGGTAAAAAAATTTTAATTGTCCTCTTCCGATATGGGGGGACCTTTCCTTAAGAATGCTGCTAAATTTATTTAATCCCTGAACTTTTGAGAAACCGTAACTCCTGATATGCTTACCAAGTTTGAAGTGTGTAGCTGTCATAGGAGAAAAACTGCTATGATACTCGTACACTGACGGATAGAGGACCAGCACCGGTTTAATAGCATTTTGTTAAAAAATTTTCCAAACCCTCAATAGAGCCATGAAAGCATATTATACGAAGCCCTGTTTCTATTACTCAATAGTGTTCTCAGATTTGATTGTTAAAAAGCCGATACAAATATCCTAAAGTGAAATGTAGAAACGTCAAACATTATCGATGAATCTTCTTTGGGAAGGAAATGTCCAGCATACGAATGCTAATGAATGCAACAAAGAATCCTACCTTTCCAACTGGCGGTACCAACGGGGATATATCAGAAATGGAATAGTGCATAGTTTGAGACAAGAGAATAAGTAGGTATACATTAAGCTATGATGGGACGTGACATGAATAAAACTAGAAAATTTAGCACCATTTCCGGCCAATGTAAGAAATGATGGATAAAAAATGTACTGACTTTTCTCTGCCTTTCCCTTGTCTACATTACAGATGGGTTCTTAGAAGAAATTGCAGTACCAGGTGCGAGCTGATATTGATACATGCCTGTTCCCAATATTTTTACGTGATATATTTTGTTACTGATACTATTTTTGGTATGTTCTGTTATGTTCAGCAATGAAATACGAGTTTGTTCAAAAACACAACTTTATCAGATTTTACTCACTTTGAAAAGAATCTATTGGTCTTTCCAACAATTATAAATACGTAAAAGTGGTTTGACCACACTAAAAGTTCATTAGAATTGACACTTTAATGATTGCCTTATTACCCACAAAAGGTTAAATTTCTCAGACAAGTACATCAAAAATACCCTTTGACTCCTCAATTATGACTTGAAACATATCAAAAATCAACAAGAAGATCCATCCTCTTCTTCATAGCAAAACTTTTCATACACTTGCTATGATTTTCTCATTTTTTTCACTCATTCTCATTCTACTCAGAACATGCCAAAAATGTATCAAAGTAACAAGATCACCGAATGTAATATTATCAGCCAAAGTTTCAGTATCAGTTCCAATTGATACGAAATTCCTATTAAACCTTTTATAACTTCACCCTTTGTTGCCTTTCTAATAGTTTCATAAACTGTCCAATTGCGAAGGAGGACACAAATTTTTTAATCTATTTTGACCTCCCCCGAACTCCCCTATGGTGTCATCTTACTTCTTTTACCTGATTAAAACGCTCTCACAAAGCCCTTCCTTTTGATACCAATATCGGAGATATTTTACGAAAAAACATTTTAAGGGTCACCACTGTGGATAGGAGACCTCCCCTTTAAACCCTTATAAAATATTTTTTATACCTGAACTTTGGAGAGGTTATCACTTCTGAACTGCTCACAAATTCCTTTCGGTCAAGTCAATGATGGCCATGCGTTGTTTTCTAGTAGCAGTCTCACTTTGATCTTGCCCACGCTAGGGAGCTCCCTTTTGATAGCCTCTTCTACCTCGGCCAGGTCCGCGACGCAGTCAATGTCTCTTGCTTTGATCGTTGCCATCAGCTCGAGCAAAGCTACAGTTGTGCTTTGCTGAGGAGTTTTTTTACTGCATCACAGAATGCTTCTATTTTGTCGGCCTCTGCTCCCAATCCGACCAGTATGTGGCCCAAGCGGGTTGTTCGTAATGCTTTGATAGCAGTGTTGGTATCTTCTAGCCTTACATTTCTCCTGCTGGCCCGCAACGCTTCTGCGAAGGATAAGCCATCGGGGGTTTTATGAGCACTGCCTACTGCCGGAGACTTTGTCGTAGCCTTTTTCTCTCCTGTTTATCATCATGTCTTTTTTCATGCAGGGTGTCCGTGCGAACTTTATTTCCTAGCACTTTTTGAAGGAGTTTGTTTGTAGCTTTAATCACTCCTTTTGTCAGTTCTAACCGCAACACTTAATTTAACATTTCACACCCATTAAGTACCTCTTCCTTTCTTCTTTTATCCCGATCTCCTTGGATTGAGCTATACGCCATTCTTTTATTGATGTTTGATAGTGGAGCTATCTACACGTTCCCTTTAGGCTTAGCCCTCAGTGCTATTTTAGCCTTCTGCTCTTCTTCAGCCTTCTGGTCCTTTTCGACCTGTAACCATTCTCTCCAGTAAAACCCTATGCGGTGTAGGAGCTCCTCTAGTTCAAGGAGCCGATTCTTAACTCCTTTGCTGATTTTTTGTGAGTCATATGCAGATTTTATTCTTTTAAGAACGTCTCCCGCTTTTCAGATTAGCCTTTCTTTGTGATGTCACCGGATGGCAATTTTACTTTGCGACATCCTTTCTTGGGAGAGGTTATCGGCTTCCGTTTCCGAGTACAGTACTTCAGCCACATTTTCGACAGTGGAAATGAAATCACAGAACGGTGCTTTATTTGTCTGGTTACTTCTTTCCTTTCTTTTTGTGATCACTTTGTGGACTTCAGGATGGTTCGTTATTATTTCGGGATTTAAAACCCTTGTTTCGGTCACTTTGGTAGTGGTGGTGACAGTTACCGTTGAATTGTCGATCTTCTATAAATTTTTCCCCAACTCGGAAACATCTGGCCCGTCCTGCAGAATTTCTCGCTTTTCCTTTTTAGGACGCTCTAGCGTTCTCACCGTTATTTTTTTTACTGCATCCGAATGCAACAGAGATCTCGGTCTGGACGAGGCTGTCCGTTAATCTCCGCGTTTTAGTCCATCTTTACTATCACTGTATTCATCGTCGTTTTTGTCATCGTTGGTATCGCCCCCAATGTGCTGTTGATCCCTTATGGGAACAAGTGCTCAGAGCGAGACCAGCGCTAATCGGGAGTCCGTCGAGGTGAACTTTAAACGTATTCCGTGGCCTGCCAAGGTTTTACCGGGACGGAGACGGTATGATAGTTGAATTGGAGCCATTCACGCACGAGTATTACCTCGCCGCTACCGTACAAAGCAACCAGGTCCAAACCATCATATTCGCCAGTCCATAGCATCAATTCCAGGTCGTTGTCCAAAGCGTAGTTCAGATTCAGTCAGGGTCGTTACCTGTCATCCTATATCCTCGGGTCCGAGGGAGCAGCACTCCCCAAAGAATGCTAGCGTCCAAGAGTATTCCTGTCGGCCGGCATTCCTCTTGCGGAAATTAGAGGTTAAATACAAAAAGTTGGCAAATTCGAACCTCGATAACTTGAATTCGTCATTAATTCGAAATTTTCTACTAGTCCCTAGCATTCTATATGAATTTCTTATTAAAAAATTGTTGCTAATTCAACATTTTGCTCACCAAAAGTTCCATGAGCCAGTTAGAAAACTCTGGGAGATAGCTCTACTCTTTCCTACTTTCGGGAACTCCCCAAGAGCTGCCTAGGCTTATTTTACATTGAGGTGGGAGACAATCGTGTAGTTATGGTCAAGTCAAAGACTCCCTTTTTTACGAAGTCACTTTTGTGCATATTCAGTGTCTTCACTGCCTACCTTTCCGATCACCCGAGCAGTCGTTGCCAACGCCTACAAACAGACAATTTATCTATGGTGCGTGTAGTGTTTCAGTTTGCTTGGGACTGAATTTTACTTTATTGGTTGTTTTTTATGATGTGTGTGGTATTCTCGTTATTCGTGAGACTTCATTTAATCAAATTTGTTGTTTTTTGTTGAACGAACATTGAGCCAAGATGTTATCGTCAAACTCGCGGGCTTATAAATCTCTAACATTAAGTGAAAAGGTAGCCGCGATTAGGGAACTGGAAAAGAAAATGAAGCCGACATCGGACATTGCTCGGGACTTTAGAATCCCCTCTAACACATTGTCGACTTATTTTAAAAATAAAGAAAAGATTTTCAGCATTGAGTTTTAGAACGGAAATGACCGGGAAAGGTGTAAAGCACCAGCTAATCCCGATGTAGACCACTGTGTTTTAACGTGATTTAAGCAAGCAAGTGATCAAAAGATGATCTTGTAAGAGCTCAACAATTTGTCACTGGAATAGGGAAAATCAATTTTAAAGCAAGCACAGGATGGCTAGATGGTTTCAAAGAGTGAATTAATATTTTTTTTAAATCTGTTTGTGGTGAAAGTGATGGTGTTGATCAGCATAAAGCAGGACAATCGAAGAAAGAATTACAATACATGATCCAGAACAAGGAGCTCAAAAACTTTTTTAATGTTGACGTAACGGGTTTATTTTTCAAGTGCACCCTTGATAAAATGCTCACTGTTAAAGACGAGAAATGTCATGGAGGGAAACTCAGCAAGGAAAGAGTAACGCTTTTGGTCGAAGCAAACATGGGTGGCTCTGAAAAACTGCCTTTATCAATGATAGGAAAATCTGCTAGTCCCCGTTGTTTCAAAAACGTAAAGTCAAAACCAGTAGAGTATTAATCTAGTGCACGAGCGTGGATGACAAGCGCTCTTTTTGAGCAGTGGCTCCTGAAAATTAATGAAAATTTTGTAAAAGAAAAACGGAAGATCTTACTGTTTATTGATAATTGCACTGCCTACAAAAGCCTGATGCTTAAAGACTATGTGAAAGCGAAATTTTTCCCCGTTAATATAACATCAGCCATTCAGCCTATGGATCAGGGCATAATAATAAACGTCAAACATTTTTACCGGCGTTTATTGGTTGAGAATATTCTAACCGGAGATCTCACTTCTCTCAAAATTAAACTTGCTGTCCTTGAGACCTCACGTATGTGTAAACAAACTTGGGATCTTGTGTCACAAGAAGGAATTAAGAACTAAAGAATCAAGAAAGCTGTTTTTTTTTAAAAAGAAGCAGAAAGTGAAAGTGCGAACCAATCAGTAATTGAAGCTGTTCCGTCAGTTAACGGCTGGGAGGATATTATGTCAGATCCTGCTATCTCCTATGAGGACTTCCTTGACGTAGACAAAGATATTGCGGTGTGTGGAGAGCTTACTGAAGTGGACATCAACACTGCGGTACTCGGCAACGGCAATCATGTTGGCGAAAATATAACCAATGATATAGATGACGATTTAATAATGGAACAAGAAAGGCCAATTCTAAGTACGGCTGAAGCAGCAAATCAAGTTGATGAACTCAGGCGATTTTTTGAAAGCAGAAATGAAGTATGTTAAATGAGCCGATTTTTCAGTCATTTGCCCATTTGTTCCCAGAAATGTTGGGAATCCGGGACATATACATTAATAATAAAAATAATTTTTTATACTCCTGAAAATATATTTTGTTAATAATATAGCATCGCATGTAAGAAATTGATATATTGTGCTGATTGTACAAACAGAGTGAACCTAACACAAACATGAATGAATTTATAAGCAAAAGAATCGAATTTGAACTTATTTTATGAAAATCAATTCTGCATGTTTGGTGTAAATGAACTCCACACTTATTACAAATAAGAATTGTCTGACTCTTCCACAGAGCACATCTTCTTGCCTACACTTTCAGCAATAACGTGTCCAATATTGTCATACCCAGCATCGGGATCCATATCAGTTAGGGACCTAGTCCTTCCTGGTTTTTTCGGCATACTTGCATATTTTTTTAGCATGTGCTGGATAACTGATCTTGTGAACATTAGTAAGTCGTCCGTGTATCCACCTTGCCTGGCAAATAGCCAGAGGTTATTCATGCAGGTATTTAACAGGTAGTTGAATAATGAAAAATACAATTTTTTACTACGAATGTGAATACGGTACAAAGATACATTTTCGTCGAGCTGATCTACTCCACCCATGTACTTATTGTACATAGTGAAAACTTCAGGAATGGGAACTAAAACCAATTTCTTTTCCGCTGCTGAATGTGTTTCCACCTTCTTTTGAGGAAAAACGCCAAATTCATTGGCAGCAATTGAAACAACTCCATTGTCACTCCACCTTACAAGAATTATGTTATTCTCGTCATCCAGAAAATGCTCCTGTGAAACTCTTGGTTTTTTCTTGAAAACTTTAATACCATATATTTGGCTGTTTTCTAGCCTGCTGGATCTAATGGTTCCTGTTGCTGAATGCCTCCTTTTCCCTATTTCTTCTATCAGTCTCAGTGAAGTGAAGAAGTTGTCAAAGTAGAGTGATAATTTCTATACAGTATATACCCTTCCCGTCTTATATAAAAATGTTAGCACAACTTCTCCTCCCAAACCAAATTCAGCTTTATACTTAGCAGCTATTTCATCCTCTGTTTTCTTTGGTAAAAATCCACAGTGTACACGTAGCCCAACGAAGATGCAGCAATCTAAGCTTTAAAGCCCCAACTACTCCCGAATCATCATCAGTTATACCTTCGTTATCTGGAGGTGATATGTACACAGTTATTTTTTTTTCAGATTCAACGATAATTGAACCTGGATCTAGGTTTTCGTCATCCATTTCATCTTCAGACGGAGGCTTTTCAAGCTCCACCGAAATTTCGTCGAGCGAAAGTGGTCTGAACTCAAATGTATTACCGTGTCAATGCATTTATATTTGAAAACCAGTACGAAAAACCTTGTTACTTGAGCAATATTGGGTGCCCAATGTTGCGCTAACGCAACATATTTTACAATAGGCGTGCCCAGTGTCGCGTAAGCGCAACCTTTTCATGTTCCTTGAATTCAACAAAGAATTTTGTAGAAAATTCAAAGAAAACTGCCACAACTTTTAGTAGGTACTATGCAGTCACATCTAATTTCACACATTCATTATAAAATATCAATGTGACAATAATATTATTTGCATCTTACCTCTCTTTGTTGGGGCTCATAGCCGAACGAAAAGTACTGATTTTCCAAATTGCGAAACAAAATAGAATTTTTAATGAAAAACACCTTTGAAGTTCACCATCTAAACCTTTGAACGGCTAGATTCGAACTGAGAATGAATCTGCACGTTGTAATGATTTTCCGTCTAAAATTGTACGAATGAGGTCGGAGCCGACCTCTCTTCGGTTCTAGACGTGAAGTCTGAGTCGTGCCAATGAACGGTACCAATTGGTCAACCAGTCCGTGCACCCAAAATCCATTTCGCAGTGGCTGCATGTTGGCCAGCTAGATCGGAGGGGATTTCGGTCGCAGGTCTTTAAATGAATCACGCTCAATTACGTATTTCAGCCACTATTAAATGCCCAATTCAAACGCGTCAACAATTCAAACATACGGAAGGGGAACCTACTTTACTTCATTCCGTATTCTCTTCATTCTTCCAGTCAATCACAAAAACTAAATTTCATTTCACGCTCCCGAAATTCACCGATGCGGTACCGAAAAATATACTACGTTAATTCAAACCCAAAGAACGCTACGCTAAGAAAAAGGCAAGGCAAATGAAGGTGTGCGACGCAAAACCGTACCGTACGCGACGCGAAACCGGCCATCCACGAATTTTTAAAACCCTACCCTCTCCACGGCATACTTGTCATGCACTCCCACTGCTGCTGAAAGAGAAGGTCAGGCTGAAAAGGAAAGTCGTTTTTCGATTAGCAATTCATATTATTTTATTACTTAAAGGCCAACGAGCTATATATTCCACTATTTTGGAATTTGAACAAAGAATTCTACTATAACTTTTCAATAGCCTATACTCACAATAGTATACTTATTCGTTTATCGAATGGAACGTTGTGTAATCATAAAATTTCAATAAACCTTTCGATATTTTACAAAAACAAATATATACAGCATTTGAGTTTAGCGCTTAGCAAGACTATTATTTATTTTGTGAAATATATTCGTAGACGCGATTGAATAAAAACTCGAAAATGTTAAAAAAAATAATTTTAATCATGAGAAAATAAGAAGATTAAAAGATAATTTACAACAATAATAGAATTCTATATTTACGATAACTTCGTTGCAATCTGTAGTTTGAGAACGATATTTAAAACACGCAATTGAGTTTGACTTAAATTCAAACCTCATGAAGTATTATCTGACACGATCCATTCATAAAAATTTGCTACTACTCGCTATGTATCTAAAATATTGTATTTATAAAATTGATTTTCAAACGTTATGGCACCAGTTAGGCATTGGCCCTGTTTTCATTTGAACATTTTTTTCGATGATAAAAAAGATAAAAAAAAAATAAGTTCAATAACAATTAAATTTCAATATCTTGATACTTGTGTCACGAATATATATATATATATATATATATATATATATATATATATATATATATATATATACTCGTATATATATATTTCTTAATAAGGGAATGTAACTTGAAGATAAATTTTAAAAAGGAAAATCCATTATGTCTTAGTTTAATCTTACGCCTTAGGATTTTTTTATATCCTACACACTAGCAAGAGCGCGTTATACTGAAATTATTTGATTGTAAGTGCGAGCTTTACCGCTAGTACATCTATCATTTAAAAAGAATGGCGTTAAGGCAATAGGAGAGCTAGTTCATAGATAAGGAGACAGGCGGAGGAGGAAATTGCTCTTGGACGGCAATTACTTGGGGTGTATCCGTTAAATTACTGGCACAGTCTAGCTCCCTATGAGTTTTGATATGTCTTCTCGTATAATATGAATTAGAAAAGGATCTTTCGCATTCTTTGAATTTGAAAAGTTCGGGATAAGTAAGTTTTCTCTTATGTTCTTTCAAAGTGTAAGGAGCAGTAAATATTTGCCCACAAATGTCATACTTGTATAAATCAGGATTTAAATGTGTCGCTTAATGAATTTTTTGTATTTTCAAACGATGCGCTACACTATAAAGCTTGCCGCATGTGTCACACTTATATCGATTGGGATTCAAATGCAAGGCTAAATGATTTTTGTACGTGGGCCGTTGGTTGAAAAATTTGCCACATTCCTCACATTTGTATTTGCCTTCAAATTCACCACTTTAGGTTTGTTCAAAATCGGAGTTATAGTATAATATTTGTCAGCAATATCGTTATTAAAAATATTAAAATTTGAATGGAATAATTCTTTCGTTTGATAAAATTGTGAAGTGCCCAACGGCTTCTCATATTTTTCGCGTGTATATAACTTAGCTTGACTTTGTCCGGAATCCAAATGAATATCTTCATTACTTGTAGGCTTTTTCGATTTAGCTGAAATCTCATCGCACTCATTCCATACAGGTACGTTCTCGTGTGCCTTCATATACCATTTATTCGCGAAATATTTGTCAGTCCAAAATTTGACACACTCCGGGCATTTGCACAGTTTATCAGCAATTCGGAAACTTCACTTCCAAGTAATCTTTGCTGGATTCTTCTATGTTGACAAGATTCTATAGATTTATGTCTTTTGCGTTTTTACCATACAATGAATCCAGTTTCTCCTTCGAAAGTGCACTGATATTGCTACGACGTGGTTCTGAAGTTCTATCCATACACCAACCTCGTACATTCCAACCGTGACTGTCATTCACTTGTTCACCTGTGCATCTGTGTCTCATTTCTGAACTGATTCCATGCGACCTCTCAATTATATTAATTGAAGTATTAACACTACTTCCTGGGGTAACATTGTAACTTTCCTGATTTGTTTGGTAAACATGTTATTGGGCATCAGATGACTTCGTCGCTGAATTGTTTGCAGTAGTTTCTGTTTTAATCATTCGCATTAGCGGTGTTTTGGGATTTTGGTCGAAAAAAACCTTCAACGAGATTTTCAGGTTCAGCCTCTCTTGCTGAAGATCACTACACTGCATGTTGTTAGCTGTCATTGAAATTCATTTGCAGTGATTTATCGCCGGATTTTGAGCTCCACCACCTGCGATAAATTCCAATAAGAAAATAATCATAACCTTTAATTCGTTCTTGCCTACCTGTACCGTAACTAACGCCAAGCGTTTGGCCTCTGCGCATGCTTGACTTTTGCCCGAATGAACAAAGAAACTAAACCATTGCGAAATGAAGAAAAAAACTGAACACGTGACGCACTTTTATCAAACTTACTTGTGCGCTTCCTGCTTTGGGAAAACACGTCAAAACTTTGCCCTCAAAAACGTTCATCTGCTTCCTTTTTTTCGTATGGAAATCTGGCGTAGTGCTTCTCCAGGCGGCTATTTGCTTAACTATAAAGCCCTTTCGCGATGGTTCGATTGTATGCAAAAATAAAAACTTCTGCCACTTAATTCAACTTCACTTTCTCTCACCCCCGTTTTTTTCGACACTCACATCCACCATGTGGCTGTGTCAAACTCGACTTTGACATCCCACGACAAAACTGACGCGGGTCACAACTGACACGAGATGGAAAGCCACATGGCAGCAAGGTGCATCAGTATTGGTCGCCAGTGGCGTAGGGCAATTCATTACAACGTCTACGAAACAGAACAGAACAAGCCTGTTCAAACTTGTAAACACACTTTTTGCGTTGCGTGAACACTGGGAACAAATGGGTTAAAACAGTTAGAACCGTTTATTACGACAGAGTGACTTAATTCTAGGAACCAAAGGAAGATCCCGGACTTCTTAATGAATTTGTAAATGAAATGCCTTAATTTTACGTAATAAAGTTTTATTTGTTAGATCATGCAGTGCTGTGGTATTTTTAGCGTTTTCTAATTCGAATTTTTGGAAACTTCGAATTTTCGAGTGGTCCCTTGAAGTTCGAATTATCCAAGTTCCACTGCAGTTTTTAGAGGAGCTGAAAAAAGGCAAATATTCTTTTGCCCCTCCTCTGAAATTTAGTTCTTCCGAGTTGTCACTTTTCTTACGGGTCAGCGATATATGTACATACATCAATTAACATGTACGCATTAATTAATAATTACCAACCATGTAATTCCTCGTTCCAAAAACCTTACGAAAAAAATCGTCCGTCAACATTATCAAATGTAATTCAAAACCCTGAAGCGGAACTAAACAAATCAAATTCGATTAATTCTACTCGCCTCCAGCCAACTAAACATTACACAATTATTGTCTGACAAGAACCTAAATACAAACCTATTATTTAATATTCTCCGCTCATTTCAGCTTTATCAACCTTATCCGATCGGAATTTGTATTTTTAGCGGCAACACTCCATGCGAGCCCTACATTCGACAAGACACCATAAGGCAAGCAGGCATAATCGTATGTACGAGCGAACATTAACGCGCGATGCATTATAAGACATGCCGAGAGACAGGTCAGTAATAGCAGCCCAGACTACTCCATAAAACCCCAAAGACATAAAAGCTTCTTCCCATCTCACAAGAAATCCACCAGAACAGCTCCACCACCAACAACAACACTCCTAGGAAGAAAATGAGCCGCGACATGAACGTCTTACTAACTTCTGCTCGATTTTCTTCTCTGTCGCCTCTGCCTATTCACAATACCCAGCAAACCGTAATGTGACGAAGAAGAATAGAAAAGAGCAGTCACAACTGACGGAGAAAATTCACACAAAAAACAAATGCAAAAGCATGTGGAGAAAAAAAATAAACTTGAAAGACAAAAAATTAAGAAAAGCAAAAAATTAAGAGACCAAATGCCGAGCGACAATCAAACTTTTTTCAAAGCGCCCCAGCGACGACCGCGGGACTTGGGGACAGCGCGTGAGAGAGCGCAACGGTAGCGACAACTCTAGAATCCAGCTGGCAACAACAACAAATCGTCAACGGCACCAACAACAACACTAAGTGTGCTATAAAATAAAATAATAAAGCGCCGCTCTCTTAAGCTTTTTCAAACGATCTAAAAGCCAAACGTCTTGGCCAATCAGCGTCAAGGATCACGCGATTCGAAGCCAATCCACGACCAGCGATGATGAGAACATTTCTATTTTTAGAACTTAATTTTCAACGTCTGCGCACACACGTGCTTACATGCGATTTTGTTGTTGTTGCGCCTGTTTGGCTGTTGGGGAGCCGTTTGTCCCATTCAATTCAAATTTGTATTCATACATGCGCGAATAACGCCGCACCGTTCGTGCTTGCCAGCTAAACATGAACGGACCGCGACCGCGAGGCGAAACGGAATGAAATTAGCAAAAAAGAAGAGAAAAGAATAAATAAGTGAAGTTAGTTTTATAGCCGGATAGACACCACAAACGTAGAAATGTGCTAAGCATGCTCGTTGCGGGGCGGGCGCAAAGGGGGCGCGGAACATAAACATTCAAACATATTTAGATAGTGGATAAGAACGGCTTAGAATGAAAAACAACAAAATTCAAACAACTCTCAAAGCTCACACATACTCGGCGAATATTGAATGGCTTTTGCACACTTGCGCCGCGAGTATCTTTGTATCTCACAGGAAAGATATTGTTTAAAGAGTGGCGGCAAAATTTCTGCGCGGGCATATTGTTTTATGTTATTCATTTTATTACCCTACATATGTTTGCTGGAGACATTGTTGCGGCAGTGGCGAGGGTACTTCGGCTGCCCCGGCTCGATGGCATTCCGCTGGATTTCTCGCGGAATAACGTTTTGGATGAGTTCTAGCGTTTCGGCTTTATTGCTGCGCTGAGTGTGTGTTGGAATGTTTATATTTTCTTTTGGCAAATTTTGTTATTAGTATGTGACATGTGTTTACATTTTGCAAGAAGCACATTTGCCGGACGACAGTCTCCGATGCAATGATGAAGTCAGATAGGGATGTTAGTGTAAATTGAAATGATTCTTAGTCGCCATTCTTAAGAACATTTAAAATGTTATCCCTCAACTGTAGTAACGCTTCTAAAGTGGTATACAGTCTTCCACAAAAGTCAAGGTACAGTGATAAATATCATGAAAATTGTTTGATATTTTTATTTAAAAAACCTATAGCGATAAAATTTTTTTGGTATTACTTCAACTATAATCATAACACTTTAAATTCATGTAAAACAAAACGAAAATTCTGTCGTATTAACATATTATTACATATGATGTGTTGGAAAGTCAATGAATGAAGTCCACAAAAGTCATGGTACACCTAAAGAAAAATGATACAAATTGTAATTATAGTCTTGCAAAGTTATTTGAATTATACTTTTCTTAATATTTTGTCGGATATCCTTTCATCTGAATTACTGACTTCAGTCTTTTAGGCATAGAATATACCAATTTTTTAGTAAATTCGCTGCTGATTCTGGCCCACTCCTCCAATATAACATCCTTAAGCTACGCCTTGCTTGATATCACTCTTTTTCGGATTTTTGTCTCAAGCTCATTCCAAAGATGCTCTATAGGGTTCAAATCAGGGCTTTGAGGCGGTGTAGCAAGCATGCGAGCATTGTACAATAGCCACATTCGAACTTTATGCGCAGTGTGCTTAGGGTCATTGTCCTGTTGAAACAAGAAATCTTCTCGCATACCTAATTTGGCTGCACTTTGTTTCATGTTGTTTCGTAGAATCTCTAAATAAGAGTTCTGATCCATAGTATTTTCGATGAATGTCAGATTTCCAACTCCAGCAGCAGCCATGCAACCCCAAACCATAACACCACCGCCTCCATGTTTTACTGTTTTAATAGTGTTCTTGGGATTAAATGCTTCTCCTACTTTTCGCCAGACCCTCTTATGCCCATTTACACCAAATATACAAAATTTAGACTCATCCGAAAGTAAAACATTATCCCAAAACGTTATTGGTTTGTCAATATATGCTTTTGCAAATGTTATTCTTTTTTGTTTGTTTATGGAACTTACAAGAGGTTTTCTTCTAGGCGTACGAGATGAAAATCCAGCTTCTACGACAGCTCTACGCACAGTTTCTGCGCTAACCTCCTTCTTATCATTAATTCCAAGAACATCGCAGATTTTTCTACAGCTTAGAAATGGATCTTGTTTTACCATTCGCGAAATTTTTCTCTTGTCCTTTGCACTTAGTTTAGATGGACGACCTGTTCGGGGCACATTTTCCGCTCTATTTTCCTTCTTAAATCGGTTTATCACTTTTTGAATGGTTGACCGACTTCGCAACACTAGTTCAGCTATTTAAGAATATGATTTGCTCTGATTTGAATGCAGATTAATAATTATTTCACGCTCCTTAATACTCAACTCCTTTCGACTCATTTTTTAAAAATTTTATTAAATAAAAGATACACCACGAATACGGACGCGATATTAAAGACAGCGGCCTACGGTTGTTAACTCACTCTGATAATATGAACTTGGGGGATTCCCCTTTTTACAAATAACAGGGCATTTTCTGCAACTGTACCAAGACTTTTGTGGAGTAGAAAAGAGACATTGCCAACAAAAAATTATTGGCTTCAATGATCATTATTGCCGAATCCCTTTAAATTTATGAAAACTTAAATTCAACAGAACTCGTATTATTACCATTTCATAACTTTTGGTTTTCAAATAAAAATATTGATTCAGTAATACAATTTTCAGTTACCGATTCTCTGTACCTTGACTTTTGTGGAAGACTATACACTGGACCCACTCATTTTGAGATGATGATGCAAATAAAAGAATCTGATAGGCTTACAATATTTTTAATAAACTTTGAAAATATCAACAGTAGGCATTTCTATTTCTTTTTTAACCTCAAACAAATCAGTCATTTCCTTCGAAAGTAAAAAAATATGGTATTGAATAAAATATATAAAAAACATTTAAGAAAAAATCAGAAAACCGATTTCGAAATGCCCCAAAAACGATGAAATAAATTTTAAGGAAGCGAATTTTATTTTTGGTTTTCGCAAGCTTAAAGAGAAGAAGGAGGAAAAAGAAACAGGCGTATTTATATTTACAAAATAGTTAAAACTAGATATGAACGACGTTGACTTGTTATTTCAATATTTGTTAGGAATATTTAAAAACTTCCCACACCATTCCGATTTTTTCGTCACCTCGGCGCCCAAACTTTGGTGTTTCCACTAAGGGATGGACAAAAAGGATCGACAGATCACACTCCTGATTGAGCAAGTCAATTAGGCAAATGCAAAGCAAAAGCAATTGGAGGAAGTCCTCACTGAGCTGTGACAAATACATCAACAGCTCAGAGAGACACAAAATGAGTTGAAAGAGCGACGTCAGAAGAATGACGAGCTCATGGCTAAGCTATTGGCAAATAGTTTAGATTCACTAAGATCGAAATCCTCCAGGGAGAGGAAGGCCATAGGCTTACCACCCCTCATAGCTGAATCGTTTCCAGAAGAAGATAAAGAGTCTGACCAGGATATGATGGACTCAAACGAACATTCTCAAGATTTTCCGGATCTGCCACCTCCATAACCGACCTTTTCATTCCCAGAAATGGTAACCAAAAACCCTCAAAAGTTTTCCTCCCCACACCATCGACATCGGTCTCAACTCCCAAACAGAGTGAACCACAAAAACACGGATGTTCCCGGTGATGCTCGCCCTAAAACTGTCCCCATTATCCTCCGCAAACCGGAGAAATGAAAAAAGCTGGCTGCACCTATGAAGCAGCTAAATATAAAGTACGACTCTGCCCAACGCGTATTTCTGAGCATCCAGATTATACCCCAATCCTCCACGGGTCACAGGCAAAGTTGTTGAATGAACAAAAATGGTAGTATCATACACATTTCCTCTCTGAAAATGAAATATGATAATTCGCGGTCTTTGCGGACTAACGGTGGAAGAAATCAAAGAAGATCTCCAGTAACAGGGCTTCCGCCCCATTGAAGTTTTTTATGTAAAACTTCAATCCGGCCCCTCAAAACTAGTGTAAGTCCTTCTGCCGAAATCAGGAACTGAAATTTACAACGTAAGATCTATCTGCCACCTCATCTGCCAAGTCGAGTCGATGAAACCATGTAGCGGGCAAGCTATGTGTCGTCGTCGAGCAACTGCAACGCTCAAGCTCGCTGTGTACAGTGGGACGGCCTTCATCCCTTTACGCATTGCAAGAAGCGAATTATCGAAAAACCCAAATGTATTAATTGCGGAGGAGAACACCCCACTAACCACGGAGGATGTTCGAAAAACGCGAAAAATGTCAGGAAAACTTTGACGCGAATTGCTGCCTAAAACAAGCACCAACCCAGTACGTACTCCGCAAAACCAATCACCAATAGAACCCCTACAACTCCTTCCCACCACAACATAAAGCAATTTTTCATCAAAATGCAGTCACAAATGCAACTGATGATGCAAAAATGATGGCCACAATGCTGCATGGCTACTTTGGACCACAAAACCTAAGCAAAAACACCCAATGACTTCCCCCATGAATCACATTTGCATACTCATGTGGAATGCAAACTGCCTGCAACAAAGGATTGATGAGTTTAGGCAGTTTATGGTTGACCATAAATTTGATGTTATTCTCATCCAGCAAACCCTTCTGAAGTCGAGAATCTGTCTCCGCTTCCCTAACTATTATCTATACAGAAATGATCGACTGACAAGAAGGAGAGACGGAAAGGCCATCCTTGTGAGAAGTAATGTGAATCACTACATGTTTGAAACCCCACAACTACAACGCGTAGAGGCGACAGTAATTAAAATAAAAACGAACTCGTAGTCATGTCACTACACAAACCCTCTCGAAGTGAGACTTTCTATCAAGATCTAAGCTCACTTTTCGATTTGGGTGGCCTACTCCTAGTGAAAAATGATTTCAACGCCTATCATAATTCCTGGGGCGCTGTGAGAAGCAATCGAGTTGGGGCTGAGCTAAACACATTTATCACGTAAGCCTACATATGCCAAGTGAACCAACGCACTATGGCGAGCTTATTGTAATATCCTAGACTTCGAAATCTCACGTGATTTTCACTAGAATATCCGTACAACGGTACATGATGACCTCTCTTCAGACCACAATCCGGTGCACTTTTTAATAGAAGAAATCTGCATAGATGAACTTCTAAAAGTCAAGAATAGTACGAATAGAACTCTGGCCTTAGAAAGCCACACCCAGCTGCTAAATTCAACCAGTAATGTCGATGAAAGCATAGGACAACTTACCAGAAAAATCCTACTTTCCAAGGAAAATAATACAGCCCAAACTCCAGTAAGGGAACACAACTCTTATGAACTTCCTCAGAATTTTAGGCTCCTGATAAGGAAGAGGAATAAACGACGGAGACGAGCTAGGAATACGGATGATCCTATGCTAAAAATAAACGGGTGATCCTAGGTTAAATTATAAACACAGAGTTTTTTTTTACTGCGTCGTATTAGAATATGTTTTTTTTTGTATCTGAGAACATTTCGCGAATCGGACTGTACTAGCAGGAAAGGAGTACTTCAAAGCATTTGGTGTGCCCCTTATACCGATGTTTTAGCATTGCCTGGAGGCACACCTAAGAATTGACGACGTGTGAAGTGCAGATCGCACGAGCGTTGTGCGATGATGAAAGAGTGATGGAGAGAGTGGTAGGGAATGGAGGTATTAAAAAAAAACCAAAGCCAACCAGTTAGCTAACAAAATATGTGATTAGATCCCCGAATTTCAAAACACCATTTGGGAAGAATTTTTGTAAAGCCTTGAACCTGGTGATAATAACTTTTGGTGCCTCTCAAAGAAAACGAATGTACTCGAATGCACAAGAATGGACTAATTAGATCCATAATCGACATCTGAAAGTGACGTCAATGCGGGCATTCAGAATTGCTCAAATATTCCAGGTAGTTCTGGTCAGAACATTTGCCAATGTACGAGAAATGGATTGAATGGCTAGAGACCCTATATAAACCGAGCTGAATGAATGGAGGGGAATATCAAAATCACGATACTAAGAACTGCGATAAGAGTGGAGCGCGAATTGCAGGCAATATTGATTGATAGTGAAGTGATTTTCGTGATGCAGACAGTTGGAATATAAATTGATAGACAAGTGAAAAATAAATAACATTTTAATTATTTGCAAAATAGTGAAATTTATGATTGTGTATTCGTAGTAAATAAACTGTTTTAACTTAATTTAAAAGACAGTGCGTTTTCACTTTCCCGGGATATAAAAATAATCGGCCGCGAACCATGACATGCGACAGTGGTGTTGAAAAGTGACAATGAAAACTTTGAAAGTGAAAACTTTTGAACATTTTAAAGTCCATAATATTAAAATTTAACGTGGAAGCCGGTGGAAAAATAGCCAAAACAATAAAAATGCCACGAAACCTACATTTAAAAATTAATGAATTCACCATGTCAGAGCTTAAGGAAGAGTTGGAACAGCGAAATCAGGCTACACAACGTACAAAGGCCATACTGATTGCGCGCTTGAATCGGAAGGCGTGTATCTGGATTCGTGTGAGCCCTCAGATGCGGAAAAAGGCGCAGAAAGTGAAGAAGCAGAAGCATCAAAATCAAAAGAACCAGAAAATGCGCTGATGCAAATGTTGATGCTCATGCAGCAAGAGCAGCGACGACAGTCATCCAGTTTAACTGTGAAGCTAAATGAACAATTAGTGAAGCTAGATCAACAAGCGATCTAAATCAAGGCAGACATCGCACAGAAGCTGGAGGAGCAATCAGCAAAGCTAGACCAACAAGCATTCGAAATCAAGGCAAACATCACACAGAAGTTGAAGGAGCAATCAACGAAGCTAGACCAGCAGGCATTCGAAATCAAGGTAGACTTGCAAAAACAGTCAACCTAAATAAAAGCGGAGCTTGGTTATCTGAACAACCAAATTAAATGCGTCGAGGAAAAGGTAAGCCAGGTCGAGGAGAGGTTTAGCCAGGTCGCAGAGAGAATCAACCATGAGATGGAAAACATGAAAAAAGAGGTTGGAAGCAGCGAAGGCGGTAGTAACCAGTTCACCAGCTCCGCTTATAACCGCAGCGCAAAGCACAACCAGGAATATGAAAGCACCAATATTCGATGGGCAAACGGCCTGGAGTATTTACAAAATCCAGTTTGAAGCCGCCGCTAGGACAAATCACTGGAATGAGCAGGAACGAGCAACTGCATTAATTCTTACTCTAAGAGCTCCAGCTGCTGAGCATTTGCTGGCTATTCCCATTGCGTTGCACTCAAACTCGGCTGCCATAATGAATGCACTTTATATGGGTTATGGAGACAATCATCTGAAGCGGATTTATCGGTCACAACAACGGTATCGGATGCAGAAGTCTGACAAAACCCTACAGAAGCTAGCCCAAGACATTGAGCGACTGGTACTTTTGGCTTACTCAGGCCACAACCCGGAACATCGAGACGACGCAGCGAAAGAAGCATTCATCAGTGCATTAAAGGACCAGGAATAACAACAAGCCGTGCATTTAGCTCAAAACACTTAAGGATGCATTGGCTTATAGTCTGAACATTGAGGTAGCGAAAAATGTAACTCATACCACTGCCTGGGTTCGCGAGATAGTGGCAGACGAGTGCAGGTGTGAGCGCTTGGAAATTGAGCAAGGGCAGCAGGTATATGGTGCGCCTAGATGCTGTAAATGCGGTGAGAAGTGGCACATGGAAAGAGGCTGGAAGAAGCGAAGAAAACCGAGCTATTGTCCAGGATGTGCAGCTACGAGGAGAGCCAGACTGAGTCAGGTGCCCAGAATGGAAGCCCTTCATACTGAGGGGTCAGGAAACATGTAAGAACCAACTTCGTTCCCAGCATAAACATCACCGTGTCAAGACTGCATCATGGAGAAGCAGATGTATGCCTTCCGGGGCAAGTTGATGGAGAGCATTGCACCATAACAATCGACACTGGTGCAAGCCGATCGACCTAGTGCGGCAACAACTACTTCACAAAGGCAGGATTTTCTCACTACGGACAATGACGTGAGAAACTGCATTTGTCCATGGAGAGGTCAACCTCCAGATACAGTTGGGAGACCTTGCGTTCCAACATAATTTTCTGGTGGCGAACATTATGTATGACTGTATTCTCGGAATGGATTTTCTGCGAACACATGGAATCACGATAAGTTTGGGCAAACGGGTATTGAAATGGCGGAATGTAGAAGTATTGATGCAGGATCCCAGCGTCCAAATTCCCACGATGAATGTGGTAGTATGTGCCGACACTCATGTACCGAAATCTTTCGAGAGCATTGTATGGCCCAAGCTTGATGGTGATTCTGGAGACCACCGATCTTATCTGATAGAGCCAACGAAGAAATTGGCATCGCGCAGTTTGGTTGTAGAACGAAGCCTTATAAGATATATAAGGAACGGATACGTGCCGGTTAGAGTTCTTAACACCACATACTCAGCCGCAAGCATCAAAGTGGGGGAAGTCATCGGCAGCTGCCAGCTTGTTACCACCATCACTTCTTTGGAAGCTCTCTTTGGAGAAAGAGGCAAGACACAGACCGGGAACTCACGTCTGCAATATTGAAGCAGACCAAAATGCTAGTGCAGCTTTTCAAGCATGCCTCTGATCTGGTCACCAAGTACAGTGACAACAAGCCCGGGTGACTAAGGCCGAACGAGTATAGTAACTCACGTCATACGAGTAGATACACTGTGTGTATTCAGAATAGCTCGACGTCACTGCGGGTATTCAGAATTGCTCGGAGATTCCAGGTAGTTCTCGTCAGAACATTCACCAATATATGCAAAATGGATTGAATTACCCTAAATAAAGCAAAGCTGAATGAATGGGGGACTTAGAGTAGTAGTAAAAACGGCGATAGTGAAACTGCGATAGTAAACCGGCCTGAAGTGTAGAGCGCGAATTGAAGGCGATATTGATTGATAGTGAAGTAGGAGGCGTTTGTGATATGTTTTGGAGCCAATTGAAACATAAGGTGATAATACAAGTGAAAAGTAAATTTTTAAAATAGGAAAATTAATTATTGTGCATTCTTAGTAAATAAACTCTTTGAACTTAATTTAAAAGACAGTGTATTTTCACTTTCCCGGAACATTAAACTTATTGGCCGTGAACCGGAACACACGACAATATATATACTCGTATGTATATATACATATATATAGATATATATATATATATATATATATATATATATATATATATATATATATATATATATATATATATATATATATATATATATATGTAAAGAAAAAATGGAATTTTTTTTAGTTTGAATTTTCCCGCGCACGAAATGTCATCGAACGCGCAGTGACATGACAAATGAAGTTTGTGAGCTATGGAAAGGATAGCCTATAAGCATCTCGTGATTGTTATGGGATAACAATAATTTATAATATTAATTCCATTCGTAAGGTATTCTGATCGTCATTGAGGAACTAACATTGGTAATAATAACATTAAATGTCGTTTCTTTTCTAACAGGTATGTAAGTTTTTGTAAAGCACTAAGTAAATACACACTTTTATTTCATGTAATTTAAAAAACCAATAAAACTTTCCCTATAGAGAAACTCAATTGTGTTTGACTTACTGTGTCGTCCTGATCGCGAAAACATTAGAAATTATCTTATATATATATATATATATATATATATATATATATATATATATATATATATATATATATATATATATATATATATATATATATATATATATATATATATATATATATATGTGTGTGTTTATTTAAACAAAATAGATTTATGTTTTTTGGAAAATATCAAATGAATATTGAGTTGTAAGGTCGCAAAAACACCGAGGAAACAAAGATCACGTTTTAATACAACTTTCTTTACCGTGAAAAATACATTGAAGAAAAGATATCAAACTAGGAGTGTTTGGATGAAAACAACACAGGATATATTACAAACATATGTTGACGAGGATGGATACATGATATTTCAGGACCAATTTTTAGAGGAAAATACCCAAGAACAAATGGCTATTGGTAGTAAACGGTGTTCAGAAGATCCTATAGTGAAAACTTTGGAAACATTAGTTAAAAGTCAACAAGACAAAGAAAAACAAAATATTAAAATGTTATTTGACAACTTTGTGATTGAAAAATTTGATGGTAAAAGTTCAAGTGCGTACCAGTGGATGGAAGTATTTGAAAAAAAAAATGTGCAAGGCTTGGAATAGTAAAAGAAAAAGAGAAAATTGAAATCTTCAGATGATTTCTTGAAAAACCACAGCAATGATTGGTATTCTTCCATGATGATCAAACTTAGCTTACATTCCGAGTGGTCAAAATGGAAACCAAGGTTTTTGCAAACTAATGCTAATAAAGATTGAACTGCTAGCAAGTATGCTTTATCTTACAAGTACCACCCAGGACCTTTATTAGAATATGCAGTAAAGAAAGAAAAACTTTTACTCGAAGTAAGAAAAACAATAGATGAAAGGACTCTTATTGATACCATTGCTGTCGGCTTACCAGATTTTATAACAGACAGAATTAACAAAGACCAAATCGTAGATACAGAGAATTTGTTTAGAGAACTTGGAAAATTAGAACATATAGTTTCAAAAAGAAAATTTAGCAAGAACAAATAAGATACTAAGCCAGAGAGAAAAAAATGCAGTATTTGTGAAAAATTAATGAAAGATGTACGCTATCATTCAGAAGATTCCTGCTGATTTAAAACAAATTGAAATACTGAAAAAGATGAAAAGCAAATAAAGCTCATCAGCAATTCAGATTTGGAATGTGAATTGCAGTGTGAAGATAAAAAAAAAACTAATAGTGCTGCCATTGATCAAAGTAAAATTAGTTCTGAATAAAAATGTTGAAGTTTCAGGGATCTATGACTCTGGGTCTAATGTCACATTAATAAATTCAAAATTGTCAAAAAAAATTAATAAAGAAGCCAGTCGTTGCAACAATACTAATTTAAAAACAATTAATAGCGTTAAAATGGCAAATGGCATAATAACACTTGATATAGCCATCTTTGATGTTGAAAAAATGAATGTTTTCGCAAAAGACAAGGAAAATTTTGATTATGATTCTTTAGCGGGGCTGGTTTCTATAAAAGAATTTTCCCTAGTTCAAAACGAATACTTAAAAATTGCGCAGAAATTACCTATAAAAAGTAGTAGTTTCCAAGGAATCAGACAAAATAGATATAGTCTCTAAGGAGATTAAATATGATAGTTTCATAAACTTCAATAAGGACATACGAGGTGTGGCTATTAAATAACGGGACTGACGCTGCAGTGGAACGAGTGCGCATGCGCCAACCAGCATTGAACAACAGCTGTTTAGTTTGAGTCTTCCTCTACAGAATGCAGTTAGTCTCGTTTCTGTAAACAACATCGTTGAGACTAACCTTCATTTACGTTAGTTTTGTTATTTGGTTTTGCCGGAAAAATGGTTAGCGTAATAATAGAGCAACGAATTGTTGTTAAATTTCACTTCAAACTTGGAAAAACCGCTACCGAAACTTATAATTTACTCAAAGAAGTGTATGGCAGTGAATGTTTATCGCGGACTCGTGTTTTTGAAGGGTTTAAGCGTTTTCAAGATGGTCGACAAGACGTTGAAGATGATTCACGGCCAGGTCGTCCTTTAACATCAAAAACGGATGACAATGTTGAAAAAGTTGCTAATCTGATTCGGTCTGACCGTCGATTAAGTATTCGTGTAGTTGCTGAAACTGTAGGCATTGATAAAGAATGTGTACGGCAAATTTTACGTGACAATTTGAACATGCGAAAAGTGTGTGCAAAAATGGTACCAAAAATGCATTGAAAGGCACGAGATTTGAATCCGTAGAAGCTGTAAAAGAGAAAGCGGCAAGGGTCCTGAAGGAGTTGACAGAAGATGACTTCCAGCACTGTTTCAAACAGTGGAAAATTCGCATGGAGCGTTGCAGGGATAGAGAAGGGGTGTATATTGAAGGTGATAATAAGTGATTATGTATGCAATGAAAATAAAATTATTTACAACGTCAGTCCCGTTATTTTATAGCCACACCTCGTATATGAAGAAAACTTCAAAATTTATATAAATCATATAGACTATCAAAAACAGGCAGTGATTGATGAATTAATTTCGAAAAATAAGTCTGTGTTTGCAAAGGATTATGAAGCATACATTAATCTACTAATAGAAAAATATTGCATCAAGAGGCCATATCGTTGCACAATAGAAGATAAGAAAGAGATTGCAAAATTATTGGAAAAAAAATTGGATAGAAGAATCATATAGCCCATTTGCAGCATCAGTCACATTAGCTTATAAAAGAGATGAACACTAAAGATCAAAATTGTGCATAGATTTTCGAGACTTAATCAAAATCATTGTGCCTCAGTCACAGCCATTCCCTCTTATTGAAGAGCTAATACTAAAGACGAGACAATGCAAGTTTTTCTCAACACTGGACTTTAACTAAGCATTTTGGTCAATTCCTTTACGTATCACAGATAGACACAAAACTGCATTTGTGACGCAGGAGGGACACTATCAATGGACCTGCTTACCATTTGGTTTAAAAACCTCCCCCACTATATTCCAAAGAATAATGTGTAATATAATACGGAAACACAAGCTTGGAGATTTCACGGTATGTTTCATCGATGACATTTTACTTTGCTCTGAAAATTTCTCGGATCATATTAGACATCTGGAAAAACTCTTTCAAGTAATTAAAAGCGAAGGCTTAAAACTAAAATTCTCTAAATGCACATTTGCAGCAGATACTGTTAAATACTTGGGTCACATAATACAGAATAATTTAGTCAAACCACTGAAAGATAACTTAATATCAATAAACTATTTCCCGACTCCTAAACTCAAAAGAATGTGAGGCAGTTCCTGCGTAATATAAACTGTTATCACATGTATGTGCCAAGCATAGCCATAAAATTGAAACCATTGCATAACCGTTTGAGAACAGGACAAACCTTTGACTGGACTGATGCATGCCCGGAGTCATTAAATGAAATGAAATAAATACCTGTATTATGTTTTCAGCCAATATTAACAATCTTTGACCCAAACCTATCTATTCACATATACACAGATGCTAGTATACTAGGAGTAGGAGCAGTGCTTAAACAGCCACAAAAAAACAATGAAGAAAAACCAGTAGCATACTTTTCGATAAATTGACTGAAGTACAAAATAGGAAGAAAACTATCTATCTGGAATGCCTGGCTATTAAAGAATGTGTAAGTATAAACAACATCTATTTATAGGTCGGAAATTCACTGTATTTTCAGAACACAAACCACTAGAGAATATGAACATTGTAGTAATTGAAGAGGTCAGGAGTGTGAAGAGCGATTTATAAATGATCATCTTGATTTCCTCTGTTCTGAATGCAAAGAAATGGTATCACAAGAGAAACGAAAAGATCTACGGAATATGTATGTCATTTTGAAACCCATACCAGATCGATTGCAGGATATGCTCAAACAAACGTTCCTCGATCATATCAAAAATGAGGGCATTGAAACAATATCTACGCTGAAAGGTGAAGATATTCACATTCAATTTGTCGAGAATATGTTGAAGGTGCATCAAAAATATCAAAAGTTGATAGCTGATGTTTTTGAGAATGACTCGCTATTTTTAAGTGCATTGGACACAGTTTGTCGACCATAACAAGACAATCTTTACAAGCAACAGGTCTAAGTTAGTCGACTAAAAATGCAGCGGCGCTTTACTGCTAAAGATCACATTTCAAACTTTTATGTTGGTGACATTATATAGTATATTTATATGTTCAATTTCAGTGATTTGTAACGAATGTTTGGCGAATAAGGTTCACAATTAATACGACTTTGAGCGAGAACAAGTTGATTTGCCCCTGAGATGGTTGAATAAAAATTACTTCTTCCAATGTTTTATTGCGAAGAAAAATCAATTTTCGAAACGGTTCTATTACGTTCTTTGATACTTTACATAAAACTGTAGGAAGCCGAGAATTGTCTTCTTCAAAATCGAAATTAAAAGTAAAAGTGAACTAGCATATGGTTCTCACATTACTCTGTGATTGAAAGCACTGAGACATTCATTTCCGCGCTGGGACTGAGCGCAACCGAAATGCAGACCAAACCATTCAGATGACTTCTCAAGCGGAGCTCGTCGTCGCCGATTTTCGACAGTGCTTGCAGAGTGACTGGCGCGGTGTGTGCTATTCGAATAAAATATTTACATATTATGAAGCTTTCAAACTTTCGCTAATATCTTTACTTACGAATAAGAGATGTTTTACAGAGAATATCGCTAAAACTCGCAGTTAACGGCTTGTCTTTTCCTCAATTTACTAACCAACAATTGAAATTCATATGTCGGGAATGATACCGAAACCAATTTGCTGTGGGATCACTACACACGCCAGTGTAATGAGAGCATCAATCAACGGGAGCTCAGCACGGCTGATTTCAGGGCAAAGTAATCTAGTTCAAAGCAACAGAACTAGCTCAACAAGAAAGAAATTAAGCACTGCTGATTACGATGCAATCTATAAAACAACAAAAGAGAAATTCTTGTCGTAATCGAATCTACGAGGGACGACGTAAATTTTAAAAACAACCGAAACGAGTGTGCATTATCACCATCGGGGATCCACCAGAGTACGCTTCATCGATCGAGAAATCGTAGAAGTGCATCGTCGAGTTGGGATCGATCAGAGACGGAGCTACGAGGAGTGCATTCGAATTTTCCATGGCGTGAGGAAGCGATTGACTCTTCCGTCGCGACTGAAAAGAGATTGAGGGGAGTTAAGGGGAGTGTGCCGGGGCAATCAGACTTGCGTGGTGTGTTAAACACAAATGGACATTATTGGGCTCTTTCACACGGAAATGGTAAAAACCTATATCCAAACAGGTTTCGCGCTTACGCCCTTATGTTTACACGTTGCATAGTTCAGCCAACCTATTTTTGTATACGATACACGTCTTGCGAGTGTATGTGTCAAAAGGGTCATTTGATCGTTAAACATCGCGCGGACAACATGAGAGCGAAAACAGAGGGATAAGCGATTGAGAATTTGTTTTAGGCTTGAATTGTGCACGAGGTAATAAAAACTGGAATGAAAAATGTATTTTATGATTGTTAAAGTTTGTCGATTCAAATTTATCTCTTGGATTTATTTGGATCCTCCGTGTTTTTCCGCTTTCTGAAAATATATTCCAAATTTGAATTCCTTTTTTAGTCGCATAACTTGCTTATCATAATGTGATTCTATGAAGATTATGCGTACTGTTAATTGTCTATGGATTCACAATAGGCAATTTAACTTTATTGAGACCGTGATATTCGTCGTGTTGTTTCCTGAAACTGAACATGGCCTCCGCTTTTATAAATTTATTAATTAACGCGTAGCTTCTCGCGTCCACGCATCCATTTTAGCACGCAAAATAAAGAAAGGCAATCGTTTCATGGCGACTACCTTCTTCACCGAATGTTCAATTCGGAATGATTACCGGCGTTTGTATAAAATTTCCCCCACCAAATGATCAACAAAATGCGTTTGTATATGTGCGTTACGCTCGTGCACCCTAAAAAATGTTGGCATGTTTTTACCATCAGGTCCCCTCAATGCCTCTCACTCTTCTTGCCCATATAACCTGTTTAACGCTCACTTTTAACGCTGCGTCTGAAAAAGCCCATTGAGTGAAGAAAAAGTAAGAACGCGCAAGCGCGAGTTACACGGGTTCGCTTGGCTTTTTCCGCGTTGTCGTCAGGAAGTGGAGTTCTTGATCCAAGCCATCGCGAATATCGTTCGGGATCTTGCATTTGTGTTAGAGTCGTGTGTGACGAAAAACAAAATATGCACATAGACATAACGTCACCTCAGTGACAGTTACTCCGGCGTGCCATCGCTCCATCGCATGCTCCGTCGTTACATCTGGGTGTTGTTTTGGAATAATCCGGTTAAAGCGGTTTGAGTAGCGATCCCGGTATAGAAATGGCATTTCGCGAAGTCTAGCCGGGGGGGAATCACGGAAAACGCACGCGGTACGTGGATACGATTGCGCATTTTTACGAGTGGAGCTTGATTAACGTGCAACTTTATTTCTGTGTATCATTAAGGAAACAGTTTAATTGTTGATAAAACCACACAACCGGCTTTCAGTTAGTTTTCATGCTAAAATTCGAAGTGGTTGCCTAGTTAGACTACAGATCTGTCTTGAAAAGCGCCTTGTTCATGGTTCCTATACTTATGTGCATTGGTCTTGTTCGATGTTTTTTCCATTACGCGATATCAATTGAAAATAACTCGATACGGTGAAAGATTGCTACTATAAAAGAGAATCTAATTAATGTGCAAACCCTTGTACGGTATTTAAGTACTATAGTTTGAGCCTCTTAACTACCCCTGCATCGTTCAATTAAAAAGCGGCGGCAGTAAAGACTGTTAAAGGCAATGGAACATACCTATATACTGTTATCACGAGTTGTCTGTCAAGAGTTAAATTCAACTGTATTTTCTGCGATAGAACAAAAGGCATTCGATCAATGGTCCTCAACGGGAGCGTGAGAGACTGTTAGCCAAAAGGATTACAAAACTTTTGGCGACGGGAAGGTGTTAAATATAGCTGAAGGAGATAGGAGATTTTCGTGGAGGGAGTTTAATTTTCTTTTCGTGTGTCGGAAACCGACAGGGGAAGGTTCCACTTGTGAAACAAAAATTACCAGTTTACCGCTTATTCCGCGTACATAGTTGTCGATCTTGCCATCAAACCTAATTGGATAGTTGCCGGGCTACATCTGAAAATCGTGTTCCCAACCATTTGATTCCTTCGAGCTGCAGAGAAAATTTATTCCAAGTGCATTCATTCGCGTCCAAGCGACGGCGGTGAAGTTTCGCGAATAAGTTTAATTGAGTTTCTCGCCAGACGAGAAGAAAGAAATAGATAAACGTAATTGGAACCTTCTATACGCGCATAACAGTGAGCGATAGACGAGAGACTCCCCAGGGAGATTCTGTTGAATGGTAACGAGGGAAGAATTTATAGATTTGTTATCATTAATTTCGATGCCGGCCATGCGAGTGAATTGTGATAGGTTGCAAACTTTTGCATGTGAAAATTCGCCAAAGAAACGCCTTGATCGGGAATAAAATAGTATATTGTGTTTCTTGGGCACCTCGGCGGTAGTTTTGCTGGTGTTTCTATAATTCAAATTAATTGAGCCGTGAGGGCAGTGACAAAAGCGGGAACATGAAAACAAGCTGAAAGTGATTGAGAACGAGTGAAATTGTTGCGGGGTTTCGCCATGACTATCGAACTAACAAAATACAAATGCGAATGTGAAAAGGAGAGTAATTTGGTTTCTTGGAATGGCATTGAATACAACTCCACGCTTTTACAATAAATCTTGAAGATAGTAGAGTGAAATTAGGCATTGATAATGGCTAGCGAGACAGTGGTGGCCGTGCTGCAAGAGCGAGAAGTCTTTGCGTTCATCTTCGATTTTTTTTTTCCTATGAGCCATTGTTGATTATCTGCCGCTTTGCGGACAAAAAAATCCGATTTGGAGTGGACCAAGAGCAGCGACGAATGGAAAATTGTTCTGAGCCAACTGTGTGACTACTGTCGTGGAAACATCCGAAAGTATATGGAAGAATTGAGATCCAAAGAAAAACGTTTTAATTTGTGTGAACTTTATTACCACGTGCGCGTTTTAGCATTTACCGACAAAAAAAAAAGTTTTATTACATTTCAGGGCCATCTGCATCGTCGTCGAGCGCTCGGAGGACCATGCAGGTGAGTACCCTTGCATTTTGTTCTTTATCTATATATATCTTTGCTTAATACAATTTTGTTATTTATAGCTACTTTTTTACATTTTTTTTTTTTTTGTATACGTTTCTATATTTGAGTCTGAATTCTTTTTTCTAAATTAATCACTTCAGATATCCATTTATATTAATCACTTCAGCTATCCATTTGAAATTTTTTTTGCGTTAGATCTTTTTTTTGTGTTTACCGTTCAAATTTCATAAAATAATTATTAAATTTTAGTTTTTTTTTTGGAAATATGCTGATTGCCATAGAACAATCATACTATAGAAATATATCAATTTTGTTGCATTAACGTTGTTCGAATAAAAACAAAATGATGAATTAAACGGTAAAAATCTGTCTTTCCCTTCCGGTCTTTTCCAATCGGGTATAGGACCCGGTACGGTGGCAGGCTTCCACCCTAAAATATGAGCCAGCCGCCGGGTACAGCTTAATTCCTTCTTTTGTTTCAGGTGACATTATGGGTTGAGTGGCCCAAACAGAGTGCCTTTTTATGGCATAGATTTATGCAATCCAATTGTATAATTCTATGACATAAATTGGCCACCGAGGTGCTCCCCTTCTGATGGGAAGGTTCATACAATTCAAGTTGTATGAGTTTTCCACTCAGAAGAGGAATACTTGGCCACTTCAACAAGCTATCAATGGATTTATTCCGGTTGGGTGGGTATGAAGGGGCTCCACCACCACCCGGTTGCCCCTCTTTCATTTGTGGGCCATGAACTTCGTTGGGTAACGACGAGGTCACCCCAAGTTCGCCTTTCTTCTCAGGTTTCACTTGTTCTTGTAACAAGTACATCTCCTTCGGTGAGGTTATCTACAGTTTTTGCGACTTCGGTCGCCTTTTTGATCTGAAAGCAATTCGTGAATGCGAAATTTTTTGTAGTGGGTCCTCGTGCCGGGGAAACGAACCCACCCCATGACACCGCAATGCTAGCCTGCCAGCGCATTCACGCGTCTCCGGACGAGGGCATTCTCGGCAGATACCTCCATCTTTCTCTGCCGAGGCAGCAGACCATCGCTGCAGTCCTTTACGGACTTTATGAACATTTCTATTCACTACAACATAAGATCTAGAACAGACGAAGAATCAGGAGATCTAACATACTATTTATTACAATATGATTTCCAAATTAAATATTCGCCAGATATACAACACTGAAGCTGATTGCCAAAGCAGAAACCCGGTCCTTGGAGCAAATGAAAACGTAGAGGAGCAGTTAAAAGTAGTTAATATGATAACACTAGAAGATATCCTAAAAGATCAAGTTAAAAATAAATATATACACTGCAGAAAAGACAAGTTAATGAAAAACGTAAAGAAAAAAGAAAAAATTACTATATCAGAGGAATTTAGCATAGATTTTATGAAAAGTGTACATACAGCTCTCGGTCATATAGGAATTAAACAAATGCAGAGAATGATTAGCTCAGTGTATGCAGCAGAAAATATGACTAAAAACATAAAAAGAATCTGTGAGAGTTGTACAGTATGTTTTAAGAATAATTCAAGGGAACAAATTAAATGTAGGTTGATGTCCCACTTGGGTCCTGCCGCAAAACTTTTTCAGATATGCTCTATAGATACCATTGGAGGCTTCGGAGGTTCCAGATCAGCAAAGAAATATTTACATCTTTTATTAGATGATCTCACCAGACATGCGTTTATTCTAACATCAAGTAATCAAAATGCGAATGATTTCGAAAGATAAGAAACTGTATAGAAAGTGGTGACATTGAATTGATACTATCAGACCAATACCCATGTATCAATTCTAAGGAATTTAAAAGATTTTTGGATGAACAATTCTTTTAGCAGTGAACTCTCCTTTTTCAAATGGCTTAAATGAGAGATTAAACCAGACATTGGTCAATAAAATCAGGTGCAAGATAAACGAACATGACACGAAAATGGCATGGACAACTAGAGCCCAGAACTGTGTACAAAAATACAATGAAACGGAGCACGCTGTTACTGGATATGCCCCCAAATACCTACTTTATGGCACAGATGTTACGATTTTGCCAAATGAGCTGAAACAAAAGAAGACTGACCATGATTTAAGCAAGGGAAAAAGCTCTGGAAAATACAATCAAATCACACAATTATAGCACGACAATTTACGATACAAATAGAAAACACATAGACTTCAAAGTTGGTGATACTGTTTTTATAGAGAATTGAAACAAACTGAATCGAAAGAAGCTTGATGAATTAATACTCGGACCGTACAAAATTATACGAAAAATTTCAAACTCAATTTACAAGATAAACACTGACCATAAGAGATCAGAGTCCCACATTTCAAAGCTAACGCCAGCTCCTACCTACGATTGAAGACCGTGCATGAGAAAATATATTCATCTTACCTTCTTTATGGGGAGGAGATGTAAAAAAAAATTTTTATTTTCTTTAGTTTGAATTTTTTCCGCGCATCAAACGTCATGGAACGTGCAGTGACATGACAAATGAAGTTTGTGAGCTATGGAAAAGATAACCTTTAAGCATCTCGTGATTGTTATGAGATAACAATAATTTATAATATTAATTCCATTGTTAAGGTATTTTGATTGTGATTTAGGAACTGACATTGTCAATAATAACATTAAATGTCGTTTCTTTTCTTACAGGTATGTAAGTTTTTGTAAAGCACTAAGTAAATACACACTTTTATTTCATGCAACATAAAAAACCAATAAAACTTTTCTTACAGAGAAACTCAATTGTGTTTGACTTACTGTGTCACCCTAAACATGAAAACATTAGAAATTATCTTATATTATATGTTTATTTAAACAAAATAGATTTGTTTTTGGAAAAAAATCAAATGAACAATTAAGTTGTAAAGGCGCGAAAATACCGAAGAAACGAAGATTAAGTTTTAACATTAAGAAGTTGTTAGGGTAACTAGTTGGCTAACAAAATCCTTCATATTTGAGATATTTTAAAGCTATAGAATTGATGGTACTTTCATTGTTGCATTGAAAATATAAGGCAACGAATCGCCTTTTGCGGATTAAAACAACAACAAACCAGGACTTGATTACCATTTGTTAAGGTATATTTAACATTTACTAATGCCGCCGATATGGTACATTGTTAATACTTAAGAAAAAAATTTCTAGACAATGCAAATTACCACTATAGAAAATCTTAAACAATCGACGCTTAAATTTCCATCGCGACTGTTAGAACCAATAAATTCCCTGCTGCCTATATCGATTCCCGGCATCTTGGCCCCACATGTCTGTAACACGACTATACAGTACTAGTGCTTGAGAACGCGAATAGCTGAACGCTGGCAAGCTTCCTAAAAGAAAATGCCGCCACCGCTCTCAAGCGTGCGACAGCTTGGCTATGAGAACTTAACCACGTTGCCGCCTCGCAACACACTCAAAGTCAACCTCTTCATTTGGACAACAACAAAAAAATAAACAATTTAAGCTCCCCAATTCAGCGGGGTACCCCGCGCGACGTTCATGCCCTACCCAACAACACACTCCACACATTATCCACTTCACAATCTTTTTCTCAATTCAAGATACAAAGATACTCGCTGTATATACTCGCGTCGTGGGGTAGCGCGCAGCCAAGGAAAAGTTTGGAGCCGCTTAGAAGTAAAGTTAGCTTAACTTTTCCCGTGCGGAAAAGCTCTCAGCGGCTCGACTGTTGCTGGCTGGTGCTGCTGCGCCGGTCCACTGTATTACAGTGTGTACAATAAACGACCAAAAATGTGGGAAAGTATTAGTATGCAGTATAATCTCGCGAGCAAACACATTAACATCTCGCGACTACAGTTTGTATCCGTGCGCTGGTTGGCTTCTATATGGGATGGCTCAAATGTTGACTTTACTCGTAAAATTTTTCGCTTTTCAGTTTAGTTTAGTTAGCACCGTACATTTGACAAGAATAAAAGTTTTGCAGGCACAGAGGCCACAAGTTACAACAGTTCCGTGAGACCGAGAATCGAAAGAAATAGACGACGCGCGAATTTGATTTGAAAATTTAAAAGTTCAATTTAAAAAATAGAGGAAAAGTATATACGTCCGCGTCCTTTGAAGAGCTTAAAAATTAAGTGTCCTAGTATTGTCAAGCTAATAATATTATTAAGGAGTATAAAAATAAGTTTGCCACGAATTGTCGCAAAAATCGTAGATCAAAGGACTATCTTACTTTTGATAGATTCAGGAGACGTATTTACAAGTGTCCTGAAAAGACAACGATTCCAATAGTACAGAACGCAATTGATAACCCCTTTGGGAATTACGTCGTGTTATTTTAGTCGTCCTAAATGCGTTTGACGAAGATTACTTCCGTTGTCGAGTGTCTCAACTCTTCCGGTTTCTCGAAGTAATAAAATAGGAAAAGCCGCGAACAGGAGTTCTTCTTAGCTACCGTATGGCCAATTTAATGCCAGTGAAGTCTGTGAAATTTCGTATGTGTATGGAAAATTATGAAGAACATTTCACACGTCAGAAACAACCAAAATATAATATCAGTGCAATTTGTCGAGAACGGAAAACATTCAACGCTACAAAACCCTACCAGTGTCGAGAGTGCGATTTCATCTTAGACGACCTGTAGATACTTGGCCATCCGTCCGTCCGTTGGCTCTACGACAAACAACCCCCCACGGAAAATCAAAAGTGTTTTGAGAACACATCGCGTACTCGTGTACCAGCAAGTGAAGTATTGTATATTAACAGAACGGAAGTTAAAGTGCCTCAGCAACAACAACAAAAAGACATCCTGCCGGAATTAAGAAGAAAAGTTCGAATTTTCCATGTGTGTTGTTCCTTCTCCCAATTCGATCGACAGTTGGTGCAGTTTTTCAATTTCGCTATTTTTATATTTGTTCGTTCGTTTAAATTTATATTATTGCCGGTAGCCGGAAAAACATATTGTTCGAAAGTGTTTGTAAATTGAAAGAGAGAGAAAAATTATTTGTTAATAATAAATCAAGAAAATCGTGCGATCCTTGCTGTTTGTTATTGTCGGGAAAGTGTGATAATTTATTTGAGATAAATATCGGATACACAGAGATATATACACAGAAATATAGTAAAATATAAATTTGGATTACGCTTAAATCTGCCATCGTTTCGACATCATCAACAACAACCCCTCGTTGTAGCATCTCATTCTACATTTTCTGCAGTAGCACGGAACACAGCAGGAGCACCGAAAATTTTATAACATCAAACAGGTGTTTATTTTTTGTTTGTTTATAAGATTAAGTGTTTTTAGATTGCAGATAAGATAAATAGAACAGATACTCCTCAGACGAATCTTACAATTTAAAATTGAATAAAAAAAATTAACAATCAGATACTGTAAAATATTTTAATCGTCAAAAACACTATTGAAAATTTTAACTGTATTTTTTTTAACTTAGTTTAATTATCCCCTCCCGAAATAGGTAGCAATAAAATAAATCAAACTTCTTCTATACCCATATCCATGTTAAAGTTAATTAAATTTTCGTCGTCAATACATTTTCGTACAAAAATCTTCCACACCCATTGAACTTTTTCTTATTTCTTTGCCTTTCCGCTTTTGGAGGAAGTTATTTTCCTTCCACTCAAGCAAAACCGGCAAAATTGAACCGCGAGCGAAGCAAACAAAATGGGAAAATCAACAAAATAATAAAACTAAAATACAAACTTAAAAGATATCATTCCCAAAAAGCTTACCCGGCAGCACTTAGCACTCACAGTACTACACATATGGCGAATATCAATTTAAAGAGTAAAAGGAAATTAATTAAAGCTTGAAAGAACATTTAATTGCATCTTCTTTTGGACAATTTTCATTCTTACCTTATTTTCGATGCACACGAGCTGCACAAACACACATGTGTCATGTGTGTGCCGAAAATTTAAAAACGAAGAATAAAACTACTTAAAAAATTAAGTATCTTGCTATTGCACGCATCATGGGTACCAGCAAAAGATACTTTTTTAATGTGCACATTGTATTGTTATACTCGTATGTGCATACGTACGTTGGAAGAAGAAAAGCCAAGAATGTATATAAGAAAATGATGTGCAGGCGGTAGCAATGTTAACTTGTTTGGTTCGGACCAGGCGGCGGTAACCGGCAGAAGATATAAATTTCCTCCAAAAATGGTAGAGCCAGTCGCCGCGACGGCGACTTGATGGTAACGCATGTTTGGAGGCTTGCTAATGGTTCCAAACCTTTTACCAAGGCGACTTGCATTCAGATTGCATAAATTGAAGAAATAAAACATGAGCATTACTGATAGTCTAGTCAAATTAGTCCTTAAAATAGAAGTAAGGTTACAAACATTCCCATAGAGCTAAAAATTGGTATGAATGCTCAGAATACTATTAACAACGAATTGTGAAAAGTCCCCATCAATCTCCCTTGTGCAAAAAATTTTATTGATGGTGAAAGTTTGCAAAAATAGGCTTTTCACGTTTTTCAGCTAAACGGTGAGCTTTATAGCAAAACAGTTCGGAAAAAAATTGTAGATCATCCGATTCTCTACAAAAAATGTCTCCACACTTTTTTTCATAAGTATTGCCATTTCCGTGATATACCGGTTGAAAGAATTGTAGAAAATATTTTATTCGTAATATGCACGTTAATGTACTTTTATATACATTTTTGAACTATTATACGAGTAAACATATGAGTCCCTATGTTTTATACATACAAACTATAAAATTCTTAAAATATAAATGAGCGTCAAAAATTCCGCCCCTATTGAGTAGCATCTGTGTGGCGATGCTCGTATACCTGCTCCGTTTCAAAGGTATCATACTCAACAAAATACTGTTAGTCGTAAGCATTCCTTCGTAGTGACAACTCGTGGCTATCGCTTATATTTTGTAACAAAGTTTGTACATTTTACTGTTTTTAAAAAAAAAATGTCGTGATTCTGCTTTATTTGTAGTCAACCTTTGGCTGAAAGTGGAGTTGTTACTGTTGGTCGCGGTATGAAAGCATTAATTGATGCAAGTATTGAAAGAGGTGATGAGTTTTCGGAGTATCTGAAAGACCAGACCTGTAAAAATTCATGTGCAGTGTCGAAAAAATTATACTCGAAAAAGTAGCATTGATGCCGTGAAAAGACAATGCATTGGAACCAATTTATACGTTACTCCCGCCTGCACCAGAAAAACTCAACACCATCTTTTGCAATTGCAAAAAACGTTGCAATGCTAAATGCGGCTCGAAAAAGGTTGGACTGTTTTGTTCTTTAGCATGTACCAATTGTCAAGGACAGTCGTCCTCTAATCTTGAATCGATAGTAGATGAGGATAATCAGGATATCAGTGATGAGACATATGATGCATCACTTTCAGAACATATTTGTATCCAGCAGGAAGATGAAGAAAACGAAGACAGTACACTAGAAGTTCCATTGGATTATTATGAATCCGACGAATAATTGTTCCAAATTATTTTTTCATTTATATAATGCATAATTTACACAGCTTTCATCATTTTCAATACTCAATTTGAATTCAAAAGGATCACAATAGATCGTGGAATAGGCATACCGGGAAACCACGTTAAAAAAAAGCGCCAAGCACACTACCTCATAGGTGGTGTGAAAACGTGTGCATATAACGAATAAAATATTTTTTTCAATTCTTTCAACCGCTATATCACGGAAATGGCAATACTTATGAAAAAAAGTATGGAGACATTTTTTGTAGAGAATCGGATGATCTACAATTTTTGTCTGAATTAATTTGCTATAAAGCTCACGGTTTAGCTGAAAAACGCGAAAAACCCATTTTTGCAAACTTTCACCATCAATAAAATTTTTTAACACAAGGAGGACTGATCAGGACTTTTCACAATTCGTTGTTAATAGCGTTCTGAACATTCATACCAATTTTTAAGCTCTATGGGAATTTTTGTAACCTTACTTCTATTTTAAGGACCAATTTGACTGGACTATGTGGTAATAAGTAAGTAAGCCCTTTTGATCTGCAGTGAAAAGCTGGCAATCAGTATTCTAATTAAATCCATAAAAAAATAATAGAATAAAACGAAGAATTTGTTAAGTCCAAAAATGTAAACTTGTCTTTTTATTGAGCTATTTTTCATTGTTTTCCAAATTATGAAAACTGAAAGTCCTAATATGGATTGCTATGCGCAAGAAAGAAAGTTTTGAAAAATACAGTTCCCTTTTAATTAGTTTTTTATTCTATTTCATTCCATACACCACGGTGTTTCGAAATTTACACTGCTTCCTTCCTCAGTACAAGACTTTCAGATTTCACAGCTGTCAATTCTTTTTATACTGATTTCACTTACAATATATGCTTACTTTACTTACAATGTCTGCGGAGGGCTTCCATTGGCCCCACCAACTCTGGATGAAGTTTGTTCCATCATCAAAACCCAAAAGAATAATAAAGCACGGGGCATCGATGAGATTCCAGTGGAGCTCATCAAATATGGTGGCAGTAGTGTTCATCAAGCTATTCACAAAGTTATCCAGCACATTTGGCAACAAGAACATATGCTGAAAGAGCGGAGCCAATCAATTATATTCCCTATGCACAAAAAGGTGATAAGTTACAGTGCGAAAATTATAGAGGCATATCAATACTTTGTACAGCGTACAAAATATTCTTTAAAATCTTAGAAAATAAAATCGGATCAAACGCCAACAGTATTATTGGGGAGTATCATGGTGATTTTAGAGTAGGTAGATCGACAATAGACCAATTGTTAAAAGTTAACAGGTACTTGAAAAATGCTGGAAGTTCAACATAGGCGTACACCAAATTTTCGTTGACTTTAAGCAAGCATACGACAGTATTGATCGTAGCGTACTGTGCCAAATAATGCTTGGCTTTGGCACCCCAGCGAGGGCTACCATCTGACCGGTTAAACCCGGTCGTGACCGGATTTTAAAAACTTAGACCGGACTCTATCCGGATTTTGTCCAAGACCGGATTTTTGTCATGCCTCCCAGTCGATTGCATTTAATATTTTACTGAGTTATCATAAAGTAAATAAGTTTTATCATTCAAAGTATGCCGCCAACTTATTAAATTAATAACACGACAGAAAATATTGGACTAGAATGTTTTATGTCATTGTTTTCTGGCGTATGGCCATTACTCCAGCTGTTGCTGCATACGAGCAGTGCATTCAGAAGTGAGATATATCTATCGCGCGTGTGTATTTTAATTTGTTCTTTTGCGTTACGGTTACTTTCACTAATTACGTTGATGAACTTTATATACAGCAATGGACTCTTCAATAAAAAAACGCTGTAAATTCACAGATCTACTAAAGGCAAAATACTCGTCGTTTAGGGAAGGAAGAAACGAGCAAAAAGGCCAGTGTACTATTTGTGATTCATTTGTGTCTATTAGGTACAAAGATGCTGCTGACATCGAAAAACATATACATACCGAAAAACACAAAAGGCGACAGCAAATAAGTGCATCAACAAGTAAGTTGGGCAGTTTCATTTGTAACCAAGGTAATAAAGGCAGCGCAATTGATGCCACACTCGCATTTCACGTGGTCAAAAATCATCAATCATACAAAAGCATGGACTGTATTTCGTCGTTATTAAGGAAACTGTTTTCTGATTCCGAATTGGCCAGAAACTTAGCTTGTGCGAGGACATAATCTGAGGCAATTGTTACCAATGTCATTGCATCTTATGATGTGTAAATGCTTCTACAGAGCCTCCAAGATATTTCATTTTGGGGTTGTCGATTGATGCAAGCAATCGTAGTGCTGACAAAATATTTCCCGTCGTTATTCAGTACATTTAATTGGAAGACCGGAACCATTGCTAATCATTTACTGACTACTCTCAAAAAATATGATTAAAAAAATAAGTGCGTTCCTTTTACCGGTGATAATGCAAATGTGAGTTTTGGAGGACTTGCAAGAAATCCAGCTAACAATGTAATCTCTCATTTAAATCAGAACTTGGATCAAGAGATTATCGTTGTTGGTTGTCCAGCTCATATTCTTCACAATGCAATACGTCATGCTATCGATCTATTGGAATTCGATATTGAATCTCTGTAGGTGAAAATTTTTAATCGCTTTTTGGTGTATACTGTATTAACAAAAACTCTGAAAGAGTTATGTAGTTATATCGAGATTAATTATGAAAAAGTGCTGTATCATGGTTAAACGAGGTGGCTAAGCCTTTTTCCAGTAATCAAAAGGATTCTCGAATTATACGATGCCTTAAAAGAATTCTTTTTGACAACAAAAAAGCCCCTAGTTCTGATCAAGAACATTTTTGAGAGCAATATCAGCGATATTTGTATTATTTTCATTTGTTGATGGCTATATTTAATTCAAAAATAGCGTCACTGGAAAAAGAGAAAAAGTCAATTGTTGAAGTGCGTTTTACTTTAGAAGGAACGACAGACTCACTCAGTCAAAGAATCGAATATAACTTCGTTCCTTTGAAAAAAATAAAATTAATAAAGACGAGTGCCAAAAAATAAATACTGAAATTAAACTCATCTATCAAGAAAGTATAAACTACATAAATATTAGGATAAAACCTTTGGTATCATTTAAATGTTTTGAATGGCTGCTATTGAGGAAAAATCAGGAGCTACAATTCGATAGTATTACAAGGCTGTACTACATTTTTGAGAAATAAAGGTATCAGTATTGATGATATTAAACTCTTTGAAGAATGCTGCCTTTTAAAAATTTTTCTTAACACCAGCCAAAGTGATTTTTATCATGAGTTAGCTAAAAAACAGTGGGTAATTTTCTTCAATGCGTGCAATGACAGAAGCTATTTTACAGAATTGCTAAACGTTGCTCAATACTTTTTTTTATTATGCCACAAACGCAAATCTGGACCGAATTTTTTTACTTATTACTTCGCAGTGGACGAAGAACAGGAACAGATTGTTGGTTGAGTCAATCAAAGCAATATTATTAACACAATATAACTTCAAAGACATAACTTTGGCTGAATTTCTCAGTGAAATTTCCTTAAAATCAAACTTTCTGAAAGCTGTAAGTAGTGAGCGAAAATATAATATTCAAAGAGTTCAATAAATGGTAATAAAATTTACTTATAATGCACTTAGTTTTAGTATCAGCTGAAGGCCGGACTTTTTTACAGGAATCAGGACTTTTTACTGCAAGCGACCGCCTTTTCAATTTTGATTCCTGGTAACTCTAATCCCAGCCAAATTAGTCCGTCATCTAAAATGACAATAACGTCGACGACCTCCCAAGTCTGCATCAATAACCATCTCACCGATGCCTTTGACACAACTATCGGACTAAAGCAGAGAGATGGGCTGACCCCATTGCTATTCAACTTGGCTCTGGAGTACGTCATAAGGAAGCTACCTGTCGATATCCGAGGTACATTACTATACAAGTCGAGCCAAGAAGTCGCCTATGCGGACGACATCAACATTATGTCACATTCATTAACAACTGCCAAAGAACTCTTCCCGAAACTTGACAGTGAAGTAAAACTAGTAGGGCTACAAATCAATGAAATTAAAACAAAGCTCATGATGCAGTCGAGGAAAAATACCTCAAATACACAAAATATCACATTTGGCGAATACAATATTGAAAACTTTAGTGAATTTGTGTATTAGGGATGCATCAGACTACGACCTTATAGTCGCACTTCTGTCGCAAGTTACACATGGTTAAATGGAAGCCCGCACACTGCGATTTTCGACAATTTTGTCCAGGTTAGCAGTCGCAGGAATTTGCGATTTTTCCTAAAACCAGTTTAGAAGGTAGTTTTTGTGATACTCGCGCAGGCACACATCATTTGGAAATTTGACGCTGACGTGCATGGAAGTTTCTTGCATAGCGCACAAATGAGTTAGGGCATGTGTTTCTGGCAAAGACCTACCTTCAAATGAGCATATTAGTTCTGCGTATGCCTGAAGTTCCTTTGGAGAACTTGTCGCAGTGTGTTCGTATTTGCGTCTGAAAATCGCTGGTTATGACAGTAAAATCGCAATGTGGCCGAACCCTTAAGGCGCCAAAATAACGAGATGAAGAAGACGAAATACGCCGAAGAATACAGCATTTTATTCAGTTTTGACGATCTTGTAGACCAGCTGCATACACAGGAAAACAAAGCTCCAAGTATACAAATCTGTGATAAGACCTGTGATATGCTATAGGTGTGAAACATGGACCCTAACCCAAGCATGTTGAACGCCTTTGAGCGACGGGTCCTGAGGCGAATAATTGAAGCGAAGCTTGACGGGGACCAATGGTGAATTCGATACAATCATGAGCTGTATGAAATTTTTGACGACCAGAGGTCTCAACGATTGTAAGACTGCAGAAGCTGCAATGGGCTGATCACATGAATCGTATGGACGAACAACGGACGCCCAAAAAGGTATTCGTAGGGAGAACTGATGGCTGGAGACCAGTGTGAAAACCGAGGAAACGCTGGTCTGATTCGGTCGGTGGAGGCAATTCATCGCTGCTTGGATTTTGAAATTGCAGGACGCGGTCAATGGACTGAGACAGTTGGAGGCGCTATTTGCAGGAGACGAAGGCCCGAGAGTGGCTGTAGTGCTAAGAAAAAGATAGGCGGATCGGATTTAGTGATAATTCGAAACGTACGCTTTTAAATAAAAATCAAAATCATTTATTCGCGTCAAGAAGACAAAACTTTTCTCGTACATGTTAAAAACCCAACCTCCTACATCTCTCAATGTCATTATCTTTAAAACGGATAAAAATTCAAAAAAGGAAAAGTACATCCAATGATTGTTCCTACAGATCGGCCGTCCTGACCCCTGCATCGCTCTTGATGCTGCTGTCGTCCTCAAATGAAATATCACTGAGAACATCCCGTGAAGTTTGAAATGGCTTCATGTTGTCACATGACGTTCTGGTTCGATTAGGTCCTTCATGCTCGTCAATTTTCTCCACCAAGTATCGATCTCCTCGCAGTAGAGCTGTTATTTTGTAAGGCCCGGGAAACTTCGTATGTACTTTCAACCCTGTTCCGAATTGGATCCCTCGTATTCCCACCAAATCTCGAATTTGATACCTTTTCGCCACCTTACACCTTTTTAGAGGTTTGTACTAAAATACAAAACCCTATTAAAATCGGTATCTGTGTCCGTCTGTTCCTCCGTCCGTCCGTCTGCATGTCACATAAGTTTTCCACCAAACCTATAGAAGCTACAGCCATGAAACTTTGTGGAAAGGTCGTAAGTTATGACTTCTAGAAAGTTTCGGAGTGAAATAAGTTTTCTATGAGTTTTCAGAGGGTCCCTCCATGTAGAGCAAGAACAAAGGTAGTTGAATGGGGTATCATACAGGTCTTAAAATTACTTTATCAGTATCGAGGGAGGCAGGAGAAGGGGAAATGCACAAAATTTAGGCCGACTCCCACTCACGATTGGAAACCTTTCATCCGAAAAACCTGAAATCCGAATCATGAGTAAAGACCTTTATGAATACTATAACAACAAAAACGTAAGAAGTCGAAATTCACTCAACTTTGGTAAGAGTTTCATTTATCTGTTTTACACGTTCTTGAATAAAACCGTGAGGGCACCCTCAGATTCAATAAAATTTAATACGTAATTGCCTACTTACAAGTTTAATCATTACTGAAAATTTCAGAAGGATTGAATAGTATTTAATAGAGTTATGGGGGTTTAAATTTTCCTATATTACAACAGCAACTATACATGGCTATGGGACAATATGCACTTCCAATCAACTCAGACACTACGGGGTTGCTAGGATTTGCATGAAAGTTTCAGGAAATATATTCATCATGAATATCTTTGAGAATTTGTTTAACAGGTGACATCTGTAATCGTAAAACAAAATGGCGGCCGTTTTAAATGAGGACAATGCATAAAATTGTGTTATTTTTTGCGAACTTCAACATTTAAGGTACGTGCTACTAACACTTGATTGAATCTATTTATAAATAGCTGAAGATGAGCAGCTAAAAAAAAAAATTGGTGAAAAAATTATGATCCAATAATTTAATGGTTGAAATTCGTTCAACTTTGCTAACAATAGTAGAATCTGAAAATTAAATATTCTCCTCAGTAAAACTATATTAGTATGATTTAATTGGATGAAAGTAGATTTGTAGGTGTCCTTTAAAAGAGCTTATACTCTATAAGTTTTAATAGGATGCACAGTAGTTATTGCCGTTTGGATTTTCGCCGATTACAACAATTGAATACGGTTACCACATGGGCTTATCCTCAAACTTTTGATTGCATTTTCTCCAAAGATATAACAGAACAAAAAGTCATTTAAGATTCGGCTTAGTCAACGGTTACAGCAATATTGCAACAAAATATTGGCCAGTTAAAATGGAGTAAAACTAATTTTTCTTTTAAAGTAAAAATATATTTGATGTACATGTCATTAAAGTTTTTCTTGAGTTAAACCAACTGTCGTTGTCGGCAAATATTGTATTCCTTCTTGTTGTTCGTATTGCTGGAAAGCCTTCGAGGAGGTCACAATCGAGAATTATTTGCTTCGGGTTCCCAAAAACAACAGATTGTTTCTGCAGCCTGTTTATGACTTCATCGGCAGTTGTTGTTGAATATAACCAGAAAAATTTAGAAAATACGTCAACCACTTCGAATCTGTGATTATAACTCTTCTTTGTAGATGGCACTCCTGTCAACCCTAAAAAACTACGAACGTCTTTGACTGTCTTAGGCGCTGGAAGAACAGAAACTGCCTTCGTCTTTTTCAATTATGGTTTAATGGTATCCTAGATATTCCACTCGTCTGGCCGGAAATTCACATTTACACCAATTAAAAATCATCCCATACTCACTCGAAATATGCAAAACTCACTTGAACTTCTCTAAGCATTCATCTTCGCTGCATGCCGGAATGCAGCGTTACGTTAGAATGACTCTTTCAGCTGTACATTAAAATGACTGTTTCCCTATAAACGGCCTTAACATGTCTTTGGGAAACAGCAGGTGAATTACTTAGTGCAAAGGGTACGCAGTCAAACTCAAAATGACCGCCTGCTGTCTTAAATGCTGTGTAATGTCGTCTTCTTTTAATGACACTCCTTTTTCGGAAACCCTGATTCTTACGTTTGAATTTTTTCCTCTCTAATATCTTTTACATTCATTCAGTACTTGCTCTGACATCAAATGAAAAAAAAAATGTCATCACTTATCAAAACATTTTAATCTAGAATAATTTCCGATTACTTGTCTCCACACACGCTACTAGGGTAACTACTCCTTTCGCTCAGTTTCACTTCTTTCTTCAGCCACCTCGCTCCAGATGTCTGCTTCCCCTACTAGGCTTTGGCCCCTTTCGCTCGATTCAAATTCCCCTGCGGCCACCGTACACCACCCAGCATGTTCGTTCGGTTTCACTTCTCCCATCAGCCAACACGCCTGAGGTCCCCACTTTCCTTCGCTACTAGGTTCACGATTCCTTTCGCTTAGTTCCACTTCTTGCTTCAGCCACCTCGCCTCCAGGTCTCTGCTTCTCTTCGCGACTAGGTTACGACCCCTTTCGCATGGTTCAACTTCTCCCTTCAGCCATCATGCACCACCACCCAACATGCCTCAAGGTACATCGCTTCCACTTTCTACTAGGCCTCGCCGTTCTTCCAGTTCCACTTCTTCCATCAGCCAGCACACCTTCAGATCTCCGCTTCCCCTCGCTACTAGGTTCACGACTCCTTTCGCTCAGTTCCACTTCTGCTTCCGGCCCACTATTCCTTCGAACCTTCCGTTCCTCCGGTTCATCAGTTCTGCAAAGTCAACAATATCCCCCACTGCTCCGGCTTTCGCTAAGCTTCCCTTTCAGATTCACATTCCACGACAACAAGAATGCTTCACATCCAGTTCCACTTCACTTCAACCCTTCCCTCTTCCTTTACACTGGCTTGGGACAGTAATCACGGATGCACCTTGGCACATCCGCTTGGCGGGGTTAGAAAAACGCAGAGTTTACCGCTTCATAACACCAGGTTTGCTGGTTCTGCTTAGCTGTGCGCTTATCAATATTATATACTGGCATCGTGTCAACAACTAGTCGATGCAGACTTGTTGGTGCAAGCAACACACAGATGCTGCCATCATTCAATGGTAAGACAAGAATCTGCCACTGTATGAAGTAAACAAGTTTTCTTTGTTGTTTTTGCCGCAACTTGAAAAGAAATTGCTCCAGGCTACATCTTTATTCATTAGTATTTTGTGAGCGTTTGTACCCCGAGGTCTCAATAAGCCCGGCAGAGGAGGAACTTTGGCAGGGATAATTAAGAGTTAGAAAAGTGTAAGAGGTCCCAAACAGTTTACCAAAGCCATCCTGAAGCTCATACGACACCTGTCCGATACGGCAAAGAACCACTGTTGGAATAAATTGTGGCTGTAGCTCGGAGTTGATCACTGTTCGCAATAACCGTACCTCTCCTCCCATAAAAGCATTCAAACTTCTAAGGAGGGCGTACTCAAAGCCATGCCGGAGCGTAGAAAGTCAGGTGAAAATCTCATGTACTCATGTATCGTCTTGGGAAAGACAAAGCATGATTCCAAAAAGTTCTCGTCCCACTTGCTATGATCGGACCCTATGTTGGTTCTGATAGTGTTCAGTGTTGACTCTTTCAAACTCTTTGAGGAGCTCGCTTCCGATGAATGGTATGGTGTGAAGCAGTCCCATAGTCATTCATAAGCTTGGCAAACTACCTTGAAAAAGAACTGAACACCGTTGTCGGAATTAAGCCATTCGGGAACTATGAAGGTCAAAAAGATTTCTAGCTCCAAATATCGCACGATTGAATGAACTCGGTGTAATGTCAAGTTTATGGAACACAAAAAAAACTCATTGAGGTTATTTGTCAAAAAGAAGAATCTGAAACGAAAACTTTGCTGCTTAAAAGCTTGAAACTCAACATTCGTAATTTCCAGATTTAAATCTAAGATTGAAATGTTTAGTGCCCGAAACAGCTTTCAAAATTTCTGCTTTGCTTTTTGAATATTCTAAAAGAAACATTTCAGATTTTTTTGAACATTTAAGTGCGGCAGAAGAATGTTTTTCTGAATGACTAAATAAAGGTAACCAAGGCCTTTGTTGCCGTATCCATCGTTGTGTGTTTGTAAATTATATATACGTAGCAAAGTAGCTTCAACAAAACCACTGCTATTTTTCACCAATTTATCAATGATTCTTGCATTTTATTGCTGATCGCGAGGCCATTGACTGTTTCATGTGAAGCTGTAAATAAAAAACAAAAGATTGATGAGGTGAAACTTCGTTTATTTTTTTCCAAGATGTTTTTTGAATCTGAGAAACTCCTTCACAATTTCATCAATTCATACTAAACAAATAAAATAAAACCCTCATCGCTCACTGAACTGAATGTATTTATTTGAATGACGGTAAACTAAAGAGTAAAAATTTTCCGTTCTGAATTATAAGCCATACTATACTTTACTCCGCGAAGATGAGACCTATAGGAGACACCACCGCAGAAATATTAGGTAAACTCGTATGACCAAATTATATTTACCTTACCAATAAGCATGTATTGATCATTTTTAACTATTTTGGTTGAAAAAAAAATCGCGAAGATGCAAATTTGTATTATAATTAGCATTGTCGATTTTTTCGTTTATATTTGCATTCGAATTTTTTGTTAATTTTTTTTTTTTGGATTATAGTGGTGGTGTGACCACAAACAAGGATGTGGCGTTTCAATTTATCTAGCATTAATTTGCTAGAATTTATTTGAATCAGCAGTCAATTTTATTTATTTTTGATTATTTTTTACAGATTTTATGCATTTGATCTACGGTATTACCATTCAAATTGACAGAAATGACAATAGAATGCGGTATTCAAAATTAATTTTATATTTTTAACTTTCCCATCTTTATTTAACTTGCAATAAAATTAAAAGAAAAAGCCAAAGCGTCGTGACTCAAATCAAAAATTAAATATTTAAAACTACATACATTAGTCAATATCATTGACGAGTAATCCGAAGTAAATCTTCATGTGTAGGAGTTTAACAATATTTACAAGATTGCTTAGGTCTTACTTTTATTGCATAATATCAAAGTCATACCACACGCGATATGAGTCAGTTAGTAAATGGAAGAAAATCAGAATTATTTACCCTTATATACAATGCAATAAAGCATTTCAACAACTTAATATCTTCATTATCCTTATTTGGCTTTATCGCTAAAACCTCACTTAAAGTTTTCTCCATGCAAACAATTATCAAAAAATCAACGAAATATCTGAATGCAAAGAAATTCAAATCTTTGTATCTATTCATGATCCATTTTAATTATGTACATAGAGGCAAATTAAAACAGATTAAAATTAAAATAGTACACGTTTGAATAAGTCACGCACTTAATACCGGCAAATAGATTTATACGCATTGGAAAGATAAGTTTTACAATTAGTGGAAATTTATTCGTTTTTCGCTGTACACATTTTTTTTTATCGTGAAGAGAAAAAAGAAAATTCTGTTTATTTTTGATTTTCTTATTTTCACTGTTTTCAATTTATTTGCTGAAGGTTTTATTTGAATGAGCAACAATGTAATTATTGCAATATATCGCACGAATTTTATTTACCAGTGGATAAATTAACGAGAAGGTATAGTGGGAGGGTTGTTGTGGGGTGTGTTGTTTATTTTAACTGAACGCTGCATTTATGTACTCGAAGCAGCCTTATCAGAGTTTGCCAACATGAATCTGAAGCTGTGATTTTTTCTGTTTATTTATTGTGTATATTTTGTTGAAGCTTTATGTATTTTTTTAAATGGCTTTCTTTGTGGCCGGTGAGAATTTTTTATTTATGTATTTTTTGTGGTTACTCATAAAGTTTGTTTGCGTCACGTTTAGAGGTGGTTGGGAAATTGGAAGTTGTGATAAGATTTAACTATACTTTTAAACGTTTTTTTTCTTCTTTAAATTGGTAAATAAGAAACAAAATAACGGAAAATTTTCGCTAATTCTATAAGATATTGATTTTGAAGTGTGAAAATATAACACGAAAATGGTTTAAGAAACCCATTGAGTCTATTTTGGCCTTATACATATATTACCTTAGCGAGCTCTAAAATATGTCCAGAAAAAAACGATATCAGAAAAGAATACGTTAAAATATGTAGGTTCATCTATTCATCAAAGCTTTGGCTCTAACTTTAACAAACCAGCAACGCCTTCTTACAATTGATTACTATTTAAATCAACCATCCCCTACCTCACTCTAACCTTACATCTACATACAGATACAAAAAACCTAAGATCGAAGTCGTCATTCACATCGCATTACCCATCATCTAACTCAGAAGTAAAGTTCGCGAATTAGAGACATGGTCCGGTCATTGGCAGCCGAAAATAAATTAAGCAATTTTTATACTAAAAGAATAAACGCAGAGATAATAAGAATTAAAATAAAGGCACTGGTTGACTTATGAGTCAACCAAAGATGCTTTGAATTCTGGGGAGCATACCAAAAAGCGAAAAATCAGACCTTTCTATTGAAGGGTCTAGACTTCTTCAAGTGCATAAAGAAGCTGCACCAGAAATGAATTCATTTCTGTTGAAAACTGCGACCGTCGAAGAGAAAAATTTACCATGTTATTTAGTACAGATTTCTAATAAAACCAGTCCAAGTTCCCTCTAACAGATAAGATACATGAACTCCAGAATGGTGAAATGGAATTCAACCAATGTTACCGAGGTCAACGGGTTGAGGATTCGACTGCCAACTGTGCTATACACTAACCGTGAGCAAAGAAATGGATGAGTGCGAATTGGCTCAGACGAAGCCTGTAGTGTTTTCGGTCAACTGTAGTGTTTTCGGTCACCCTGCATCATATTGAGGATACCCCGATATCAAGATATTCCAAAACAAACACAAGTACATTGAAATATGATTAAATCTAGCTCCGTCAAGCCCAGGGTATGATTTACAGTCGCTGCTTGATTAAGATCAGAAACAACTATCAATAATGTAAGTAGCAATAATGAGCTACTTCTTAAAATTTATCAGTAACGTAATTCTTTATCGGAAAGAATCAACAGACAAGATTCGAAAATAAACTTTGCTTTTTGAGGCATAGATCTTCTAAATGTCTCAAAATAACTTGCCATTCAGTCATACTCCTATGGATGGCCTTTGTCTCTCCTCGATTAACGTCAACTCCATTGCTACTCTACATCGACGTGACTATCTCTTAGAATTCATTGTCAAGCATAAGCCTGAAATCATTTTGCTCACTGAAACCCACCTTAATTTATGGCACTTAACGACGTTCAAAGATTTTTATTTAATAAGAAACGATGATGAAAGAGGTGGTACCGGCATACTAGACCCTATCATTTCCAACATATTGATGAGTTCGAATCAAAAAGCTGTGACCTCCTTGAAGTACTCGCCTCCCGAATTTCATCGCAAGGTGGAGATAACTCCTTATCTCAACGTATGCAACTGGAAGAAAAATTCTCAAATTCAAGGAGAATTTGGTTTCAACGAGACGGTGGTTTCAACAAGATGGTGCAACCTTATACACAGCACGAGTATATGTGTAGCGGTTGGAGCTTCCAACATACCCTAGGACAGCCCCCCAGGGCGAGACTGATCTGCTAATTCAAAGGAGTGCAACTAATATTATTGGGTTGTCGTCTCCGCTTCCAGTGAAATCGACGAGGACTGACATTTCCGGGGTGCCCGAATCGCTGAGTAAAAATACTAGGACAGGAATTTCATCCGAAACATAGTGGCTATGTGATTGTTCGATGAGACGATCATCTTATAACTGCGAACCTCAACCCTGGAAGTATATTCAGGTGATGAGCTCCCATTTCCGGATGATCAGTTGATTGTTTGCGGCCCTTCGGGGAGTATCGTGGTGATTTGTGGTGCTAACAAAGGTTGGCGTTAACTTTATAGCGTCAGTTAAGCTAGGTCCCGTATCTACCAGTATGAAAATCGGGACTTCCCCCAATCAAAACTGGAATCATACTTGGAGGCAATGATTGTCGCATTAATCCAATCCCAGAGGCTAAAGTCTATTTGTGAGAGTTACTCACGTGAATTCATGTCCACTTCATACCCTAGGACAAATTCATATTTGGAGCTTTGCATTGCTGACGCAAGACTTGAATTCAGTTTAATAGCAAATACTATGGTTTTTAGAAAGTAACAGAGCGTTACCACTGTCAAATAGGCTCTTACAGTTGCGGGTATATAAACACATGTACATATTAACCTATTTCATAAGACCAAGGGGACGTTACCGCAACGCAATTCACGGATTGCGTTGAGGAAAATTTCTTCAGCGAGGATCTACACTCTTCCTCCAGAAGGACGCCTTCTAAGGAGAAGAATGTCTCGATGAAGAGGAAATTTGCCGTCATTAGTAATAACATCCTTGCAAATGCGGTTAGTACAGCAAAAGCAAGTAGATGCCATCCCCTCCTTCACTACAGAGAAACCCTCCAGTCAGCGGAAAAACCAGCAAGGGCAAGATGATGAGGTTTGAGAAAGGAAGGCAAAGTCTACAAGAACATACTACTTCCACCTCCAGGACAACTGGGAAATCGAGATGACCCGCTGAGGAAAGGACTTAGTGGGGCCAAAGTACAGTGGTGCCCAAGATACCTAGTCAAAGTAATTTTACCTGAAGAGATTAGGAAAAAGCTGTAAAAGAGGCAAGACCACGGATTAAGGAACTTCCACAACCTCTGAACAACAAGGAAGCCTAAGGGAACCAAAGCCACACCCACCTCAGGAACTCAATTATACCCTTAAGATCAACAAAAAAAGTTACAAAGACTGCTGGAAACTTACCAAAGGGCTAACATGACTGGCAGTGCTGGACCTAGCAGCAACTACGCGAACGTTTCAAAGGCAGCAGTAGTAGTTATCGTGAAAATTATCCAAAGCGATCCCTTACAGCTGAGAAACTCACCCAGTTCTCAAGAGCTTTAATGTGGCAAACTTGATTTGGAGACGACCGCCAACTTGAAGTTATTTGCTTCAAGCCAGGAATGCTGCTCGTGAACCGTGGAAACATTAGCTCTATAACCTGGACATATGTCTGTACATCAAGAAATGAAACGAAATCCCTAAACTACAAACGGTAAATATGTACCTTCCAGAAGCTGAGGATTGGACGCCGAGCATACTAATTAACATGCTTACAGGCGCAAACAAAGTTCTCTGGAAAAAAGGATGGAAGGCAATAGGTGCGATCCCAAAAGGGACAGGTCAGATTCTAACTGAGCATGGAAAAGGACTCGCTAAACTTCATTGTCAGCAAGGGTGCAAACATACAGTTCGCGTTTGGGAGGATCCGTGTAAGGGGACTGAGAAAAGTGGAGAAACCCTTAGTAGCTCCAATAACAAAACTAAAGCCATCTCCAGGGCCTAGCATAGAGGAGCCCCATGGAGTAGATAAGGTCTCGGAATAAAGGAAAGAGGCAATTCTGGTCATACCGGCCAAGATGCCAAATTCAGGGGAAGCAAATCAGGCAACTTTGCCTGACAAACAAAGACCCAGAAAAGACGATTCGAGACTTACCCTCGAGGAAACCGAACTTGGAGAAGACGAAGCAGAATTGTTTACGCAGCTAATTTCAGAAAAGGTTGATCTCTCTGTTCTTGACATCAGCCCCGTCAATAAAGAGAACAGTGGCTCAAATGAAGTGGCAAAAGAAGAACCTGGGCTGGAATCCGTTTAATTAAATTTCGAGCCCAGATAAATCTTCGTCTTGACAATGCCGCCTCTTTGGTAATGGCCAAAATTTTCACAAAAAACAATTAGGGCTAGCACTAATTCAAGAACCCTGGATCCAAGGAGGCTAATATTGGGATTTGAACACTCGGAACTTTACACTGATTGCAAGTATGGAACAGCACCCACCCAAGGTGGGCATCAAGATCAGGAAAAACACAAATTATATGTGACTTTCAGAATTTATGACGCAAGATTTTGTTCCCATAACAACTTTTGTTTCAGTAGAGGGTAATACTCGCGACATAGTTATTGCATGAGCTTCTCTGGGGATATAGAACAAACTCCTCTAATTGAAGTTCACAAACTGGTGGAATATTGCGAGAAAAGTATCCTGCCTGTTGTACTTGAATGTGATGCTAATGTACACAATTAATTACGGGGCTGAAAAGATCTGAAAAAAAGAGGCAGAGAACTATTCAAATGGTATTGATGGTCTTTCCAACTATGGCATTTGTCTGAGGATGCTATCAAAAATTATTGCATACTATTCAAAAACATGTCTGACAATTCATATTCCCAGAATCAGAACAAAATGGCCTATGTATTTGTGATCTTGAAGTAAAGAATCTTCGTGCCTTAATAGCTATCGCTCAATTAGCTGCCTGGCATCAGCAATGTGTTTGAAGTGATACTGTCACAATCATTAAACACCCTTATTCGTAAATATGAGTTGATACCGAGTTGCCAGTTTGGTTTTTCTGCCAGGCATTCGTCCATACATGTGATAACGAAAGTAACCTTAGGCTTCTGCTGGAAAACTAAACAATAAATAATGTGTTGGAGCGTATCTCATTGACATGGAAAGGCCTTTGATACTGTATGGTTAAATAGATTAATATTTAAGCTCCTTCAGGACAAGTTGCCCAGACACCTTGTCGCTATGATGTGGAATATGTTGTATGGAAAACTGTTTCTTGTAGACTTTTAGGTCATGAATAGACTACAGCAAGGAACAGTTACTGCGCCTCTGCTCTTCTCACTAGTAATTTGTAACTTATTGAACAGGTTTGATTTTAACGTGTCACCAACACGATCATTATTGGTATTTGCTGATGATTTTAATTATTAATATGTTGGACAGAAAAGCATCAGACGTTCAAAGAAACTATTAGAAAATCTGGAATGATGTGCAGGCCTACATGGAAAATTAGCGATTAAAGTGAATGCGTGAACATGTTTCAGACAACGCTGCGGTTGGCCAGTCAAGGCCTGAAATGTAACTTCACTTCCACATTATGGCCTGTCTTCAATACCTCAGTGTTTATCCTAATCAGTACATGTATGGCTGTCCAGAAAGTAAAAGATGTTTTGGCCTGGTGTCTATGCTCTGTGGCCGGGGCCAGCTCGACCATCTTGGTACCAGAGTGTTCTTACACTCAATATGGAACCAGCCGAGCTAGCTTGCGCATCATGCCTATCGTACTTTGTATACAGTGGAGTGTTGAAATGAGCTATGCAATTGAGCATCCTACTGGTTGTGAAGCGTGAGCTGTGATAAAGTTGTTGTTAGCGAAAAAAAAACAAAGAAAATAAAGACGTGCTATTCAAACCAATCATCTGGGAAATTAAGAAAGAACATTTTTTTTTCTCCACGACAACGCTCATCCGCACACGGCCAATCTTAACCAAGAACTCGTAGATTGGAAGTTTTCTATCATCATTCCAGATACATTGATCTCTGGTTAGACCAGTTTTTACTTATGGATGTCAGGCCTTGTACAATCAGAGGGCTAGTACATTGAAAAAGTTTCCAGTAATTTCGAAAGTATGCTGGTCTGCACAGAAAGCTTCAGATGGATTGAAAACACTATATATCGAATCAAAAAATTTATCGAGCTGCCAAAATGACGAGAGTCGATACATTGATTTTGAAGCTGGTTCGAAATAACATCGCGAAGTCTGTATATGTGAGCGAAAATCCCTAGATTTCGGAGCCGTTCCACCGTACCGACGCGATGGGTACTTTGAGACTCGTCTCACCACTAGCTTTATACCTTGAGAACCACTTGTATATTTGGACATAAATCTGAGTATTTTTGATTCAGATTGTACCCCGATTATATATCATATATAGGCGGGCCAGCAATAAGAAGATCGAATACCCTCCAAATTTGAGCTCGCATGGTCAACGGTTTCAATGGAGATACTCATTTGCGAGGTATATTGAGGCTTGTCGAGCAGTGTGGTTTTCCGTTTTCTCTTCTATTTTTGGTGAGCGCTCACCGTAGGACCTGAAAGAAAGATTATATTTGTAAAATAGAGATAGTGTGAATTTACGCGTACGGACTCTGCAGTATCCGATGACCATATTTGGCAGGTATATTCAAGGATTGACCGGACTTAGAGTGCAAATACATGAACACTGATGAAGATTTTGAAGGACTTGCGGGAGGAATGTGAAATAATACCAGTGACACAAGCAAATTAGTTACTGTTGAACCAATGAAGTTATGTTGCTCGTTTGCAAACATGATACTAATGGCATCGTATTTTTTATGCACGATTCGTTTGAGGAGCCTGCCATTACCGAGTTTACAACAGGAAAAGAAGAGGAACACGATTTCGTGGCATTTGAAATTCTAACAGTTATACCATGGGAAGATATTAGAAGTATATAATGTTTTTTTCAGGGAAGAGATGTACAACCAGAAGGGCTTGGGATTATTAGGTTACTGTGATATTTCAATTACATCATAATAAAATCGCATTGCATCCTTAACTGCCTCTTTGGCTTCTTTGCAAAGTAGTCGATAGTTAGTGAGGTCAATATCAGAGCTGTAATTCTGGTATATTCTACGCGTCTGATCCTTCGAATAAAGAGCATCTACTCCTAACTATTTAAATTCAACCGAAAACTCGCTTGGGCTCTTTTTTTCTAGAGGAGTGACAGATAGGTGTACGCTTTATTATCATGCTACTGAGGTTCTGGTAGAAGGTAACATAGATAGCGCTGTACCAATGAATTCCCGTCAATATTGTCTAGCTCCAGCTCGATGGCTGCATGGTTGGCTTGGCGAAGATTAAATCTTGAGAACAAAGGAGTGCATTCGGACTGACGTGCAAGAAAAGATAATTGATCCTCAAGCGGAGAATGGTGGGGTTCAGGTTTGACATATTCGAAAGAGGAATTTGATATTGAGGAGATTATGGAAGGATTGGTGGTAAGGATAGAATAAAGAAGTTGGTTTTTGGTGTTCTGAATCGTATTTAATTGCAATAGGGAGAAAAGTGGTGCAAAAGAAGAAAACAGGGTGGAGAGATCATTGTAGATTGTTAGGTAGTGAGACCTTGTGTCCCAACATAGGCAAGGCATGTTGAAGTCACCACAGATTATAATAGTGTGAAGAGGGTTAAAACTGTTGAAATAAAAAGAGAATTCAGAAAAAAAACGATTGAAAATACAGAAAGAAGTATTACACGGGATATAAACGAATAGTAATGAAACGCTTACGGACTAAAAGATATAATCGAAGACAGTAATGCTTTCTGCTGGAGGTGAAGGAGAAACTTCAGAGTAGAGTTTGCTTCTCAAAGACTTACGAATGGCGATAAAGACACCACCACCGTCTGACTTTCCGGAAACCGGTCGGTCCCTGTTAGTAGAGAAGATATCGTATAAGGGGAAGATTTCATCGCTGAAAATGTCAAGAATAAGCCAGGTTTCCGTTAAACATATAAAGTCATCCCCGGAAATGGAAGAGAGAATTTTCACAGTCTCGAGCTTGGTTCATATGCTGCGCCCATTTCGATTGTAAAGATTAAAGCTACGAAAAATGTGATGGATATCAATATTTAAAACACAATTTTAAAAAAAATATAGGTTGAACAGTTGTCAACGTATCGGAAGAGAGCATACCGCACCACGAAAGTTTCTTCTTCTGGTTGCTTTGAAAAGTTTCATTAAGACTCCAGGTGGCTTATATTCTGGATGAAGAACTAAGTTGCAGTTTGATGGTACAGTTAGCCGGAAGAAAGCTCTTACGTCAGTTCATGGCAGCTAATGATTTTGACCCACGGTCCAAATGTTTGTTCAGTTGTTTGAGTTATTTTTTTGATTGAATTTTGTTTAAATTTTGATTGCCATGGGCCATTAAGATTTTGAATACTTAAGTGTTTTAAAATTTGCTTTACGTTTTAATAAAATTTATTACGATATGTTCAATAAAGCGTATTTGAATTTGAAAAACAAATTAGTTGGGGAAAACTACTTTGCATTACGTATGTACGGGGTCTGTGAGAAGAGAAATAAGCCAGATTTTTCATTTAACAAAGTTTTTATTTTTCAAACAACAATGTTATCACCTTCAAAGCACCTCCCTTGGGCGGCTGTACACCGGTGAAATCGTTATTTCCACTATTGGTAGCAGTGCTGGAAGTCTTCAACGGGTATGATTTTAAACTGATCGTGCACAGTTTTTTGAATATTCTCCAGAGTTTCAAAATGACGTCCTTTAAAGATCTATTTCAATTTCGGGAAAAGAAAAAAATCGGGTGAATAGGAAGGCTGAGGAACAGCATAAATGCGTTTAGAGGTCAACAGTCCACTGGCGGAAATGGCGGTGCAACACGGGGCATTGCCCACTTGTCTGCAGTGCCTTTCGCATGCCCAAATTGTCTGTTAAAATTTGGAAAAGTGTTTAAATTTAGCAGTTCACTCATCATTCCTTTTGTTAAACGATGGTCTGATCTCACAAGAACCCTCACACGTTCAACGTTCCCGTCAGTTTTTGAACTTGAAGGTCTCTCTGAGCGAGGTTGGTCTTTCACGTTTTCTCGGTCTTCTAAAAATAATTTGTGCCAACGAAAAACTTGTGCTCTTGATGAGCAATAGTCCACATAAGCCTGTTTCAATTTTTTAAAAGTCACACTTACAGATTCACCAAATTTAACACAAAACTTAATTGCACAACGTTGCTCTAAATTCCGATGGTCCATTTTTGTAACATACAACAAAAACACAAGTTCACTGAGGGTGCTGTCAAAAATAATGTGTCAGCTGTATGGAGTTGAAACTCGGACTGAGAAAGTAGAAAGGATAAACAAACCGGCCTAGCACGTGCCAGTACATAGTCTCATTAGTTTTCTCACACACATCGTATTCAAAAATATATTAAAGATACAATTAATTGACATTGTTAGCTGTTGGGAACGGACTTCCATTAGAATTTTCGTACTAGGCAACATACTAAGAATTAAGTGATGACTCCGCTAAGTGTAAAGCCAATTATGCAACTGATAATCTGCATTCGAGTTCACAATCAAACACTTTAATATTTTTAAATTATAAAATTAAAAACTTGTCTAGACTGTAAAAAATTAAGGGTCTTCAAAAATGTGTTCTAATTTTATCCTCACCCCCAATTCAGCTTCCATCTATAAATAATTTCAATCAATCTTAATCAAAATTGAATTGATGGGAGCAAAAATAAAAATTCAATTTATTCCACCAACTCTATAAAGGCCAACGAAAAAAAAATTATTCTTATGATAGACAGACCTTGGATCCGTGAAGACTCCAACATGACTCACACTCAAAAACTCATTCTTAATTCAGTTCACGATTTTTCTCAACGACTTTTCTTTTCATCAATTGTATTTATATGCTTACTAATATTTATTTAGTTTTATCGCTGTTGATTGCTATATTCGATTTTGTCCATCATACATACCACCACCGAAATTGTAATACCTACAAAATATGTCTTCCTTCTTCTACACAGAACTTGCAAATTGAATTGATTTTAATTTAAATTTAACAAGTCAAGTAAATACTTAGTATGTAAAATATATAATGTGTTGATATATACATACATACTATATAATTGCGTTCAAGTTGTATCCATTGAATTTTGAAGACAATACAAAAATTTCGGTGGTCAAAATCCGTGATCAATTCAAGTATTGAGCTGTTAGTTTTATTGGTAAAACCATTTTATGTATTCAATCGTCATAATTACAACATTATAAAATTCAAATTAACATAGATCGTGATCTTGTAATAAATGAGACTAATTTAAATTGATTGGCTATTGTGTGTTTATCGGGCAGTTTGGTAATTGAAAGTGACATGGAACTACGTTTTTGGATGGTTCAAAATGGAGATTTTAATGGCTTTTTTTTTGTAGATTGTTAAATTTTATTAAAAGAAAAACCAATGTTCATCGGAGGACTCTTTTTATCTGTTGGCAAAACAGGATTGACTGAAATTTTATTTTATTTATTATATTATTTTTTATATTTATTTTAATTTTTTAAATTGAGAAATTTTTAATTTGCATTTGAAAACTCATTTGAAATTTTTTATTATGAGTAATTATCGAGACGGTGATCTCGAGATGTACCCATATCAAGTCATCTACTGATACGAGTGCGCACGCAATGTTAAAGATTGCGTTTTCAATTTTAATATCTTGTAAACTCAGTAGGTTATTGTATTCACGAATTAGATTCATGGCAAACCCCATGCAAGCTTCAATGAATGAAATCTACTTGATTTTCACCTTTTCTCCTGTTGTATACAATCTATATACACTGTGTGTCGAATCTGCGAATTTGTGCATAGGATTTTTGCATTTGAGATTATCGTGTGCATACGGCAAAGTCTATTTTAGAACTGAAAGAGTAGAATTCCTTTGTACTTAAGAGTTGTCATTATGTAGTGAAATTCTAGTGTATATAAATTGTAATCTTAAACCTTATAAAGAAATAAAGAAGTATTACAGTTCAAATGTACCCTTAAGGATTTTCGTTTTAATCTTTGAGATTGATATAATGCACTTCTACACTAGATGTGGGCAGCACAACTATTCAAAATTTAAAACCCAAAAAGAACGAGGCAAGGAAACTTTTAAAGAGTTTTACAGAAAACTCTCAGCAAGTTTTTCATCTTGTTTTAAGTTTTCACTATAACTTAAAGTATAAAAAGTAATGCAAACCAAATAAACACTATCATCACTATCTTAAATATCTCTTCAATCCCTCCAACATTCTTAATTACTTATACTCAACATTTATTTCAAGAATTATCACCTATTCATCTATTTTACTATTATTGTCTTAATTATTATCAAAACAATCTAATCTTTTTTCTTTCATGCTTGCGTTATATTTTGAATTAACAAATGTTTCCAATTTTAACGATGACGATGTAGGCTGCGCTACTGCATTATCAAATTACGTTATCAGCGGTCATTGGTTAAAATATTTTGACAGCATTCAATTTAAATATTCGTATCAAAAAATGTAGATTTTTATGTATTGCATTTTTGAGTCGGTCGAGGGTTGAAAACGTGATGAATGGACATTTGATGAAACTTCGTTAGATTTTTTGTGAGATCCTAATTTTCGGTCAAAATGCTAATTCTAGTGGTTTTGATTAGCTGTTTAGTAGCTTTTGAATTTTGATCCTTTTTCTCCAAAAGAATGGTTTTTAATCTAAAATTTTCTCAGCAAAGTTCGGGCTAACTTGGCGTGAGTGGCTTTAAATTATGATCTTATGACCAGGAAAATGTTATTTAGCTGATATGATTTATTGAAAAAACAAAAAAACAGTCACCAAATATTGAAACATATCCCAGAGAACTTGTTTTCTCGATATCACCATCCTAGTAGGAAATTTTAAGATCCGATATTAAGATAACACTGACCATTAATGATTAAACAATATTTTTACTCAAAAGGATTCATTCGGTATCATAAACTTAGAAAGCCAAAATGGTTTCCTTCTTTACCTTATTTTTATTATTCCAAGATATTGTTCAAAATATACGCTGAAAAGTTTTTCTATAATTTTCCCATCACCTCTGTTCATCCACCATTTCTTTGTTAATTCATTTTCGCTTTTACCTCTGTATTGAGAATATTATATTAGATTGAGTCATTGTTTTAATAATCAAAAAAATATCAGGCCAATCTGAAAGTTCATACCAAACTATTAAGTAGCTAATTATTTGGTTATTTGATATCCCAAGGCCTATTCTCTTTTTTCTTGAAAAGCCAACGAGCCTTGCTTTTCTGAGTGAGAAAAGACGTTTCCACTCTTTTGAGTCATCTTCTGTGTCGTTTTTGTGGCTATCTAGTGCCTAAGTGTATCAAAAAAAGAACATTTACAGTGGATTTTTAAAGTAACAAACGGACTTTTTCGTAGATTTTTTGGTCGTTGTTGTCTGGTAGCTCATAATGTCTTCCTTGGTGTTTAAATGCTTAAGGGCTCCAATTTAGTATTTTTGAATTTATAAAGGCATGCATTTCAAATGGTCCAGCAGAAATTTTCACAAATCTTAGCTTTAATATCAAGAGAGTGGCTGGCTCAAAAATATGTCTTCATTCTTGGTCTTAAATAATGGAGAGTCACAGGAATAACGAGTCTAAAGTTCTTTCCCGTCTTAATGACTCCACTTTTGATATATTTTCAACCTCAAAAAGAATCAGGGCACATTTTCATTAATAATTTCTTTCTTTCAGGTTGAGTACTTCAATTTTTAAAACCTTGTTGATGAACCCTATATTTGTTAGAGTGATAACATCCGGAATATTTCTAGCCCGTACGTTCCTTATATCTAACGGGCTATATAAAAGAAGAAGAACGGTTGTAAAATTTCATTTCAACAATTCGATGTTGAAGGTACACCGCATTCTGGAAGGCAAGTTGAGTTTAACAAAGGCAAAATGAAAAATGGTAAAAACTACTAAATGGCAACTTTTGAAATGACTTAGAGATTAAGTTTAACTAATTCGACTATTCATAATGATGTGAAAGATTTTAGTTTTACTTCAAAATTCTTCCAAAATATTCGGTTCGCTCCAATGATTTCTGTGATTTGTTTCTCAAACTCCAATTAAATAATGCATTTTAGGAGCGAACCAGCTTAGGGGACATAAAATAAGTTATTTAGGTCAGTGGTAAGTACAAACAATTAAAGAGCGAAAATATACCCTGCTCAAAGCCTTAAAAAAATGCTCTTCAAAAAACAGATGATGCTTTCTTTCTGATGAGATTTCCAGGGAATTACTTTTTTGATTTTATTTCTACCGGACAATATTATGTACAATCACAAAATGATTAGATTATGTGCAAGCTCATTTTTTTAATAGCTCCATTCCCTTCCACTCTCCTCATCACGATGTCAAAAAATTTTACAGCATACCCGTAAAATGTACTACAATACATACCATTCTTCAGAATCTGGCACATTCGGTCACGTCCATACAATCTTTTCAGTGAGAAACCTTCACTTCAAATAAGGTCGTCAAAAACCAACATAGGTAGCAAAAATAAATATGAGCGTGTACATAGAACAAATTGAAGCAAAAATTTAAATAAAGAGAAGTTTCACTAAAGATGGGAGCAACTTACTCCTGAAATATTTTTTTTGTCAAAACCAAAAGTCTTTGTTGCTATAATTGAAGCTTACTAAATTTTCAAAATACTTGAGGCGCTTTACTAAGGAGAATACACAGTTTATTTTATCCTACAGTAGAATCTCCAAAAATTAAGGAAGGTGGTTTCTTTAAAATTAGAACTAACTTCTGAACATACCTGAAAAGGGTTATTGGGTTATGGAAACATCACTTGAAGAATGGTTTTTGTAACATCAACAGAAAAATAGTAAAGCTCTTTGTGAGTAATGGCTCATTCAAATGAGGAAACGATAAATTGGAGAACGTTTGAACAAATGAGGAGCTAAGCTTCACCACTCCAACGAGTTAATTAGTATCGAAGAGAATAATAATACCATATTACAGACAGGGGAAGGGTTACCTATTTTACTCAGAGCAGTATTAGAAACAGATTTACTAAAGTTCGCAATATGACCTGGACTATAAAGTTCAGATCAAATATGTCAATTGGTTGAAGCAGATTTTTCCGCCAAGTCAACACAGAAAGTTCGTCAGTTTTCGTCGGGTTTCTCACAAAATGATACTATTATTCAATCAATTCGGTGAAGGTACCTGGCCTCCTGGTTGATGTAGCATTCACTGGTAAGGAACGTAGGGTCGTATCTACCAAAACTTTAGAATAATCTCAACTATTTTCGTGAGAAACCGATTGACAAAATTTGCAATCTACGGTGAAAATGCCATGACTAAGACTATAGTGCATCGAAGCCCATTATTTTTAAGAATATCTAGTTCACATTCATTGTCGCTATGGATCATAACTTTTATATTAGTGATGAAATCACCTCTACAGAAAACCCAACTACCATAAAATGCCCAATACTTAAACTTATAAGGCGTGCTTGATGAACTTTATAGAACTAGCAAGATTAAGTCTAGCTGATCCACTATAGTCAAAGCAAAAAATAAGTCTTTTGCTAACAAGTTTTTTACAATTGAAAGTGCAGTGTCAATGGTTTACAACATACATACGTTTTAAAGGCATATTCATTTAGGGTTGTACTCTATAAGAACTATGAGGCCAAATAAAGTATATGTAAAAAAGAAATTGCCAATACTTTAAAGTTTTCTATTTGATCTACTGGTATACGAGTATCAGTTCTTTTTTCTAGAATAAACTCAAAATCTATCACGAAACTTTTTATGAAAGTAAAATAACAATCCTTATGTAAGCTAGGCTATTACAAAAAAGCGTGATCAGCCATGACTTCAAAGCTCCAGCCAGTTTGAAATTTCTACAAAGCAAGGAGCGCTGCAAATCATTCTGATCCCAAAACGGCGTCGTTTCTCTGAGCTCTATTTTTCAGAAAGTACTCGAATAGTACTCATTAGTAAAAATCGAAGTAGTTATTTGACCGATGTGGGTAGTGTGGACTTAATGAGCGCTAATGCCTTACTTGGTTCCATGACCAATAATGTGATCCTATTATTTACCTTCCTTAGTACAAAGTTATCTAAATAGTGAAGCCCGCCATGAATGGTTAAGTCTGCCTTTCCAACATACTTTAACTTTAGAATACTGCGATGTGTGCCTCAAGAGTATCCGTAATTCCTAGATTGTCCATGTAGACGAGCTGGTGATCACATAAGTAACTAGGAAGCAAACGTCCCTGATGATTTGCATCCATTTAGATACACTGCATAATCCAAACGGTACAACGAGGTGACAATATGACAAAAAGGCTTACCAGGAACAGTGAATGCCATTTATGCTTTGACTTTTCATCAAGTGGTATATACCAAAAACAGTTTTAAAGAGTCTTGTAAGTTGTAGCTCGAAATATATTTTGCTTTTTGGAGCCAGCTTAATATGCCGTCAATAGGTGCTATAGGATAATCATTCTACATAGTCACCTAGTTTACCTTTCATGGGTTGAAGCAGATTCTTAACCCGGTTTGACAATTTAGGTCAAAGGGAACTGCACAGTTTTTGTACTCTTTAATATCTCTGATCGTGCCTACTCGTGTTTTAGTGAGTTATAATTTATTAATTAGCCTTTGTGCTCTACGTAAATTACATGCCTTATTAACCTAGTGTGGCCGAACTCTTCTCTGAAACTCGCATAAGACGGAATATTAGCTATGACAGAATTCTGGGTCTCTTGTTGTAGTGGTGATAATAAATGACGAAGAATATTTTATTCAAGGCGCTGTCCTGTGGTGAAATAAAAAAGGCCAGTAGATTAGTTGATGGCGTACATAAAATGCTCACTTAAATTTTTCCGTTCCTGATGCTGATACGACTAAATTTAGAATTCTAAGCATTTTGGTTTCAGGTAACCTCATTTAAATGTGACCATGACCGTTTGAAAACGACTTAGAAATTCGTTTAAACAGCAAATTGGACCTTATTTGCGACAACAGCTTTCAATTTCCTTAGGGTAACGCATAGCTGTGTTTTCCGAACTGACTTGGAATTGTCAGCTGGTTCACTTGAAAATTCAAAATGTACTGGTTTTAGTCGGTCAATGCTGACGTTTATTGCTTTTTCATGCATATCCTGGTTACAAACATTGTCGAAACTTCGCTGTTAAGCCCCGCATGGTCCTTTGTATAGGTGTTCCAATGGTTTCTTCGCTCGGTGGCTGCAAACGATCACATGTGAACAAGTCCAGAGATCTTGTGAATGAATATCATCCTTTTGTCGGGGCATGTTATTGCCGTTTTACGGAATAGCTTCATATTTTCATGAAATTTTTGCAGAAATAATTTCGTATCTGGTGACATATTTTCATTCAAGAAAAATTCTCCGGGGGTTTGGAGTGACGTTTCATATACCAGCTTTGCGAAACTTGTATTGATATCTTCCTATTCGCTTGTGCAGCTGAGTTGGAATGGCTTCAGATCATTCTTGGTTATTGTGGCACATGGTTGTAGCTTTCCGCAATCGATGTCACCGCGCAATCATCCCATTAACTGCGGGGTAGTAAGCTGTAGTTCGAGTCTTCTTGCAACCTACTAAATGGGTTAGTAACTGGAAAATAAGATGGTATGTTCAACCGAGTTAAAACTAAATTCGTGACCTAAAGGAGGAAGGAAACTCATGTTGAACAAAACCAGACCTTAAGTGACTATAAACTTGAAGGTGTAGATAATTTGATTCATCTTGAAGCCAGCCTATTTAGAAGAGGCGGCGAAAAGGACGAGATTGGAAGCCATCTAAATGCTGCAAACAAATCCCTATTACTCCCTACTTCCCATTCCAAGGTCCAAAGCTGTGTACAGACAAAATAGGCTCCGTATTTACGAATCACTTGTCAAACCTGCGCTGTTATACGGAAGTGTAACGGACGAGGTCACAGAACCGTGATGATTGGAGAAGATTAATTGCACCATAGATGATCATGATGAAGCTGTGAACTTGGCACCAAAAAAGTTTGGTTATGTAGCTAGGCATAAACATATCGCTTAAAAAATATCCTACACATCAGGATAGGTAAAGAAAAGAAGCACTCCGTTCACCCAATGCTGCCCGGTTTCCATCAACTGTTATGTTCGTTCATCATTGCCGTTGTCATACATTTGGTCTCTAGGTTATAAAATGAAGGTTCTGGCTCATAAAACCAAGCAGGTCGCGTTTTTTATGTATCATCGGCTTCAGTTTGCATTTTTTGTTTTGCTTCTGTTTCTTGCATCTCTTTACATTTGTTTTAGCGTTTTGTCTGTCTATACTCTATGATGACATAGATATGGTGCTGAGGAAGGGTACGTAGCACCCAAAAGGTGCTCGTCTGCATGAGATCGGTTTTGTATGATGGGTCCGTGATGGTAGTGGTATATTGCTTAGGTTTATTAAAATTAGTCATGAGATGCGAAGTTTAATTCCGCAATCTGTAGATCTGGAGACTGTAAGAAGACGTATTTAGCTTTGGGCGATCCGTTTTGAGACCATCCATTTGATCGTAAAACATTGCAATATGTACTCATAAAATCGATTGAAAGTGCGGTTGACTGTAATACTAGTTACGATTTTCGCCTTTAATTACCATGGTATGGCGAATACTTACGAATTCCAGGGTATCTTGGTAACCGACAGAAAACACATGTTCTAGGGGAATGTGGTAGTTTTGCTTGGCAAATGTACTGTTGAGAACATTCGTAAACTCTGTCCCTGTTTTACGGTTTGCCTATTCTACATCACAGCAAATACAGACATAAATTACCAATTTTTTCATTATACTCGTATTAAGCCTTAACTTTATTTGTGGGGTAATTTTCTACCCCATCTTGTCTTTTTTCGCTCATAAGTATGTTCGTATATATGAAATCATTGCCTGCACGAGAAAGGTGATCAATCAATGCCTACGAGATCTGTTCTGAGACTAGCAGACCCTTTCTTTGACACTTATAGAAATATAACTGGAGACAACTGGTTTTTATCTATCGAGTTAGTAAATGCCTTATAAAGTCGTGGTCTAACCTAAATTCGACCCATGCATGGATAAAAGAGTAGTCCCCAACACTTCCTGCTACAAATGTCAATACTGGTTCAGTCTTCTTTGTTTGTATTTATTAGCGACAAAACACTGGCTTCCTATGTGCCAAAGAAAAACAAATCCATTGTGCTAGTACCCTCGATGCATCATTCGTCGGACATTGATCTAACATCCTCGAAGCCTGGAATCATTATATTTTATAATTCAACTAAGGGTTGCGTCGACTCTCTTGATCAGAAATGTGTGGCATATTCTGTTGGTAGAAGAACTCGGCATTGACCAACTACTGTTTTTATAGCGATTTTACATATAGCAACAGCCAACAGCTTCGTTATGTGGAAACCATAAAACATAGGTAGTAAGTTGCTCCGGCGTGATTTCATTAAAGACATAGGGATGTCCCTAGTAATGCCTCAAGTCAGAGAGCATAGCGAAAACTCTAGGAGTTTTCCAAAGGCCTTAAATATTGGTCATTCTAAAAAGAATTGAGCCTATTTCCCATTTTTCGATAGAGTATTTCTATTATTTAAAATTGATTTTTTTAAGTACATATTGTCCATTATTATCTATGACCTTTTGCAATTTTTTTGGTAGAGCTATTATTCCATCGGTATAGAACGTCTATGGTTTATCGGCGAAAAACTTGGTCAAGTGATTTTCACTGTCCCCTTTTGAAGTCAATTTCTTTTCATTAAGGAAGTTTTACAGAGACCGAAACAAATGGTAATCTGATGGTCCAAAGTCTGGACTATACGGTGGATGCATCACGACTTTCCAGCCAAGCTCTGTCATTTTTTGCCGGGTCATCAAAGATGTGTGTTGTCTGGCATTTTCATGATGGAAGACAACGCCCAGGCCCTTTCTATTGATCCATTCTGACCGGTTTTTTTTTTAATTGCTTGTTGCAATCTGGTTGATTGCTGGCAGTACAGAGCTAAATTGAGTGTTTGGCCAGGTTCTATCACCTCATGATAAACAATTCCCTTCCAATCCCACCATACACATAGCATAACCTTATTTGGTGTCAATGCTGGCTTTGAAGTCGTTTGTGATGATTCATCTTTTTTTGATCACGATCTTTTTCGAACGACATTCTCGTATCTTACCCATTTTTTATCGCCCGTAATGATTTGCTTCAAAAATGGGTCGATTTCTTTGCGTTTTATTAGCATTTCGCAAATGGAAATTCGGTCGATGAAATTTTTTTGTGTTAATTTATGCGGCTCCAAACGTCGAGCTGCTTTGTGTATCCAGCGTTAGGCAAATGGTTCAGAACTGTTTCGTGATGGATATTCAGTTCCTTAGCAATGTCATGGCTGCTTATGCAAATGGTTCAGAACTGTTTCGTGATGGATATTCAGTTCCTTAGCGATGTCATGGCTGTCTTCTTCAATTTTTTGTAAAATTTCATCGACTTGTTCAGTGTTCGGTCCACCTGAGCGAGGTGCATCATTGCCATAAAAATTTCCAGAATGAAAGCGAGCGAACTATCTCTTGGCTGTGGCTTTTGATAAAGTATCTTGACCGTAGACACCACAAATTTTTTCACGAGGCTGCGATGCATTCTCACCTTGATCGTAGTGATAATGTAAAATATAACGAATTTTTTTAGAAATTTCACTCAATTTTAAATGAATCCAACTTTTGACGAATGACGAAATACAAAACTGACCACATGAAAATTTTAGACTGGAATGTAACCTTCTAAACGCGTGTCAGTTCTGCCAAATCTGATTAGTATTGCCCGATATACGACAACAGACAAGTGACAAAAAAGGCGCAATAATTGTTAGACGTAATATAACTGCCCAGCTACTTGGAGCAGAACATGAGGCTGAAGCTGGATCGAGTGAGCCAAAGTGATCAAAAATCGCTCGTTGCTACATACGCCCACTGAATGAAGATGTAAAAACTACCAAAAAATTTTCAAAATATGACAATAATATTTGTAAATTGCATTCAAAAGAAACGAAAGTCGGTACTTATTGTAATCAATATAACATCGTGCCTTTACATGTTTTTTTTTTCTTTAAACAAAATGCAAACCCCCCCCCCCTCCCCCATACAGGGGGTTGCCGCTGAAAAAAAATTCATCAAAGGTAGTCGATATGGGTATCAAATAAAAGGTCACAATGAGAAATTTTCAAAACAGAGCTTGAACTGGTATTTTTTTGCTTCGGGGAGCGCACAGGAAGGGGAAATACACGAAAAATTTGTCGCCCCCCCCTCTCGATTGGACATCTGTGATCCGAAAAATCTGAAAAAAATCTGGAGATAGGTGTTTATAAGTACAATAAGAACAAATACCTTAGAAGTCAAAATTCACTCAACTTTGTTAATAATAGTGTGAAAATCGAGTTTCACATTTTCCCCAATAAAATCATATGGATACCTTAAATTCGATGAAAACCGATTTTTAATTAGTTTCATATAAGGCCCTAATACTCTGCAAGTTTGATGAAGATTCGGTCATATGAAAATTCAGTCATATTCACGGAAGTTATAGCCATTTGAAATTTCTCCAAATACAAAAATATAACACACGATTTTGGTATTTTATGGACTTTCCATTGAATCTGATACTGCAGTTTTCAATAGATCTTGTTGAAATTTTCAAATGAGATCAATAATATAATTTTTTGGGAATTAATGATTTGCGTAATTTTTGATAGTTTGCAACAAAGTAAAGACCGTTGAAAGTACAGAAGCAAGGGATTTTCTTATAAACCTGCATATCTCTTTGATATGTTTCTCGTCTTCATTCGTTGCTGGTGACTGCATTTCGCATGTTGGGTACAAAACCCTTCTAACATGACCGTAGGTCTGTTTACTCAACTTGTTTATATTTTCTCTAGTTTCCGGAACCACCTTTGACGCGAGGTCGTGATGCTGCGCCTACCCATCACACACTCTCGTTGATTGACTGATTCTATATTAAAAATCAGATGAATGTTCTCTTCCTGTCATTTCCAAAATAAAAATCGATAGATTTTGTTTAAGAAGTGTTGGTGTCCTAAGCGAAAGATCTACATTGTTCTTTTGCCCGGGCGGGCAATTTTAGCTCGATGTATACCAGCTGATTCCAGCATAAGGCTGGTACCATTAAAAATACGCTGTTTCAGCGAGGTGGCTAGCACTCCTCTTCAGAAGCAGTTCGATGCTGAAGAAGTTAACTTGATTGATGACATTAAAACCAATAATCCATTGTATTGTAAGATATTCCCAAAGATGTTCACAGGGATTACATGGTCAATTTCAAGCACTGCCTGGGTAACCTTGTCTATAGATGAGTGGAATACTTTGAAAGAAATAACGATGAATAAGCTGGAAATTAATTTAAAAATGGTTTATTTTTGACCAACCTTATATTCCTTATTTTTCAAACAAGGTAAAACCTGTGCATTGTGCCAAAGTACAGAAAAATATTTTTAAACATTGTGTCCAACGCGGATTACCAAACAATTCATGTAATCTATTACTTCTAACCGGCATTTGTGGTTACATAATTCGCTCGGCAAATTAAAAACTGGACCAAACAGGCCACAACTATAATATGTTACTTAATATATTTGATTATCATGAGCCTCTCCCCTCGCCTACCTCCGCGAAGGAAAACAGAGATCAAACGCTTAAAAAACTATTCGCCACTCACCACACACGCTTGGAAACTATCTTCGCGAAAAGAAAGCTCTTTCACCGCCGGCAAACACATGCGAAAATACCTTCAAAGCAAAATCGGAAAGAAAAAAAATTAAGTGCACTCCTATGTATGTATTTAAATCATTTGCCGGTATATAACCAATTTTTAGCGCTCTATATACATTACATATCTGCCAAAGTGCTGTAATAAATGTTATCTTATATTTTGTTTGTCGATTTCCTTCTTTCCACCATTGCCTTCCGCGACCATAATGTCTTCGACAGTCAAGGTTAAACGGAAGATACCATCAATACATGGAGCCACCAATAGCTAGTGTGGTACTCGTATGAAAGCTATCTTTTATGTATACTTTTTGACTCACTAAGTCCATTTTTTAGTCTCTCTTTTAAGCTTTCCCACTTCTCCATTACACCAAAATTTCAAGAGTCGTTTCAAGACGCACTAGAGCGAACGTTATAGTTGAATTGTCTTGAGAATTCGGTGGTTGTGGTTAAGATGGTGGAGGAGAATCCTCAAAGAATTCTGGTAGGTAGAAGAAATTGCCGAATGTTCTGTAAACAAATGGAGGAAAATGAGAAAGAAAGGTTGACACTTTGCAGAGAGTGCTAAAAAGGGGCATTGAAAAGCTTTTTTCGTTCTTTAGTTCACAAAATTCTTTAGTGTACTCGTATGTGAATAATTTACACGTATACGTACAATGTATATGTTGATTCTGTACGGTTGGCGTGACTTTGAACTGCAAACTGCGACGATCATGATAGCCAGGACGGACATGCATATTTTTGGGTATATAAGGATGAGTACATAGATACGTTTTTAAGACATTTTTGGCCCGGCAAAAGTCAAATGGGGGTAGAATGTGGAAGTAAATGGCAATAAATTTTTTTTTGCGGGTTTGACTAGAACGCAGTCTAAAGTCAGTGGTTGAGAACAATTTGAATTTTGGATTAGTGAAATTTATCGAAAATATTTCAATATTTTTATATTTGAAAAATATATATTTATATAGTTTTTACTTAGGAAAGTTATGTCTCAAGTAAGGTATTAGTAATTATGAAAATAATATTATAAATCTAAATGCTTTTTCATGATTTTATAAAATTCAAATAGTTGAAAAACTTCCATTAATCTTGAAATGTCGAAATTTTGCTTATAACCATATGGTCAGCATGTGTGTATTTTGCATGTTGATCAGATACATCTTCAGGTGTTCTAAGAGTTTCAACCTGAATAATTGTTGAGGTTTGTTAGATTTACAGCAGTAAACACCAGCGTGTCTTGCTCAAGCGGTATATTCAGTGCGACTGATTCTTTTTACAAAAGAACACAAAGTAATGATAATGCAGTAATATGACATGCATGTAATAGAAGTGAGTGAGAAAGAGCAAAGGAATTTTAGAACTAGTATTTTTAGTGGTAAACCTTAGCGGCAACTAGAGCGTAGAATTAAAACATGTCCGTTCGTTCTGAATGCTAACAACGAGTGCTCTTTATTCATTTAGGCACACATACATACATATATTCATACACTTTGTAAAAGGTCGCTAGGAACTTAGAGCTATTTGAATTCATTGTCTTAAAGCTAGTAATACACACTAAAACCTAATACTACAGCTCGTCCATCCTGACATCACACTCGACCTCGAGTGGCTATCCAGAAGGGAACGTCATCCAGGGTTTGATTTTCGAATGGTCGAACACGGACTCGAAAGGTTTTTGTGTTAATCTGAATCCTGGAACATCGGTTATGATATATCTATCTCTGTCAAGCCTGCGCTTTACTAAATACGGTCCTTTGTATTTAGGAAGAAGTTTACGATTAATAATTAACTCAGTAATTCTGTTTTCGATCATAACGTAATCTCCCTCATTATATATTTTCGCGGCGCGGCGTTTAGAATCATAAGCTGTCTTATTCTTCTCTTGCGTTTCTTTATTTATTTTAACTGCATTATTACGGATTTCATTTAAATCATGGTGATCATTATCGAGATTTTGTAAAAATTCGCGTAAACCGTCAATGAATTTGCCTCCCTGAGTAACACCAAAGAGCATTTTGCTGGGCGTTTCATTAATACTGCGGTTCATCGTATTGTTAAAAACGAATTCACAATCGGGTAGTATTTTATCCCATGGGTGGTTTTCTCCTACCAATTTCGCCATCATAGGTCGTAGGGTTCTATAAAGTCGTTCAACTTGGCCGTTTGATTGGGGGCTTGCTGTCGCATTGAGAACATGCTCAATATTGTTTTCGATAATAAACTCAGCAAAAGCATGGGAGGTTGTACACGTTCCTCTATCTGATATCAATCTTCTGGGTCTGCTATATATTCGAAAATAATAACGTAGGTGTTTGATAACCTCAGCTGTATTAGTGGTTTTCGTAGGTAACATTCGAGTAAAACGTGTGAACGCATCAGTTATTAGAAGGATGTATCTGTTTTTCCTTTTTGTAGGCTCTAGTGGACCAAAATGATCAATGTGAATAGTGTCAAAAGGTAAATTTCCTTTATCGATATTGCGCATGAAACCTTCTGGTTTTCCGTGTTTTCCAGAATACACAATACATTTCAAACAGTTTTTGATATGTTTCGCCACTTTCTCGTTCATTCCGGGAAAGTAGTACGTACGTTTCAAAACCTCAATTGCTTTGTTTATGCCAACATGTCCTAGGTCATCGTGACATGTTCGTATGACAGGCTCAATAAAATCTGAAGGAACGTAAAATAACAATCGTCGTCCACTTTTCCGAAATAATAAACCGTCTTGCAAAGTGTACGTTGAATTTTCATTATTTGTCAAATTGCGTTTTATTTCAGAGATTCCCTCATCGGCTGACTGGTGAATCTTCAACGCTTGAACAAATGAATGATCCTCAACCAAGTTACAATCGAGCTCGGCCAAAGGACTATATACACGGCTTAGGGCATCCACATGCTGCATGAGGCCGGAAGAGCGGTGGACTACATTAAAATCACAATTTTGGAATAAAAGTACCCATCTGCTAATTTTAGGACTGATGTCCTTTTTGTCTAATGTCAATTTTAATGCATTGTAGTCCGTTACAATAGTGAATTGAATGCCATGCAAATATACTCGAAAACGTTCTAGAGCGTACACAATGGCGAGCGTCTCCAAACCATATGAATGCTGACGTTGTTCAGCTGCATTAGTACGTTTACTAAAGAAAAAGATGGGGTGTAGTTTTCCATCGGGCTACTCTTGCAATAAGATGGCACCAAAACCATCCTTACTTGCATCCGTATGCAACTCAGTACGAGACGTTGGGTTATAAATTGCCAAAACTGGATTCGATACCAAGCAATCCTTCAAAACCTCAAATGAGTCAAGTTCTGTTTTCGTGAATTGGAAAATATCGCTCTTCAATACATCGTATAATGGCTTAGCCTTAATCGCGAATGATTCCACGAATTTTCGAAAATAGCTTGCCAGCCCTAAAAATCTTTGAAGAGACCTTAGGTTCTTTGGAATCGGATAGTCTCTTATCGCCTGAATGTGCGTATCACTTGGGGATATGCCATTTGCATCAATATTATATCCCAAAAACTCAATTTTAGTCCTAAAAAATTCGCACTTTTTAATTTGAAGTTCTAAAAGATTCTCAGTTATAACACGGAATACATCGGATAACGATTGAAAGTGTTCTTCTAAAGACTCGGTAGCAATCAGTACATCGTCCATATAAACGATGATATCACCACGGGATACAAGAGACTGGAAAGCTTTGTTTATAAAACGAGAAAAAACGGCTGGCGCATTAGCAAGTCCAAAAGGCATTCTTTTAAATTCGTAATGCCCATTATGGGTAATGAACGCTGTATACTTTGAAGAATGTGGTTCCATTTTTACATGGAAGAAACCATCTTTAAAATCTATCTTTGAGAAGTAGTTTTTATTTCTCAATTTGTGGAGAATGTCTTCAATCAACGGAAGTGGATATCGGTCTTTAACAGTTATTTTGTTAAGTTCGCGGTAATCGACACATAGTCGCGTTTTGCCGCTTTTCTTTTTAACTAAGACAATACGACTTGCAAAAGGCGAACAACTTTCTTTAATAACACCCTTATTCAATAAATCGGCTATTATTTCTTCGACCTCCTTTTTTTCCGCGAATGATAAACGTTTCGGTGAAAATGGAATCTCTTTATATTCGGAAAGATTAATATTCATTTCGTAATCTATTTTTGGGTTAATATTACGCGGCGCGTTAAGGTATTTAGAATAGAGTTCGTTTAACCTACGTTTTGAGCAAAGATCAAGATTAGTATTCTCCGTTTCCAAATATTGACCTTCCGGTTCCGTGTAGCGATCGCATTCGATCTTTAAAAATTCGTTTTCAATTACCTTGACTAGCGGCCTGCTTCCATTTAGGTCTATATCTAAATCCTCTCGCTGGATGAACGATCTCCCCAGAATAGCGTCGAAGGTTATCATACCATCAGGCACTACAAAATAGAAAACTTTAGTTACAATTCCACATATTTCTGTTAATATATCAACGCTTCCTAATATTTCAACTCGCGAACCATTCACTCCACAAACACCTGTAGGTATGTCATTTTTATTAATTTCGCAAGGTACTTTCCATAGTTTTAACAAATTAACCGCGCTGCCCGTGTCAAATAATGCTTTGGAATGAATAGCCTGCGGTACATCAAGTTTAAAGTGAATTTTCACTACAAATTTATTTTCCGTAACATGCACATTCATGTTATTTGTTGAACGTTGTTCAGGACATCTGTCACTAGGATGAGAAGTTTTACGGCACGTTGAACATCGTGGACGCCTTTGGTCTCGGGGACAGTTAATTGAAATGTGTCCGGGCTGGTTACAATTAAAACACCGTATGTTTGACTTTCGATCTTCGTCTCGTAATCTTCCTTCAGGCTTTGTTTGAGCGTCTACTTTCATAGAGTCGTACCACCGAATCTTATCCAGCAGCTCCTTCTTTGTTTGCACTGGAGTTGTCAATAGTGATGTCAAAAACTTTTCGTCGTTCATTCCACGTGTGATGTACTTGATCAGCGCTACTTCATCCACATCACCCTTCGCGGCAAGTGCGCACATCATATGAAAGAATTGTTCACCACTTTGATCTTTCCTTCTTAGGCTTTTCCACAGTTCGTGATGAATGTCACCATTATTATATTTAACTGGGAAGTATTCTAATAATGCGGATTGAAAAGTTTCCCATGTTTCGTACAATTGTTGACTTTCTAACCAAATTCGCGCGTTGCCTCGCAACTTGGATGAGATTGCGAATAGCAGCAAGCGGTCGTCGATCCCGTACAATGATTGGATTGCATCTACACGTTGAATCCACTTATCGCTTGATAATCCATACATATCATCTGGATCGAAACAAGGTAATACCTCGGCTAAATCACGCGGCGTCATAAAATGCGCGTTAAGATTTGAAGTCATTTGGTTGCGTGTTGCGGCTTTTTCTTCTTTCGTTGCCATTTTTAGAGAACGTGATGGCGTCGCTGTTGGCGTTGCTTCGATTTCTATGTTCGCTTGTGCTTTGACATATGACGAATTTCTGATTCGTGAACTCTTCGGCGTCACATGCAAATAATTTTCAAGTTCAGACTTCTCTAAACGTTTTCGAAGAGTCTGCGTTTTTCCTGACGTTGAAAGACCGCGTTCGCTAAGCGCACTCCGTAACGCACGTTTTGAGCTCATCCGCACTCGAGTCAATCGTAGACACGTGGATTAACTCTGATATTTTTCTATATATCATTATCTCACTTCTGAAGCTTTAGTGGTAAACCTTAGCGGCAACTAGAGCGTAGAATTAAAACATGTCCGTTCGTTCTGAATGCTAACAACGAGTGCTCTTTATTCATTTAGGCACACATACATACATATATTCATACACTTTGTAAAAGGTCGCTAGGAACTTAGAGCTATTTGAATTCATTGTCTTAAAGCTAGTAATACACACTAAAACCTAATACTATATATTGCATTTTTACAGAGTGATGTAAATGTATTTTAACAATAATATAGTCGCGGTGATGCTCAAATCGGTTGACAAAAGGAACCAGGTGGCACACTATGTTCGGATAGTCCTAAAAGATAAAAGGGACTCACAGCAACCGTGAGAGGTGGGGCTGGGGGATCGCTTGTCTGGCGATTCCTCTACCCCTCTCGTTAGAAGAGGGATCCCCCAGCTTGAATGCGCCTCACGGCGTAACAAAACGAGACCCAGCCCAAAGTAATATGTCAAACGGTCCCAGGCTGGGGTCTCGGGTTGACAGGGGAGGTGTTTCGTGGGTAGTCCTGCCGCCTTCTTGCGAGTATGAGAGTTCCACCATTTGTGCGTAAATGGGCATTCACCTCCCTACCACAAAAGAAAAGAGTTTCAAAATATATATTAAATATTTATTTGAAGGAACATCACCTGTACTCGAAATAAAATATTTTAATTGAAATATTATATAAATAATTCCAATCATTAGTAATATTTATTAGAAATTCAAAAGGCTTTAACGTTACTTCTCGTCGATAATTCGCCCTTAAAATATTCATAATACAATAAAACTAATGGAAAATGAAGAACTCTTAGCTCTTGGTACGGCATGCATCATAAATCAAACCTTAATCTGTTCAAGATTAAAATGTTCTCCCCGAAAATCCATTTACCTTACAATCCAATTTCCTCAAAAGCCTTCAACTCCTACGTTGCCAAAATAATTTACCCGTGCAACCTTCAACTCTAACAAATCATTTCGTTTCCAGTAAAACGAACAATATATTCCCAACCGCGCCATTTCTACACCCAATAATTAATCACTACCTTCTCTTACTCTCGTACCCCCACGTTTTTTCCATCACAATCATCCTCACCCAAAGAAGAGGTCCATAAAATTAACCCTACAACTTACCCTTATTCCAACCATGTGCCAGACATAGTCCACTAAAAGTTCATAATAAAAATGATTGCTTTTACTAATGTATTAAATCACGCGCAAAATAATTAAATCGTTCGCAAATTTCGTCTAGTTTTTTTTCTAAACGTATACGCATTTGTATTATTGCTATTGTTGTATACTAGGACGAGATGAAAGAAAGGATACGTAGAATTATATAGATTCGTAGTTTAGTTTGTTTATTGCGACGAATGTCGGGTGTGTATAAGGTTTGAAATGTATCTGTAGCTTTAGTTGTTGGTTGTCACGTTATCCATTTTGTTTGCCACCCCTTTCTTTTCTTGAATCCTTGGTATACGAGTAAAGTCAACTTTTGTTTTTCAAAACGAACTTTGTGCAAGGCTATAAATTTTTTTCTTTTCGTCTCTTATTCGTTGGAGACTCGGATTCTCATGTTATTTATTAGTCAAAGTGAACTTCACCCCATTTATTTTATATCCTCCCACAACTAGTTCACTGCAGGACGAACAGGAAAAAGTTTTATCGGTAACAATTTATTTGGTGAGTGTGTATGGAAACTTTTAAGGCTATATGGATTGGAATGAATCCTTGTAAAAGTTGAAATTAATAGAGCTGAAGTTGTGGATGCATTAAGGATAGAGAAAATTAGGAATAAACTATTCAACTACAAAAAGGAAGAGCTTGTATTTTACCCTCTATAGCAATTTATCATTTAAATTAAAATATATAGAGGTCGTATATCAGCGATAAGGCACCATTGTGACGATTCTTTTCATTCCAATTTCGAAGCAACTTTTGTAATGCTCATCCCCCTCCTCGACAAAATAAATTTCCATTCCCCTCTCGCCTCCCTTAATTTCGTTAAAAATTTATACGTTCATGCAAAAAAGTAAGAAAACCAAATAAAATTCCATTAAGATCAAATTACATCAAACAGAATTTTAGGACCAAGGTTTCATCTTTCAAATTGTTGGAGCTCTAGTCGTAAATTGTTCGTATTCTAAGCGATTTTTCATGTCCATTAGTAAGTGTTCACTTGAGTCCTTTGTTCCGTAAAGGTCCTTTTGAACACTGATAATAGCTCATTGTGCTTGAAAAGTAGTTAGAAGGAGAAAGATGGCGAAGATGTGAGGCATTTAGAAGGGAGAAAGTGTAGTTAGTATGAATTCTATTTAAGTGGATGCAAATATTTGTGAAGCAGATAATGTTACAGTTGTCCTTTTGAGGTAAATTAGAGTCTAAATTTTATTTTGGAGATTTTTCTGAAAAGTTTTGGTGGTGGTTGAGTGATAAGTGGCATATCGAAGCTGTCCTGTATCCTAAATAGGTTCTGAAGAAAGTTAACGGTTATTTGGATCGCATTCCTCTTTTAGGCTCAATTGGTATGTTCTCCTGCAATTTAAATTGATTTAAAAAAAAGTTAAGTATAACTTGCCTTCGGCAGACCATATACTCATCAACATTTACCTATATATAGCTAATTTAATACCTATATCGATCATCAAAAAAAGCCGTAGCTCTCTTCCTCGTAATATTCAAACCTTCTTGCTTTTAACTTAGTTGATTAAATTAAACTTGCGCGAATTCCAGGATGAGCAATATCGTGGAAAGAAGAGAAGACTTTCTTTCGGAAAGCTAGAGGGATGCAAGATCTGGGAGTTGGGCCAGACTCTTCACAATAAATGTTTGAATTCGAACCAAAAACTAGGAGTTTTACAGCAAATATAAGTGGGTTGTGATCGGTGTATAATGTAAAACGCTGACCCTCCAAATAATAAGAAAGTGCCGTACTCCCTGATAAGCTGCGAGGAGTTCGTGGTCATAAGCACTGTAAGAACGTTGTGGAGAATTTAGCTTCACCTAGTAAGAAGTCTTTGCTGCTAGGCAGCTCCCATTGCTAGATTGGAGGCATCTACGAATAGAGCTAGCTCAGCAGTGGGTTGGGGGAATATCAGTAGAGTTGCTTCAGCAAGGCCATTTTTAACGGCAGTGAAGGCCGAAATTGTTTCGGGAGTCCAATCTATTTTCCTTGACCCGTCGTTTTTGGATCCACCAAGAAAAGCATTTAACCCCCGTTGGTGTCCCGCTGCGTGAGGGATGAAGTGGCGGTAAAAGTTAACCATGCCTAAGAATCGTCTTAGATTTTTTACCATGATTTAGTTTGGAGGTAGATAAAGCCTCGACTCTCACAGGGGAGGGCATGATACCTTGTGGTGAAATCATATGCCCAAGAAATTTCATCGCGTCCTTGAGAAAGGTAAATTTCTCCAAGTTAATAATGAGGCCGTGGTCTGCAAGCCTACTCAGGATGGTCGAGGTGTTCTGCTTCAGAAGAGGAATCGATAAGGATATCGTCTATATAAGTGAAACCAAAACGAAGGCCATTTAGGACTGCGTGTATGAAACGCTAAAACGGCTGTGTTGCGTTGCATAACCCAAATGTCATGCAAGTAAACTCAAAGAATCCGAAGGGTATGATAATTGCGGTCTTTGGAATGTCGTTCGGAGCCACTGAAATTTGATGGTAGGCCTTAGTTAGGTCTAGCGTAGAGAATACCGATTTACCATGCAGATGATGGCAAACGTCTTGAATGATCGGTACTGGGTATATATGAAGAGAAGAGGATCAACTTGAATTAGAGAGCCTACATATTCCATATGTCGGTAAAAAATTGACCTCTTTTTTAGCCGCCGCAAGCCTATCAGGAGCTAAACGACGGGTTCTCAATACTATCGGAGGACCTTTAGTGAGGATGTGGTGTTGTACGTTGTGTTTTGTGGGTTGAGTGAACCAATCATCGATCGTAATGGCATGATATTTGCGGATACATGAATGTATCCGTGGGTCCCAATGAGACTGGAGTTGAACAGAGAGGTTTGAAAATGTAGTGGAAACGTAATGTCCAGAAGACGAAAGTGTAGTGAGTGAGTCCACCAGGATACAATTCGCCAAGTCTACTACTAGCTCATAATGACACAAGAAATCTGCGCCTAAAATAGCCCTAGACACATCTGATATTACAAAACTCCATGGAAACTCACCACGAGTTTTTCGTCCATACGTATTGATGGATGTGTGCTTGGCTGCTGAAGCCTGAGGCCAGAAGAAAGTAGACTTCCGGAGTGTATGTTCGGCAAAACTGAAATTTCCGCGTCAGTATCAATCAGATAGTGCCTTTGCGTGCTTTTATTGAACATCACAAGGCGACGGCTTGATGAAAGACCGCGTTTTCCTACCGTTGGAGGAGAGCGGTTGGTTAGTTTTTTGGCTCAATGGAGCTGACAGACTGATTGCCTTGATAGTTGCACGGAACGACGCACTTGACTGTGTCGTCACAATGTTTACGATGATACTAACAGATGTGATGTTGTGTGTTAAAAGCAGCAAAATAACAGCGTCCACAGCATGAACGTATTCGCCTAGCCCATGCATTTTGTGTACGAGAAGAAGCATTGTCAAGTCTTTTTCAAATCATGGCCATTTGCTTTGATAAGTCCGCGACCTTCTGTTTCAAAGATGGCGTTCGTAACTTTTGAAAAGAGTGTGAGGTTGATGCACGAATTTCTGCTTGAAAAGATTGTACCGATGACGGTTCCAAGGGACGTTGTAAAAATTGATGGTGATGTTAATATTTCCAATGCTTTATCAGCCGTCAGCCAATTGTTGTAAAGATGACGCTGGGTTACATGCTAAAAGTGCTCTAACATTTCCACGTAAACGCTGCAGGCAGAGAGTCCTAGGGAGATCGTTACCAACCTTAGAGGCTCCTAGGTGCTACATCTCCCTGAGCTACTGAGATGGCCGCTTGTCACCCAATTCAAGATCGCGTAAAAGATGATCAGTTCCTCTTCAGTTTGTGAGTATGGGTCTAGAACGTTAGGTTGTTTTACTATATCCCGAACTACAACCAGATCGTTTATGTTAAGTGCGGCAACAATGACTCGATATTTAGAGGTACTCACTGTCATACTAGTAGCTGCGAATTGGACCTCTAGCTGGTCGAACCATAGCTCTGGTTCTGTTGGCCAGAAGGCAGGAGCTTTAACTGCTAAAGTGCTCAAACTATCTGTTGTTATCATTGGCCATAATCAACTGAGCGTAAAGAGACACTCGCCCATAGGAAAGTAATAGGGGTGAAAACTAAATGTATCTATAATATGTAAAAAAAAAATATGCAAATTTTGTCACAATAAATATAAAAGAACGAATAAAAAATATTGGACAATAGTAGCCCGTATGGCTTAGTGGTTAGAGCACTAAGCCCGTAAGCCGAAGGTCTCTGGTTCAAGTCTCGTTGGCGTCAACGAGATTTAGTTCGATTGGTTATTCGGACGGACTATAAGCCTGTTGAGTTATGATATGTGCTGGTTTAAAATCAGAACGTATCGCAGCTGGGTGGACGGGACGGACACACGGCCAAAGCATGATAATGATCATATCTCCTTGTGGAGTGCCGATACATTCGATCATGACAATGAGATCCTCTAACTATCTTTAAGCAAAGGTCCGAAAGGGGCTGTCGGGCTACAAAGAAGAAGAAGAAGAATCATTAATGTATAACTTGTTGAAGGCGCTTGAGCCTTTTGCGACTATTTATTGAAGGCGCTTTTGCCTTTATCGAGGTTTAGTAAAGGCGCTTGTGCCCTTGACGGAGGTTTACAAAAGGCGTTTGTGCCTTTATCGAGGTTTTGTTGAAGCCACTTGTACTTTTAATGGAGGTTTACAAAACACGTTTGTGCCTTTATCGAGGTTTTGTTGAAGACACGTGTACCTTTGACGGAGGCTTACAAAAGGCGCTTGAGCCTATGGTGGTCACCAGTTGTGTTTAATTGCTATGTTCTCCTGAAATTTAAATTTATTTAAAAAACACAAAGGTAATTTAATACCTATATTGAAGCGCCTTCAACTGTCTCGGTCCATTGAACCCGTCCTCCAATTTTGAAATCCGAGTAGCAATAAGCTGTCTTCATCGACCGACTCAGACCAGCGTTTCCTCAGTTTCTCCGCTTGTCTCCGCCCTTCAGTTCTCCCAGCGAATACCTTTTTGGACATCCGTTATTCGTCCATTCGATTTACGTTGCCAGCCCATTGCAGCTTCCACAGTCTTACAATCGCTGAGACCTCCAGCTCGTCAAAAATTTCATACAGCTCATGGTTGTATCGAATTAGCCATTAGTCCCCTTCGAGTTTCGCGCCAATTATTCGCCTCAGGACCCGCATCTTAAGGCGTTCAATATATTTGCGGATGTTTGGATTCAGGTCCATGCTTCATACCCATAGCAAAGCACAGGCCCTATCACAGATTGGTATATTTGGTGCATTTTTTCCTGGAAATGCAGCTGGTCTTCAAGATCGTCGAAACTGAATAAAAAATTTTATTTGCGAGCTGCATTCTTCGGCGTATTTCGTCCCTTTCATTAGCGGTTCTTGTTATTTTGGCGCCTAAATACACAATTTCACCCGCACTTTCGATATTGTATTCGCCAATTGTGATATTTTGTGTATTTTTTCTTCGTCCTTTTCTTTGGTCGGGGCGTGAACATTAATTAGCCAGTTTTGAAGAATTTCACTTTTATACGGATCGCATTCAACCGTTCGTTTATTACCGTAAAATCAATAACGTCCGATTTGAACTCCCTATCCACAATGAAGGCCACTCTGAATTCTCTTTTTCCAGTAGGCTTCCCACTTTTGAATATTGTGTGCGATCTCATGTTTTGAATATCATTACCAGTCTAGTTCATTTCCTAGATTCCTGACACTCCATTCCGAGGCCCATCTGCAGGTTTCGAAACATTTTAAGGTTTTCCAGGGACGGGGAGCTAGCCTGTCGTCCAAGCTCCATTCCGGCGGCATGGTTATTACATCGATTCCGTTATCAGTTGCGAAAGATTCGCCTCCATCCTCTTACGTCCCCACAAAAGAGATGGCATTTAATGTCACATTATTGGGGAACCAGTAAACCCAATGTGCGACCCCGAGAGCATTTACTACCGCTTAATTGAGGGGTTTGGGATGAGGAATCATGGAAGCTATGTGTTGGGGAAACAAAGGGTTCCCTCCTTCTTTCTCAAACGGGCTTGCAACCATCTACGGCGGAGTTAAGAATAAATATTACAACTATACAAATGTTTCATTTTTCAATAAACAGCTGCAAAAGCTGTCCTATCCAGTAGATGAATTTGCAAAACTGGCTTCACCCTATGTGCAGAAATTGCCTTATCCAAACTAAATTATTAAATTACCACTAATAAAAAAAACATATGATATAAAGGGTGTTTTTTTTAGAGGTATGGAATATTGAAATTAATTAAAGTACAGAGAAATTATTTTAATTGCCATGAAAGAAGATAATTCTTTGCCATTTTTATTTAAATATGATTTCGGGCATGTAAGTGCTACGACTGGTGTGGAGGAAGTCCAAACGAGACGTCCAATTTTCGCCAATAACGTGGCGAATGTTTTCTTGCAAATGGTCAAGCGTGTCGGACTTATTGACGTAGATGAGTTATTTGACGTATCCCCACAAAAAAAAAAGATCCGGTTACATAATCCTGCAGGCCAGTTCACAGGTCCAAAACGAGAAAATATGTGCTCGTCAAATGCTTCTTTCAATATGTCGATGGCTGCATGAGCTGTATGGCATTTCGCGCCTTCCTATTGAAATCAGGTATACCCTACATTATGGCGAGTCAATTCAGGAACAAAAAGTCATTGATCCTGGTTTTATAGGGGGCACCATTGGCTGTAATGTTATTCCCAGGAGCATTTTTGAAGACACATGGACCAATGATTCCACCGGCCCATAAAGCATACCAAACAGTGACTTTCTCCAGATGTAATGGTGTTTGGATAACCGCTTGTGACTGCTCATCACTCCAAATGCTGCAATTTTGTTCATTTATGCAGCTTTTCAACCAGAAATGAGCCTCATCGCTAAACAAAATTTTCTTATGAAGTTCGGAATCTGCAGTAATTTGTTCTTGGGCCTATACATCGAATCTATGCCGTCCCAGTGGTCATTCATCTTTAATTCCTGCACGAGTTGGATTTTGTAAGCCCGCAAACCAAGATCCTTCGATAAAATCTTCCAGAATGTGGTTGGGCACAGGTTTAATTGTTGAGCACAATGTCGGATAGACTCACTTGAGTCTTCATGGATACTACGCTCTACAGCTACTATGTTTTCTTCATTACGCACTGTACGACGGATGCATATCATCTGTGAGAGTAAATGCGGTGCAGAAACCATCCATGGTTGATTGAATTGATTGTTTTGACGGATAATTATGTCGGCCACAAAATTGACGGGGTGCGTGATAAGTTACTCGAACAAACCCGTTTTTTTTTCGAAGTAAATCTGCACAATTTGCTGACGTTGCTCAGGCGTCAACCTATTCATGATGAAACTGCAAACCAAATTAACCATAGAACGCATGACACCTGTCACACCATACGTAGCATTAAAAAGTGCTGCCAACTTAAAGTTCTGTGCCTCTAAAAAACACTCTTTACTTAACGCATTTGAATAAAAAAAATAACAATTTTCCACTCTGGTAGCAAATGAGAAGTTTTTCGTATTTTTCTCGAAATCCAAAAAATTGGATAAGGTAACTTTTGCGAATGAGCTCCTCAAATGAATGTTCTGCTCATATTCGACTTTCCAAAGAATTGGATCAAATTTAATCACTTCAAATCTGATTTTAAAATTAAAATGCAACTAATTTATTTAATTTTTACAAATTTCAGCGAATATTTGATAATTTATTGCTTTTTATCCTTGAAATTTCATTAAAAATATTTTTTTTCTAATTGCAGGTAAAAAATTCAATGAGTTTTATTGCCGTAAGTAAACTTTTCATCACTTCAAAAGTATCATGATGTAAATTTCAATTTTTATAGACTTGAAAAAATTTAGTTTAGCAATATTAAAAGATCAGTGAACAAATTTTAGCAATATTAATGAAAATCTGTCTGTGGTATAAAAATGAAAAGAACTGAAATTGCAATAAAATGATGGCAAAGAATAGAATTCATGGCTGACCAATTTTATTGCAAATAAAATTTCCACATTTAAAAAAGAATTCTTTGAGCAAAAATTTAATTAGCATTTCGATTCAATGAGTTTCCCATTGTTTTCATTTTGAAAAGACCGCCGTAATTTATTATTACAGGTTTTGTTGTGAGGTAAAACAAAAAGTGTTCAGTTTGTGATCTCAGTAAACAATCAACAACATTAAGTACTGAAATTTCTTTATATAGGGTGGTCCAACCAAAACGCACAATGTTAATTGTAAATAAAACAAAAAGTTTCCAGAGAGTTATATCAATATTTTTATTATAATAGAACGATCTATGACAATTATGCGTGAAACAAAATATCGCCCAAACGCTTGCCACGACTACGGTGGCATACTTCTATCCGATGGTCCATATTTTCAATGACTCTGAGACATAATTGAGGTTGAATGTCATTAATGTGCAGAATTATCTCATCCTTTAGCTCTTGAATTGTTCTTGGCTTATTGATGTACCACTTTTTCTTTTAAATATCCCCAGAGAAGGAATTTCAACGTTGTCAAATCACATGAGCCAATTAACATCGCCACAACGTTGCACGACACAACTCGCGCAAAATAGCCATTGCTTCGTTGGCTGTGAAGCAAGTGGCGCCATCCTGTTGGAACCACATAGAAGTCCGTTATCATCTCGCAATAGCGAACATCATCCACGGTAACTGCTTGGCCGTCTTTATTTTCGACGAAGAACGGCCCAAGGATGCCGCCAGCTAATAAACCGCACCAAATCGTCACTCTTTTTGGATGCATCGGCTTTTCAACAGTCATCCTTGGATTCTCATTTGCCAAAATGTGGCAATTCTGCTTTTTAACAACGAATCCACTGAGGTGAAAATGTGCGTCGTCATTGAAGATGATTTTCTTTGGAAAGTCACCATTCCCTTCTGTCTGTTTAACCAACCATTCGGCGTATTGCTGACACTTGAAATGGCCAGTAGGCTTCAGCTCTTGAGTCAATTGAACCTTGTAAGCATGTAAATTCAAATCTTTATTCAAAGTTCGCACCAGTGGTGTTTGTGAGATGTTCAATTATCGGGCACGACGACGAGTCGATGTTTACGGCTCTTCTGCCACCCTATCGCGAACAACAGCAACGTTTTCCACAAAAGAACTGGGTGCGCATGCATACGTGATTTCACATTTCCTACAGACCCGGTTTGCTGAAATTTGTGCACAATTCTCCCGATTGTGGACACATTTGGTCGATTATGCTGACCGAAAAAATCACGAAATACACGAAATGTATTTTGATTTGAATACTCATTAGCGTAAAAGGCTTCAAAAACCTTAACGCGTTGCTCAATTGTGTGCCTCTCCGTGGTTGAATTTGTCAAACACTGAAACAAAGAAATGTCAAATTAAGTTGGGCGAAAAACTTGACGTTAAGGTGTGACTCACAGTTAGCATCGTCCATTATGGTTGGACCAGCCTTTATTACCTCTCGTCGCTTCTAAGGAAAATAATAAAAGTAGATAAGGAGATGAGGGGCTCGCAAGACACTTAACTTGAAGGGAGTAATATTTTGGGCACTAAGAACCAGATCCAGAGTGAAACCAACTCCACGGGGAGAGTAGAACGTGGGATCTTTAGGGAAATGAACGTCAATATTTGCCTCTCTGATGAGATTTAATAAAATGTGCCTCATTTTGTTGCTTCATGTGCAAATCCAGTGCCAATGTCTAGCGTTCAGGTCTCCGTAAAGTAGATATCTTTGGTCAGCCTTGCTAAACCATTTCAGATCTCTTCTGAAAAGTTCGACTTTTTTCTTGTTTAATTTTGTCCCAGGAAAGTAAACACTGTATAATTTTAGATTTAGTTCTTCGGTGATAACGTCAATATTTCCCATTTCCAATGTTGGACTTTTGGGCAATTCAATCTGACCAATTTTATTAATATATATATATATATATATATATATATATATATATATATATATATATATATATATATATATATATATATATATACATATATATATATATATATAAATATATATATGAACGTAGGTATGCTTAAAACTATCATTTGCACTTAACCAAGTCTCCGCTATGACAAATTTCTCTATATTTTTTTTAATATAGAAATTGAACGCTTCAATATGTTTGTGCTTTGCGCATTCCAAAACTAGAACATTTAATTGTTTATCCAATATAAAAATTTTATGGATAGCTCTACAGGAACAGTAAATTAACGGGCTAACTATTTGTTGATTGTTCCTGCTTAGTTTTACATTTACCTAAATTAATAATTAGTTTATGCGAAACGGTCAAAAGAGATTTCGGGTTATCACACAAACTATTTGTTGATCGTGGGTTTTGCTTGATAGCCACATTGTGGGACATAGGTGGAGTGGTTGTCGACTTAGCTAAATCTCCCGACTTTTTTCCCATTAATGTTGCATCACTACTGTCTCGGCTTAGTGTGGTGTATGTGTTGGAGCTTTTGTCAGTAAAGGGAAATTTCTGCTTGTAAAATCGAAGCTGCTTGTAGTTCTCTGAGCAGGGACTGGGAACTTTTCGAATCTTTTCTCCGACTGTTCAGCTTTTATTTCAATTGTATATAATCCATTCTTGCCTTGCAATCAAGTGAATTGGCGAAGTGTGTTTCTTTGCAATTGTTACAAAAAATTTCATTACATTGCTCTTTTTTAGCGTACATTTGTATAATCATGCTCACCACTACAGATAGCGCATCTTGTGGGAATGTTCCAAGCCCAAAGCGCATACTATTCCTACATTGTGTAGGGCCTTTTCGGCTGCTTGTGTAGAAGCTCCATCGCACAATAATGTGAATGATCGTCTTGATTTTGTTAAACTTGGTCATTGTCGTACCTTTTTGTAGATATAAGAGATAGTAAGTGGTTTCGCGATCTCTTTAGGTGGGATTGAATAATTTAATATCAGTACATTAATATTATGTACTGTTTTGAGAAGCTTTTTTAGCTCTTCTGGGAAAATTTTATGCAACCCTGTTGAAATTACTTTTAGCGGTCATAAATTTGCCCGTTGGAATGTGAAATAATTAACTTTCTTAGCTTTTAAATGTCATAGCAATTGAAATTATTTTAATTGAAAAATTCGTTATATTCAATTCTTTAAGAATGGTGCCTGTTACGGGGTAACGCCATGTAGGTTAAATTTGCGTCGACCACGAAGGGATCTTGAAACGACTTTACGCAATCAGCCGCGAATCAATGCAAACCCCACGAGCAGAAAGCGTAAAGTAACGTACACCAAAAATGTCGTAGATATTATGAATTGGTACTAGGTGAACTCAACAAATTCATCAAGCTCAACAACATGCACGACACCAAACCCAATTATCTCAACATCATCAAACTACAACCACAACAATTTTGCAAGCGGCGCAACCTGGACAATTAATCATTAGTGAGGATTTTTTGGAGCATGCAACCTTTAGCTCCAATTCAAATGCTGCGGGCAGCGCAAGTGTGATAAATTTAACAGGCAATGATTTAATGAATCAACCTCAAATCCTGAAATTGGTGTTTGATGGTAATGGCGGGAATATGCTCATCGATTCATTATCAAAAAGAAGCCACGCACATGGAAAACCGAAGTTAGTCGTTAGTAATGTAGCTGCTCAAGTGAAACAATCTCCCGGAGGTAGTCAACCGACATTTAATATATTTAATGCAAAAGGAATATATTTGACAACAGCAAAGAACCAATCGGCACAATCGAATCTAGCTCGACAACAACCAGTCCATCATATCTCATCAACTGGTAACAATGTGTCGAATGGTAGTTCCACCTCAGCGCCAGGGACATTGGTCCAGAATGTGGGAGTATCGAGAAATGTGCAAGTAGTGACGAGGATGCAAACCATAAGCCAATCGTCTCCTCTTCACCAGCAGGGGCAGCTCATTTCCCGCACAATGTTCATAATAAACAGGTCGTAATGCAACAGAAATATGTACACAATGTGGTTAATGCCAACCTGGCTACTGGAAGTGTGAATGCTAAAATGAACAATGTTAGTGGAACGCTGAAGAAGCAAATAAGCTCTAACAAGTTGAACCAATCGTAATCACTTGGCCCGGGACCTTGTGGTGCGATTGAGTGACGCAAACAAGTTCTACCAGTTCTTGGATATATGCTACGGAAAGCTGGTAACAGGCAGTAAAAGCCCCTCGAACAAATTTGGATCCATAAGGATAAACAAGGAGTCGGTCGTGCCACATACGGTACGAGAGAACGAGCAAGTTGTGCCGCTCCTCTACTTTGAGGGTGAGACTGAAAACCTAAGGTAAAAGGCGGAACTGTTGTCAGGATGGGATCTAGCCTGCCTGAAATTTTGTTGCAAGGGTCAAGGCATTCGTAATAAATTGTTCTCCAGTGAATCTACAGCTGTGATTAGTTTGACTGATATCAAAAAATACTTTCCCACCGGAACGGAATTTGAGGACTATTGTCCCAGCAAGGTAGTTGATACAACCTGCTGATAGCGTCAAAGAATATAAATGATTCAGTTCATTGGACAAGACAACCAACAGCGCCACCGGTGACTCCGAAAATTTTGAATACTGTACCAAGAGGAGGCCAGCAGCAGCAACAACAGCAACAAACCAGAACGAATGCTTATCAGGCAGGGATGCAAAATCAAAATAATGTCAAAAGCATGCATCAGACAGCAGCTGCCGCTTTCATGGCTATTCCTCAGAGCTGTGTAACATCAGCAGCTATTCAGGCTTGGTCTCTAGCATATGCACCAGGAGCCATGAGAGCTGGTGAAACGATTGCACGAAACTATGCTCAACAGCAAGTCCAAAGAAATTATAATAATGCAAACGTTCAAAACATACAAACCTTGCAAAATTTAATGACGGCGCGTCAGCAATACACAAATTATAACCCACGAGGGATGTAAATTCCAACAATAAACAATTGCGCTCAATCGCAACATCCTCCACCGCTAGTCCGTTCAGCAAATCCAAATCAACAGCACATGTCGAATGCTGCCGCTAATGTTGTTCTTCAGTAACAACAGCAACAAACCCGAACTGTCAGTAAATTGTCTTGCTGACATTTCTCCAAACTCGTTCAATAGGAGTAAGATTCCATGAACACCCCAAAGCACCGATTTTTGTGGTGGGAAACTACCGAGCCGACCATACGTAGTGGGATTTTTAAGGTCCTCATTCTCCCCGATTGAGTCGTTGGCTGAGAATCCAATTAGAAGGGGACGGAAGGATGTCCCGTTATTCTTTCTCGCAGAAAACATCATCTGGTGAAGAGTGCGAGTCGAGATAGGAATCTACCGAAGAAACGCGATCGAGGAAATTAGCAGTGGAGACCTAGAAAATAAATCAATGAAATTGGCAGTAGAGATTGAAAATAAATCAATGAAATTGGCAGTGAAGATTTGGAAATAAAACAAGCATTGAAGAAAGCGAAAACCAATTATTTGGGAGTCCCCACATCAGCGGCAGCGGATTCACCGTCGTAATTGTTGGCCAACCATTTTTATTTTTTGTCTCAATGTTCTGTTGTATATTCTCTTGTGAAATTTTAAAGTTTAAAGTTAAAGTTTAACTGACGCGAATTTTTTTCGGTTGTTTCTTTGACTGTTTTTATTTCTGATTTAGCTACTCGAATTGTGAACTTTCTGCTCGTGAGCGGGAAGATATATTTTTTTTCTCAAGAAGGGAATTTGCTGGCCTCGTTTTGAAGTCGCGGGATTATCAAGCGCCCGATGTGGTCAGATCACGCTTATGGGGTTACATGGGTCTTAAAGGTATAAAAAAAACGACTTCTTTAAAAAATTTTATTTCAAAAAAAATTTAAACATATGTAAGTAAAATCTTAAAGTACTTTTAAAAAAATTTTCTGCCAAAAATATTGAAAATTTTCCATTTTCCAGCCGTTTTTCGCCGTCAACCCTTTTTTCGTGGTGGACATAGTATTTCGGTGTGGATTCATATGAAATCAAAAATTCAAAAATATCTCGTAGTTGATGCCCTTGTCTCGTGATTGAACGAAGGAACTAAAAAAAATGAAATTTGACATTTTGACATGAGTTTGAATCAATTTTCGTCTCAAATTGTTATGCGTTTTTTCGATTGTCATCATTTTTAAAAGGTATTTTTCGCATAAAACAAGAAGGACTTGACCGAATGAAAATTCCTTCGTTCACTCATGAAAAAATACTATAAAGAAGAACTGTGCAAAAATTCAACCAAATCGGTCAATTTATTTTCGAGAAATCGTGTCCACCGCACGGAAAAACGAAATATCGGGAAAAGCGCATTTAAAATTTTTTTGTTACCGCGGTTTAATGAATAAAAGTTCTTTTTCAGCAACTTGCATAAAGTCATCGAATCCTGGTCCATAAAATAATTCTCCCGCATCATTTGCTATGTCCAAAGCATCCTTTTGTTGTTACCTTCGTAGAATTCTGCCCTCTCGAGTCGCTTCCGCAGCTCTTAGCTAGGCCATCACTATGCGCTTTTTATCCGCGATCCGCGCGTATTCGTGGCTATAGGTCCAAGTTTAACTCCCATACTATATAAAATAGTTAAAAAGGTGGCAGCTTCTTGATTAAACATACAAGCAGCAGTGAAAGCAGCAATCTCAACGACTTTGGAATCAGCTGGTAGTATTTTTGGAGTAATTTTCCAAATAAGCTGGTTATAACTTTCGTTATTGTTTTGGGTGAAACCACCAACACACCGCTGTAAAAGTCTATCAGAGCTCAGCTTTTCATAAAAAGGCTTGATTGCCGCCAAAACATCATCTGGGATTGGTTCATAATCATGTTTGAATGTCGCCAGGGATTTTTCACACCACGAGTCAGAACCTTGTGGGCATTTTTCATGCTGAGGATTTTCATCCGTTGAACTATAGTGCTGGTACGTTGCCTATACAGCATTTTTCATTTTTTCAACAGAATCGCAGTTTCTTCTTATAGCCATACCATAGTACACAATCAATTTGTCGATAAGTTTACCCGTGAGTTTACCTTTGCCACCAAGAATTTTTTTTTCGGATCGTTTTTTTTTCATCGACAGTTTTTTTTACTAAATCGCGCAAACGAGTGCCCATCCTCTTTTGTACGTGATGAAAAAAAGAAAACGACAGAGATACATAGATAAAAGTTAAGCAGCTGATGCTACACCGGAGAAACCGTGCCGCATGCGTACAATACGTTCGCTCAGACCATTCACTCGCACTGTATCGCGCGGTATTCAAAAATCTATAACTCTGGTAGTATTGCTCGGATTTACTTCAAATTTGGTGTGAATACTTTTGATTTTTTGAAAATACAAGACCCATGTAACCCTTTAAGGTTTCTTCCTGGCTTCTGCACCGTTTTATTCAGGTGTTGTAAGGGATTACGATTTGATAGAATAGGATCTGCGGTAGGTAGGATTCCATTCTTTGTTTTCCGGGGAGCCGTAACCTCGTTCGGTGGCTCCAATCAGGCTCCAAGGGTGGACGAGTGGTGCTTGTGCCGTCTCCGACAGAGCTACCCGGGGCCGAAAAAAGCCTGACTGGAGCACCCCTTGGTAAAACAGTAATACGTTTATCGTGACGCAAGGCAAATCCGTAAATGTTATTGGAGGGTCTCTCAACTTAGTTTTCACTTCAGCGTTGGGTTGTTGATCGCTGGAGTTTGATGAGCTAGATGTGGGAATTTGCACCATTTTAAACTTGTCGCGGAAAAAATTACCAGCCGGAGAAAATTCTCGACTTCTTTTCCTGCTTTGAGCCGGCTAGGGGATCTCCCATGCACAGGAACTCAATATAAAACATGAATTAACACAAAAATAACGTATCCAAGAAAGAAAAAAATATTGTGAATAGTTGCTGTGAAACTCGAAATAATAAACACTACGTAATCACTATGTCAATCGAACGTCCGCTTAGCTCAAAGGTCTATGCAAAACTTCAACAACATTAAATGCTGAAATTTCATTAAAATTTCAAGTCGAAATTTACGTCTAATCTTTAAATTTTTTAAAAAGATATTGGGTGTACAACTTATTAACCGGAATTTGACGCTATATGTTCGTACTAACAAATATCGCGAAAGCTCGAACTTTATATAAATGTCATTTTGAAGTTACATTTGACAGCTATCAAAATCAGCCAACAAAACAATTTTACCTTGTGTGCATCAATATTATTTTTCACGATGAATAACTTCAAACATTGGAGAAAAAGACAGCATTTGCAGGAGGTTCTGTTGAGTCATTTTTTGCAAAGAAAACTGCTGCGGAAAGTCATCGTTTGCTTGTAAAAGTTTATGGCAATGATGCTTTAGCGAAAATATAGTGTTTTGAATGGTTTCAACGCTTCAAAAGTGCCGATTTCGACATCAAAGACAAATAACGCCCAGGACAGCCAAAAAAGTTTGAAGACGAAGAATTGGAGACGCTAATCGATGAGGGTTCACGTCAAACGCAAGACAAACTTGCCAAATCATTGAGAGTGACTCAGGAAGCCATTTCGAAACGTTTGAAAGCCGCCGGATACATTCAGAAGCAAGGTAATTGGGTCCCCTATGAGTTGAAGCCGAGAGACGTTGAACAGCGCTTCTGTATGTCTGAAATGCTGCTTGAGCGCCATAAAAAGAAATCATTTTTGCATCGGATCGTGACTGGGGATGAAAAATGGACACATTATGACAATCCCAAGCCCGGCCAACCAGCCAAATCAACGGCGAAGCCAAATATCCATGGCGCGAAGGTTATTCTGTGTATTTAGTGGAATCAGAAGGGATTATGAGTTGTTGAAATCGGGCCCGACAATCACAGGTGACCTGTACCGAGCACAATTAATACGTTTGAAGCGTGCCATCATCGAAAAACGCCCAGAATATGCGACCAGACACGAGGCTATAATTTTTCTTCATGACAACGCTCGGCCGCATGTTGCAAGACCCGTGAAAAACTATTTGGAAAATAGTGGATGGGAAGTTTTGGCCCACCCGCCTTATAGTCCGGACCTTGCCCCTTCTGACTTTCATTTATTTCGCTCGATGCAAAACGCCCTCACCGGAATACGCTTCACTTCAGAGCAAGGGATCCGAAATTGGATAGATTCGTTTTTGGCTGCCAAGCCGGCGCAATTTTTTTGGGATGGAATTCATAAATTGCCTGAAAGATGGAGAAATGTTGCAGCTTCCGATGGACAATACTTCGAATAAAATATTTTGTTATATTTTTCCACAATAAAGCATCAAATTTCGCTGAAAAATTCCGGTTATTAAGTTGTTTTAATTATTTTATTCGTTTTAATTGTATTATCATCATGAGTTTCAAAATTTCAACTCGATTCTCATAGTCTTAAAATACAAAGTCAATATTTGAACAAAAATTGCAACAAATTATAAATCAATAGACGAAGCTCCAAGGCTAAATTTCTTACGTGAAAAACTTACAGACTAAAACTGCTAATTATAAAGTCATAGAAAAAAGCTGCAAGCAAACAGTTAAATCAAATCAATTATTACAATTATCAAATATTAAGTCAGATCAAAGATATATGCATCTAAAATAATTTTAAATAAATAAAAATTTTCTAAAAAAAACTGCAGATAAAAGAAAGCAAAAACAATGGAAAAATATTTGATTAGAACCTCTTAGTACATATTCATACCTTAGGAATCATATTTTTCAATTTTTAAATTATATTTGCATTCTATTTTGTTATTTTTGAAATTACAAAGTGCAACAAATTTAACATAACACGCGAAAAACTTTATTTCTTTCATCTTTCATAAATTGCAAATTGTTTTTGTCTCGTTCGCATGAATACCGCGACGTTATGCAGCGTGACGCTATGAAAAATCATTAAATCATTATTGTGAATATTACTTAGAGTAAAATTGCGGTCAAGCGGTCACAGTAGGCACGTAGAACATCTCAGCAATGATACGATAATTACTATTATGTAGTTAGCAATACCATCATATCTTACAAGTTGTAGAGAATTTAAATTGCATATACTCTTCGCGATGATAATTTCAATTTATTTCTTTTATTTTTTCCGAGGGAATTTCAAGACAGGGTTATTGTATTCTTTTTTGTTTTTCAATTTTGCGTTGCATTTATGAAATTTTTTTAAGATATTATAGTTAATTATATAATTATGATCTTGGCTGCTTAACGGGTTTTTAATTGACCGGATGGTGTAAAGAATGTTGGCGGACAAGGTGAAATATCGATTGTGTAGGAGCTGGTTTTGAGAGATGATAATTCAAATGATTTGTTGCGTAATTATTTGTATGATGCTATTTAAAGAAAATGCAGTTAGTATTCAAATCTTAACAATAACATTTTTTGTTCGCTTTTATAATAAAATAAAAATTCTGCAATCAAATTAACAAACATTCAAATTAACGATCAAAATTACATCTAAAGTACACTTGAAAAGCTTACTCGTAAAAAAAAACACTATTGCACCTGAATATCACTCACCTACAATATTCAATTAATTTTCCATATTCTCGTTAGCAGGTCGTCAAGAGTATGTAATATATTAAATATGTAAATTCATTTTTTTTACCATGCATAAACAAATAACGAGCGACCACCTACAAGCAGTGTGAATAAGATCTCTCATCAAGTTGACGAAAAAATATCACACACTTAAAAAATTTGTACAAGAAAATAACCAGTACAATTCCAAAGCAAAGTAAAGAAAAAAAACATGTTCACCTCTTCAAATACGATTGACCAATTGAAAATTTCAAAATGAAAAAAAGACCGTCAAGTGTCGATAACTGGCAGCAAGTAGGAACACAAATGCCTCACCGTCGTCAAAAAAAGCAAAAAAATACTGGTCAATAAATCATTTTAACTTCTGTATAAATTAACAGAACTACTAGAAAAACAAATAAAATAGATGAAATAAGAAATAATCGCTGACAAGACTGAGTTAACTCGTGGTACAATAAGAATAGAAAAATTTAAACATTGTAAGAACATGATCTGAGTACAAAAAAGAATCAGATAAAGATAAATTACCTACACCCGAAAAACCAATAGAATCTCTCTTATTCAATTATTGTGTAAAGATACTTGTTGACCTTTCTGTCGATCTTCATGATCATCATCACCATCATCATCATCAGCAGTAACAGCATCTTGAATTCATGACTTGACAAACGCGATACGCACTGTGTAGTTACTAATAAATATCTACTCTATCTCTGTAAGGTGTATCTTAAGATTTTTCATCTCTTTAGTAAGAAGAAATTCAAGACACCAACTACGGTCAATCAACCACAAGAAAAAAATTAAGCATGCAAGTAGTATTTTACGAGTAGATTGAAGAAAAATGAGCCAAGAAGACAAAAAAAAAGATATTAACAGCAAAGAGACAACGCAAGATTTAAGATAAAAATCTTATAAACGAATAACGTGGCAGATAAAATCCGAATGTAACTACATATATGAGTTAGTTGAAATATTTGAATGAATAACAAAATAACAGAAAAAAAATATTAAGACCACTCCACCTTCCTACATGTACTAAATTGAACAAGAAATCAAATGCCCACAATATTTATTGTTGATTTTAACTGTTTGACAAACTGATTCTGAGTTGATTTCTTTTTGGCATAAGTTTTGTCAATTTACGATACTATCAATGAATTTTAACACATTCTGATTGATGTTGATGTTTCGACTCGTGATTTCTTGATTTGATTACTTTTTTTTATTTTGAAACCTTTTAAAAGCTTAAGAAAATATTTAATACAACATATGGGATGTAAAGACTAAAATTTTCGGGATGGAATTCACAATAGTTTTGTTTTGCACCACTTTTTTTTTCAGGTTTCATTAGTGACTGGCATACTTATATCTTTGCGCCAAAAGCCTACCTTTAAGATCATACATTGTTGTCAAAAGAACAATTTACTACAAGAATATACCTTAAAATAAAACAAATTAAATCTTGTTTATTTAAAATTATTTAATTTGAACCATATTTTCGGCTTCAATCCTATTGCACAAATTTTTAGTACTTTTTAGAACACTTAAATAAATTTGTACATGGTTTTCATGTTTTAAAGTTTGTAATTTTCGCTTGCATAGATGGTAAAACGAAAACAAGTCTAAGAATCGCGATTCAAAGAGGTCTTCCAATCGATCTTGAGGCTTTCTGCCTTCTGTATTTTTCCTACCACGAAGACCTTGGTATCACCCTAAACCAGGCATAAAAGATCTTGAAACTTACGCATCCCACGTTAGTTCTAGCCATATCTCGTCATTTCAAAGGGCTAGAGAGCAGCACCATCAACTTTTTCGTCCTCAATAAACAGATTAATTTTGAATTGTTTTACCATAACTGTGTTGGTATGCGTAGTAAGTTAAATAAACTTTTTCTTGACGCAAAATCGTGTCATTTTAATATCATTATCATTAGATGATAGAGATCCTCATAACCCAGAGCAATCACTTGGAGGTGGTGTATTAATTGCAGTACACTGTAGCGAAATAATAAAGATATAAGTGTCCCTGAAGGACTGCAGCGATAGTCTGTTGCCTCGGCGGAAGAGGATGGTTGTATCCGCCGAGATTTAGCCTTGTCAGGGACGTGTGAATGCGCTGGCAGACAAGCGCTGCGGTGTCGCGGGGTGGGTTGTTTTCCCCTGCACAAGGACCCACTACAAAAAATTTCGCATTTACGAATTGAAGGGGTCGAATGCCGATCGACTGGTGTCGAGGCCGAGGTAAGCTACTAATGGTTGGAACTGCTTGTTCAAAGAACGAATTGGGCCTGGATCAAACGGACAGACCTAAGAGGCTTCGTCGTTACCGACGATACTTATGGCCCACAAATAAGAGTGGGGCATCCAGGTGGAACGGCGCCCCTCGCACCCTCCCAACCGGATCAAGATCCAAACGTAGATGCGGCCATATATTTCTGTTTTGAGTGAAAAACTCACACAAACATAATTTGCATGAATTTTTCCAGCAAATGAGAAATATAAACGTGGCAAATTGATCAATAAATTAAGTACTCCACAGTCAATCACTTCTCCAAATTCATTCACCTACACAATTCAGCCCGAGCAATAGGCGCTCCTCAAAGGCCCGCAGCAGTACCTGATTTGCTTGCAGCACGACTTCATTCTCCTACCCTATTATTGTGCAGCAGTTTCTCACAGTTAAACGCTTTTGGATTTCTCAACAGCAGGATTTCACTATGTACATAATCACAACCAAGATGAAATATTAATTGCGCCCACAAATAGCTAAGCTCGGAAAAATTTTGAAATATTTTTTGCTAACTAAAGCGTTACATACGAAAGTAATTGCTAGCACTCGAATATTATTTATAATTTAAGCTAGTCACCTAAGCACATCTGTAGCTGTGCAGCATGAAAATCGGCAAAATACCGCGTGATTCATAGCATTCGATCTGATACCGTGAAAACGGTTGGGAAAGAGGGAGACAGCCGATAATTTCGGGAGCGTTTTCGAAATGCCACTAGAATCGGGAATATTCTAATGCGCTAACGTTCATTTCCACACAATAATGTTTTTGCCCGGAACTTTTTAAAGCCACGTTTTCCGCACTCTGTTCGGCGAAAATCCCAGTTTTGGAAAAACGCAATGCACAACGTTTTTTTTTTCGTTTCTTCGTCGCAAAAACGCACGCGACACTTTTCGAACCCCGACCTTGGGAATTCCGCAAAACAAATCTTTTCGGTCGTATACACGAACAACTCTACTAGTGATGATGGCAATTGCGCGAAAATCAATATTTCCTTTAGCCTTTTCACAGTTCACCGCCTTTTCTTGACAACTCATAAGGCAACAAATTCCTTGCTAAACCGACCAACCGAATCACCACACAAAGAAACGAGGTCGCTAGATGAGAAGCTTCTTACGCGCAATCGAATGGGACAACTGCAAAGCGATCACGTTGTCATGATTCGATCTTCGCTTTAGGTTTTTCAATATCCACTTCGTAGCAAACAAAAGTAGCAAATCACAATCGCGCTCACTGTACGCACGAGATTTCCGAAGTCTCGTCTTCTTCCTACCATTCAAAACCTGAAAATCCCCCGGTGCGGTTATCCACTCCTCGCAGAAAATCGAAAGCATTTTGGGCTTCGCGACGTGTCCCCCGTCAAGCTTCATAATCGACTTCCCCGTTGTTGCTGATTGTCGCCTTGTGAGACCCTTGCAACGGCAGTTGACGGGCCTTTCTACCATTCCGCTGCACACTTGAGTCTGTATTTGATGGTTAATTCTTTGCTGTTGATATTTTAGGTTCAACTCGCTGTTCTATTTGTTGTTGGGGTAGAGTGTGCAATATTTTCGATTGCATCTGCTGTGCTGGCTGTTGGCTATTTGTTTGAAGTGTTCTTTGTTGGACGTGTTTGTGGGTTATCTTTCGTGGCAAAAACTCTTGTGGTGCTTTTCAACTTGTTGCAACGTGTTATGCTCAAACGTTTGGTGCACTACTTGATGACTAATTTGTGGCTGCTATATGTTTGGGCAGGTGTGAATACGGTTTGTTGCTTGGCTTATGTGTGATTGCGGCGCGGATTGGGCGATTTTTGGGTTTGTTATATTTTGAATGGCATAACTTTGATAATTTTATACAGTTTCTTGTTTATGTTGGAAATTTTCCTGAACTGCTTGATAAACTCAAGTTTCAGTGCTATTTTGTATGTAGGCTTGCTGAGTTGTTTGTACATATGTATAAACTTGTGGTGATGCTTGCTGTGTGCGACTTTGGTTTAATTGTACTTCTTGTACGTGTACATATTGAGGCTGTTGAACATGTTGCAATTTTATACGATATTGTTGGACCTGAATCTCCTGAATTTGCACCTGAGGTTGTGGCTGAACCAGATGCGATTGTTGCGAGCTATCATGCTTGACGTGATTTTCCGAACAAGATGTTGTTCCCGTTACAGCTTCAGCAGGTTCATTTCTGACTTTTTTTAAGATGGATTTAGGTTTGTAATTTGTTTACTTTGCTCAATCAAATGATCCACAGAATGTTTCTTCCAAGAATTATCTGTATATAACATTCGATGCAACAATCAAATACGAAATATGTATGTATGTGCTTCTTGGATTTCATCGTAAGACTCGGCTTTAGCCTGAAAACCTAAATTGTACACAGATTCCGCTTGTTTAGTGGCATTTGCTGAGTCATAATAATGATCCCAACCTTTATAAAAACATGAGCATTTAGTTCCCATTCCTCGCTGATATAATATTTGATAAATATTTAGAGGATTTGCTTATGTATCGAGATATTAAATCCATAATTCAAACATTCCAATATTCTGTTTGTAAGCTTCTTTATGTTCAAATAAAGTCAACCATTTTTTCAGTGCTTCACGGAATTCACTTTCAGGATCAGGGCGCATGTTATAATCATTCCAGCATATATAATTATACCATAATTCTAATGGATCAGGTCCACTATATGCAGCAATGGCACTGTCCCATGCGGCATTGTCTCAGAGAAACAACGCCGACTGGTCGTTAGAGTGCATTTGAGAAAATTAAGTGTAAATATAACGATCTTGCTCTAGAATTCAAACTTTAATCCCAAGATGCATATCAATCGTATGTTAATATTGTAGCGGAGGAAATTATTTGTAATCTTAAAATGTTTTTTGACTTTGCAAACCTTATGGCTACCCTTCGATAATGACACACAAAGACTCGATGTCATCTAGTACAGAACAGATCTGTGAGTTTTTTTCAGACCATTTTCAGCATGTTTACTCCAATCTTGCACTAGACCTAGAGCCGCCAGAAATAGCGTCAAGAATACTTATAGAAAGCGTTTCGATTTCTGAAGATGAAATTCTACAAGCTATTGGGGATCTTGATTTGAATAAAGGACCTGGCCTAGATCTGACTCCACCCTGCTTTTTGGCTCTCTGCAAAGGTGAACTTAATAAGTCACTATCTAGTGGTATCTTTCCTAAGCTTTGGAAGCCATCCTTTATAATACCAATACATAAAAAAGGTGAAAAGTGGCTTGTGGTGAGCTACAGGGTCATTGCCATCTTGTCTGCTATGCCAAAACTGTTTGAGAAAATTATATGTAGTAAAATTTCTCCCCTTTTTGAACCATTTCTTAATGTAGAGCAACATGGCTTCCGTTAAAAGAAGATCAACCACCACTAATCTAATTACTTTGACGTCAGATATTCTTAGTCGAATGGAGCAAAGAAATCAGATTGATGCCATATACACAGATATCAGCAAAGCATTTCATAGAGTGAATCATGGAATTTTGTTAAACAAAATCTGTAGCTTCGGCATATCTGGTTTGCTACTTAGCCGGATTTAGTCCTATTTGAAAAACCGCACACAATTTGTCAAGTTTCAAGGTTGTCGCGTGAGATCAATGTCGCCTTTGGGGCTCCTCAGGGCAGTCATCTCGGTCCACTTCTATTCAATATTTTCACCTCAGATCTTTCATAAGCGCTGTTTGGTACTCCGCACCTATTTTATGCCGACGATCTCAAACTGTATCACAGAATACAATCTTTAACTGATGTATCTTTTCTCCAGTTCAAATTAACCACCCTCCACCAATGGTTTGATGTGAATCACCTTGCACTTAATTTGGAAAAGTGTCTCGTAATATGCTTTTCAGGAAATAAGAATGTCAGCATAGATGATTATGAAATTAATAACGCACAACTGAGAAGAGTTGAAAAAATTCTAGAGTTTAGCGTAGTCTTAGACTCCAAACTCAGATTTAATCGTCACAATGATGAAGTACTGTGTAAAGCTAACAAGCTGCTAGGTTTTGTTAAACGGAAAGCGAAGAAATTTATGAATATTTGGGAAACAAGATCATTGTTCACCTCGCTAGTCCGTCCTATTCTTGAATACGGCTGCATAATCTGGGACACTGTATACGAAATCTATAGTTGCAGACTTGAGTCTGTACACAAACAATTTTTTCTTTTTTCCTTAAGATCTCTGTACGACCCGACTTCTTTTCATAGTCTACCATCTGATGAGGATCGACTTCAAATATTAACCCTGGCATCACTCGCTTCCAGAAGAGTCGCTTTGCCTGCATGTCTACCTTTCGACGTCTTAAGGTTGAATATTCAAGTTCCATTTTTGTCAGACAAGATTCACTTTCACGATCCCATTGGAGTCATTAGACACGTTCTCATGTTAACCACGAATACACACCACACCAATTATGCAGATAATGAGCCGGTTGACAGATGCTGTAAAATATTCAATAAGTTTCGCGAGCATTACTCCCAAACCACTTCCAAGTTCTGTTTTAAGTCCAAAATATTACAAATCCTCAATTCCTCGACAACATAGACAATATTTTTTCTGCACTTTGTTTTTTTTTTGTTATTAATTCAATTTGCTATGAATTTAAATTTAAATTGTGCCTTGTTTGGCGAATAAATAAATAAATATTTTTTTATACTTGTACGTAGTTAAAATTTGATTATGGTAAACAATATAAATTTGTTGTAATACTATTATTCACGTTGTAATGCATATGTCTGTCAAAGCCGGGAACGATTTCACAAGTGGCAAGTTACACGATGGTCAACCTTAGACAGTTGATAACAATGTGTGTTCACAATAATAATTATGATTGAAAGTGGGGAAAATATGTAACGCCTATTCACACAATCTATGAAATTTCACGTTCAGAACCTCATCGCGTATTTAAAACTGGATTGTTTACAAAAGATCATCATGAAACTACATTAGAATATATTTTAAACTAACTTCTGAAATTGTCAGTTAATCCAATTCAATATTTAATAGATGCTCTTCCCTCTTAGCTCTCTACACTAAATTCCTTAAAGCCTAAACAGAAATGTGGTATAGAACGTAACCTGACATCACTATACCAGGTAACCATGATATACGTGCAAATGTAATATAAACCTGGCATAAGCTGTCAAGTGAAGTCAGATGTCAAAAGAAATTGACAGCAAATTATAAATTTTTCTAATTTCTATCTATATTTTTAAAATATTTCCAACCAAAATCGTTTGATCAGAATCGATAATTGATAAACTGACGTCAAAATGAATAAATATAGTCTAAAAATTAATTTAGTTTGTTTGATACTGCAAAATTTCTTTTATACTTGGAATTTTGTCCGAGTATACATATTAGGTTTATACCAGGTTTCAGCATGTATGCAGTATATTATGTTTTATATAGTATACTAGGTTCATATACCGTATGTACGTCTAGGCTATTATATGTATTTCAAAATGCATTTCTCTGTCTTTTAGTAAGTTTTTAGTACAAAAACGTTTGCACTTCCCTGTCAGCCACAAAGCCAGCAACAAATAGATGATAATCTTACATTTCAAATTCGTATGTAATTATTGCCTAGTTAAAAAGATTATTTATATTACTTCTGCAATTGCTTTATTTCCTATTCCTTGTCGCAAGTGTTTTCCTATTTAATAAACACTAAATAGTGGCTCGCATTCTAGTGCATTGGACCGCTTTGAACTTCACTTGCAAAACGTATTTCAATAAATATTTACCTATTTATTAATGCGTCTGTCTATTTGCATCAGTAATGTGCTAAGTTAAATTTGGATTTTCAAATAGACTTAGCGTTGATGTGCATATGTTTAAGGTATCTGGAAGATGCAAAACAAATTACGGTTTTCGACGACACTACGGATGAGATCTACTTCACAAAAAAAAAAAAAATAAACGTTTGGTCCCTCAATCAATTTAAAAGAAAAGATTCAATTTAATAGTAATTTAAAACTATTTCTTTATAATTGTAATTTTCTCTAATGAATATCTTCGAAAGTCCTCGTAATTATTAAGGAAAGCTTAAACAAATCGATACAGTCACTAAAAAAACCATCAAAATTGAAAAATTTAAAATCTGCAAATAGATGTTAAGTCTTGATAAAAATGGGTTTGTTACATATTCTTCAATTCTGATGAAATTTGATTAGTCAACCAAAAAATTTATGTATTCACTTGTAGGGTTCATTAGATTGTCAAAAATCCTACAACATGATGTTTAAGATTCGAACAAAAATTAGACATAGTGGCAGTCTCCGATGGAGTCTCATGTAGCCACAATAGTGCCAATTGTAATCTCCCATTTAAGTACTGTTCCCCACAGTACAGCAAGAAAAAATTATCACCGCCTAAATGATCATACTCATACTGGCTTTAATTCGGCTATGACTGGGCAGCCAGGATCTTTTTTGAATTTTCGTCAATCGCTTAAGTATGCAGCTCCTAAGTCAATATGTCAATTCAGCGTTATCTACTTTCTACGAAAATCTCAGTAACATTATTATAAATCATGTACCTATCTGCCGTTCCCCTCGGAAAAAGATCCCCGGCTGATTTTCGGCTGAGGTCTCAGACGCTCTTCATTTGAAGAACCTGGCGCACAAATAAATTCAGTATTCCAACTCTGACGGTGACCTCGCCAACTACCGACTGCCTTGTAAAGACGCCAAAAAAGTGGTTTAGAACGCAATGCGTTATTATATGAATGAAACATCACTGTAATGTCCTTCTCCTTCTCCTGTTGTGTATCCTGTCGTGACCTTTCCATCGGAAATCCAAAGTGTACTGCTCACTTTTGACATTAACGGTGCCTGGGTCCTGATGGAATACCAAATTTGTTCGTAAAGTCATTATCTTCTTCATTATCTACCCCACTATCATTTTTTTTCAATATTAGCCTTTCTTCCGCATGCTATCCCAACATCTGGAAGCATGCTAATATCTTTCCGATCCATAAGTCCTAAGATCGTAATGAAATCTTGAACTATCGTCCGATTTCTTTGCTGACTTGTTTTGGCAAGCTCCTTGAGCGAATCGTGCATAACAGAACGTATGACGCCACCAGTGTCCTATTTGCAAATAAACAACATGGCTTCATTAATGGTCGCTCGACAATAACTAATTTATTAGAACTCACGAATATCATTCCTCTTGCTTTTGACAAGAACCAACAAGTTGATGACATACACACCGATGCTAATGCCGTCAACAGTGCTGATCATGGCATTCTGGCCAACAAATTCCGATCGCTCCCCGTTTCCGACTCAATCTTCTCTTGGAGCTTATCCTTCTTGTCCCATCGCTCCTGCGTCGTTGCATGGAATAATGTTTTTTCCTCGGCCTCATTTTGTCCAAAATCTGGTGTTCTTCAAGGTTCAATTTAAGGCCCTTTGCTATTTAAAATTTTCATTAATGATCTTCACCAATGCCTCTCCTCTAAATGTCTTCTTTACGCTGATGACTTAAAAATTCTCCAGCAAAGGCTGCTCATACCTTCAAAATGATCTTGACAATCTCCGAAATTAGTGTCAAGGTAATTTACTGCCTCTTAACATTTCAAAATGTGGTCACATGAGGTTCACCAACAAAATTCATCTTTTATTATATGAATACCGGATTGATGGATCGCTGCTCGCACTTGCCGACAAATTTAAACATTTAGGAGTAGTATTTGACCAAGATTTGAAATTTAACATCTATATTTCAGGCTACGCATGAAGAGCTTCACGTGTCGCTGATTTTGTTTTATGATTCTCCAGCAAGTCCTTTAACATCTTAACCAGAATCCATCTATTTGTACTCTATTCTACAAATATAACCTCCTTTACAGTTCTTACGATGAGCGCTTACAGATCCTCAATATCCCATCACTCAAAAAAGGAGAGAATTCTTAGACCTGTGTTGCTTATTTAAAATATATCAAGGTATTTTTCATCTAAACCTCATGAATGACTTTATATACATCCCATCTCAAGAACGCGTTCAACTACCATATTCACTGTGGCCTTTGCTTGAACCGATATTTATTTTAATTCGTTTTTAGTACACATATCACGTCGTTAAAAGCACAGGCATCCAATCACACTGACCAAACAAGAAAGTGAAGCTCCCTGCCTCGCTTCCTCAAAGTCAGCAGAAAAAGCGGACAAGGCAGCAGGAAACCAACTAAAAGGGAAACATGGCCGACACTGCTGGATCCAGCAATAACTACGTGAGGTTTTTTAAAATGCAGAGCGTAGAAATGGCCGCAAAAACTCAGCCACACCGATCCCTTACACTTGAGGAACTCACTCAGCTGTCAAACGCTTTTAATTGGTAAACACAATTTGGAGGCGACCTCCACCTTAAAAGTATTCGTTGAATTGTGGGAACGTTACTCCTATAACCTGACTTGAAAAAGTGGTTCCAAATCTGAGTTTGTGGAAGGATGTATAGTAGGTCTGTGCGTAAAAAAGGGAGACGATATCCCTCAACCACAGACGATAAGCATCTACCTTCCGCAAACTGAGGATTGGACGCCAAGGGCGCTACTTAAATGCTGGTAGTAGCAAACAACGGCCTCTGCAAAAAATGATTGAAGATGATAAGTGCGAAGCCAGAAGGAAGAGGTTAGATCCTAGCTGTGAGTATTGATGAGGGGTCGCTAGACTTTGTCGTTAACAGTGATACAAGCTTGCGGTTCAGATTTGGGAGGATTCGTGCAAGGAGGTTGGGCAAAGTGGGAAAACCCTCGGTAACTCCAATATCAAAACAGAGGCCAACGCCAGTTACTGACACAAAGGAAACCCATGGAAATTATAAGGCGATTCCGGACAAACCGTCCAAATTAGGCCACTATGCCTAAGAAATTAGATCTGGAGGAGGCAAATGGAGGCTTTTACTCGAAGAAACTGGAGCTGAGGAAAGCGATTAACGCCACGTTGCCTGGCCAGCTGGATCTGGAAAAGGTGGTTTGGACTCCACCGTTAGAGAAGCTCGATCTCTTCGTTCTTGCGATCAGCTCCGACAATGAAGAAAACCGGATCAACTGAAATAGCGGGATAAGTACCGAGGCTGGAACCCAGAGACTTAAATTTTAAGCAATGAGTAGGGAAGATACCCGTATACCGCAGGTGAATTTGCATTATACCAGCTGCCTCCATGGCTCGGGCCAGAATACTTACAAAAGAACAATTAGGGCTAGCACTGATTCAAAACTCGTATATCCAGGAAGGTCAAATTCGAAGTTTGAACACTTCGAACTTCACACTGATTGCAAGTATGGCATAGGACCCATCTAAGGCGGGCTCATGATCAGAAAAAAAACATAAATTACATGTCTCTTTCAGAATTTACAGCACGAGATTTGATTCCCATAAGAACTTCTGCTTCAATAGAGGGCAAATATCGCGACATAGTTATTGCATCCGGGTACTTCAACGGAGATACAAAAGAAACTCCTACAATAACAGTTCACAAGCTGGTTGAACATTGTGAGAAAAGTAACCTGCCTATCGCAGTTGGGTGTGATGCTAAGTCACACAATCAACCATAGGGCAGGAAAGATAACAACAATAGAGACAGAGAATTATTCGAATTCATAATGGCATGGGGAGTACACCCACTTTCATCACGAGAGAAGTACTGGATATCACTTTCAGGAGCATGAACATTGCTTCCGTTATAAGGAGGTTGAGGGTGTCAGCAGAGCCTTCAATGTCTGACCACAGAATTCTAAAGTATGTGCTGGAAGGGCCGACAATGGAGGAAACCTCACTCCAAAATCCTAGAAGAACAAACTAAACTTTATACTAATCCCTTTTGGAAGACAGCATCCAACACTTTTCAGTAAAAGGAACTCTAAAACATCCTCTGGAACTGGAATATGCTGTAGAAGAACTGAACGAGGCATTATTAACGCCTATAAACAAAGCTGCCCGATTCGTGTCATACAGCAGGAACAAGAATCCTACTGGTGGAACGCATGATTATCAAAACTCAGATTGAAAGTGCGGAAGTTGTACAATGCAGCAAAATGTACTAACAACTGGGATGCTAAGCAGAAGACTCTAACAAACTATGGAAAGGAAATTCCCAAGGCAAAGCGCCATAGCTTCAGAACCTTCTTTGAGAGTGTCAGAAAAACTCGTGTGGCAGTAAGGCTTAATAAAGTCTTGAAAAAATAGAGAAACAGCCAGAATATTGCACTAGAGAGGTTCAACGGCAACTACATGGCAACTAGTGTGGAGAGAGCTCTTCTTCTAATGAAGATCCATTTCCTAGGTAGTGATTAAATGAAACGATGTTAAGCTAATTAGTCCCTACACACATTTGGAATGAACATCAATTTTGCCTCTATTTACCGCTTTGGTGTGCTGCCCAAAACTAGACTACTCCTATAATCCGTATTATAATAAGGCATGATCAGATTTCATGATTTTTGAATAAGGGCTGGATAAACCCCATCTTCGCCTATTGGTTTATAGGGTTGGCAAGTGTTTAATGCAAATAGTATATGCTTTCCCATGATTTTAATTGATTTCATTGACTTTTTTTTTTATAAAAATCTGCATTGTCAAGATTCAAAACGCCATGGCGAGGAATCAACATTACGCTTAAAATGTAAAAAAAGTGCGGGTTTCTCTTTCTTTACAAATAGCCACCTTTAAAACGGGTAAGTTTTAGGAAAGCCTAGACACCTTCTCTGTATAAATGTATACGTAAAGAAATATGTTGCTTTTTTCTTGAAAAGCCGTCGGGCCCTGTTTTTTTAGTATATTTCTGGTGCTGGTAGCAATCTTTCGAATCTCGATACTAGTATCGGTTTTTTCAGTGCCGGTTTTTCACGATAAGCTGGTTTTTGGGACCAGTTTTCGAATACCGTTACTTATAGGCTACCGGTATTGGTACAGAGTAAAAACCAGAATCCATTCGGGGTATCGGTATTAGGAACAAATACTTTGGTTTATCAATCTAATTTGGGTTATCTGATCGGCAAAACAATGTACCGGAAACTATATGTTTTTGGGTTTCTAACTGGCCTCTGTCAGAAAACACTCAGGTTTTCTTTGTAGTTTCAGTCGTAACCAGCTCTTAGTAGCTTCTATATTTTGTAAAAATGTTTGAATAGGACATGGGACCCTATTGCTTGAATAATCAATTATGTAGAAATGTAAATAGTTTGACAAAATAATGCAAATGCCAAGATGAAGAAAAAAAACTAAAATGTTTTCACACTGAATTGTCACGAAATTTTTAAATAACAAAAACAAAAATTATGCTTTTGAAATACGTCGGAAAAATTCAGAGAAAACCAGCTACGCTTTTTAAGGCATGCACATTTACTCACAAATAGGTCTAAGCCTATAGGGATGAAAAAGAAATTTATAATATTCATAATCTATGGCACGACAGCCAAAGTCGAGCTTTGGCCTCCAGGGTTAATCTCCTCTAATCATCAGGGTTCTGTTATGAATGGGCAAATATCCCGCCTTCTGGCCAGCAAATAGCTTGATGTGATTACATCAAGCACGGAAAGTATGAGGCGAATATAGGAAATCAGCAGCTAAATACTCGTATACCTCGCGAGTGAATAGAAGACAGCCAACGAAGCAGAGAATGCTGCACACGACAGTCGAATTAAAAGCACGCCTCACTCTTTTGCGAATTCTATTTTCATTGATTTCGCTGCGAAAGTATCGCTTTTTGGCTCTCTTCATTTACGTGCAAACGAGAAAAAGTGGGGGCGAAGGGGTTTTCTTGAATGAGAACCCAGAAAAACATGCGAACTACCCAGTGACTTCGAGTACCAAAATCCAAAGCCAAAATCACCATCTCAATTCAACAAGCGCAATTTAAAGTATTTCATTTATCAAATATGGTGATGTTTTGGATGGTTATCGTGGTTAGTATACATACCTAAAGTATATACTTGTACCCTCCCATCTAAATATGAAAACGTACCTGACGAGAGATTGTAAGGGCCCGTCATAGGGGGTATTTTACGATGGGTCGTGTACCCATCCAATATCACCACTAAAACTTAAATACGAAGTTCATTTCAGTTTATTTCAACTGCGTGCAATCGTTCAGGTTTGCCGAAACGGATGATTTGTGTACCCCTGATATATATCCTACCTGTTCACCTTACCAATAGAACGAAGCAAATTCTGTGAAAATGTTATCACGTAAAGTAAAATTTCATGTGCGGGAATTTTCAAATCTATAGGCAACGAAGAGTGTTGTTAAATTTAGTATCTAACATTTGAGAATCGCCCTGTATTTGCAAGCAAATTAATGGGCTTAGTATTACATTACAATCCAAAAACCCACCACCCACAATTCGAATTATTTTATCTTGCTGCCCTTTCTACCAGGGCATTTTATGGCTAGTACATACGCATCCTCTGTACTCTACGATCGTAGTTAGGGAAAATGCCGATGACAATCACCACCAAACGAATATAGCCTTTTATTTGTGATTAAGCGCCACCAATGGTAAGGTATTTTTAACCGATTTGTCTTGCCACATACCCTACGTATTTGTGTAGGCTTACACATGTACTTGCCTCTTCAGCAGTTTTGCGGGTGAAATTGCATTAAAAGCTCGGCTTGTGACCAGATATAAGCGCTTGTTTGAGTACTTGGCAATCAGTGGTGTTTCAAAAGTGCGGCAACATGGCACACTTGTTACAATTTGAATGGTGAGGTATAAGCATTGTTCGTGAATCTCCTACGCCTTTTTGGCGTTCCCAAGCTGCGCAGCCTCGTAGATTTAACTGCTTGTCTCCTTGAATCCTTTGTAGGCCGATTCGCACACAGGAAGCGCAACACTTTCCACCTTCCGTAGGGCAACGAAGTATTTTTTTGCGAACTTCGAGCGAAGATACATTTACATATTCAACTAATGTAAATGTAGTCAGTATTGTCTTTATAGTGTAAATATATAAACTAACAAATAATGAAAAAACAATTTAAGAAACAATGAAATAAGTTTAATTCAATTAAATTCTTATCTTTGTCGGTCTGGTTAACGTGTATGTAGTAGGATATAAGTGTCATGCAAAGAGATCACACTCTCTCCCCGGGAGCCTTGTTGTGCATATAGGATATACATCATATCAAGCTCCCAGTTCGTTTTTCAAAACAAAGGATTGGAATTGAGAAAGGTTCTAATTTTCACGAATATAATGGAGCTTAGAAAGCTCGAACTGAAAAGGACCATAAAAAAAATTAAAATAATCCAAATATGCAAATTAAAAAAACTCTTTTTAAATTAAAAATAAATAAGCAATAAAGGAAGTCATAAAAATCCTCTTTAGTACAAATTAAATAGACAAGCCATAAAATAGGGAGCAATAAATTATTTACATCATGAAAATTCCCATGTGATATCTATGGATTACCCTCGAAGTCACTCTTAATCAAATATTTAAATTTCTCAAAAGAAAAAAAAACACGTGGCATTAATAGTAAAGATTTTTGCATGTCACGTGTTCACACTATCTAAATTTATACCATCATGATCAAAAAATAGAAATCACAACATTGCCAAAATATTCGATCATTGATAAGCTATCACAGATAAAAATTTAGTCTTATCGTATTATGATACAAACCAGCAGAAAAACAGTGTCTATGAACATACAATGGTAAAAGGCTGATCAGTCTACTAGCAGATAATGTTAGAGAAAAAAATCGTATTATAACTACATACTCGTATATGGAAAAAAAAATTCAATACAATCACCTTGACGTCTCATAATACGAACAGTTAGTTTTTCGTATGCACATTACTTTGTCTTATAGGATTATGAGATTTACTGTGACAACACATTGATGGATTAATATGTAGGAATTATGGCAAAGCATTCAGGGTATTTGACACCAAATCTTAGGCTGAACCAAAATATAATACCATGATATCTGGGAATAAAAAATAGATTGTATTCGAAATTTATTTTTTGTGTCGATCGATATTTTGAATGAAGTTTATCTGTGGAATCAATTTGTTTCACTTCATGAAATTGGTGAAAGATCTACACTAGTAAGAAATGACCCTAACTTACAGATGGTTTTTGTGGGTTTAAAACAAAAAAGTATTTACAATATACTCTTGAAATCAGTAGCATATTAGTCCATTGGGTTTATTACCGTCAAATTTCGTCAAAATTGTAGTTAAACTGCAATGTACTGGCATATTTTATCTTCTAATTTACGATCTTTCAGTAGACAGTACTTCAGCATTTCTTGTGCTTGTTCATTTTTCTTGGTGAACTTACATCATTTGGCCGAATACCACTATTTGTCTGTTAGCTCCGCTATAGATTCTGTTAGATTGAGCCACATCACATGAAAGTATCAGACATAACAGTTAACATTTTTTCATGCTCAACAAGAACCTACTACATAACTGACCCTAAATTGTGCATTTATGTACCTAAAATCAAGAAGAAGGACAAATTCTCTGAGCCATGGTTGGATAGTAATCTAAGAAATTTAAAAAATCAATTAAATAAGCTGCATAAAACTAATCAGAAAGAGTCCAATGTGAGCAATAAAACGAAAAGAGAATATGACAAACTGGCAAGTGACTTTAAATTGCAGTCACGCGTGGCATATGAAATCTATGTTAATGTCATTGGTGAAAACATAATCCGAAATCCCAAACACTTCTTTGATTTTATGAACATTAAACGCTAAGCTCATTGCCATCCTAAACAAATGGCTTATAATGATAGCTGCTCCTCTCTCCCTGAAGAGGTATGTGATTTTTTTGCAGACCACTTTCAATCCGTGTGTTGTTTGTCTGATACTATACCTCATATAGACCACCCTAACATTGATTTCGTCAGGGTGCTTCAGGAATTTTCAATTCCTGAGGATGATATTCTTGCTGCAATAAACATACTTGATTTGAAACATGGTCCCGGCTCCGATTTACTCCCACCATATTCTTTATTTCAGTGCAGATAACAATTAGTTTAGCCTCTTTCTATTATTTATAATAAATCACTCTCTTGTGGTACCTTTCCAGAATACTTGAACTCCTCTCCCTTAAACCCAATTTATAAAAACAAAAAGAATAATGCTATTCAAAATTATAGAGGAATCGCTTTACTATCTGCCATTTGAAAATTATTTGAAAAAAAGTATGCATATGCTAAATTATCTCCCACTATAGACTAACGTCTCAATGACCAACAACATGGATGGCTTCAGAAAAAATAGATTCACAATCACAAATCTAACAGTTATGATCTCTGACATACTTTGTGCAAAGAAATATCGACCTCAACTTGACTTTAGCAAGGCATTTGATCGAGTCAACTAACGATTTTATAAAATAAATTGTGAAATTTAGGAATTACTAGCTCCTTATTTCACTGACTGAACTCCTATCTACAAAATCGGACTCAAACCGTCAAGTTTCAAGGGCATATGTCCAAACAAACCCACGCTCATTATTGGGTACCACAAGGTAGTCATCTTGGACCTTTTCTCTTTAATATTTTTATATCCGACCTTTCTGATTGGTTATTCGGTATACCACATTTATTTTATGCGGATGAGATCATCCGTATCATATTATAACATCCGGAAGTAATCCAGTATTCTAACAAGATAAGATCAATTCTCTTCTTGAATGGTCCATTCAAAACCGCCTTTATCTAACTCTCAAAAAATGCCAGGTGGTTACTTTCTCTCGGATAAATTCAATTTTGTTAGCTGACTATCACCTGAGTGATACACAGCCCTCTAGAGTTGATATAGGTTTAATTGACTATCACCTGAGTGATACACAGCCCTCTAGAGTTGATATAGGTTTAACTTACACTATGTTGAGGTTCTCTGCAAGGTCAAAAAAGTTTTAGATTTCATCAAACAGCGCACTAAGGAATTAAGCAATGTCTGGCTAGCAAAAATATTATACAACCTCATTCGTGCGCATATAATAGAGTATGCGTGTGTTGTTGGGAATCTGGTACCATCAACAATATGGGCCAGAAGCAAAAAACTGTCGGCAACTTTGCTCAAAGCAAAAAAACTATCTTGTGAAATTTGGTCTGATCATCAACACCCCCAAGTGGCAGTTCGATAAATCCGGAGTAAAGTTCTTGGGACACGGTATCAACAAGCATAGATTGAAATGCTTACCTGAAAAAATGAAGGAATTTCTGCAACGCCAAGGCCGAAGACCGTTCATCAATTCAAAGCTTTTCTCGGGATGATGAACTTCTATCGCCGCTCTATCCCACACGCAGGTCAACACCAACGTGCGTTGCTGCAGCTGATCGTAGCAAACTGCAAACGTGACCAAACACCACTCAATTAGACAGACAAAGCAGTGGCTGCATTCGACCAGTCTAAATTGGACTTAAGGGGGCCCAGACTTTGGCTCATCCGATTCCAACGCCATATGGTCTCTCTACGTTGATGCTTCAGATAACGGCATCGGAGCCGTACTATAGTAAGCAAGGGACAGTATTACATCGCCACTTGGATTTTTCCCCAGACAGCTAACAGACGCCCGACGAAAGGACGGTTCGTACGATCGGGAACTTTTAGCAATATACGAGGCAATCTGAAACTTCAGACACATGGTCAAAGGCAGAGTGTTTACCGTTTTCACCGGCCAGAAACCCCTGTAGTTTGCACTCCAGCTGCGCACCCAACGAGCATCGCTAAGACAGCAAAGCCAGCTGAACTTCATACCTCAGTTTACCACGGCCATCAAACACCTACCGGCGCGAGAGAATGTCGTCGCTAACCATCTTTCAAGGGTTAAATAAAATTGAATCCATTGATTTGACCACGATCACTCTAGCTGAGAAGGACGACCCTGAGCTTCAAGCTCTATTAAGTAGCAGCAACAAGCCCCTTGAATGGAAACAACAGAGAGTGGACGACTCCTTCCTTATTCTACACTGTGGCATCACCGCTGAAAGGATACGACAATCTATCCCCCAAAAATTCCGCACATTAGTCATGCAGAACGTTCATGGTCTTTCTCACCCGGGTATTCGAGCAACCAAGAAGATGATCACCGAACGCTACTTCTGGCCCTCGGTGAACTCCGACATCAAAAAGTTCGTCCGAGCCTGCCTGCCGTGTCAGTGCAACAAAATCACTCGAGATTTGAGCACATATGGATAAGCCGATTTAGAGTCCCTGTGCGCATCACAACCGACCTGGGCAGGCAGTTTAGGAGCCAGGTATTTCGTGAGCTAACCAGACTGCTAGGAATAATGCACCTGCGAACGACGGCTTATCATCCGGCTTCCAATGGCATTGTGGAACGGTGGCTTCGCACGGTCAAAACCGCGATCCGCTGCCGCGATTTGCCGCAATGGACGAAATCACTGCCAATGGTGCTATTCGGACTGTGATTAGCGCTAAGACACCACTCTACGGCTACCTGGGGAATTTTTCAGCACATCCCAGGCTAGCATGAATGACTCGGACTTCCTGAAAGAACAGCACATGAGGATAGCTTCGTTAACCCAACGGCGCATCACAACACTGAAGACATACTCGTACAATTCAATATTTGTTCTTCCGGGCTATATAGTCGTTGATTAATTTTTAAATAAGAATAAAAATTCCAAAAGCTTCCTTTTTCGACTATATTTGTTTTTATTTTCTGTATATGCGCATTTCGACTGCAACATACGGTCATCCTCAGTACACTACTTAGTAGTGTACTGAGGATGGCCGTGTGTTGTGGTCGAAATGCGCATATACAGAAAATAAAAACAAATATAGTCAAAAAAGGAAGCTTTTGGAATTTTTATTCTTATTTAAAAACCGAGGACATCTTTGTTAACAGGAGCCTAGCAGATAGCACACACGTTTTTGTTCGAGACGACAAAGTCAAGGCCCTATTCATACCACCATACGATGGCTTGTATCCAGCATTGGCATGAGAGGACAAGTACTACAAGGTTGATGTGAAAGGGCAATCAATAGAAATTTCCATCAACAGGCTAAAACCCACATTTTTGGCATCAAACCAGAAACCCACCGCTCCTAATGGGCAAACGACACGATCCGGAAGAAAAGTTCGCACTCCGATCCGGTTTGCATCATAAGCCTCGTTCCATCGTGGCTCCGCCACTGCAGAGGGAATACTGTGGTGGAGCAGCCACCAAACGATAATGTCGACCACAACATGTATATTTGGTCACCAAACATATCCACGACATATTTTCAATTAATTGTCAATAAAGCTACTCTACAGTAATTCAAAATTGTTGTCTCGTTAAATTTAGCGGCCACGGAGGCTTGAGATGAACGCAAACATTGTACAAAAAGTAACCGTTACTTTCCCTGAAGAAGTTTCGTTGCATTGCAAAGGGAATGTCAAACTTAAAGTTGTTCAAGTGGCTGAAAGAAATCGCTCATCCCCGCCTAAATGAACTTGACGAGTGTAGTTGACTATAACCGAGTAAAACGAACGCAGTAGTTTCCATGGGGTGACCAACTTTTCTCAACTGCTTAGATTTACTACATAAATGCCACATTTATTTTATTTTGTTAATGCCTATTTTATTTAACCCAATTCAATTCAATTTTAAATACGGTAGACAATATTTTTATGTACAGCCAGTCCTCGACTTACGTAAGCATTTCGTCCCAAGTGGCTTTGCGTATATCGGATTTTTACGTAAGTCGGATTTATTGAGTTCGGCTGAAAATACACACCTATCAACTTTTTTTTGAAGCCAAGCAATAATAAAGGCTTGAATTCAACAATGGTTTATTTATAACATAAAAATCACAACAAATTATAAAATCAATGACTTCAAAATTAATGTTAAACTATACTTACTTAAGAGACATGAAAGTTGGTAGTCACTGGAATGTTCACAATTTGTGTTCGTTTGATGAAAGACGAATATAATGTTGATTGCTTCATTTTTTTCTTTTTTTCATCGTAGGTTTGTTTATATGGAGATATGGCATGCTGAATATCCCGATCTATTTTTAAAAAACGCGTTGAATCAGGATCCATTCATTCGAACAACGACATAGCTTCTTGCATCTTTTTAAATGCCATTGACATCTTTTCTAATTTGAACCTAGTCTTAATTTCAACATCATCGCCATCTGAAAGATTGGTGTTTCTATCTGATTCCATTTCTTCTAGATTGCCCGTTGACAATTCTCGCTCCACCACGTCCAGCAACTACTCAATGTCCTCTTTTTCTAATTCCAAGCTCGAATTGTTAGCTGCTACTGAAATGTCATTGGTTAATTCTTGGGGACTTGCCTCAATATTGCTATTGTCCATATCCATTTCGAAATTAGGAAAAATCTTCTTCCAGACTCCAATCATACACGATTCTGTTACCTCTTTCCATGCTCTAGAAATAATGTGAATCGCTTTTAGCACATTGAATAATTTCCAGTAATCTATTAACGTCATTTGTCCGTCATCGGTTTCTTCTATAGCTTACGAAAAAGTGTCCGAAAGTAACAAGCTTTAAAGGCTCTTATGACTCCCTGATCCATGGTTAGAATGAAAGATACTGTATTCGGTTGCATTAAAACCACACTCACATGCTCATTAATACTATCTAGATGAGAAGGATGACCCGGAGCATTATCTATTAAAAGCAAGATCTTGAATTTTATTTCCTTTTTCTCCCAGTAGTTTTGAACTTCTGGAATAAAGCGCCTTCCGAACCAATTTTGGAATATGGAAGCTGTTACCCAAGCCGGAAATGAACCGGAAGGGTTTCCTTTTTATCCCTTTGAATGCTCGCGGGTTTTCACTGTGATATATCCTCTACGGTTTTAGTTTATATCCAGCACGATTGCTACTTAGAAGTGAAGTCATTCGCTCCTTTGTGACTTTAAAGCCAGGCATTGATTTTATCGTTTAAGAAAGATAGGTTCTATCCGGCATTTTTTTCCAAAAGAATGCTGTCTCGCCAGCATTGAATATTTGCTCCAGCAAGTAATGTCCATCTTCTTTTGTCTGCGCCAAAGTTTTTATAAATTTGTTTGCAGCAACAACATCCGCAACTTCTGCTTCTCCCGATATATGAACATTATGAAAGCCGCCTAATTTTTTAAACTGATTGAACCATCCATTGCCTGCCACGAATGTAGTGCTTGTATCGTTATGTTTCTTCTTAAGGTCTTCGAAGATGCTCTTTGCCTTGCACTTTATCAAATTTAAGCTTAGGGAACATCGGTTTTGAATGTGTTCTTTCATCCAGACAGTTAGTAAGTATTCCGTTTCACAAATTGGACCGGACCTTACCTTTGAAACGATCGTCAATTTAAGTGACGCAGATTTCTTAACAGCATTTCTAATTCTATCCTCATCTTTTGCTATCGTATTTATGGTAGATGCTGCTATATTGCGAAGTCGTGCGACCTCCGACCAACTTTTTCCTGCTTCGTACATGTTAATTGTTTTCAGCTTTTCCTCCATATCAATAGCTCTCCGATTTTACAGTTGGACACCTGACATTTTCAGCCGCGCACTTCATACACACACTTAAGGAGGAATAATAGACTAAAGTATCGACACATTAAACAAAGACTGGAGGATTGAAGCACTCCACGTTAAACGCACTTTGTTAATTTTCACAGCATATGTATGGTGATGCAGTAAATAAATCTTCAACAACTAAATAAACAATAAAATGTTTACCTTTACTTTGAACAGTCGATGGGCCAGGCTAAATGGAGCCGTAAATCAGATTGCCGCCTCTTTCAACAAGTTTTATCCTGAAACTATGAACACATTTCCAATCTCCCATCCGAAATCTTATCCCTTGAGCTTATGATTGCCTTGATGCTTGGGAAAATTTCTGAAGCTTCGCTGATTGCTATGCATTTGTTGCAGTGCGTACTGCCAGGTTGTTAGGCAATCTTTAGGACTAAGGCGTCTTGTTTTCTTGTCTAAGCAAACTTTATTTACCGGTTTGGAGACGGCAGCAACCTGCCGCATATGTACTCACCCATTTGTGTGGAGAGTCGATGCGCTAACAAGAAACTGTTATGCATTGGATGAAGATGCATTTGATGTAATGTGCAACTAATAACATTTATGCATGCATACACACAATTGACGTAGTAACGATCAAAGTACAGTTTTGGTTTGTATGCAATACTGAACATAATGCATTTTGAATTTATCTAAAGGTTTTTACGTAAGTGCGGATTTACTTAAGTCGAAGCTTGCGAAGTCGAGGACTGACTGTACATTGAAATATTAAACTGACGTGTGTATTGGTTGACAGGCAAAATGTCAGAAGAGAAATGTCACATGTGACTGCCCCAGCTGGACACATCCTGTTTGTTTGTTTTCCCATTCTGATTGGCTTTGATAGCTATGGGGCACTATCCCTTGTTTTAAAGGATTCTATTGAAAGATTGAATATCGTATATAATTAAAGATACCACCAAGTTCGTGACATTTTCCTTAAAACCATGTTAATACCACTGTAACGATAATAATTCCTTTTTGAATTACATTTCTAAACCTCTTAAATCCACGATGACATGCTATGAAAATCGCATATACTCCCCTCAAAATAATAAAAATGATTCAGCAATACATCATTGCAAATATGAGCACACAATATTTAAGCAAAACAATTTATTTCAGAATAAAGACCATCACAAAATTCACTTTCATTAGGAATCCCGAAATAAATTTCAGCTGGACATAAAATGAGTATAACAGATAGTACATACGCCTAACCAAAGCTGCCACATACCACACTATGGCTGGCGGGTTGTTGGCGAAATTACAACATCAACTACAACTGCCATCCTCAATCTAAATAGATAATCAAAATTTTGAAATAGTTCCGGTAATAAATTTTCCAACTGAAACAACATCATTTTTCACGAGCAAATTTGAAAATTTTCAAACCTGTGTTATATTTTAAATGATTTGATTTCCCCACGCATAAATAACGGCGATGCGTATCTAAAGGATTCAATAAACTATTTGAATGATTAGTTTTGTGTATTTGCCAATTGTTGATTCATATTTGATATTTGAGATGAAAATCTATTCACGATTAGACAAACTATCTATTGCTATATTTCAAAGTTTACCGAAGGTAATTACTATGAGACTCAAGGCTGTTAGATTTTAGATTCAAATTTTTCCATGATACGAGTATAGTAAAATAAAGCCATAATAATAAAAACTATCTAATCATATCTTATCGGTAGTAAATTTTTGAGAAAAGAAATAAATGAAATAAAATTGTAAAATTTATCCGAGTAGACACACTTAAGATAGTAAACAAAACAGTAGCTAAAATTCTATTTAATTCGATCCTGTAAGTTCTTACTTTTAATCTTTATGGAATATTTTATGATATTTGATTATATTCTAAAAATAAAAAAACAACGTCAGAAAGTGTTTCATACTTTGCTCTCACAGATTTCTCTATAAAACATGCCTATAATTTATTATTTACAAAATGATAAATACATTTCTCCCTGCTCTTTGTATGTTTCTCATTTTGACTTCCCTAACTTTTTTGAGTTCTTTTGATCTTTGATAGGGTAAATATCGACGATCGTAAACAACTCAGTGCTTCAAATCAATTAAGATTGCCAAAGAAAGATAAAGATACCGCGAAATCTTATCATCATTAGTGATAAACTGTTAAAAAATGATTTATGACTTTTATTTTGTTCGATAAGCTTTCTTACATTGATATAGTTTTGAGAAGGCATGGCATGAAACCTTGATTTCATGTGAATGATGAAAATATCAAATTCGAATTCGTGTGTGACAGAAAAACCACGGGTAGGACGTGTGTTGCACGCATGGGTGAATAGATTGCTGCTCCGTACAAAGTCAATATTAGTGCCGCAATCGACTCGAATACCAAACAAGTTGGGTAGACAGACCTATGCTCATGTCAGAAGGGTTTTGTACTCAACTTACAAAATGCAGTAACCAGCAACGAATAAAATCAAGAAACATGTCAAAGACGATTTTATTGTAGAAAATGTGAAATTCGAGTTTCATACTATTATTAACCAAGTTGAACGAATTTTGACTTCTGAGGTATTTGTTATAGTTATACTCATTAATATCTCCTTTGATAATTTTTTCAGATTTTCTTGATCACGGGTGTCCAGTCGCGAGGGAGGAAACACATTTTTCATGTATTTCCCCCCCTGTGCCCCCACTGAAGCAAAAAGTCAATTTAAGAACTGTTTTGAAAAGCTCTCATAGAGAACTTTCAGTTGATACTCATATCGGCTACCTTGCATGAAATTTTTTTTCAGGGGTCACTCCCTTGTACTGTAATCATCGATTCATGTCCTATTTTTTCGAATCCTAGAATGGTTACAAAGCCCTTTTGCTAGGAGCTCTCTCCTGCCTCTTCGACTTGTTTCAATTGTATGTACTCATCTTCATGATACCTATCACTCCTGAAATTTTCATGCAAATTCTAGCAAAGCTGTAGTGTCTAAGTCGGTTAAAAGCGCATATGGCTCCATAGCCATATGTTTGCATAGTAATACAGGGCATATTGCTCCATAGTAATACAGGAAAATTCAAATCGCTATAACTTCCGCAACTACTACTTGATCTTTACGAAACTTTCAGAAAAGATTAACCTTATTGAGTTTAAAGGTACCATTTAGATTTTATTCAAGAAAACACAAAATCGATAAATCATACTATTACTAACAAAGTTGAGTGAATTTCGACTTCTCATGTTTTTGTTGTTGTTGTACTCATGAAGGCCTGCATTCATGATTTTTTTCAGATTTTTCGGATGGAAGGTGTCCGATCGCGAGGGGGGTACGCGAAAATTTCGTACCTTTCCCCTTCCCCTGTCCCCCTCGGCACTTACAAGGCAATTTTAAGACTTGTTTTGAAAAGATCTCATTGAGACCTTTCCAATGACACCCTACTCGACTACCAATGGTGAAAATTTTTTGTTGAGGGTTCACCTCCCTATACGGGGCGACCCCCCTTAAACGCCTTTGAAAAAATTTTCCACCCTTGAACTTTCAAAAGGTCACCACTTCTGACCTTTCTACAAAGTTTCATGGCTGTAGCCCCTATAGTTTCGGAGAAAAAGTGCTGTGACCTACAGACGGACGGACGGACGGACGGACGGACAGACGGACACAGGTCGTGATTGCAAAAGGGTCTAAAAACGGTGTCCATCTAGTGCGGCAAAACATATATATTGGTATTGTAGAAAGAAATCAAGGATTATCAAGGATCTCTATTAGAAACATTTAAGACTTCTTCAGGACTCAGTTTGGCAGATTTTTAAGGAAAGTTTACATTTTTTGATGCCAAAAGCACCTTAAGTTCAAGCATGTTTGGATAAGGTGTGTTTGCCTAAACTTTTTTGAGACGAGTGATGATTGATAACTTTTCTATCCTTCCTTTAACTAACATGGTATTATGGCCTTCATTTAAAAAGCTAAGAAGCAATAATCTGTTCGTCATCCTTTCACAAAATGATTCGTCAATAATGCAATATATAATAACCCTAAATAAAGCTAGCTCAAACCCCACCGCAATTCTTTAAAAAAACTGGGTCTTAAAACTACATAGCCTTGTCAGAATATTGAAAAGAATGACCGTAAGAGTATGTCATTCAGGAGGTATCTATAATCGGGAGCCATATTGAGGCCGATTAGGACTCAGTAGTGTCGGGGATCTTGCCAGGGTACTCTCTGTTCATGCTGGGCTACCTACATATACACACGCACTAAAAGGAGAAAATTTAAATTCTTTAAGATTAAGAATATAAAAATAACAAGTCGAGTAGATAGGAGTTTGCTCCTATGAGGAGAATTTTATCCTGAACATGTGAAATGCTACGTAATTAATGTATAAGCTCAAGAAACAGTTCTATGATATGTATTTTAAATGATAAGTTTAAAAGAAATAATTTTTCACTACTTTGGGTGACCGCCATTTTCGTTGCAATATAACAAAACCATTTAGTGTCCAAAGGCTCAAAAATTGTAGCAGTAGTGTGTTTTTTAGGCCATCAAATATCTTGATTTACTGGCTTGAGGAAGCCAGCAAGCGCTGGCTATCCTCAAGTTTTAAACTGAGCAGCATAATAAGTGATTAGAGCTTTTGTACCCTCTAAATCTATCCTGTACAAAGCATCACTGCATACTCTATATATATTGAACTTATTGACAAATCGTCAAAAAATGAACCTCTGCTAATAGGTTCAAAAAATGCTTGTTTTAATTGATTCAGCAAGGTATACCAAATAAGTTCACTATAATTATTTAAAAACGTTAGTTGCTTTAGGATACCGGCTCTCAGGCAGTTTTAAAATTTTCAAAAGGAATTTGAGTATATTTTTAGAGACTTTAAGTCTTATATTGTATATGGTTTTCCCACTTCTTAGCTTACTGCGTTCTCAAGCGTATATTGTGGTAAATTTAAGAGTAGTTTGTAATACCACAGCTGATTTTTTTATTTCATCTAGACAGCAAACTGAATATAATGACGAAAAATAAATTATAATAGAATTGAACAGGGATTTAAGGCGTTTTACACCTACATAAAAAAAAGTTAAGCTTTAGACTGTGTACCAATGATATAAATAGCCCATTTAGCTGTAGAGGTCATTTCGGGAGTTGTACGTTCAAATATGGCAGATTGAGAGAATACCGCACCTAGATATATATTCTTTAACATACTAATTTGGGTCAGAATTAAGCGTAAGTGGTGATAATCTATACTTATAGTATGCCCGTATCCACCCTTCTCGAATATAACTTATTCTTCCTAGCACTATAGCCCCTTTTGGGCCTTCGCTTCCTGCAAAAAGTGCCTCCAATGGCCTTGGTCCATCGACCGCATCCTCGAATTTTGAAATCCAAGCAGCGTTTTGCTAAAGTTTCAAAGATATTTAACTTATTAAACTTTCCCAAAGTTTTTTAAAAGATTCGATCCATACTGTAGCATCTGGTTTGATTAAAAGCCCATTGAGTAGGAAAGCCGCGTATTGTTATTGTAGTATTGAAAATTCAAACGACTTTAACTTACGGTTCGACTCTGATAAAAATTACAGGATAAAATAAATTGCATTGAATTACCTGGATACAAAGCTTGAATGTAAGGATACCTATCCGATTTCATTGGCGAAAATGTTAAATTACTAAATCCCAGTAGTATTAACAAATTCAAGCGAATTTCATCTTCTGTTTGTTGGTGTTGTACTCATGGAGAACCACCTTTATTATTTTTTAAATTTTTTTCGATCCACAGGTGTACAATCGCGAAGGAAGACATAATTTTTTTGAGATCTTACACTTTCCCTGACTACCCCGTTACCGATGTTGCAATTTTAATAACAGGTATTGAAAGATACCATCTAAACTTTCATTTGATACCCTGCTCGACTATCTTTGGTGATTTTTTTTTAGGATCAAATCCTTATGCAGGCAGGCCCACTCAAAACACTTGGAACCAGCAACTCTTGAGCTGTTCTCAAGATTTGACGATTCTAGCGTCTCTAGCTCCAGAGAATATTTGCTGTGAGGCATAGAGGAACGAACGAGTGGACAGGTACTGATTTTAATAAGGTATTGTAAACAATTTTTTTTAAACTCTAAAAATGGAATCGTTAGAATGAATGATAAATTCATATCCTCCCACTCGTTCATTGAGACCTCAAGATCTCCTACTGTGAATAACTTTCAACTGTTCAACACAACAGCTTACGCATTCACCAAAAGAAATGGAAAAGAAAAATTCGATTGCAGATCAAAAAAGTGGTTTTGTTGGGTACTCAATTCAGTCCAAGGCGTAAAGTCTGTGGGATCCAGAGTCCAAAAAAATCATCTGAAGCAGAGACGTGACTTTCACTGGTTCTTTTCAAACGAAAAGGAATTTCTCGGAATTCATCGGCAACGAAATTTGGAGAAAAACGGCCCGAAATTCCGAAGGAAGTCTCTTGGTCGCCATTCTAGAAACCTGCAAAGGAAACAAAAGAAGATACCTTTCAATTCAAATCGAGAAATAAAGACAAAACATCAGTAACGTTGAAAAGAGGACTTAGCCGAACGAAAAAAGGAAAACCGAAAAAGAGCTGTTCCGATAGATCTTCCTGAAAGAAGAAGAACCAGAAACACTGAAGGTGCTACAACCTCTACTGAAAGAGCTGCAATCAGATAATGAGGAGTATTTTGCCAGTTTTATCATGTCCTTGGATCCGAGAATAGCAACGAAAGTCCTTTGCAATCCTGAAGCTGAAAAAAGAACAGATGCGATGCCTTAGCAGTACGAATCGCTGGTGAAAAACAAAGCTTGGGTCATCGTAGATCGCTCCGAAGAAGAAATAATCGTCGAATTGAAATGGATCTTTCGGACAAAATTCAAACCGAATGGAGAAGACCAACATTGAAAAGCCAGACTAGTAGCTAAGGATTTCACGCAGTGACCAAGAATTGACTCCCATGAAACGTTGGCCCCTGTGGCAAACATCGGGTCGATCCGTCCACTGAAGGCACCTGCGGTTCAACTGAACTCAATATTCACCAGCTCAATGTCATCAGCGCATACCTGCATGGAAATATTCAGGAAGATATCTTTGTAGAGATCCCAATCGAATTCGATCGAATACTTCAACAAGAAGAAACAGAAGAATTTGTTGGCCGAGAGGCATATTGCCGAAAAGTCAATGTATGGTCCTAAACAGTATGATTGACAGTGGTTCAAGAAGCTCGACGATGAACTTAAACAATTGGACTATGTAATGGTAAGCGTAAACCCTTCCGTTGACTTTTACTGAGGTGAAGGGAATATCACGCTCATTATGATTTACGTTGTGGACTTGTTAATGGCATCGAACAACCCAGCGATGCTACAAAAACTGAAAGCACAAATATCAAAGCCATTCAACATGAAGGAGATGGGGCCGCTAAGTTTTTACCTCGAAAGAGAGTTCGACCAAAATATGTGAAATCGAATAATTACGATGTCACAACGGAAGTACGTTCAAGAAGTTCTCAACCGTTTCAAAATTGGGAATTGAAAGGGTGTATCGACACCACTGAATGCAGGCCTCAACTAATCAAAATTTGTGTATCCGGTGAATGTAGACGAACGACATAAAGCCGAAAAATTGCCATTGGAAAGTCTTATCGGGTCTCTACTTGGCAATACCAATAAAGTTCGACAATAGTACACGCAGCAGTGTACTCAGTCAGTGCAGTTGGGATTACGGCATATAATACTAGGTTCCAACAAAATGGGTTCGCCGATACGTTAAAGAACACCAAAAACCTAGGGTTGGTCTCAAAAAATCAAGATAGTTCCTTACTGACTACGCCAATGCAGATTGGGGTTCCTATATCGGTAACCAAACGTCGCATGCAGAATACGTTTTTCTCATGGGGACCACTGCCGTCAGTTTGGGATCACGAAAACAAAAAAGGTCGTATTGTCAAGCACAGAAGCTGAATATATGGCCCTTGCTGTCTCTGCAAACGAAGCAATTCACCCCTCAACTCTCCTATAAGTAATCTTGGGTTAACAACCGAGCACAATCATTATTATGTTGAAATCCCATGTTTCACAGCCACTCGAGATACGTTGACATCCATCATCACTTCGTTCGAGAATGTTTTGAAATAAGCCATGTCGATTTAAAATATCTAGCTATCGAAAAATGGCCAGTAGATGCTGTAATGAAAGCATTGCCATTTTAAAGGCCCGCTTTATGCGTCGATTATTTTGGGTATGTGCCTGTTCCAGCAAATACAGCAGATAGCACAGGAAAGGCAGAGAGAATGTCTTTTGAGGGAAAATGTTGGTAAAAATAACAAATTGACTTCATCCAAGCAATTACTAAAAAACGACATAAAATGATGTAAAAAATACTCGTACATCATGATAAGAATGCAGCTCACAAATAAAATATTTTATCAAGTTTGACTATCTTGAAGACCAGCTGCACATACAAGAAAATAAAGGTCTAAGTATACAAATCTGTAGTAAGACGTGTACTGTGCTATGGGTGTGAAACATGGGCCCTAACCTAAGCATCTGCAAACATATTTATATTGAACGTCTTCGAGAGATAGATGCTGAGGTGAATAATCGGAGCAAATGGGCAATGGCTTGATTGATACAACCATGAGTTGTATGAAGTTTTAGAGGAGCCGGAGGTCTCAACGATCGTAAGACTATGGAATCTACAATAGGCTAGCCACTATAATTGTATGGACGAACAACGAATACCCAAAGAGGTATTCGCTGGGAGAACTGAAGGCCGGTGACCAATGGGCCAATCAACGAAACGCTGGTCTGAGTCGGTCAACGAAGACAGTTCATCGGTTCTTGGATTTTAAAACTGGAGGACACGGTCGTTGGAAGCGCTTGTTGCAGTAAGCAAAGGCCCTGGAGCGGCTATAGTGCTACCAAAAATGAAAAGAAAGAAATACTGAAAAGAATACATGCCTCCTCAATGTTGTGCACTCAAAAATCAAGCTGTAAGCTTAGCAATATTAATTTTAAGTATAAATTTGATTTCTTTTTCTTCTACAGATTTACATTAATTACTTTAAAGATAAATTATATTCTTTCTGTTTATAAGTTTGATTATGTTAGTTTCGGTTATTAATTCTCTTGATTTCCCTAAAGCCTCGTTTATGTCATCGGTTCACTGAAGCCTTCTTCTACTTTATTCGTAGCGCTACAGCCCCTCTCGGGCCTTCGCTTACTGCAACAACCGCCTCCAACTGACTCGGTCCATTGACCGCGTCCTCCAGTTTCTAAATCCGAGCAGTGAAGAACTGTCTTCATCGAATGAGTCAAACTAGCGTTTTCTCGGTTTCCCCACTGGTCTCCTGCCTTCAGTTCTACCAACGAATACCTTTTTTGGTATATATTGTTTGTCTATACGGTTCATGTGGCCAGACCATTGAAGCTTCCGCAGCCTTTGTATCGAATTCAGTATTGATTTCCATCCAGCCTGGCTCCGATTATTCGCCTTAGGACGCCTCTTTCGAAGGCGTTCAATATGTTCCCGGATGCTTGGGTTAGGGTCCATGTTTCACACCCATAGCATAACACGGGTCTTATCACCGATTTGTTTACTTGGAGCTTTGTTTTCCTGTGTATGAGGCTGGTCTTCAAGATCGTCAAAACTGAATTAAATATTTTATTTGCGAGCTGTATTCTTCGGCGTACTTCATCTCTTGCATGTGTATTAGGTATTTTTCCTCGACTGCGTAATGAGCTTTGTTTTTTTCTCATTGATTTGTAGCCCTGCTAGTTTTGCTTCGCTGTCGAGTTTCAGAAAAAATTTCTTTGCCGGTTGCCAATGACCGTAGATAAATATTGATGTCATCCGCATAGGCTACTGAGGGGTACGAGTTGCTATTTTGATTACCAACTTTCAAACGTTCAAAGCGAATGGCACAAATTTAGTTGGAAATCAATGTCATTCAAATTCATTTATTGATACAAAAAAAATTCAATAGTATTGTAGTTCTTTTCATTGGAAATAAAAAACTCTAAATTTATAATCCAATCCAAATACCTGATAAAATTAAATTTATTATTTCTGAAACTTTTTACTCTCGGAAGTCATTTTGTAATAACTAATTATATCCATAATTAACCTCTAACATATAACATATGACTACCACTTCAGCTTTACACTTCCGCAATCTTGAATCTTTGAAAATAATCTTTATTTTCTCAATTTACATACGTACGTACATTAAAGCGCATACATCAAATGATGATGATGTCGTTTACAACAGACAAATGACATGTGAATGACAGTCAACAAGCAAATCATTCTGAAAATTGGTGTCATCTGTCCAATGCATATGTCAAGATGATATATAAGGTTGAGAAATTCTAAGATGGAAAAAAAGAGTATTCGATGGTCATTCATGAGGAAAAACTAATTATTAAAGTTTACTAGATGATAAAAAAGTAATTGTAGAATAAACTTTTACAAAAGAGTTAAAATCAAATTTTATAGAGTTTGATGAAATTTAACCTGCAAAATAAAAGTATAAATGAAATTTGAAATATTGCAGAATTTCAAATACAATTTCAACTTACAAGTAATCCAGAAAAAATGAGGAAAAAATGTAAAAAATAAATTGAAATAACACAATTTTAAAAGATTTTTTATTAAAAAATTGCTTAACATATAAAATTAGATTATTGCATATTATCAAAATGAAAAATGGACCAAGAACGGGGCACGTGGTTACAATGAACAGAAATAAAGTATACAAATAAGATATAACTAAGCGTTTTTATTTACTGGTGCCCATTTCATTTTTCCATTAGCTTATTTTCCTACATGGGGGCTCAAACGGAATATTGAGAAGTTTAATGTGAAAATTAGCAGGTATTCGACACGGCAGGAAAAAAACAGTGACGCTAACTGTGTTGAAAAATCACGGAATATGTGCAAAGTGGAAGAAGATACGGTGCCGCAGTTAAAAGAAATATTTAAAGCAAAAGACATTAGTTTATCAGGGAATAAAGCCGAATTTGTGAAACACATTACCACAGCAAATCCATCGGGACAGTGGATGGTGGAATTTCGAGAAATGGCGGAAAACCAAAGACATATAAACAAATGGAATCTGTGTACTCGTCCATGTGAGAAGCAAATTTGCCACATAAATAAGTTATAAATAACTTACGCTCTCGAAACTATATGATTCCCTCTGCTTCTCCTTCCCCTTTTTTCCTGACAGGTTTTTCTTTTCTCTCTTCAGAAGAATCGCTTCCCCCACTGACACCCGCGCACACCAACGAAATTTCATTTCAGTTTGAGTATAAACAACAAACAACTCTCACGGAAAACTCGAACGTCAAAGCAAAAGAAAATCGAAAAGAGCGCGAACCACGCGGGAAAACTCATGTGTCAAAGCGGATGGAAATTTCGTAAATGTTTAAATAAAACAGTGAATTAAAGTTCCGATTACGTACGCGCGATCTTTAAAATTAAAAACTTTTTAAATGTGAACGTGTTTCGCCATGAAAAGAGTGCTAAATTAAAACCATATCGCCTCAAACCTCAACTTCACACAACTTTAGCGCAGGTTGCCAATTGCTTCGGCTCTCACGACTGGTTGCGGATCCAGTACTCTCTATATCTATGCGGAAAACAATTCAGTGAACGGTGCGTCGGGTGGAGAGAATGGTATTAATGCAAGTGTGTTAGTGGCGGAGACTGTACATGAGCGCGAAACCGTTTTATATAAGTGCAAGAAGGAGTTAGCCGAACAGGTACTCGCCTTAGCGCGTCGCGAAATAGTAATGTTACGGCGAAGCCAATCAGTTGGTGATAGTGTTATTGGCGGCAGTGGTAGTTGCACCGATAACAATGCAGACGTACATACCGACATAGAGCATTCGCGGGTAGTGCGCTCGAGTTTGGTGGGGCACACTACACATGTACGAGTATGTTATAAATGTTGCGACGCTTGCAGACCTTCTCAATGTTTTCAATGGAAAGACAGATATCTAAGAAATATGGGAGAAGCAGGTTTTGTTTTTACGACGGGCGTTTAAACTTGACGATGATACGACGAAAATATTGATAGGAACACAGCTAAAGGGGAAAGCAATGGAGTGGTTTCACTCCAAGCCGGAGTATATTGCGTTGTACCCTGACGAACTTTTATGGGAATTGAAGAAGATCTTTTTTCGCCGAACAAATAAAATTATAATGTGACGACAATTCGAAGATCGGATTTGGAAGAGAAATGAGACGTTCTGTGACTACGTACATGAGAAGACGATTCTCGCGAATCGCCTTGGCGTGAACGAAGAAGAAATCGTAAGCTATGTTATTGGCGGTATTCCGGATTTACAATTGCATGACGTGGCTCGTTTACAGGGTTTTGGGTCAATGCCTGCTTTGTCGCTTGCGGTTGAGGAAATATACTTGCAAGATCGGAAAGGCTCGACGAAATCGAACGAAAATGCTGGTGGTGAAAATCGTCCAAGCGGTATAGTGTTAAAGTGACGTTACAACTGCGGGGATAAAACACACTTGAGCCGTGAGTGTCCGGATAAATTGAGGAGGTTGAAGTGTTGTCGGTGCAACAAGTTTGGATACACTAAAGCAGAATGCCCAGGAGCACAACACGGAATTGAACGGAAGGCAGATAGAAAACACTGTAACGCGTTAAATACAATGGACAGGAAAGCGTACAAAATAATGAAGGTGTAAAGGATATTAAAGTTATGTTTGACTCTGGCAGTGATCTTCACTTAATGACGAGCAGTACCTAGGGAAGTCTGGATGCACCTGCTTTGAAGGCGTTGACAGTACTCTTCGACGGCAAAGGTCCAGTTGGTTTAAGCACGCTTGGTAGCTTCACTGCACCGGTATGTGTGGATGGATTTAATTTTGTTTTGCAGATGCGCATTGTTCTGGACGATTATGTGGGATGCGGTATTTTGCTCGGAGCAGAGCTGACAAACTCCGTTGAAGAACGTCTAAGAAATGGCAATGCTATATTGGTAGAGCTCAACGCTGAATCTCATACGGATAAGCTTGAAGCAAAAAACAACTTCCAAGACGCAGTGAAGGAGATTATGCCCATAAGCGTCGTTGAAGGGCCCAGTATTCAGTTGCCGCACATTAAATATCGAACCATAGGCCATACATTAAGTGATTTGATTGAAAGCTGCAAAGCTTGACCGACAAGGAATACCGGTGTGGAAATGAGAATTATCCTGAAGGACGATATTCCAATGCAACAAAATCCAAGATGATTGTCGGCGGAGCAGCGCGATATCGTGAGCGATCTAGTCAATGATTTTATCGAAAAGGGCGTGGTGAGACCTAGTTTGTCGGAATATTCTAGCCCAATAGTACTGGCAACAAAAAAAATGGAAAGATGAGAATGTGTTTAGACTATCGTCTACTAAACAAGAAGATGATAAGGGAGCATTTTCCGTTGACTTTGATCGAGGACCAGCTGGATAGATTGCAGAATGCCACTGTGTTCACTACTCTGGATTTACAAAATGGATTCTATCATGTGCTAGTTGAAAAGAACAGCGTAAAGTATACGGCGTTCGTTACACTGGATGGGCAGTTTGCATTCTCGTGTATTCCTTTTGGTATCTCCAACCCACCGGCAGTTTTTCAACGACACATCAGAGCAGTATTTAGAGACCTGTTGGCGGATGGAACCGTATTGTCTTATTTAGATGATTTGATAATTCTGGCCCAAGATGAACGAGATGGTTTAGGGAATTTTCAAAGAGTGTTCAAGGTCACAAATGAACACAACGTAACGTTTAACTGGGGAAATTGTATATTCCTATTATGTCAGGAAAGGAAAAAACGATGGCTGTAACAGAGTTTAAACGACCAAAAACAGCGAAGGACGTACAGAGTTTTTTAGGGCTGACCAGCTATTTCCGTAAGTTTATCAAAGGGTTTTCGACTATAACTTATCCTCTCTCTAATCTGTTAAAAGACAGAATAAAGTTTGAATTCGGAGGAGACCAGGCTAAAGCGTTTCAACAGCTAAAAGACATACTTGCACATGGTCCCGCTCTCAAGTTTTATGGAGTCGGAGTCGAAACAGAATTACATACGGACGTATCTTAGCAAGGACTCGGTGCCATACTTTTGCAGAGATACTAGATAGAAAATTACATTCAGGTTACTACGCGAGATGCAAGACGACACCTGCAGAGGAGAAGTGTACGAACCATAAAATGTAGATTTTAGCCGTTGTGAAAGCATTGAATAAGTTTCGCATTTATTTGTTGGGTAACCCTGTGTAGATTGTTACAGACTGTCAAGCTCTTGCCCTAACCATGGCAAAAAAGGAGACGTTCTAATGAGTGGCACGATGGGCGTTGTTAATCGACGAATTAAATTTTAACTTTGAACATCGACCTGGCAGGGCTATGAAGCACGTGGACGTTTTAAGCCGATATACGGCATCAGTATATCTTATCGAGAAGAGAGTAGACGCATTAATGGAAGGAGTGCACTGAGCCCAGCAGAACGATAGCGTACTTCAAAAAATCATTCAAGATATAAACGACGAGAAACAAAAGGACTTCAAACTGCGACACGGAATTCTTTACTGCTAAGATCGAAGAGATCTTCTAGTGGTTGTACCCAAGGCGATGCAGTTCGACGTTATAAGAAGTGTGCTTGAACGTGGTCATTTCGGCGCGAGGAAAGCCGAATATGTTCTTCGACAGGAATTTTGATTCCCGCACATGCAATCCCGCATAAAGAAATTCATCGATAGATGCGTAGTCTGTATATTAGCTGAGAAGAAAGACGAAAAGCTGGAGGGCTTGTTACATCCGATTGGCAACGATGGTGGGCCACTAGATATCAATCATATTGATCATCTTGGACCGATGGCGTCGACCAGGAAGTATTTCAAACATATATTCGCTGTTACGGATGCATTCACCAAGTTTGTGTGGCTGTATCCACCAATATCGATGACAATGGAGGAAGTTATATCGCTATTGCAGAAATAAGCCACTGTTTTCGGAAACCTACGTAGAATTGTTTCAGACTGAGGGACAGCATTCACTTCGGATACTTTCGCCAAATATTACAGAGACGAGGGAATAGAATACATTCCCATCACGACGGGTATGCTACGTCGTAATGGTCAAGTAGAGAGGCTAAACCGAGTGATAATCCCAGTGTGGACGAAGCTGTCTATAGAAAATCCAGCAGAGTGGTTTAAGTTTGTTGGCAAAGTCCAACAGAGCATTAATTCTTTGTTTAATCGTAGTATTGGAATTTCACCATTCGAGATACTGATTGGAACAGCTATACGTACGAAAGATAATTGAAGCTGCGTGAAATAATTGCAGCTGAAATCGTAGAAATCTTTCAGAAGGAACGATCGAAACTGAGAAGCAGAGCTATGGACAACATGAAATGTTCAATCAACGGCCTAAAGTCGCAAGCCCATATGATGTCGGCGATATTGTAGCTATTAAAAGGACTCAGTTTGGAGGAGGTCTAAAAGTCCAGAGGAAGTTTTTGGGCCTTTATCGGGTTGTGACAGTTAAGCCTAATGAACGGTATGGAGTTGAGAAAATCGGTTACCACATAGGACCCAAGAAGACTACAACGTCAGCTGGTCCTATGAAGCCATATCCAGAATGTCAAGATGCAGGCATGACCGTTGAGACTTCATTCGAAGATTCGTAGTCCGAAGAGGAAGTAAGTATCGGGGACAATGCAGCCATCAGAAAGGCTGAGTGTAGGAAAGAAAGAGATGTAGAGATGACGCGGTTGACCGCAATACAGGAATCGGAACAATCTCGATCTGGCCGTCGGCGCGCGTGGTTACAATAAACAGAAATAAAGTATACAACTAAGACATAACTAAGTGTTTTTATTTGCTGATGCCCATTTCATTTTTCCATTAGCTTAATTTCCTACACATATATTGAAGCTGAGAAAAAAATAAAAAAAAATATTAAAATGATGAAAACATATAAATCTGTTGATTTTAACTATTGCTTTTATAAATCCAAACAGCTGAATCTAAAATAAAATCTTATTTTTATATTTAATAAAACTGTAATTAAATTTTCCACTAGGAACAAATATCTAGGATTATGGTTACATGTTTAAGGCAGTATTTTGATCAATTAAATATAAAGAAATAAGTTTGAAAAATGCTCCTTAAGTTGGTTTTTTTTTTATAATTGGTTTTCAGCAGTTTATTTATTCAAAAGCAATTGCTAAATAATAAAAAAAGGGAAATTTTAATGGTAGCTGTTTGTCCGACCGGAATTTTAAAAATCTTAATATAGTTTTAGTTAATCAGTTGATTTAAATTTTTATTTGAAAGTAAATTTTTCGTGACTCAAATTTAAACTTCCCATCATACCCTCTTCGATATTTCCATATCAGACCTGCAAAATAATCCATCCAATTTTTATTTTTATACCAAACATATTAATCATTATTTGTGAGTTTTTGCTATGTACGAGTAATTTTTCGCTTTAATCCTGTCCAATTGTTTTGTTATTTTGAAACACGCATCACTTTGCTTTAAAAAGAAAATATGTCATATAAATTAATCGTGGGTGGATAAATTTTATCATTTGAGATTCTGTTCAACTTCAATTATGCTTTATGCCTTCTGAAAGCATTGAAAAATTCGACCATGAACATAATACAAGTATGTTGGCTTAAATGTGTTTAATTTTGTTAAATTGAATAAAATTCAATGCAAAATAACATAAGCAGTAAAGTTAAAATAATATATGTACAATTTAAAAGACTAGAGGGTCTTATTGATTTTAAAATAATATTTAAATTTATTTTGATGATGAAAATGCCAATTCATTATTTAGATATGTCAGAGTAGCGTTATTCATTTTTTTACCTGATATCAAAACGTTTGGAAAAATATGCAATAATTTATAGTTTATATTTTCCATGTAAAGAAATCATGATTTGGGTATAAATTATTATTTAATTAAAAATTCCTTAGTGTAAAGGTATAATTACCTTTCTCTATCATTTCAATGTATTTAAAAAACAATTTTTCATAAGGTTAAAATCTTTCATCACCATCACTATGATCCCATCCATTTTTCATTCATTTATTTGATACACATAAACGCCCACACAACACCTTCATGTCATAGATGTAATATCTAAAGCACTTAAGCGCTTCTTAAATTCATGCAGCATAAAAAAGATAAAAGCTCACATATCCGCGTATCCATCGCATCATTTAGATGCCCACTAACTATGAATGTACATATTTACGTGGTCGGGGATGCATTACTGGACTATGGAGGAAGATGCTACTCAATAAGCGCGAGGTACACTTCAATCATAATTAAAGTTAATCAGTTGATGTGAGGAGTGGAATTAAAAATGAAGAAAAAGAAAAAAAAACCAAAATAAAGAAAAAGAGCAACAGCACGTATCAAAAATTGTTTTATTGGAACAAATTCATTGCTTTGAAGACGAGTTTAATGTATATACTCGTAGTATCTAATAAATGACAATTGAAAAAAATTGCTTTTGAGGCGCCAATAATAATTGATTTCGAGTTTTTTTTCTTTCAGTTCATAAGAAACAAATATTTGAATGTAGAAGTATCAATAAAAGCATAAAATTTGAAGCAGAATAATTATTTAAAAAATTATAAATTTATTTTATCATTAATTAATTTTAAAATTTCTTTACATGGAAGAAAATTCAAATAAAATTTGAAATGACATTTTGAAATTCTTTTTCTTTAATTTTCATATATAATTTAAAAAATAATTTTATTAAATCAATATTAAAAGCAAGAATCAGGTCACATGTATCATAAATTCTTCAGGAAATAATTATTCTTCATTACATCAACAAGATAATCATCTTAATTTTTCCGATATTGCCGCAAATCAGAAAAAAAGTCATCATCATCTCCATCCCATCATCTTTACTCTTACCTTGAATAGTTTTTGTTCAAATAAACTAATTATAAACTCATTTTCAATTTCATTTTCATCTTCCCGATTTAACAGCACACATGGAATTATGTAAGATATTTTTGTCTTCCCCATAAAGTCTGAATGCAATCTACGAGTTATTTTCTCAATTTTCACTATAGCTTTGCTCTCATTGACTCATATTTCAAATAAATTATTCTTTTTATTTGTTAATTTAACCCAGATGATTCTAACATACACAAACTTTGCAATGTCTATATGAGAAATTAGTTTGTTGAAGATTTAAGAAAATATACATATGAGTTGCATTTAAATTCAGCGACATTCATACATACATACTACTAAAGTCACATATGCATACACATAAATATAATTAGTTTCTTGTGTAAATTTGAACTAATTGTGAAAATGAATCTGACAAAATTAGGTAATGCGGAACAGAGAGAAAGAAGAAGACCGGGAAAAGAAATAATTGAAAGTGATAATATGCTTTCAAGGATTTCTGAGGCTTAATTTAACTTAATAGCGTAAATTTATCAATTTTTAAACTTGATTTTATTTTTAAGTTGAATTTTTCATGCTTTATCTCGTACCTTCCACATTTTAATCTTTTATGTAATTTTTTTCATTTCATACTTTAACAGTTATAATTACGTTATTTTAAATTATTATAAATATTTTGTAAATTTTATTTTAGCTTATTTGTAAATCATAGTTATTTAACACTAGACAGACCGGCAACTGTAACCTACATAAAGGGCTTTCCAATAAGAGGTGTTATTTTGAATAGCCCGCTATTTCGGTAGATGTCACTTTTGAAGCTGTCGCTTTTGACATTTGACAAGTAGAAACTACATCATTAATAAAACTGGAACGATACACGCTTCTTCTACAAGCAAAATTGTCGCATCTGGCGCTCGGAAAACCCAAGAGTTATTGTTGAAAAGCCTCTCTATCATCAACGTGTGACTGTTTGGTGGAGTTTATGGTCCGGCGAAGTCATTGGACCTTACTTTTTCGAAGATGAGGCTGGAGCAAGAGTTACGGTGAATGGATTGCGCTGTCGAGAGATGATTAATGATTTTTTATGGCCAGAATTGGATGGTATTGATCTGGGTAACGTTTACTTTCAACAAGACGGCGCTACATGCCACACAAGCAACGAAACCATTGATCTTTTACGGGAAAAGTTTTCGGACCGTGCTATCTCTTGAAGAGGTGATCACAATTGGCCACCGTGATCTTGAGATTTAACATCTTTCGACTTCTTCCTTTGGAGCCACGTAAAAGAGAAGGTTTAGGCCAACAGACTAGCGTCGATTCAAGACCTCAAAGATGGAATTCGTGAGGCTATCGAGGACATAGGGCAGCCACTTTGCGATTTGGTTATGGAAAATTTCATGAAAAGGATATGGTCCTGTAAGCGTGGCCGTATTGGCATACCTTCCTCTTTATAATGAAATAAACATTCGATCATTTGTATTAAAGCATGGCATTTTTCTTTTAATATCAAAATAACACCTCTTATTAGAAAACCCTGTACATACAAAGATCAGCATCATCATTTTGACGTTAGGATGTCTATTGACGTTGATATGAAACTATTGTGAGGCTTTAAAAAGTGAAGCACGATTTTATTTATTTTAATTAGAGACACATTTAGTACAAAATATGGTTATTTTTGTGTGCTTTCTACATTTCCGACAAACTGATTTCTTACAAGTATCACAAAAGTAAGACGTTTCATTCCTTTTACATTGTATATTTATTTGTGTCTTCTAACTCTTCCTTTATACTTTCGGGGTCGCAAAGTAGACTTGCTGCACCTGGACGATTTTTTAAATGCTCTTTCTCGTAGCTCATGGACAAGTTTAGGTAGACAATGATGCCGAGAAATCTTGGTTTGATTAATTTTTTTATAAATGACCTACGAGTTTATGAAAGGTATGTCTAAAACATTAGAGAATACATGTACTGGCCATCTGCGAGTACCAGCTCTCATGAAGGTCCAAAATCTCTATACCATATTTTGTTGCATTATAAAATTTAATAGTTTCAGGAATCATCTTCTCGTCGGTGCCAATTTGAATATACGAGTATGTGTGTAGAGTACTTAAAAATCATAATATTTTTGTTTGGATTTCCTTGATGAATAGTTAGAATAGTATCAGTGTCCTTCTTCAAAGTAAACAAGACATGACGTAGGGTGCGAATCGTTTTACAGACTGTTGTTATATCTCTTCTCCATGACTCATTGTATATACTATGCTTGTTTGGTCAGCTCGTTGCTTATGTATCTGCCAGTTTTATAGAGGTCTTCATGTATATTTCGTCCTTTTTTCCCTCTACAGCTGCTTTTCGATGAGATACAGCAACGATTAAGACCCACACTAGGCGTAGACGCGTTTATATTTGAATTTCTTTACTCAAATGTAAGCTGTCCGAACACAATGCGTTCCTAATTACCAATAAATAATCCATATCTGCAGTATCAACTGCATCAACTCTTTTTAATTTTTCCGTTTCGCCAGCCGGTCCAGACTCTGAATAAGATAAATTTCGAAGACTTTACAGCTTTTTCTGTATTTCAAAGCTTGATTTATTCTTACGAGCACACATGTCCATTTTATGCAAAATAAACACAGCCCTACCCTAGTATGGGATACTCGGGGTTCCTAAATTGAGATATGTCTTGTTTTAGGGAACCCAACTTTTGAATTGATTTAAATGAGAACATAATTTCTTATACGCTTCAGTAGCAATCAGTCTTTATTATTTCATAAAAATAACAGATTTTTTTCTATCACCAAACAGTTATCAGAAAACTGTCTTACTTATTCAATTTTTAACCGTTTTTTTTAACTAAACATAATTCATTTGATGATCTTTGGTCAAAGTTATGTAAAAGAAATAAAAAATTTCTATAAAATTATTTAAAAAAACGTTAATATTAGTTCTTATCTTGACATAAAAAACACAAAAAGCCACCTCCAATGGATACTCCACAGTCTTCATCAGTCCATTTAAAGCAATCTTGGCATCGCGCCCATTTTTCTCCTCTAAAATCCTCCGAGGATTTCCCCTTGCAGTATGGTCACTCAGCATCGTTCGATTCTTCATCACTGCTACTATCGGGCAGCTCTGTGTCAACTTCAGATGAGGTGCCTTCAGAATCTGTCAAATGCCTTTTTTTAGAAACCTTTTTTACATTAATCCTTTTAATATGATTCTTTTTTGCTACTTTCGATGCTTTCTTTCGGGCTGCCTTAGCTTCTTTTTCTCTTTTCTTTTTGATTGAAACCAAAAGGGTTTGTTTGTATGGTGAGGATCTAATTACACTTGCCTTTCCGCAGCGGCTTGATTCACTGGTTTTATATTGCGGCAATCTTGGAACTGGGTTAAGAGTAAACGGAGATACGATGTGTGATGTAGTGGGAGTAGGGTTTTCATATGGATTAGGAGATACTAACTTTTTGTTCTTTTCGGGTGTTATTTCAGTTAAAGGAAGGAGGGCCTCATTTGGTTGTCTTTCATTCAAGACATAAATTGTATTAGGAGGTGTATTGGTGTTTGAGATGTTATCAGATTGCTTGGCTTCACTTTCATTGGTATTTTTATAGATAGCGTAATCATCATCTGAGAAAATATTGGGATTAACAGGAAAGAGGCCTGTTTTTCGGAAACCATTAACAGAATTTGCCATAGTTGCTATTTTTGGTAAACTTTTCCGAACAACATGCAAACATACCTATCTTTTACCTCTAGCACTTACCACTTTGGAATGTTTGTGTTGAACTACCGTTATTCCAGTCTCATCAACGTTGAATAATCTGTGTGGGGAAAAGTTCATTTCTGCCATTGCTGTTTCATACAGCTTGAAAAATGATTTAACAGGGTCTGGGTTGAATCCTTTTATCCTTGCAGCAGAAACAGCTTGTGGCGTCCTGAGTGACAATTCAGGGTGCCTTCTTATGAAACCACGAAGCCGTTTTTTACGAGCAGAAGCCTTTGATGCATTGAATGGATGTTGAATATGGTTTTTTATAGCCAGCAGAAATGCCATGTATTTTATGTTCTTTAATCGTAGGCCATAAAACCGTTTGTCCGTTTCTAGACAGTATTTTTTTAGTTGATTTTCTAAAGCCTCGGACAATGCAGGACGTCTGCCTAGCCGTGTATCAACTAACTTCGAAGGATCACCTTCTTTCTTGACGTAACGTTTCACGGTCCCTTTTGGAACGCCATACGCTTTCGATGCTTTTAAATAACCCATTTGTTTGCTCCTGACAGCATTAACCACAAGTATCATCGCATAAAATATTAGAAATTTTTTGTGTTCCTAATACGAGATACCTCATTTTAAGAATCTTCAACTGCCGCATATTAGGAACCAACTAAAAACAACGTAATCACCGAGCACATTTTATACACGAAATCAACAAAACAAAATGTGAAAGATTATTAGATTTCACCACTAAACGTACATTATAACTCGACTTTTAATATAATTGCACTCAAATGTAACTATTTGACATGCCTTTAAATGATGATGAAATAATTTCATAAGCGAGCGCGACAAAAGATGCGTCTGTATCGTTTGTTCTTCATGACTTGCTGGGAGCTACAAGCACATGTGTGAATATGATCAAATGAGTAATCAAAGGAGACTATTGCCACTCTCAGTACGTGAACGAACTTTGAAAAAGCCCGCTATCTCATATTAGGGACCTATCTCTAATAAGGCGACTTCACCCTACGACTGAGAGTTTCAACACTGATCGAATAACAACCGCTCAGGTACCACAGTTAGCCTAGTTTCTTGTCTTGGCTCATTTTGATGATGGTAGTCTTTGTAGGTATGACTCATTGCATTTCAAGAACAAATTAAGATAATACAATAACTTTATACTTATACAGGGGATGCAACACAACAAAATCTTAAAAGTTAAAGATGAGAATGCTTAAGTAAAGCCTAACTTTGAAATGATGACCGGCTTACTACACGGAATCGTCAATTTGACAACTCCGGTATTTCTAGTGTTATTTATGTATCTTAGATATTGTATATTAGCAAAATATAGTGTAACAAACACTTGTCTAAATTAGAAGAGCACTCATCATTTCAACCTTAATGATCCGACAAGCGTTATTAACAACTGTCAATTCACAATACGCATATTGTTACCGAACAAATTTATATGACCTCTGTAAGAGTTCTTCTTAAATGGCTTTGTTGCTAATGCTTTGTATTTATAATTTGTTCAACTTAGTCTCATCAGCCTATAACCTGCTCACTTGGCTCAAATGATACACCATATTTAAATCTGAGGTTGATAAGTACCAGGTCTTCTGAGGATCGTTTAACTTATACGCTAGTTTAGACTTCCAACGAAAAATGAAACGATATTGGTAAGGTTTACTTACCTCAGGTGCCTTAAATCCTGACTTTATACCAACCAACCTGAGTCTTACTGGGAGTACAAGCGTTCCTTTAAGTCTTCGACGATAATCGCCTCCACTCTACACGTAAATGGCTGTCTCACTCAAATATTTACGAGCGTTTCTGTGCTCAGTTTTTTCCTGTTTAAACCGTTCAACTCCTTCCATCCCAATTGTCCTCATTTATATTATTGACCCTATCTCAGTCATCAGCTGTCCTTGTCTACTTCACGTAATTGGTGTTAAGGTCTACAAGATAGTTGCCTCTCATGTAGAACGTGATCTGCCGCATTCCATGGCTCACTTGCATAGTTCAAATGAGCTGGGTAATGTTTTTTTTTGTAACAGGGAGATGAAGGCTATTTCTGAGTTACGGACCCCCGAAAGCGCAAGGCTTCTAGACTACCCACTAAACATCCCCCTGGTCAACCTAATCTTTAACCATTTAACGCTGTACTTTGGTCAAGGAATTTGTCAAATGGTTCCAGGCTAATTTCTGTTAATGTTTGCAAATAAACGCATATACCCTTCTCCTCCAAACCTAAATTTTTTGCTATCAATTTTTTATAAACTATCAATTTTTTATAAACAAAATATGCCTAAGTATCTTGACTCACATCCAAGGTATTTTTAGTTACATAAAGCTCTGAGCTAAATTTTGGCGATATCATCTACGAACTTGATTTTAGAGCATCACACATTCATGGTTTTACTATACTCTACTCCGATATATGTTCTGATCGTTGTTATTGAACTCAGTTATGTATAAGCTGGAGTCAATCTAATATCAATATTGTTCCCCAGTCAGATCCCTTATTTCCTTTATCTTAAATCCTCCTTCGAATCTGTTCAGCTTAACATGATCAGGATTGTAATATTAAAATGATGCATTCCTTGATGCTGGTCTTCAAGACTGTCAAACCAGCATCATAATAATAGTAAGGAATGCATCATTTTAACAGTACAACCCCGATAATCTTGAAGACCAGCTGCATACACAGGAAAACAAAGCTCCAAGTATACAAATCTGTGAGTAAACCTGTGTTATGCTATGGGTGTGAAACATGGACCCTAATCCAAGCATCCGCAAATATATTGAACGCCTTTGAGCGACGGGTCATGAGGCGAATTATTGGAGCGAAGCTAGACGGGGACCAATGGCGAATTCGATACAACCATGAGTTGTATGAAATTTGGGACAAACCGTAGGTCTCAAGGATTGTAAGGCTGCGGAAGCTGCAATGGGCTGGCCACATGAATCGTATGGACGAACAACGGATACACAAAAAGGTATTCGTTGGGAGAACTCAAGGCCATAGACCAGTAGGGAAACCGAGGAAACGCTGGTCTGACTCGGTCGAGTTCATCGCTGCTCGGGTTTCGAAACTGGAGGACGTGGTCAATGGACCGAGACAGTTGGAGGCGCTATTTGCAGGAAGCGAAGTCCCGAGAGGGGCTGTAGTGCTACGAAGAAGAAGAAGATTATGATGCTAGTTTATCTATACTTGGCATTTCCTCTGTAGAACACCAGTACATCTATTTCGACGAGTCTCTACTGACTTTGCTTTGCCTACCTCGATACTCTTTTGGTAAGCCTAAGTCAATTCTGTTGTCTTACCAAATGTTCTAGTGTCGCCGTTTTGTCTTACCTATAGTTCTAATATCTTTTATGTTCAATTTGCTCGTTATCAAATTAATTCACTCTACGTTGCTCATAATTTCGCACAAAAATTACTCCGATTTTTTCTAATTATTTGCAAAATGACTCCGAGTAATTCCGTTATTCGCCACCCATTATTGAATTCATCTAAGTTTGTTGCATTTCTCAATGTGATGATTCTTCAATTCCTTTTTCGAGCAAGACAAGTTAAATTGCTTGCCAAATTCAGCACTCCATCTCGGGAATAAGAAGCATCCTGTAGTTGACTTCATTACACATCATGGCTCGCAACAAAATTTTTTTGTGGGTGGGAGGTGCAAGCTATTTACGCCCTGTGTGTGGGGCTTCCAGACATGCAATACATCTGAACTACTAAACACCTCCCCTGTCAACCTGAAAATCTAGCCTAGACACATTACTTTGGGCAAAGCCGCGTTTTGCTACGCCATGGGGCACCTTTAAGTTTGGAGATTCCTCCTCTAGTGGTGGGGAGAAGGAGGAAGAGTGATTGCTAGAAAAGTGATCCCCAACCCTGACGTATCTGTGACTCATCCACCATCACTCCACCGACTTCTTTCACCCAGCTGACCACATTCTCCTCCGGGAGTGACGGGAATGCCGCTGATTTCAATACCGTCACGGCAAATGTACTGCTCAATCGAGCGAACTCGATCCTGCAGATCATTCAGCGATTGACATAAGGATGCGTTGTCTGAGCAGAGCTCTCATGTTTCTTCCTTAATATTTTCATCTCTTTCTTCAGGTCTTCCATAAGTGAATTTGAGATGTTGACTTTATCAGAAAGAAACTGATGGGCCTTGGTCTATTCAGTAACTTCTTTTCTAAGCTTTTTTAGTTCCTCAAACACTTCCGATACAAAGCTTTCCAATAGTTTAACAAAAAAAAACCCTAGTGATATTTCAGCATTGCAGCCGGTATTTTGGGACTAATTATTTCAAGTCGAATTAAAATAACTGTTATAACTTTCAAAGAATCGCTTAAAAAACACGTGTGAATTTGCTTAGCAAGCATTCCGGAAGCTGAACTTTTGATGGAATACAAATTCAAAACTATAGTTTTAGAATGGATGGTTGGAAGGAAGTGGGAGAGAGGAAAGTCAAGTTTGATGGAGCGCCTGCATAATAAATTGAAAATTGTTGTTTTTTGACTGATGATTGGACATGAATTTGATCAATTTGCTTAAATTTTTAGGCTGATTCCCGTAGATTTTACTAGGTCCAAAAATGCCTAAAAGATTATACGGATCACATACAATTCTTATATAATTGCAAATACGTTTTTTTTTGTCTGTGTTCATTTTCAGATTTTCAAGGTCTGGGTCGTCCCCACGATTGTTGTAAGCTCACAATATTGTAAACTTACATCTTCTACAATATTTGCACTGATTTGATCTCAGGTTACTGCTAACAACAGTTTTTCAGGCTATGACCTTAAGAAAGAAAGCAAATAAGTAATAAAACTTTAAAGTGCACTAACAAAACCCTAGGGAACAATATTTTTTCTATTCTGAAAGGTTTCACTATCATTAGATACTCCATGCCAAAAATTTTTACCAAGTTAATTAATTAAAATATCTCAAAAAAACTCATTAAAATACAACGAAGCCAACTAAATCACCTGCTAAATTACTACCAACACCCATAATTTCACGACTGACCCCTTTAACAATCAGTCAAAGAAAAATTCAAGGTCTTCTGGAATTCTACTTTGAATCTTCTTTACCCACCATTTCTATCTACATGCGAAAGGATATAATACAAAAGTAGAAAACAAAACTAATCTAGAAAAGATATTTAGTATCACAATCAACAGAAGTAGAAAAAAGCAGTCAGTGGTGTGCTCTACATTGTAATTAATTAAAAACACACCTGGCCAAGGTACAAGCATATATACATACATTTGATGAAATTACATGGAAATAAAAGCTACACTAAGCCACCTGAAATGGTAAGCTTGGGATTCATTTAGTCGATTAAGTTCAAGCAAGTTCTCAATGGGGCTATAAAACTGCCATCAGTCTATTAAAGAAAAAGATACATTCATCTGAAAGAACTAAATGTACACTCTTGCCGAGGAAGTGAGTTAAAATTAAATTGAATAGAAAGAGAACTATAAAAATTTGTTGATAAAACAATTGGAAAAAAATTTATAACTTCCCCAACAACAAAATCAAGTGAACATCAGTTGGGCTAGTTTTCTTTTGTTTTTTGTGGATGTTTCCACTAATTTATAGCGACCTTGGATTCTAGCTCAAACGTCTACAGCGTGGCATGAATGAAAATCAAATTAGTTGAGAATTGAATACGGTCATTATCAACCTTTATAATTATATATAATACTCAAAAAACGCTCAAATTGATTTTATACATGTTCTTTTTGCACCGAAAAGGAGGTCCGGAAAAAACAATACGAAATTGCGTTGATTGCCAATTTTTTTCGTGGCTGTTCTGCTGCATCCATTCATTACATTCGTCTCATTTAGTTATTTATTGTTTTCCGGACCAGAAAAATATAACAAAAAGAAAAAACCCAACAAACACTAAGCGAAGCGTAAGTTTTAAAGAATCAACCGAATTAAGCCATCCTACTGAAAATGACCGCAGTGAACAATGAAAAAAGAAAAATCGTGGAATAAATAAACTTTATGAGCCATTAAATCAATTGAAAAAGATGTGAGTCCTTGAAAGAAACAAAAATGAAACAAGACACATACAGCAATGCGTATAAGGTCAGAATATTTGATATGTAATTGAGTAGCATGCATAGGTAGTGTGCTGGGAAATATCAAAACAATTACCAATGCACTATTGTGAATTTCATACGTTTTTTTTTGTGCAGAGTCATACCAAATTTGCAATCTTTAGATGAATTGCCGTGAAATTGAGGATTATAAAATTGTATGAAATGTATTTTATTGAACACTTTTTTTGTTGGTTTGCTAGCCACAAGCAAACGATGCGGAAGAGTTGATAGGGGGTAGCGTTTATCTTGTCTGCCTGAAGGAAAAGGAAGTAGGTGTTAAGATTTGCACCTGACAAGCGTTAAGTATTAAACTGAATCGTTTACGGTTTAGTGAATTGTGATATGGTTGGTGGTTAAATTTTAAATGCGGTAAACTTTTTATTTGTGCTAGTAATTAAAGTCTATTCGATTGCACACATTTTCATTCCGCTTAAAAAATTTATAGAATTATCATCAAACGACTAATTAAGTTTTAATATGTCCCCATCGAAGCTTTGATTTTAGTAGAAAATCAAAGGCAGCATAGTTTAAATTGTTTTATAGTCTCTATAGTGGACCGTGTTAATGTAATGAAAAAGTTTGTCGCTATTGTGAAATATAATGTAGCGTTTATCAAGACTAGTAAGTAGGTAAGTAACTTTATTGAGGATTTCTATTACATCATTGACAGTTTTGACTTACTGAGTAGCTGGCTGACTTTGACAGCGAAGAATGTCAAATGAACTTATTGTTGTGAGATATGTCATACATATGCCAGATTTGAGAGGCGATGGTGAGACGTCAAACCGAACGCATCGCAAGCGAAAACACTAAGGTATCAAAAATCAAAGTAAAAAAGAAAATAAAATAAAAGTGTATCGGAACAAAGGAAATCAAGCACGGAAAACTTGCAACAGCAGGGGTACAAAGCGAGTCCCCAACTATTCAAAGATGGCCCGATGCGGACAGTGACAAGAAGGTGTTACAACCAAGAACGAAAGCGGCCAAGAAAGAAATACTACCATCAGCAACAATGGAAGTAGAGCAAGCTGCAACAAACGTTAAAAACAGGGTAATCATCGACCTAAACAACACGAAACCGGAAGGATTTAAAACGGTTCAAAGAAAATTGGCACTTAAAAGAAAATTACCCATTCTTATCTAAACACCAACTCCCCATAATCCCTACTCATACGTGCCTCTTTCGGGAGAGGAAAACATAATCTCCAAGCAAAACACGTGTGCCCCTGAAAAGAAAAAAATCATGGTATCTCCCTATATTCGTAGAAGGAATCACTGCAATGACAGTTAAGAAAATCATGGAAAAGTGCCTCACAACGAAGTATAGAATTACTCGCCTGAGCGCGAGCAATTTAAAAATTACAGTCAATATTAAGTCGCCATCCATGATAAATTACTGGATTTGATCCGCAAATCTAAAGCGGAAGGTTACTTCTTCACACCGACGGAACGCAAAAAATATACAGTCATACTCAGAGGTATAGACTCGGCATTCGGAGCTACACAGGATAGAAAAGACCTCGAAATACAATGTCTCACTGTTAACCACCGTGAACTTAGACTTATACAAAATAGCCCTTAACCAAAAAGAAGACCAAGACCACCTCCTTAAGCTCCGTTTCATCCTTCATCAGAAAGCGAAATGGGAAAAGCCCAGAAGGAGTGAGCTATTCCAGTGTTATAGATGTCAGCACTTCGGCCATGTCTCGGTGAATTGTGCCTTCCAGGCAAGATGTGTAGCTTGTGGAGAGGACTACAACCCCCCAAGAATGCCCAAGAAAGGATATTGACAAAACAATTAACCCACCTTTCTGTGTCCACTGCAAAGAAAAAGGCCACCCATCAAACTTCTCCGGATGCCCGGAAAGAAGAAGATTGGTAGACAAGATAGCGCTTTTATTTATTTATTTATTTATTTAAATTCCATTTAACAGATAAAACATAATCCAATTACAAAATGGAACAAAAAAAAACAGAAAAGAAAATTAATGAAAATTACAAGTAAGTGTTAAAGTTAATATAAAAAAGAAATTCAATGGTACTAACAATAATAAATATGCGTGTAAAATTAAATTAAAGCACACAAAAAAAGAAAATATAGTCTAATATTTACTCCAGTTGAGTTTTAAGAATCAGGCTTCTTAACCTCAATTTAAAAACTAGGTACAAGTCGGAAAAAGGACCAAGCTCAAGCTTATCATGATTCCTTACCATTCGTTTAATGGGAGAATGAAAATATAAATTTGTACGGGCATACGGTGGCACGAAAATATTGTTTGCCCAAGAAGAACGCGATGATTGACGAAGACGTATATCTGCAAACAATGTTAATGAAATTTGATTGTGGCAGAGTTGATACAGAAAGCACTGATCTAGATACATGCGACGGGACGACAGAGTAGGCAAACATAGGAAGAAAAAACGGCAGTCATAGGGTTGATATGGGCTTTTGAATTTGTAAAACAAGACACGAGTAAATTTACGCTGGACATTCTCGAACGAGTCAATGAGGTAGGAGTGTTGGGGAGACCAAACTACAGAGCAATATTCGAGGACAGGACGGGCAAGACAGATAAACAAGCAGACAGGGGTAGATATATTGTTAAATTTATGAGCATGCCTGAAAATAAGTCCCAATATTTTCGAGGCCCTAGTAGTCGCGATTAGAACGTGTGCATCAAAATTGAGCTTAGAATTAAAAGAAACGCCAAGGTCCTTAGCAGAGCTCACAGCAGCGAGTGGGACTTCATTCAACATATAGGTGAAAGTCAGCGGAGAACGATTTAGATTAAAAGTCATTTTATAGCATTTGGTAACATTTAGACAGAGGTAATTAGACGAACACCAGTTATTTAGTGCAATCAGGTCCATCTGAAGATATTGACAATCTTGTACAGACCTGATAGCTCGAAAGACTTTAAAATCATCGGCATACAGTAGGCAATTGGAAGCGATAACCGAAGGAAGATCATTTATAAACAATAGGAATAGGAGGGGGCCTAAAATGGAACCTTGAGGAACACCAGAGGACGGATGGAATGGAATAGAAGTAGTTCCACAGTAACTAACACAAAATATACGAGAAGACAAGTAGGAGTCCATCCATGATAAGAGAGGGCCGACAACCCCAAAAGTTTTCAGTTTATAACATAGAAGTTGATGGTTGACCGTGTCAAATGCCTTCGAGAAGTCAGTGAAGATTACATCAACCTGCAATCGATTGTCTAGGGCCTTAGCAATGAGATCGGCGAATTCAATTAAATTTGAGGTCGTAGAGCGACCTTTGAGAAACCCATGTTGTTCTTTCGACAAGATAGGGGTCAATGAAACTGAAAGCCGGTTGTGTACCAGACGCTCGAGTAATTTTGGGAAACAGGAAATTAAGGAAAAAGGACGATAATTGGACACAGAAGAAGGATCACCACTTTAAAGAATAGGAACAACGTTTGCTCTTTTCCAATAAGTAGGGAAAATACCAGTTTTTAGACTGAGGTTGAAGAGAAACGCCAGAGGGATACAAAGTGAAGACGCTAATGACTTGACAAAAATATTCGGCAAGCCGTCAGGACCAGGTGATATATTAGGATTAAGTGAATTAATGAGAGATTCAACTTCGATATGGTCAGTGAAAAGTGAAGAAATGTCAATGAAGTGAAGTACGGGTGTATTAACTGCATCGGAGACATGAGAAGAAGGAATAAAAGTTGACGAGAAGAACTGAGAGAACAAGTTCGAAATATCCTGTGGAGAAGAGCTAACTATATTATTCCAGCGGACTGAAGGAGGGACAGAAGAGGAGGACTTGAAGGATCTAATGTATGACCAGAATGGTTTCGCATTATTCGCCATGAGTGAACTCTCCAAGCTACTGAAGTAGTTTTTCATTGCAGTCTTTAGTTCTTATTTTGCTACAAGACGTAGATCACAAAAGCGGGCTCTAGATTCTTCAGTACCACAACGCTTGAAACGACGGTGTGCCTTACTTTTAGCATTCAAGGCACTAAGTACTTGCTTGGTTAGCCATGGTTTCTGCTTTACTTTGCGAAGAGCTTGTAAAGGTGTGAAGTGTTTAATCAACTCATAGAGGTAATTATAAAACTTATTCAGAGCTTCCTCACACTCCAAATTATCAAAAAACGCTTTTAAAAAATAAAAGAACATTCCCCGTTTGAAGCCCATTTTTTGAATATATCCAAACCCCAATAGCAACAGCCATATCAGCACAATCAGAACCTCAATACTCGGAAGTCACGAATGGAAGAAATTCAACTATGCTGTGGAACACAGTACTACAAGAGAACCTCCTTCAAAGACTCCACTACGAAACAGTCTAGATTTCCGGAGTGTCACCAGGGGAACTCCTAAAAAAGGTTGCCCAATTCTGGCCGAAATACGATGGCACGCCAACAAAGGACAAGCCAGTTTTGCTCATTGAGCTATACCTTAACCTGTATGGGGGGGTAAATAATCTGATTACTCTCTGTCTCAACATAAACTCTCTAGTTTTCCATGACAAAAGAATATTCGCGATTAACCTTACTAAATCCATTCAACCAGACATAGTTTTCCTTAACGACACACTCTTAAAACTGACACACAAGGTCCGAATAGAAAACTACCAAGTACTTAGAAACGACACAGGTAGAGAGACCGCCATTCTATATCGAGACCACCTATCAGTCAACCAAATAAATTTTAACCATCCTGACATTTCCTGCACACTAGCAACTTTAAACATGCGAAGACACAATGGTAGTCATAGGAAAATACTAATTGAATCTATTTACATCCAAGGAAATCTGGGACCTTCAATAGAACAGACCCTTCATAGAATACTAACAATAGCTGCTAATCATGACTCCTCCTCAACGCGAGACATAAGCATTGGGGTCATTCCACACGGCCAAAGAATATTCCTGTCGAGCGCATTTCTAACATGGGACATCGTCAACGCAGGTGTCCCCTCATACCCAAGAAGCAGCTCCTTCGTAGATAACTTTCTACTGTCACAAGACCTACTAAATGGTAACACAATTTTCTACCAATGTGCAACCTTATCATCGATATCCGATCACTTTTGTTTGAAACTAACCCTTCGCCTAAATAACCAAACCACTATTGAAGAAATACCGAAAAAATTTGGCTCCTATGCCTCTGTTGATTGGGCAGAGTTCAAAAAAGACCTCGAAAACGATTTACCCGATTGTGGACTCATTTGGCCGATTACGCTGACCAAAAAATTACGAAGTGAACGAACTGCATTTTGATTTGAACGCCCATTTTCGTAAAAGACTTAAACAACCTTAATGTGCTGCTGAATTGCGTGCCTCTCCATGGTTGAATATGTCAAACACTGAAATAAAGAAATGTCAAATAAAATTGGGTGAAAAACTTGACGTTAAGGTATGACTCACAATTAGCATCGTGCATTATGCTTGAACCTCCCTATATACCAGGACCTTAACGTTAGGTAAGATAGACTTCGAGGATAAATGTGACACCACCATTACTGAGGTGGCTTTTGCTTTATCGAAGACTTTCCGTACGTGTGTGTTGAATTTGAGTTTATTGTTAAATGGAATATCGAGGTATTTTATATTTTTCTTAATAAGGATATCTTCTCTCCCAATTTGGATTCTGATTTCTTTGCTTTCAGGGACCGTGAGTCGGCGCCCATTGCCACTGGGGCTACGGAAGCTTATCAGTTCCGATTAGCTTACGTTGATTTCTAGGCCCCAGTTTGTAAGGAGCTCGGCAATAGAAGTTACAGAGCTTTGCTGCTTCGCTTGGGCTATGGAGGGTCCAGCGTGGGTTGACATCAGCAGGATGTCATCGTGAAGAATGGACTGGGTTTGAGCAAGGAATGTCGTGTATAAAAAAGTTAAAAAGAGAAGGGCCGAGGATACATCCTTCAGGGACCCCTGGCATGATGGGAATAGGGTTTGAGGTGAGACTACCGACTTTGATTACGAGGTTCCTGTCGAAGAGAAAGCTGAAAAGGATTTTAGTAATTGCGATCGGGCAGGAATAGGCTAACAGTTTCCATTTGAGGCTGTCGATCCATACTGAATCGAATGTCTTTTTCAGGTCGAGTGTGCAGGTAATTGTGCATTCTTTTCTCTGCAGGTTGTATATAATCCTGTTGTGCAGGAGCATTATTGCCTGTTCAGTGGATTTACGGCTTTCAAACCCCAACTAAAACCAGGGCATTACGGCTGACGAGAATGATTTGAAGCTATGGAGGATAATTCTTTCCAGAATTTTTCCCAGGTTGGGTGGTAGTGAGATTGATCTAAAGTTGTTCATGCGTCCATCACAATTAGTTTTTGGCACTGGTATTAGCCTGCTGGTTTCCCATGGTTGTGGGAAGTGCCCATTATTAATGCAATGATTGCATATATTGTCAGGAACATGGAAATAGTATCGTTGCATTTCTTAATAATTTTGTTAGGTACTCCATCTGAGCCGTGGGATATTTTGTTGTTTAGGTTACTCAGGGTTTCCTCTATCTCATTCTTCGAGGTGAAATACTCACTGAAAATGGGGTGCTGAGTGGATGAAGCTTGATTTGTATTCGTGAAGATTATTAGGTATAACTCAGCATGTCCTTCTTGAAAGGTGCTGACTTCTTCATTTGTCCTGATGTTTAAGGTGACGTTTATGGGTCAGGCTGTGAAGGGACCTCTACAGGGAGACTGGAGAGCTCACCATGAATAATATAGTCGCGGTGATGCTCGAATCGGTTGACAAATGGAACCAGGTGGCACATTATGTTTGGGCAGTCCTAAAACATAAAAGGAACTCATAGCAGCCAGGGGCATTGGGGTTGGGGATCGTTTTTCTTGCACTTCCTCTCCCCGTCTCCCCTCCCGCTAGAAGAGGGGTCCCCCAGCTTGAAGACACCTCACAGCGTAACAAAACGAGACCTGGCCTGAGGTAATGTGTCAAACGGTTCCAGGCTAGGTTCTCAGGTTGACAGGGGAAGTGTTTAGTGGGTAGTCCAGTCGCCGTCTTGCGAGTATGGGAGTCCCACACTCTGTGTGTAAATGGCATTCATCTATCAAACATAAAACAAAAAAACAAAAAAGGGGACGTTATCAGGGACTCGCGGCAGCCGAATTTTTCTCCATTGTTGATTAATATCTCATTGTCTGTTTTAACAGGGTCCTTTTCGATGTTGTATTTGGATCTCCTTCGGCCTGTGAGATTATCAATAGTTTTAAAGACGTTTGAAGAGGGTCTCATTGATCTGAGTCTATTCTTGTAGGCTTCATTGACCTCGCGTCTTAGCCGAATGTTTATCCTCTCTAGAAATGATGGAGATATGCAATTTAAGTTCCATATACTCATCATTAATCCAATTGTCAGGATGGTAGAAGATACATTTTAGTCACCGGAGCATCTGCATACGAGTTTTCACCATTTGGAGTGTTTCTTTGGTTAGCCATCTATAGAGGGAGCAGCGAGGCTTTTGGAAGGGAGCATGTTGATTCATGCACTCCGTTGAAACTGTTGTTAGTGCGTTGATGTGTTGGTCTATCCCAGCATTTGATAAGATGCTACCAACTGGAGGGAGCTCTGGAAGTAGCTCTTTAACATCTCTCTTAAAATTTTCCCATTCTATTGCCTCATATGTACGACATAGGCGTGGGCATACTGGTGTTGGGATGTGTGTTGTTAGGTTTAAATTTAGAATAAGTCCATGGTGGCCTGAAAGGGATGGGATTGTGCGACATGTATAAGGGGTTGTGTGGCCTGAAAGGAGGTTGTGGGAAATTACAAAATTATCAAGAAAAGAGCTTCCTTTTGGGAACTTATTGTTTGTTTTATCATTCATAATCATGATAATAATTCGAAATTTCGTCAAATCTACTGCGTTGACCTTTTTTTATTTTTCTCTATCTATATATACCTAAACTTTTAGGGAAAATTATCAACAGTCACACCCACGTTTCTGCAGAAATTCTACCATTTTATCAATCTTTGTACTTGTCTACGTTTTTCCTTGAACATACCGCCATATTTCAAGTTAATCGAGAGTCATTATTCTTCATCCAGTGAAAACTTTTCTTTTAAATTTCATCTTATCATAATTCAACCTTTTGGAATTGTCGAATAAAAAATATTTAATCTTTTCATATCAAAAGTAAAAATCATTATCGAAAATTTGCCCAAAAGCAATAATGTGACGTTGACCCGATGTGAATTGAAATATGACGTAGCATGGTATGCACTTTGCTGCATTCAAATTTCGTGATTTGTATATTTCCATACTTAACAATCTATAAACCTTATAAGGAATACCAGGTGACGGCAATCTACCGGTGTTAAAAGATTATGAAATAAATTAAAAGATTTTCCGTATAGCCTAAAATGGTGAATGTGATCTATCATGATGACGAAAATTCGCAGGATGACAATTATTTACGCCATATTCGATAAGAGAGCTTATTTAAATTTTTTAATGAAAGAATTGTTGCTTTTTATCGGTTCTTTACATTGGTAGATAATCAATTTAAATTTCAATAGTATCATTACAGTACGATAAATCAGCCTTATCGTCTATGTACTATTTTTTATTTCATGTAAAGTTGAAAATAAGAATGAGATAAAAACCCTAATTTACAGACCCAAATTAAGATTCTAGTTGCTTAGTGCAAAGCCACTTAAAAACAAAACGCAAAAATTCACAATAGTGCCATCACAAAGTTAACTTTTTTTTTTAATCGGAAGTTCATGTGGCTACTTTAATCTTTATAATCTTTCCCACAATGGTCCAGACTGAACCTTAAAAGCTCATTTCGTAGCCGCGACGGTACTTTAGGAGGTGGTATGGTCAGTATCACGCGCGACCGTGAGATTTTTCACAATTGTAAACCAATACCCATCACAGGTGTGTTTGCTACTAATACCCTCGAAATACTACTTTCTGAAAATCTCGTTGCCGCCACGGGACATGAACCTATAATTTCATGTTAAAGCGGATTAAAACTTTAAATTTAATTTCTATCTAAATACAACATATTTGTATGCAGATACATATTGAACATCAGAACATACTGCTTCCATGAATATATTAAAATTGATAAGCATTTGAACTAAATTATCTATGCTAATCAGTTTCATACCTTCAACTAAATCAGTTTCATACAATCAACTAAATCGTCTTCACTTTAATTTCTTACTTATTACGTTGAAAGATTCGCAATAGCCTTTTTAATCTACGATATTGTAAAACCATGGATTTCCCCCTTTTCAGATAACTGCAATTGTAATCGCTTAATTGTATTTCTGCTTTCTTCATAGAATTGTGAGTCAACACTAGCGAAAACTTTTAACCGCAGCTTTTGAGGGAATGATATGACACAACTATTTCCATTTAATTCTGGGAATTAATTTGATCGATGAAGCGGAACTTAGTTCACACTCCTAAATTCTTTGATGTTGAAATTAAAGATAATTAGTTTTGAATTGTAATCCCACAATGCTAATATAGAAAAAAAACATATTGAAAAATTATTAAAAAATGTTGAAGCGATTTAAAGCTACACGTATATTAGTGATTTTGTTTTTGATTAATGTATAATTTATTCAGTTTCTTTGGCTAGTAGATTTTAGGCGAAAAGTGTTAAAATATAAGAGAGGCGGTTATTAAGGTATAAAAATATTTTCGAGGGTAGCTGGTATGGTCTTTCCATAAAATAACATCTGATTTCCACGAGAGCAGACACGGCCTTTTAATTGAATTCAAAGTTTCATTTCATTATCATCAGTGTTTATCACAACCTTCATTTTTCACCATTACTAGCATTTAATCGCATTTAATTCTTTCATCAATTTACCATCATATGTGTCAGAATGGGTAAAGAATAAAACCAATCGAGTTCAACCAATTTAGCTTTTTCATTTAATTAATTTCTCTCCGGAAGCAACACACGTCTACTCGGCTTCGCTGGCGTGATCGACTGACTGCATTTCAGGACTGGCATCCGTTGTTACCAGTTATCTAGTTTCTCCAGTGTTGACAGCTCCGCCATGCTGGATTGACTCGTCCCGAGACACATCTTCAACCAAGGCGGGATCGGAACTAACTTCTGATTCGTCATCCGTTGATTTATCGTCGCTATTCGCTTCTGGTCCCAAGGAACACCAGAGTTTCAACCGCTCCGCGTGCAATACAGATTGGAACGATCGTTGATTCCGTTGGCAATCTTCTAAATCTCCAATGAGGTATCGGTCGCAATCCAATACCCGATTGATTACATACGGTTCCTTGTAGCGTGGCTGTAATTTTCGAGCTTCTCCGGTCGCAGAAGGCACGCTATTGACCACAACTAGATCATTAAGCGCAAACTGTTTTGGTTGCCTGTGTTGTTTTTCGAAACGTTCTTTCCATTTTCGCTTTTCGATGTTAATTCTATTCACGATTTTATCATAGCGAATTTCCGTGGATTTAGTCCCATCTAACTCGTGTAGCGCTTTGAGCAGCTTATTCGGAAGAATGTCACGTAGCTGGTATCGGAATACAATCGCATTCGGCGTGTGACTGGTAGTCGAGTTTGCTTGGAAGTTTAAAACAAACTGAAGCCTTTTAAGATTTTGGTCCCAGTTGCGTTCGTTATCTGTTGAAGCTCGCAAATATAGAAGAACAGATTTATGCGCTCTCTCGATTTGCCCATTTGCCCTAACTTTCAAACTTTTTGGAACTGAAGGCTGCGCCTAAGTCTGATATGATTCATCGCGGAAGCCCAAAAAGGTAGTTCGATCATCTAGCGCATGAATTACTGGGAGCGTACTCGCCGACTTTACAGCTTTTACCACAATATATTTCGGAAATGGGTCAGTTATTCCTAGCACGTATTGGTTTCCGGCGGTACTTTTAGGGAAGAGTCTCAGGTGGTCTACGTGTATCATTCCGAATGCATTAGGGACAACCGAGCTAACATACAGTTTCCCAACTGACTTCGCAGCAGCCCTTTTAAAATAACACCATTCGATACAGGCAGCGATATATCCCTTAACGTAATTTCACATTCGCTTAAACCAATAACAGGGCCGTATCTGTCCTAACGTTTTGTCCACCCCAAAGTGTCCCCGGTCATCATGAGGTTTCTTCACAACTCTCCAGCCTACAGCTTTTGGCACGACCCATCGAAGCTCTCCCCGCACTTTCTGATATAGTCGGTTGGTTTCCAGTACGTAATCCTCCCGTAACTGCGCCAGCTGGTCGGAACACTGTTCACCTCGAATTATCCGCGTGATATTTCGTAGTGCCTCGTCCTGTTGTTGCATTGTGACCAGCCAGTCTTCGTCGATAATGTTGACTGTTAAAATCCTCTCAATAACTTCAGTGGTGTTTTCGGTACGTGCACGACTTAAGGCATCCACATGCTGCATCCTGCGGCTGTCCCGGTAAATTAGTCTAAAATCATACTCGGACATCTTCAGCCACCATCGTGCTATCCTTGGAGGTAGGGGCTTCTTTAGTCGCACCGTGGTAACTGCAGACCAATCTGTTACAATCGTGAAAGGTTTCCCTAACACATAGATTCGGAACCTTTCCAACGATTCTACGATAGCGAGTACTTCCAGCTCATACGAATGGTAATTTTTCTCTGCCTCGCTACAACAACGGCTATAGTAGCAAATCGGTTTAATCTCACCCGAAGATTCTTCTTGGAACAACACCCCGGCCAGCCCTTTGAAATTCGCATCTGTATGGATCTCATGGCGTTTCGTCTGATCTTACAAGCACAGAATAGGCTCGTTGGATAACATCTCCTTCAGACGGCTAAATACGGCTTCTTGATCAGCATTCCATAGGAAAGTTGCATTTTTCTTCAGTAGGTGGGTGATTGGTCGTGATATTTCGGCAAATTTTTAACATTTTCGGGTGTTGGGAAATCTATTTTTGCTGCTACCTTTATCTCCCCAGGCGCGATACTGCTGGCGTTCACTGGGTGGCCCAAAAAGTTAATCTCACTTTCCAAAAATCTGCATTTTGAGCGGTGGAGAGCAATTCCGACTGCTTGAATCACTTCGAGTACCTTCCGCAGCTTTTCCATGCCTACGGCAAAATTTTTGCTTTTGATCATTAATTCGTCGAAAAATGTATTCAATTTTCCTCATTACTTCCTGGAACACAGCTAGTTCGTTTACAACTCCAAATGGTATTCTTAGAAATTAATAATGCTCATCATCCGTAATAAAGACAGTATATTTTCGGGACTCTGGCTCGACTTCGATTTGGTAGTATCCGGATAGCAGGTCCAGAGTTGTGAACAACTCAGTTTCTACAGCATCCACTACAGGTATCAAGAAGAGACGTTTCACCGTATTGTTATTTAGTTCTTGGTAGTCCACACATACGACGATTAACTCGGCTGAATAATGTTTGTTTCCAATCATTCATCTATAATTTTTGTCACCCCAGGTCTTTTCGCAAAAGCAATTCGATGAGGCTTATGGTAAATGAGTTTGTTTGATATCAACCTGATTTTCAGCTGTCCCAGCTTACACTTGTTCGGGTCGAAACTTGGCAACATCTCCGCAGTGTCGCGGACGGAGCAAAACGTTCTCCTTTGTCGACATGTTGATTCTAGGAATGCCTGCTCCCTTTCCAGCAAAGTGCGTTCACGCTGTTGAAGATTTAATCTCCATGGCGCCTCATGCTCAAGCATCACCTTCTCAGGGTGCGCCCGTCTCCTCCGTTAGGGTGATTTTGTCATCATGACCACTCGCGCTGCCACTTAAATGTCACACAGTTTGAACTTCTGTCATCTGCCTTGGAGTACTGCTTGCTTCTGGGAAATCTAATTGCGCTAAACATTTTATTAATTCCGGTTTATTTCCCAACGTCGGCAGCCCACGCACAAGTCTTGTATCTCTTTTTTCGTTTTAATCGCGTAAATGACTAATCCCACTTCCGAACTGTCAGAGTGGTAGAATGGGTAAAGAATAAAACCAATCGAGTTCAACCAATTTAGCTTTTTTATTTAATCAATTTCTCTCCGTAAGCAACACACGTTTACTCGGCTTCGCCGGCGTGCTCAGCTGACTGCATTTTACAACTGGCATCCGTTGTTGCCAGTTGTCCAGTTTCTCCAGTGTTGACATATGTATCAATACTTCCAATACCGTAAGTCCATTTATCTTTAAAATTATCATAGTCCCTTTCGCTACTTTCAATTCTTACATACTGTCTGAAATCTACATATTATTATGCGTGTATACCGTGTCACTTTATATAGGGTCATCAATAAATCTCGAACATTCGCTGTTGATGTGGTGTTTTTGATTGCCAACCATATACGATATAATGACGTAAGCGTCCCAATGACGCCATTTCGTTCGTGCTTGTTTATTTGTAGTTTATTCATTTTAAATTTACATTGAAAAACTTGTTTTTCAACAGTTTTTTCCACTCGTTACAGGTAAGGCACTTCAAATGCTTACTACTATGTTGTTCATGAGGTTTATTGAAAAAATTATGGTACGCTCGATTGATCCTCAAAAGGTAAGCCAGTGATCATATCTCTAAATAAATACATATAGAATTGCAGGTGAATTTTTTAAACATAAACGTTTTTTTATACAAAAAATGTGCATATGTAGCTTTCTTCAAGCTTTTAGACCTTATTCTTCAAATAACTGATTCATCATAAGTATTGATCAATGTGTCATAAATTACGCCTACTAAATGTCCAACATTTGGTAGTAGATTAGTTTCGTTATAGTGACCCCCATACATATCATATTGCCTCTTAAAATCGGTTCAGTCCGAACAGAAACTGCTACGTTCCACCTACCATATTTCCCTGGTATGGCGCCAACTAATCAGCGTGACCAATTTTCATCTTTGCTCTCGGCTTCTAGTGTTCCATGAATACGATACACGGCATCATTTATTCGGGTGACGGAATGTCTGACGAGGATCGTAAAGCCAAACTAGATGTCCTTGAGGTTGACTTACAGATCGTATCTTGTCTTCATATGATTCGCATTCAACCTAAGTCATCGTTGTACCAGTTCGTGTACATTGCCCTGGCGACGTCTCAAATTGTCTACATAGTCCGGAATTGTTTATGGTTCTTCTGTTGGTGCGACTCCGAATTTAATATCAGCAGATAATCGGATAGTCCTCCAAAATAAAACGTTTGATGGTATTTTCTCTGTTGATGATTGCTCAGCTGGGCAATGTGCCATGAAAATAATTGCTATATCACGTTTGCAAATTGTCCGACACAACTTTGGCTAGGTATCCGTTGAGCGTTTTGTTAAAGCGCTCGACCATACTGTCAGATTTGGGAATTAAGTGGCATTGCTCTAGTTTTCCACAATAAACGGCACACTTCACTGAATAATCCGGACTCGAAGTTTCGCCATTGGTCAGAATGCAACTCACACGGTACTCCTTGTCGAAAGACCCAATGTTGTGCTATCTGATCTGCAATCGTTGTCGCTTGCTGATTGGTAACAGCGTATGTCTCCGTTCACTTGCTGAAGAAGTCGGTCATCAACAGAGTATATTGGTTTTCTCGATCAGTTTCTGGAAACAATCTCGCTACATCCACAGCGATCCTCTCGAATGGTGCTCCAACTTTATAACTCTATATGACCCCTTTTGTCTGCTTATGCAGTTCCTTAACAGCAGCACAGTTCGCACACCAGCGGCAGCGTTCCCTATCATTGAATCACGCATGCACTCTAAAAAACCTTTCTTGCACCTTTGTCAAAGTTTTATTCACCTCAAGAAGTCCACCAGATGTTCCCTCATGCATTTCCTGCAGCACCTTGTCAACTTTGCTACGCGGGAGAACTAACTGCATTATACTCGATGATCCATCTGCTGCTTCCCATTTTTGTTTCAACAGACCATCTTCCACGTGAAGCGAGTTCCACTGCGCCCAATAGCTCTTCGTGATTTGTTCATATTCCGACAGGTTGTACGAACTTGAACTCTCTCTAGATTCCTTCCACAATAGCACCCAACTTATATCTTTGCCGTGTTCAAGTGGGTCTTTCGAATCTCCACAGCTTGCATTTTCTCTACTGGACTCCGCTGATTACATATCACTGGGCATAGGTGGCGTGACAACGCATCAAATTTATTGTCTGACTTTAGCCTTTCGATGAACTGTCTCGAAGTAATAGGTTGTAACAACCGCGGAAGTCACCGCAGTTGCAGACATTATGTTTCTAGCAGAGGGGTGAGTAGCCCGGGGTGGCATACTGAGGCCGGCTAGCGCTCAGTTGTGTCGCGGGTTTTCCGAGACACTCTCTGCTCATGCTGAGCCACCCTATACATAAAAACTAACACGAAGGGATAAGGACGGGAAAGGGGGAAGTCATTTTAAGAAATATTAGAAGTAAAAGAAACTATAACGAAAAATGCGCAATTTACTAGCCCCTATTGATGCTGTAGAGCGCTCAGCAACCAAAGGAGGGCACTGAGAATTAAATCCAATTTAAAAATATTAACGGTACTCAAAACACAACCCAAACCGGCCACTTTTCACAAAGAGACCTGGCACTATATTCATCCGTCACTCATCCCGGTAATAATTAAACTCAGATTAACGTTTGATTTTTGTTTCACTTTTTGTTTCATTAATAGACTTTCTTTCTTAATTCATCGTTCCACTTTTTATTATTTTTTTGAAATCCCGACACTGAATGATCTTTTTTCCTCAATAACTTCTTCACGGCGTCCTCTACAACTTCCATCCACAGTTACTCGGTACCAATTTTCTTTTCGATTCAAAAACTATTTAGATTTCTATTTTATAAATATCTTGAACCGTCACTGTTTTCTTCCGGCTTTACCCCACCTAACTTTGTTTTTTTCGTTTATTAAGTCCTCTTAAACTTCACTCGCACGCAATTTAAACTCTCTTATCCCTCCTGAAAAATGTTACTCATCATTAGTAATGTCACTACACTTTCAAACTTCATTTCATTCACTCCAAAATCTCCCCGAATCATAATCAAGGCTTTTTATTCACTTATTTTTATATCAAAACCCCTTTCACGAATTTTCCAAAATCAAGACTTTTATTATTCTTCCCCCGTCGTCATCGAAAAACTCGCTAAAATCTCCCTCGCCAAAAGCAATCCCTCTTATTCACCAGCCAAATCTAATTAACTTTTTCCCAATCCAAAATTGCACACCCAATAATCCAACCCCGTAATCATTTCGTTCCTAATTACCACTGCCGCATCTGGGTAACGTAATCGAAGTTCAATACACTTCGATTCTGCCACCCACACATCTTTTTCGTATTGACAAATGCAACAATTTCCATTTTGCATATATGGCAATTTGCGTAACCATGGAAGCGTTTGATTAGATGCAAATTATCATACATACGGAAACAATTGCTTTTGCCGATACTCCAAAAAGAATGCTCTCCTGCGCTCAGAGAACTTGAACCCAGGGTCCCAGTGGACCCCCGGTCGGTAATCCACGACGCTACCAACGGAGCCACCTTTTGTTGATTTCCCATTCATAGTTTTAGCAACTTCAACGATGCTTCTTCCTTGATGGGCATGGGAATGAAATTTGTTAGTAGGGAAACGTGAATGAATTTTTTTAGTATGAAAAATAAAATTTGTTAGTGGGAGCTTATGAATAAAATTAGTTAGTATGAAGGAAGGAATTAGGTTTTGTTAAGAAAACTGTATCGAATGAAATTTTGTTCATGGGAAGTACTGAATGGAGTGTTGTTAGTGGGAAAATTAAAAATATATATATATACTATTCTTTTGTAATCGAAAATAATGGAAAAGGGTAGGATTGAGATGATGGAGAAATAAAAATTATAGGGAAACAGTAAAATGTTAAAAAATAAATAAATTTACTGAAAAAAAGGGTATATGTGTCCTAAAGAAGGTGGAGATGTTACGGCGGCAATTTGAAGTTGCGAATGAGAGAAAGCCGGTTCGCCGGGATTCGCAACAAGATCTGCAATCGTTCGACCCATCTTGCTACCTGTCCTTCCAGTATTTTGAAGTTCAGGAGCCATTTGAACAAGGTATGGTCTGTTCGCTTGGTAAAGTTCTATCCATATAAATATTTATGAAAATATTTCGTTGCTTCAATTGCAGCTAACAGTTTCCTTTTAGTAACGCAGTAGTTTTGCTCGCTTTTTGATAACACACAGCTGAAGTATGATAAGACTTTATCTTTGAGAAAATACTACACCGATCCGATGTTGCTCGCATCAGTAACGATTACTAAGATTTCACCAGCCTTGAGATATGCCAGAAAAGGTGCTTCGCATAATTCCTTTTTCAGATTTTCAAACGCGATCTAGCATTGTCCGATTGATGTAAATAGCCTGTTCTTTTCTATCAAGCGGTAAAAACACTTTGCAATTTTATCGGTCCTTCAAGAATCGCCTGTAGTACGTTGCTAGCCCTAGAAAACTGCAAAGTCTATGCTTATCCTTCGGCACTGGCCAGTTCTTTGCGGCTTCCATTTTCTCGGACTCCGTATTCTTTTTGCATATAATCATCAAAGCTTTTGCCGGTAACCATATCATCCAAATACATGAAGCAAATCTTCCAGCTCAAACCACGCAGCACACACTCTGTCAGCTGCTCAAATGTAGCTGGCGTATTGAAAAGTCCAAAAGCCATCACGACTAATTATCATAGACTGGATCCAACCGAAAATGCCGTTTCCTCACAATCGTCTTTGCCAATTTCTACCAGTCAGCAGTTTAGTTATATGCAAATCATCATACACACGGAAACAATTGCTTTTGCCGATATTAAAAAGAAGGTTCTTGCACTCGAGGGAACTTGAACCCAGGTTCCCAGCGGACCCCTCGATTGAGAACCCACGACACTAGCACCGGAACCACCTTCAGATGATTTCCCACTTATCAAATAACAAACAAATTCGCATGTCTACGTGGATATCGTTACAGTGGGCATAATACCGAGGTTAGTTGTTTTTGGGAAAGAATAAAATTCGTTAGTAGGAAGTACGGAATAAGATTTTGTTAATGGGAAGTAAAGAATGAAATTTTATTAGTGGGAAAGATAAGATTATTATTATTTTTGTTTGTTTGTAGCTGTAAATAGGATAGGAAAGATATAATTAATATGACGAGGGGAATAAAAAATAAAGGTAAATCATTTAATGCTTAAGAAAATAAAAATAAAAAAAAAATAAAAAGGTATGTGTGCCCAAAAGAAGGTCAGATGATAAGTAAGCAATTTGGATTTGTGAATGGGAGAATGCCGGTACGTTCGGAATTCGTAACAAGCTCATCCTTTTTAAGTCTTTGTAAAATTTTTTTTACTAAGACCTACTAGCTTCGCGACTTGTTTATCAATCCGTTTGTTTGTGCGTCACAGCAAGTTTCCTCAGAAACTATAGAAGCTAGATGGCTCAAACTTCTTGAAATGGTCAGAAATGATGGTCTCTCAATAGTTTTGGTCTTGTCAAACATTTCAAAATTACTTACGAATACAGAGGTAACCCTTAAACATTTTTTTTAAATCAAAGGTAGACGAATGGGGTATCAAATGAAAGGTCTTCATTAGAACTTTTGGAAGCAGAAACATAAAGGTCCAGGGGGAGGCAAAATGTACGAACATTTTGTGTCCCCCCCCCTCGGATACCTTTGAGCCGGAAAATTTGAAGATAATCACAGAGGTGAGTCTACATTTTCACCCATAAAATCAAAACTGTACCCTTAAATTTCTGGAAATTTTGCAATTATTGGGTCTATAACTTAATTCGTGCAGGTTTTTTTCAAAATTTGAACGTTTATTTAAGAAAAAAATTGTACAATAGTATTATTCAAAGTATTGCCCATCTAAAGATATGACCTTTTCCCATCTTTCTGGCATTTTGTGGATCCCATCCCAAAAGAACTGCGCCGGCTTGGCAACCAAGAATGAATCAAGCCAATTTTTGATATCCTGCTCTGATGTGAACCATATTCCAGTGAGGGCGTTCTGCATCGATCGGAAAAAATGGTAGTCAGAAGGGGCAAGGTCTGGGCTATAAGGCGGGTGGGATAAAACTTCCCATCCACTGTTTTCCAAATAGTTCTTAACCGGAAAAGCAATGTGGGGCCGAGCGTTGTCAGGATGGAAAATTATTGCCTCATGTCTAGTCGCATATTCCGGGCGTTTTTCGGCTACTGCTCTCTTCAAATGCATTAATTGTGTTCGGTAGCGTGCTGCATTGATGGTTTCACCTGGTTTTAGCAGCTCATAACACAGCACACCCTTCTGATCCCACCAAATACAGAGCATTACCTTCGCGCCATGGCGGCTTTGCCGTTGATTTGGCTGATTGGCCGGATTTCACATATGATTTTTTGCGCTTGGGGTTGCCGTAATGAATCCATTTTTCATCACCAGTAACAATCCGATGCAAAAATGACTTCCTTTTGTTGCGTTCCAGCAGCATTTCGGCTTGAGTTCATGAGGAACCCAATTTCCTTGCTTTTGAATATACCCAGCTACTTTTAAACGTTTTGAAATGGCTGGTTGAGTGACACCTAAAGATTCTGCGAGCTCTTCTTGTGTTTGGCAACAATCTTCATCGAGTAATGCTTCCAGTTCTTCATCTTCAAACTTTTTTGGCTGCCCAGGACGTTCATCGTCTTCAAAGCTAAAATCACCACTTTTAAATAGTGCAAACCACTTTTGGCAGGTTCGTTCAGCTAGAGCATGTTCACAATAAACTTCCACCAAAATACGATGACTTTCGGCAGCAGTTTTCTTCATATTAAAGTAATGAAGAAGAATTCCCCGCGAAAACACTTTTTCAGGAACAAAGTTCGACATATTTGAGTGAAAAAAAATTACTGTTGTTAACGCTTCATATGAATGGCATACACTGAATATACGTACAATGACAGTAGCTTTCCAACGCAGGTTCGGAATATTGGAACGATGTAATACTATACAAGTTACGCCATCTCTTAGCAAACCGCACGAATTAAGTTATAGACCCAATTTATAGATTGATATTAGATGTTTATATTCACAAAATGTTATGAAAATCGGATTAAAATCTAGGGAGGTATAGCCATTTTAATTGTATGCAATCACAACAGCAAGAACACGTGTTGACGGTTGATACATATTTCAAATTGACCTAGGCATTTTTATTGTCCTCTAATTTTCATGAACGTTTCATTAAAAGTGTATAATTTGAATATGTTCAACCGGTGGAGCATTCCGAAAAAATTATTTAGGATGGTTCAAAATGGCAGCTGCAATGTGCTTATGGAAGAAACTCTGCTTACTCAACTTGTTATCATAATAAACTTTGGAAACACAAATCTTACTTTTCTTCTGTCTCACCTTCTAGTGCAATCGTAAGTTTACCCACACCCATGTAACCTCTGTCAAATTCTTAATATTTCACCATCAATTAGGTTCTCTACACGCTATGGATCTCCATATCATCAAATGAAAACCATGCATAAATTTCTAGTCACTAAACACGGGAAACCTTTTAACATTGACCTAGTCGTACCAAATAAACAATATCAATTCACCTTACACTGTTGGAGGTTCCTGATAGCAATTTGTCAGTCCACCTGAAGACATCTCATCCGATATCGACCGTCACATATCGATAGACAAACAAAAGTTATATCCAAACCGTTGCATGCGCACCTTTCTGCAATACTCTTACATACTATACTTATTTTGCAGAATTTGTCGCGGTCAGCAGTGTTCTTATCCGTTCACCTTGCCCTATCATGCTCCTTGCTAAACGATTACCACCTGATGGGTATTTGCAGGTAGAAAAGTTAGTTATATAAGCTAAGGAGCTAGAACTGTTATGTGGACAGGTGGGCAGTTAATTTAGCATGAGTTTTGGATTTTATTCAAGAAGAAAATTGAAGTAAGATTGTGACTTGCGATTGCTTTTTACTACTGGAGGGTGGTAGTATGACAGAATTCTAGGAAAAGGAGATTGGTGATAAATAAGGTTGTACCTACTATTTCTGTGATATATTTAGAATAATTTATGGACGGATATACTTAAGGATTTCCTCCAGAACTTTCGCTATGAAGTAGTGATGGGTGTGGTTTTCAGTGAAATAGTTGCTCGAGATTGATTGGAGTTTGGGCGGAAATATCGATTAGATTGAAGTAAAATAAAGATGTCTAAAGGGAATAGTTTTGACGAAATTTGAAGACTCACTAAAACCTGTTGCGACACAATGTTAATAAGTTTATGAGATTGTACAAATACTCTATGGTTTCAAAATATATATTTAAAATCAATTATAAATAAATTTTATTGTTATTAACAAAATTAGAATACCATTACATAACAAGTACCTGCTTCAAATATAATTGGACTTTAAGGGGTTACATCACTCTAGAATTCTCCCCCTGACCCCTGAGGTATACTCCGAGCGCCTTTTGTATTTCACGCGCGCGATTTTATTTTTGGGTGCGGAAGCAGGCGCAACAGCAGTCAATGGAACAAAAATACCATCTCTCTAATAATTTTGAACGAAAATAGTTTTCCTGGATGAATGTGGGTACCAGTTTTAGTTATATACATATATGCGAAGATAATCTACGTAGCGTTAGTACAGAGAAGGTCGCGCGTCGGAAAGACGCTATTTCAACGCTCCTTTAAGCTCAAAAAAAGTACAAATTATAAAGCCATAATTAAAGTCGAATGTCATAATGAGTGATGGTGAACCGGGTCGTTTCAAAAAAGGATCGAAAAGTAACAGTGCATTCATCAAGAAACCGAAAGCGTCATGCAGGCGACCGCTGAATCGGTATGAAGTTGAAGATCCCGAAGGTTTGAATGTCAGCGCATTGGCTAAAAAATTGAAGAACAGTAATTTCTACGATATTGAAGTGGATCCTGCTTTCAGCAATCTTGTACTGAACTTCGAAATTTTTTGCCGCCGTTTTGAATGTTGTTGTGTGTTAAGTGTGTCATTCAGAAGTTTAGTTCACTGAAAGCAGCAAACACAGACTGGGATTCAAAATGGTCGTTTCAATACCAAGTTGTCCATTCATTGAAAAAGCTTACAAAATTAACCGCAGAATCGTGCTTGCCATGCTTGGGGTTGGATTTCGTGGAAAACTAAAATTTTGTTCGTTGTTGGAACTGCCCCGCCAGATTTTTCAATCGTTTTACAGTAAGATCGGTAAAAACATTGCTAGTGGTACAGAAGCTGTTGCCCAGTATCGTTTTTTAAACGCAGCGAAAGAAGAAAAAACAATTTCTATTGAGAATCTGGAATCACGGTATCAGGCGACCGTTCTTGGCGAAAATGTGGCTTCTCATCTTTATATGGATTAGTCTCTCTCATTTGCTGGCACACTGGTAAAGTTATCGATGTCATGGTGAAATCAAAATATTGTGAGGCGTGTAAACACTGGAGGAAAAAAGAAGGAACTGGAGAATATGAGGAATGGAAAAAAATCATGCGAGCGAATGTCAATCAGACCACGAGGGATCATCTGGGAAAATTTAAATCGACGCAGCTGTTGAGTTATTTCGGTGCTCTGAAGCTTTACATAATCTGAATCGCCTATGTAATTTGTGTATTACATAGGCGACGGCGATTCCAAGACATTTAAAGGTATTACCGATGCCAAGCCTTACAAAGAATTTAAAGTTGTGAAAAAAGAATGTATAGATCATGTGCAAAAACGGATGGGCACCCGCCTCCGAAATTTGAAAAAAGCTACATAAGGACTCGGAGGCAAAAGGAAATTGACAGCCAAGCTTATCGACGAGTGTTCTGTTTTTACGGATTAGCTATTCGAAGAAATTGCGATTCGGTTGAAAAGATGGAAAACGCTAAACAAGCTCGAATTGATTTAAAAGCCTTAAGGTATGCCAAACAACAAGATCGATATAGAAGGCCAATTGTATGGTGCATGCATTATAAAAAGTTTTGTAATAATTTTTTTGGTCAAATTTCAAACTTTTTCTTCAAAGGGTCGCCATTTTACGAAAAATCAATTTATCTGAAAACCGCTACATACGTCTTTTGTTGCTGCAATATGGAATCAAAAAATTTTGGTGTTTTGTTCCAGATCCAAAATTGCAGGAACTAGGTTTGCAAAAAAACAAACAAAGAAACCAAGAAGAATGCTGGAATGGGATATTCTTGTAAAATCCGCGAACAAAAAATACAACACAAAGATAAAATTACGACAAAAAAAGGGAGAAATCAGGAAGATTTTGTGAGTTACTTTGGCGTCATTTAGGAATATCAGGAGAAAGATAAAAGTGGAAGAATAGAAACAAATCCAGGTATAAATTAAAAGAAAACGATAGAAATTCGAAATTGGATAAGCGAGAATCAGGGTAAAAATCTAGGATAAATTATGGGAGAAAAAGTCATATAGAAATAAGAGAAAATCAAAGGACCGCCTCCGAAATATATAATGGTCAAGGCAAAACTAGCAGAAAATCAAGAGGACATCGAGTGAATCTACATTACATTGGCAAAACGTCATGGGAATGTTGGTTGAACATTGCGATGAATCAGAGAAAAGTCATAAAAAAAACAAGTTGGGTAAACAGACCTACGCTCATGTGAGAAGGGTTTTGTATTCAATTTACAAAATGCAGTCACCAGATCGAATCAAATCAAGAAACATGTCAAAGACGATTTTATTGGAGAAAATATGAAATACGAGGATCATACTATTATTAACAAAGTTTAACGAATTTTAACTTCTGAGGTTTTAAGTATTGTTATACTCATAAACATCTCCCTTGATAATTATTTCTGATGTCCATCTGCGACGGAGGAAACACATTTTTCATGTATTTCCCCCCTGTGCCCCCACTGAAGCATAAACTGACAGTTTAACAACTGTTTTGAAAAGCTCCCATGAAAACTATCATTTCATACTCATACCGACTACGTTTGATAAATTTTTTTTTCAGGGGCCACTCTCCTGTACTGTTATCATCGATTAATGGCCAAATTTTTCGAATCCTAGAATGGTTACAAAACCCTTTTGCTAGGAGCTCTCTCCCACCTCCTTGACTTGTTTCACTTATGAGCATTAATTGTAGGTATTCATCTTCAGTCGTTCATTAAATTGAATCAAGTGTTCAAAGCATGCACTTTAAACGTTGAAGTTGGGAAAAAATAACTCAAAATTATTCAATCTTCGCATTTAAAATAGCCACCATTTTGTTTTACGATTACTAATACCACTAGCTGAACCGATTCTGAAAGATATACATGACACCTATCATTCCTGAAATTTTCATGCAAATCCTAGCAAAACTGTAGTGTCTGAGTCGGTAAAAAGCGCATGTTGTTCCATAGCCATATGTTGCCATAGTAATAAATGCAGCGCATATTGTTCCATAGTAATACAGGAAAATTCAAACCGCTATAACTTCGCTAAATATGATCCAATCTTTATGAAATTTTCAGGATAGATCAATCTTATAAATAGACATCTATGCATTTCATTGAATTTAAGGGTACCGTTAAGATTTTATTCAAGAAAACATAAAATCGATAAATCATACTATTACTAACAAAGTTGAGTGAACTGCGACTTATCACGTATTTGTTGTTGTTGTACTCACCAGGGCCTACATTCCTGATTTTTTTCAGATTTTTCGGATCACAGGTGTCCAATCGCGAGGGGGGGGGGGACACAAATTTTTCGTGTATTTCCCCTCCCTCTGCGCCCCTCGAAGCAAATTTTGCCAAACTAAGACCTGTTTTGAAAAGTTCTCATCAAGACCTTTCATTTGATACCCATATCGGCTACCTTCAATGAAATTTTTTTTTCGGGGGGTCACTCTCCTATATGGGGAGACCCCCCTTAAATACCTTATAAAATTTTTTTGTAGTTGAACTTTGAAGAGATCACCACTTTACACCTACACACGAAATTTGATGTTTCTAGCTTAAGTAGTTTCCGAGAAAAACTGCTGTGACACACGGACGGACGGACGGACGGACACACAGACAGACGGACAGACTGGTCGCGAAACTAGTAGGGTTTTGTAAAATTATTTTACAAAACCCTAAAAATGGCTTAAATAGACTGGCAAATTGCGAGAAATTCAATAAAAAATTGTAAGTAAAATTGAAATAAAAATTAAAACATGACATTAGAGTTTTACCACCTAAAAATTAAATCCGAAATTAGCATAAAATTAAGGAAAGAAACCGAAATTAGCTTGAATCAAAATAAAATCATAGAGAAGTTCAAATCTTAGGAATATCATAACAAAGTTCAGGTAAAAGTCCGATGAACCTTAGGCAAAACATTCAAAAATGGGAGAAAACAACATCAGGGAAAATAAAAAAAATAATTAAATCATGAGAAATTAAGGTCTGTTAAATCAAAAATATTTACTAGAAAAGAAGATAAGAAAATTACAGAAATTTTCCAAAAATTAATAGGAGTGAAAGCAAAAATGCGAAAAAAATCAAGAGAAAATTAATCAATGAATTTAAATTAGCAGAAAGCTCCGGGGAAATTCAAAAGAAGTCACGAAATTTCATCGCAACTCAGTAGAAACTCTAATTTAGTAATCAAATGAAAATGAGTGAAAACTGATAAAAATTTAACACAGAAGAATTACAAAAGAAATAGAAGCAATCCTTCATCGAATAAAATACTAGTAAAATGAAAATCACACATAACTTTAGGCAAATTCAGACAAAATTTTGGAAAAAAATAACATAAGACGAACTAGGCTAAATGTACCGGAAATTTGTGAAAATTTTACTAGGCCAATAAGGAAATCAGCATTATGCATAATAACTGCCAATAGTATTGGCACAGGTACAGAGATAAGGGGCGCTTTGGATTGCAACCGCGTATTGAACAGTCTCCAGATCGACGATGGTCATAATTGAAGGAATAATGCCCTTTACCCTTCTTGTGAGATAGCGTAGAAATATATGTCTTCGGAGAAATACAGGCGACAAGGGAAAAGTTGCTAAGATGGAAAATTTACGCTCTCTTAACGATTGGCAGCAGTCTTAAGAGAACGATGCAAAGAGAGGGTGATCCGCGTTGCTAGTCCCAGACCTTAGGCCATAACTCAATCGAAGGTACGATGAGATTGACTTCTACCTGACTTAGCTCTTGACTGGGCACTGATATTTTCGGTCTTACCTGCACAAGCTTGGTAAGTCACAGTTTCCCATGTGCATGTTTTGTTCAGGAGAAGTGGATGACGTATAACACACCTTCATTGTCTGTAAAAGATAGGATAGGCTGCGGCATGATCCATTAAACTTGAAGAGATGTCCATCGAAATGACAGTTGAAGAGAGACTTACAAGTAGACCACTTGACAAATGGAACCGAGTGACACATTATATTCCAGCAGTCCTGTTGGATAAACAGATCATATTGCAACGTCAAAAGTGTGGGTCTATTTCATAGCAATTCCTTCTCCTCCCTTCCTTTCTGATGAAAAGGAGACTCCTATAACCCGAAGGCACTTGACAGTGTAGAAAAACAAGGCCTAGCCCCAAATAATGTGTCAAACAGTTCCAGGCTAGATTCTCAGATCGATACGGGCGGTGTTTAGTGGGTAGTCCAAGAGCCATTCACGCTTTGGGGTTCCACACTCCGGATGTAAACAGCCTTCCCCTCCAAACCACAAAAAAAGATACGTAAATTTAAATTGAACGCAAGCCTCTAAGAAGCCACGTATGTAAATAAATAAATTTTGAAGGAATTTCAATAAATAAACGTTTACACAACATTAAATAAAGTGTAGTGAATAAATTTTTGTTTTGTATTAATTGAGTCAGGAGGAGAATCAGTGAGTACAACGCGTTCATAATAAATTCATAGCAATTTCATAATGGGTGATTAGATTTTAATTTAAGAGATTTATCAAAGCATTTGGAATAAAGTAAATTGATACAAAACATATTTAGCATCTTGGTGTAGACTCTTATATAATTTAACACATATTCTTTCCCACTGAAAACATGAACAGCACCATTTCAAGTTAAATAAAAGCAAATTTCAGAAAAAGATCAAAGGAAAACGGATGAAAATGAAGGAATATCAGGAAAAACTCGAGTAAATCAAGGGAAGATAGATGGAGAATCAAAGTGAAAAAATATGCATTATAAAAATCGAAGAGAATAAGAGTGGATTCAGGAAAACACACAAATTTTTCATATGTTTGCCCTTCCTCCTGCACGCCCTGGTACAAATACCGCCAGTTTAAGGGTCCATTTTGCAAAGACCCCATCAAGACCTATCATTTGATAGCCACATTAGCTACCTTTGGTGAAAAAATAGTTTTCGAGGAGTAGTCCCCTATATGGGGAGACTCCCTTAAACACCTTATAAATTTCTTTTATCTCTAAGCTTTGAAAAAGCTAACACCTTTAATTAGCTCACAAAAATTCATGATTGTAGCTTTTGTCATCATCATTCGCACGGCAGCCAAAACTAACCTTGGCCGCCAGTTGTTCTCTCCCAACAAGGATCTACTTTCAGCTTCTATCCTCTCTTCCCATCTAGTTCTCGGTCTTTCCGCTGGATGTCTACCTTGTGTTCTACCCATAAATGATATTTTTGGGGTAGCCGGTTAAATTCCATTCTTTCTACGTGTCCCACCCATAGCAATGTTCGTAACTTTACGAAAGAGGAAACAAATGGATCGTCAAATAGTTTACACAACTCATCTTGTAATCTAGTCTCCACTCTGTTCCTTGTTTCACTGGGCCGTCGATTTTTTGGAGCACTTTGCGTTCAAATACGTCCACTGCCTTTTTGGATTCGCTCATCGGGATCCATGTTCCACTTCCATATAACAACACAAGTTTGACTAGTGTTTTGTAAATGCAGAGCTTAATTTTGATTTGCATAACTCTGGACCTTAGAATGGGATGTATAGAGTAATAAGCTTTATTTGCGGCACATATGTGGCATCCAATCTTGTCCTTTTTGGCGCCTCTTTTATTCAGGTTATTCACACTTTCAAGGTTTTAGTCGCCTAGGATCTGATTTTGTCTGCCTCGTTTGCCATGAATTTTTGATACCTCTATTCCCTACCACTCTCTCCATCACTCTTTCATCGTCGCACAACGCTCGTGTGAGCTGCACTTCACACGTATCCGATTCCTATGTGTGCCTCCAGGCAATGCATACCTCCTTTCTTGCTAGTCTAGTTTCATAAACTCGTAGGTCAATTCTGTTTACTTCAAATTCTAGGCTCAAAAGTGCTCCTTTGGCATCTAAAATTGAACCTACCATAATATTGACGTCATCAGCGTATGCTACTAATTGTGTCGATTTGAAAATTAGTGTACCCGAGGTTTCAGCTGACGTCTTCCTGATGACGTATTCCAGCGCAATATTAAAGAGCTTTCGGGCAAGTCCATCCCTATGTTTTAATCCTGTTTCCATTATAAAACTGTCCGTTAGCTCTTCGTTTCCCTTGGCTTGGGACTCTGTGTCTAGTATATTAACCTTGACCATGCGGACTAGTTTTTTTGAGACGCCAAAGTCAAGCATTGTTTTGTTCAGCGCATTTCTGTCGATACTGTCTTGTACTTGCTTGAAATCTACAAGAGTAGGTGCATATTGACGTTATATTCCCAGCACTTTTTGAGCACCTAATTTACTTAGAATTTTTGGTCTATTGTAGACCATATACTTCGAAAGCCTCCCTGATACTCTCCTATAATTCTTTCATAGTACGGCTTTAGTTTTCTTTCAATGACTTTGGGAAGCACTTTATAAGACGTACACAGTAAAGCAATGCCTCTATAATGTTCACACTTTAATTTTTCCCCCATTTTGTATACAGGACATATTATACTTTTCGCTAATACTCTGCATATTAGTCGACGCAGAAGATTATTTAGCTGAGGACCTCTGCTCTAGATAAGCTCTGCTGGTATTCCATCTATCCCAGGAGCCTTATTTTTTCTGAGATCCTGTACTGCTGCCTGTTCTCCGTCTCTGGTTGATGGCAGAACTGGGAGCTCTTGCTCTGCTTCTGGAATGTTCATAGCTTCAGCCGTTGTTGGAGATGCTCTGAATAGCTTCTGGAAATATTGCAGCTATCTGTTTTTAATTTTGGCTGGTTTGCTTATGATTGCCCCTTGTACACTTTTGACATGACTTATTTCTGGATTGAAGCCATCTCTTGGTTACTTGATAGGGGCATACGCCGATCTGACTTCATGTAAGGTCATGTTTCCGTTTAACCTATTGGATCATGGTGTTGATGGTCAGTCGTTTGTTTCTTCGACACATTTCTAAGTTTGTCGCCGAAGGATTTTATATTGTTCTTCTTTGGCCGGAGTTGGTCGCTGGATGTATTCTTTGCGCGCTTCATTCCTGTTTTTAATCGCATACTTCATTCCTCGTCGTGTCAATCGTTCCTACTTATCTTTGGCTACTGTTTCTATTACCACATTTTTCGTGTTTTCCTCATTGTTTTTATCTCAATATTACTTTCTCCCGCCTGCGGAGATAAGTTGATGCAACCTTCTAGGGCTGACATGTATGTGGACATTACTGAGCCATCATTTAACTTTTGTATCTGGTACCTTGGAGTAACTGATGTTCCTTGTTTATAGCTCTTGGAGATGGGATATTGGAAATTTACCCTTATAAGGTAGCGGTCTGAATCAATAACAGCGCCACGGAATGAGCGTATGTCGAGAATGTTGTGGGTGGCTCGTTTTTGTATGAAAACTTGGTCAATCTGGTTGAATGTGCGACCGTCTGGGGATGTCCACATTCTCTTATGGGTATCCCGATGTGGAAAGCTTGTAGAGCTTCCTGTAAAGCCTCTACTAGTAACAAAGTCTATCTGGTCTCTGCATGGATACTGTGCTATCCTCTATGTGCCATTTCTTGGCCGATTTTTGTATGAAAGTCACCCAGAATAATTTTAATTTCATTTGACAGCAATACATCGATAGTGCATTTTAGGGTGCTGTAAAATTCGTCCTTGATTGCCCCTTCCTTGTCTTCTGGGGTGCGCGATAGTTAACTAACCATACATTAAAAAATTTGGTCTTGATACGAATCACACAGATCATTTGTCAACGGCTTGAAGACGGTGATAATTTGTATAAATGTGCTGTCAACAATGACAGCCACTCTGAACTCATGACTTGGTTAAATTTTCCACTTTTAAAAAAGGTGTACGTTCGCATGTCGAATATGTCTTCACCATGAAATCTACATTCTTGCACTGCGAGGATGCTGATTCTGTGTTTCTTTATTTCATCCAGAAGTTGTCGCAACGCACCTGGTCTGTTCAATGATTTAACATCCCAAGTTCATTGCCATTTATCCAATCCAATCCGAGGCTGTTGTTCTGGCTCCATGACGAGTACATACTAAGTGAGGCGTTGTCAGCGCTTCGACTTAGTTGGTTTTCGTCCACGAGTGGTATTTTATTTCCCACATATCCGGTTAGGGCACTCTCTACCCACCACCTGAGAACGCATGCGATCGAAGAACATGGATATGGACGAACAACGAATACACAAAAAGGTATCCGTTGGGAGAACTGAAGGCCGAAGACCAGTGGGGAAACCGATTTCAAAATTAGAGGACGGGGTCAATAGACCGAGACAGTTGGAGGCGCTTATCACAGGAAGTGAAGGCCCGAAAGGGGCGGTAAGCGCTACGAAGAAGAAGATGAGAGGATAGGCAAAATATGCATAATTGGTCATCCCTCCTAGTGATTTGACAATTAGTTACATTTGTAAGGTGATTCCTGAATAGCTCAGAAAGAATGAAAGTACCTTTCTGAATACTCGACCTTTTGATCTAGGTTTCGAAATGGTACCATTGAACACTACAACGTGTATATATTATTTTCTTTATCCAAAGACTTCGGAGTTTCCAAAGAATTTAAGGAGAGGGAGAGATTTTATTACAGTAAACTTGGGCAGAACGGGAGCCTCGCACAATTTTAGGGTTAGAGGTCGAAATATTATTTATGAGTATATGCAAATAACTTGTTCAAAATAACTGCCTTGGCTTGCCAAGGCGGTTATTTTAAACTGAAAACTTTCTTTTAAATTTGCATAAGTCAAGTTTTGAATTATTTGATGCTATCAAATTCTCGGGTTGAAAGCCTTATATATAAATAAGAGTAGGAAGTTGTCGCTCCAATCGCGCTTTGACTAAAAATTTGTGAAATTCTCGGCAACTGCTGAATCTTTGACAAATCGACGGTATCAACATCAGCGCCACCATCCCTTCAACCAAACCCAGTGTGAAGAGGCAAAACAGCTCCGAATAGGTGTCAATATTTGGTGAAACTTGGAAGTTGTTCGAGCTCGACTGACCAAGAATTAGGTAGATCACCCAGAGAAAGCGGTGAAGACTTCGAAGATGAAAGCGAAATACATGAGGAAAGTCCATGCGGCTACTGGCTCAAATGTCGTGAAAAGGTCGAGCAAAGAGATATACCAGGAATCGATTGCGCTCATTCGGCTATGGAGACGGAAAAGGGTGCAGAGGTGGTTTGGTATGAAGTTCAGTTCTCGTAATGGAAGAAATTCAAATTCCAAGAGGAGAAAATCCTGCAGGTTTCTGAAAATCTTACACAGCTAGAGCATCCAAATTTCATCAATATTGGAGACCCATGCTCATAATGACAACTCTTGGGTCATATTTATCACGTAGTACATACCTCAGGGTCTCTAAAAAAGTTTCTGAAGGAACCCAAAGGCAACGTAAAATGGCTGCCACAACAGCCATTGAAGGGATGGTGTACTTAAATTATGTCTGCTTCCAACAAAGTGGGAAACTGATTGTTGCTTGTGAAGGCCACCATTGGAAGTAATCTGATCACTTTAGTGGAACGCTCGTGTTGCGTTCCAATGAAGCTAGGTCAAACACCCAGGGAAAGAAAACGGTGGAAAACGGCGGTGGTCGAGGAACCTTTCATCTTGTGCTCATAGACGACGGAAGTTGTAGGATTAGTATTTTGAACAAGTGGCAATATCGTGGAGTTTTTGTAGTTTCAACAATTTGAATGGCAGCGGAGTGGTCAACAATCTTTGGAAGAAGCGCATAATTGGGATCGACGGAGAAGTACAACCCCCGCAGAATACCTCACCGACAAATTCAGAGGCTATAAGCAAAGAGTAGGAAAGTTGTAAATAGATTTAAGTATTGCTTTACAATACTTTTCTTGCATTCCTTTCCCTTTAAGATTTTTCTACATAAATCGATTGAATATATTGAAAATTCATATGAAAGCCAAGAGTTTAATTTCAAGTGCAAATTAACAAAACAGTGAGGCACTCTGAGAGTGTCCGGTGGGAAGTGTAGCTTAATTCGCAAATGATTATGTGAAGGTTAAAATTTGTATATAGATAAATGCAGGGAAAATTCGGGAATTAAAGTGATGAATTCAAAAATCTACGATGCATACGAGGTGTGACAAGTAAGTAATGAGTTTGATTCCATGAAAACCGTATATTTAAAAATTTGTCTACAACTCTGCAATCGCCTTCAAATTAGTCCCCTTGGACAGCTATACAACGATTCCAGCGCGTTTTCCATGCTTTGTAACATTTCTGGAACGCTTCGATTGGGATGTCCGCGAGTACCTTCGTCATATCCACCTGCATGTCCATAATCGACTCAAAATGGATTCCTTTGACCACCGATTTTGTTCTCATCATCTGTAATAGCTCGATCAAGCTGTGTGGGATCGTTTTCCAGTTGTTCCAAACAGTCTCCTGCGATGATCATTCGATGTTGCTTTTGCTCCTCAGAAAGGTTCTTTGAAACCATCTTCACGCACAACTTTTTCATCCCAAAATCGTCGGTTAAAATTTGTCTGACTGTTTCACGGTTCATACCCAGTTCCGAGGCCAACATTCGAACTGTTAAAAGCCGATCTTCACAGATTAGGGTACACACACACTGCGCATTCACGTCAGTCCGCACCTCGACTGGTCTCCCTCTCCGCACATCGTCTTCCACGCTTTCACGCCCCTCTTTAAACTCTTTATGTAATCGAAACACCTGGGCACGACTAAGAGCACTATCACCATGCACTTTTACAATTTTAGCGTACGTTTCTGGCGCAAAATTTTATCGCGACGCGTTGCTCTTGATTTCGTTTCTCCATTTTCGTGACGAGCACCACCAGCACACGTCTACTCACGACACAGCAGGCGAACTAAACAAGCTAGAGCGATGATAAATATATCAATGAAGAGGGGAAGGGTGGTGGGGAAGGAGAAGGAAATTTCAAGGTCGCAGGTTTACCAAAAGCGCGGCAATCAAATCAGTCTCATCACTTAATTGTCACACCTCATATAATATGACAAATTATGAAATATTTTTATTGCTTTTATAAGGCTTAACTTCCAAAAGTTGTGCAAATTTACTCGAAAAAATTAGTCACTAAAATTTACCTAGATTTTGTTGCATGAAAAACTGCAGTGGTTTCAATCTCTTTTGAATTGTTTACCGTTACTAAAGTTTTCATCAATTTTTCATATTGACTACTGCTGGTCCCGAAATTACTAGATCTTTGAAAAATTCGTTTTTTTTTCAAATTCCCTGATTATGATGGTCCCATTTGAGCCCCTTATTAATATTTAATTATGCAGTTCAATAAATGACAAAGCTATTCAAAAACACCAAAAAAGCGAAATCAGGGTCATTTCTAAACATACTCCATCGTTTTGGTGTCCACGCAAATTTTCTAAATAAACTCTACTAATAAATATTCATATAACTGTATCCGCAAATGGGATTCAACTACATTTTCTAACCCATTCCCTTAGTAATGCTCAAGTTATTGGTTCAAATTTAACTAAGCACTTGGCACTTGACAAATGACGTAAAAAGCTTGTCAATGAATGAATATCCAATTTTTTTGTAGTCTACCGTAAGGTGATTGTAGACCCCAATCACGTTAGAGGGCTAGAGTATTGTAGTCTACCGTAAGCTGAATGTAGATACCAACCTGGTTAGAGGTCTAGAGTATAGATGTCACTGATGACACCTCCGTTCGCTTTTTCGTTCGATACAATTTTTCGCTCGCTCACAGAACCTCTGTAAACGGAGCTAAACTTACAAAAAGACAAGTTTGATAAATTGCAAATCAGATTGTTGCAATTACGAGACCTTGGTTTGAATGGTACGTGGCAAGAATTATTGAGGACATTAATCAGGATGGTCCACTCCGAGTCATCAAAATAGAAAAATATTAAACAATCCATTAAGGAGGAAAATTGATAAATTTCCGAATATATGTTGAAGTTACAAAAATACGGAGGCCCGATTTCGCTGTAGAATTGGATAGTTTGGTGATTTTTTTACAAGCAGGTCAGGTTTAGCTTTTCCTTTTTTCCTCATCTCTGAACTAAGAGTCCTTACGGAATGGCAAAAAGAACTAGTGAGTAGAAGGTTGTAGGGATTTGTATTAATCAAGCAGCTCGCCTCGCAAACTGTTCGATAAATTAGCCAATTCACATGAAAAATCCATCCGCAACGCGTATGCTATTTTGGCGGCAATATTATGCTGCAAACTTTCGTCGTAACCCGCGTAGCGACACCCAGCAGATATCGGTCATCCCTTCACCATTTCAATCAGCTGGTAAGTATTAAAATGACAGATATCTGCTACTACTCACCACTTGACGTCGGTAGTGTGAGGAGCTAGTTTCGGCCACTGAATCGCAACTTGACGTCGGGAGCGTGAGCTTATTGTATATAAAATGGACCATAATTCATTTAGAAAGTTTTCACATGAACAAATATAAAAACCGAAGAATATGTCAAACTCTTATCCTAGCTAAAAAAATCCTCATTACACTCCAATGAATAACTTAGTCACTTCTGTTCCCCCCTTTCATTAACTCTCCCTTACAAAATTCATTTACACATCCTGAATTCTTCACCCCTAGCCCTCAATGATTCATTGTCGCATTTCAATTAAACGCAATCCAAACTACAATAAATCTTTTACGAACTTGTCTAAAGATCTGAACTTCTTATTGTGTTTTTCACTTCTTGTTTTCGTCAATTCATTACAGCAATAAGTATATTCCCAATGCTGATCCATGGTTGCAAAGACACTTTCCATCATTCTATTCATCAGAAAAGTACGCTCAGATACATTTCGATGAAGGGATGCGAACTCAGTTGAAGCGTAGCACGTGTTCAAAAAGATTATTGCATTTATCCATTGACGGTTGCGTTACTTTCTACATGCGTATAATTTTCTTAGTTATTGCTTAACAACGCATAAAATTCTTATTCCGCATAACATTCTTATTCTTAACTTAACTTGCGTACCCCGCTCCATTCAATTCTTATTGGTGTCGCCACATATGAGGAAATTCAATAGAGTAACTAGAATGGAGGGTGTGTATCTTGAAGATTCTCTTGGAGACAAGATACGGAAACATACCAATCTGACTTTCTTACCAACAATGAGACGTTGAAAAAGAGCAATGCGTTGGGTTCCAGTGCATCATCATCATCACCACACATGATTTGGATGGTGTATGGTTAACAGAGAATTATAGCGCTGCCCGGGGAGGGTTATAAATGTTTCCATATTATCTTAGTTTGAAATGTATCTTATAGATTCTCGGTATGGTGCGGGAGCACACGTTCGTCATATCGTATGTAATTTATTGATTGGGTTGTCATGCTTTTGATATGCAAATGGTTTATGTGATTATTGGAATGTTGTTGAGTTAAAGATGGAATGAGGCAAATGGTTTTGGGTAGCACGATATGAGATATACTCGGGGATATGGGGCTAATTTCATTTGCTCATAAATTTGGCATATTTAAGGAATATAATATCAAGCCTTGTCGTTGGGGTTGAGAGATTTATTTAAGGGACTTATTTTGTTTTAATTAATTCGACGATTTATGATTAAATCCGCCTTCTGAGGTTTTGGAAATTTTCAATGTTTCCAAGCGTGTCAAAAAAATTTAAGAATTTTTTAATTTTAATGGGGTTTTATAATATTTCAGAGAATGTTAAATATTCTAAATCGAGTGGCTAAACGTTGTGGAAACGGCATTTCAATTTATTATATTAATTTTAAAAAAAATAAATAAATAAAAATAATTGGCAAACTTACAAAAATCATAAAAAAAATATTCAAATCACATACTCATAATTCTCATCATTTTCCATTGAACGAACATCCATAAATTCATCAGGCTCATTAACAGTCTCGATATGTTGTCTATCTAATGGACTTTTTACGATCAAAACATCAACCCTGACCTCATAATCGTCCACCTTTAAACATTAAAATTTTTTCTACTTATTTTCCCATCAATTATTATTATCATCACATTTTTTCTTTTGAACCTTCTACCTCTTTCATTGTCCTTAGATTCAAATCAGCCATAATTTTTTGGCACACTCATAAAATGAGAAATTTGCATGGAAAACGTTTTACAAAATTTTACACACAATTCACTCCGTTCTGCCCTTGCTTCCCGCTCTTTTGAGTGAATTGAAAAGAAAGAAATTAAATCCATAAAAACAAATGTCATTAAAAACTGTTGTATTTTCTTTTGGCGGCTTTCAAACGCACTTCGCTACTCAGTTTTTATGACTCATATTTTTTTATAGTTTTTCTTTTTTGCCTCTTCCTATATTACAAATACAAAATTTTATTCATGTCGCGAAAATAGTGACGATATTATTGCTGTTACTTCAAATCGTTAGATTTATATTTATATGTTAACTAGAGAGGGTCTTACGTTTTCTTTAATCTTTTGCGGCTTGAAGTCCGTCTAAGGTGTATAATTGTTTGCATGTTAGGTCGTTGATTATTAAAAATATTAAACAAAGCTACAATTATAGACATGTAGTCTATTCAGATTTGATTGTTTTAATTTCCACTCGTTTATTTCTTTTTTTTTTTTATTTCAATTAATATTAGATATTGTACTTAACTAAGCAAAACTATTTTTGCATAAAATTGCACGTAGCCATGTTGATGTACGTGATTTAAATATAAAACTGATTTATAAACTTGCATGAGATTTTGTGTGTGAAAAGCTTCTCACGTTTCTACGGTTTAATATACGTGCAATTACAGCATGAACTCCAACACAATTAGGCGCGAAAACGATAATCTTTTGATATGGATGAAAGATAAATTGCAACCAAGGGGTCAATGGTTGGAATGAAATACATACAATTAGATTTATGCGTTTCTATTTGGATTGGGTGCAAGTTGTTTTCAGAATTCGGATTTTATTCAAACCCTGACCCGGTTGTTTTTTTTTCTTCTTTTTGTTGTTGTTAGAAAAAAGGTGACAACGCTGCTCTTTTGAATAATGATTATATAATTTCAACGATGACACTTTTTGATAGGTTGTTTTACAGCTAACTAAAATCTCAGTCAGTGTCAGCGTTATAGATACGTTACCTGAAAGAAAAAGATCAAGTAAGATCCTCTGAGGATCGTATACTTATTGCCATTAAACGACCCTCCAGGGCGGAACTGATCTGGTAATACAACTGCTATTGGTGGGTTGTCGTCTCCGATTCCAGTGAAACCGACGGGGACTGGCGTTCCCGGGGTGCCCGAATCGCTTAGTAAAAGTACTAGGACAGGAACTTGATCCGAAACATAGCGGCTTTGTGATTGCTCAATAACAAGATCGACTCATTGCTGCGAACCTCAACCCTGGAGGTATACTCAGATACCACGGGCAGCTGATTAGCCCCCATCTTCGGATGGTCAGCTGATTGATTGCGGCCCTTCGGTGCTGATAATTGAAAACGAAGGTTGGTGTTGACCTTATAGCGTCAGATACAGCTAGGTCTCATACCTACCAGTATGAAAGTTGGGAGTTCCCTCAGTGTAAACTGGAACCGATCTTGGGGGCGATGAGTGGCGCTTAAACCAATCGCAGTCTAAGGGTGAACGAGAGGTTAGTCCTTACAAGACAGGTACCCACGTTAATCATATCCGACTAAGCCATTATAAGAGGGCTGGCTAGAAAGTAGCAGACATTTTGGCAGTGGGTGGGGCTAGTGCCACTATCTTGGCGTTAGAGTGTTCCTACACTCAATATACAGGGTTATCCATTTCGTGGTTGGGAAAGTATAACCCTGCCATTTGACATTTGTTAGAATTAAATATCATCCAAAGCGTGCTTTTTTTAGTTGAAGGTTTGCCATTTAGAAATATGGATCATTTAACGGTCAAAGAACGCGTTAAAATTATTAAATTTTTTTATGAAAATGGTGATCCTGCTGTATCAACATTTAGGGCTTTACGAGCCGATTACGATCGACATAATCGACCTACACAGCAAACAATTTCGAACGCACTGAGAAAATTCGAAGAGATTGGATCGGTTATTGATATTGCAAGGCCTGTGCGTCATCGCAACATTCGTTCCGCTGAAAATATTGCTGTCGTTGCTCAAAGTGTGGAGGAAGAACCAAAGTTGTCTATTCCTTGACATGCTCAACATTTGGGCTTGTCTTACGGCTCATTGTGGCGGATTTTGCATTTAGATTTGCATCTCCATCCGTACAAAATCCAAATCACTCAAGAACTTAAGCCTCAAGACCATACACAACGTAGAATGTATGCAAATTTGGTGATTGAACAACAAGCCATTGATAACGATTTTTCGAACAAATTTTCTTTAGTGATGCGGCTCATTTTTCGCTCAGTGGTTACGTAAATAAACAGAACTGCCGCATATGATGCTCTGAAAATCCTCAATTGATTGCAGAAAGGCCTTTGCATCCGGAAAAGTGACCGTTTGGTGTGCATTATGGTCTGGTGGTGTTTTTGGCCCGTATTTTTTTGAAAATGATCAAGGAAGAGCCATTACAGTCAATTCTGACAGCTATGGACGGATGTTAACCGATTATTTTTGGAGAGACATTGAATTGGAGAACATGTGATTCCAACAGGACGGAGCCACAAGCCACACAATACAGGCTAATCGAGCACTTTTGCAAGATAAATTTCCAGGACGCGTAATTTCGAGATTGAGTGATTTCAATTGGCCCGCAAGATCCTGCGACCTTACACCTTTGGATATCTTTTATGGGGCTATGCGAAAGATTGTGTTGACGCAAACAATTCTCAAAATCTTGAGCAATCGAAAACCAATATTCGTGAAGTTATGGCCGAGATATTGCCGGAAATGTGCCGAAAAGTCATTGAAAATTACCTCAAAAGGATTGAGGCCTGTAAGAGGTCCCGTGGAGGACATTTGAATGATGTTGTGTTTCACGTATAATGGAAATCTTTATATTGAATAAAAAATTTCGTTTCCATCTGAACATTTTTTGTTTGTTCTTTAGCTTTACTTTCCCAAGCGTAAATTGGATAACCCTATACAACCAACCGTGGTAGCTTGCCTATCGTACTTTATATACAGTGGAATGTTAAAATAAGCACTGCAACAGCGAATCTCATCCGCTGTGCTAAGGTTTTGGTTGGAAAAAATACTCAGAAAATTATGACGCGCAATACAAAACAAACATCGTGGAAAACTTAGCAAGAAAATTATGTTTCTCCATGACGACACTCGTATCCATGAGCTCTTGGATGGTTTTGAATGAGGTGTTTTCAATCATCCGCCACACAGCCTGAATATGGGGCCGAGCGGCTACCATGTATTCCCAGCTTCTATGACGCTGAACTTCATGTCGGTGTAAACCAGTGGCTTACCTGGCAGGCGGCAGATATCTACAGAGAGGTATTTAAAAGTTTTTACCACGTTATGTTAAATGCCTTAATTTAAATAGCGATTATAAAAAACGGTAGCCTGAGATTTTACCTTTTTTTTCATTTTGTTCATTTTTTATTCCAAAATGTCTGTTACTTTCTGAACAGCCTCCGTAGGTCTGATGCCAAAATGAAAACGAAATTGGCAAGAGCTTCCTATTTCAAGAGCATTGAGTCCTCTCTTAACTCTAACCAGTCCAAGCCTTTCTGGAAACATCCGCTCACTTAATTCGTTGACTAAAATGCCTTCTTATCCCGAAACAACCGTCTCGCTTCCTCATTTCAGGACATTTGCGAAGTTTTTGCACATATTTATCGTCACTTTTTAGTTTGTCTACCACTTGTGTCTACATTCGGCATCTTCCTGAAAAAGTCGCAAATCTAATTAACGCCCTTAATGTCTCTATTGAAGCTTGTCCTGACGGTATTTCCAACTTCTTCGTTGAGTCTTTATCATCTTCTATTTGTGTTCCTTTATCTATTCTTTTGAATATAAGGCTGTCAATTAGCTTTTTCTATTTTTACTGATAAGGAACATTCTTACTGCCAATTTTTAAAAAAGGCGATGTGTCTTTAGCGTCTAATTACTGTCTCATATCCTTATTATTCAGTGTCTCTAAATTAAGAGAATGTATTATTGGTCCCTCCAGATTGTTCTCTGCAATAGAGCATAAGCTGTTGCCTGAGCAATATGACTTCAACAAAGGTCAATTTACTTTGACCAATTTGATAGAATTTTCCACTATTGTTGCTGGAGCGTTGGAGAACCCTTTTACCTTGACATGTCTAAGGCGTTTGATTTGGTTAAACATTATATTTCGCCAAGGAAACCAAGCTTTTAGAATATATGGTCGTCTACTATAGCGGCTCTCCTCCTACCTTTTTAGTCGGCTATATCAAGTCACATCAATGGTCTACCCTCATTCCCTCTAGGATATATTCTCGGCCCTCTTTAATTTAGAATTTATAATTATGGCTTACCTTCAGTCATTAGCTCCGCCGGTATTTTTAATGCTGATGCTATTATGTTACGAAGTCGACCGTAATCTACTACAGGCTGTTCTAGATTCCTTAGCTCTTTGATGTGACGCTAATCAGCTTCCTCTGAATGTTTCCAAATGTATGCATGTATCTTTCTTCACTGAACCTAATCTTTTTGGTCGCCAAATCTGTATAAACACCAAGCGCCTCAGTACCGTGACTAATGTCATAGATTTGAGAGTTACCTTTGATTCCAAGCTCAAATTTGACCTCCACATGTATGATGCTATTTTCAGAGCTTCACAAATTTCGGTTTTATTTTACATTGCTCGAACCTATTTTCGAGTCCTCATCCCTGTGTCATGTTATTTGTAAGCGTAATTTGGCCTACCCTTGAGTACTGCCTTCCAGTTGGTTACTACATTTCTTTTATATCGAGTCTGCTTTAAAATCTGTCTAGCGTAAGTTCACCAGAATTGTATAGTGGAAGTTCCGTATTTCTTTCTGTTTTTATGATGTTCGTTTGTCTATCCTTGCCACTTCTTGCTTAGAGTAATGTCATATCTACTTAGATGAATGTTTTCTCTGCCGCCTTTTCATTGGCTACTTTAATACTCGATTGGTAAGCCAGATATCAGTCAAGCAGCCTGTACCTTGTCCATCCTACTAGGAGTCCAGATGTCTTTAATGTTCAGTTTACCCGCAGTGATCCTTATTGCACCCTTCATTGCTACACGGATTTCGCGTAGACGTAAGGACCTTCAGCATAGATCCTTCCCTATTTATTGTTTGCAACTTAAAAAAAAGCAACGTCTGTTCTATCTAAGCCTTGAAT